>CM068552.1:14992620-15592620 GCA_035048495.1 Euptelea pleiosperma
AAGGATTCAATCTTGCGATTCGGCTGCAATGACTGAATTTGTACATAAAAGCCCCTGCGCATAGGAGGCAGTTTGAGCTTGAAGTGCATCTTGTTTATGTTAATGTTAAAGAAACATGAATTGTTGCTCTACAAGTTCATTTTCTTTTGGACATTGGGGATTGATGCTAAGCCAAAAACGCAGTAGTCTAATAACAGGTGCTGCGGTATACATGTCATGGTATTGGAATCAATGGATTAGATGGCTAGGATCCTATCAGGTCTACAGGTGTAGATGGTAGGATCATTAAATCTAAAGATGAATTGGCATGTAAAATCTCTCTGGTGAGACTGGAGGTGCTAACCCAACCTGACTTGACCAACCAATGGGTTGAGTTTGGGTTCACGTATATCAACCCAGCTCAGGTATAGGATTGGGACCTTTGGATTGAAACTTGAAACTGCACAGCGGGATGAAGTTGGTCCAACCCACCCTGACCTGACCTCATGCTAGTACAACTTGCCCAACCGTTCAACCTACTTGTCAGCACAAGCAACTTGTTGAACTTCAACCGGACCCACTCCTACGCGGGACCATCAAATTTTGGGTTGTTTACACCTTCAATTTGGTTAAGCAGGAATGTCTTAGAACGCGTATTTCAGGAAGGAAATGAGGACAGCCTATTTGGAAAAAAAAAATTGAAGCATAGAAATGGATGAGTGCCCTGTACAGTGTATACTTTTTCGACACAAGACTGCATTGATGTTTAGCCCACCCCTTGGTGGATATACACCAAAAATCAGTTTGATTAATACCAACATCTAACAAGAGTACAAGGCCCAATCACAACTTCATAACATATTCCTCGTGACCTTATGGAGCTGAAGATGCTGGAGACGCGCTCAAGCTGAGTCCACAACAGGCTGCCCAACAAGAATTGCGTGGGCCTACAGTGTCACTGCTAGTGCGGCTGCTAGACTAGGAACAGTGAGACTGAGGGGGGCACCCCAGGGATTTGTTAACCTCCAAGATATTTCCTTTTGATGGGTCCCACCGAAGATTTTTCCTTGTTGAAATCAAGAAGAAGGAATGGCTAACAAACCGACCGGCCAGTTTCCACCAGTGTTCGCCACTTCTATGTCTATAGTTTGTGGTTTACGTCATACTGTTTACGGCAGCAGCCCATAGATCACCCATGCCATAAATACCGCTCAAGCCTCTGACCATTAGAAGTAGACCTAAAACCCATTGAGCCACATAGGCCCATTAACACCTCAGACTGCATGTGAAGTCGACCCATTCTTGCTTGTATACTGGCTGTCAATGGATAGTCGAAAATTTTAATCCGTGTTCGAAAAATCAGATATAATCCAAATTTTTGGGATATCTAATTTGGATTCGGATTTTTTTCTTTTTTAAATGTTCGAATAGTTTTTGGATACGGATTCGAATATTGATATATCCGATTCGATAATATCCGATCCGATATATTATTTAATTATTTTTCATTAATAATTATACATATTATATATAATATTTATTATATTCATTTTATTAATTATATATAAATATAATAATTATATTTATTTATTATGTAAATATAATAATTTATTATATCTGATTTCGGATTAGATATTATAGGATATTCAATAAGCTAATTGAATTCGAATTCGAATATTGATTTAAAATATCCCTCGGATATTGGATTTTTACGGATTCGGATATGCTTATAGTCTATCCGAATAGAATCCGTTGACAGTCCTATTGTATAGGACCAGGTCTTAACAAAGTCTGATAAGACCCTTCCCCAAAAATGCCATGTGGCATTCTTTCATGCGACCCCATGAATGTGGCCCACACCTTGGTGGGCCTACACCAAGTACCAGCTTGATTGATGATTTTTAGCTATTGGATTTGAGCTTTTTTCCACGGGCTTCATGAACATTCCTCTCAATGAATTCCAAACCATTGAAGCCTACGACAGAAAAAACTGAAATCCAATGACTAGACATCATCAATCAAGCTGAACTTGTAAGTCCACTAAGGGGTGAACAACATTCATGGGGTCGGTGAGCCCGAAATAGTGTGCCACGTGGCATTTTGGAAGGGGTTCCATCAAACTTTGTATGAGACCCGGTCATGTGCAAGCAGAACTTGTAAATATGAGTAGTGCTAGACTCACGCGTGCATTATTCTTGTGAAAATTGTACAATGTAAGATATGGGATAAAAACAAACTGCACTCGCACGCACCATTGATCACACACGCTCATCAATCATCTGGATCAACGGGGTGAATAAGACAAGAGTGGGTCCGATATATTTGCATTGGATGTTCATCCATGTCCATTAACGTGCACACACTGGAATAGAAGTTTCGGTCTATCACGCCTCGTCGCGCTCACCACTTAATACCCTTTCCCATTGCAACTCTCAATCATGGTTCAAAATCTCGGGATCGGAGGTTGGATCGGCCACCTCTAATCCCAATCCGGATCGGTCAGATTAATCGGATCAGTCTGATCTAATGTGAACCCCAATCCCAACTTAGCGAACCTCTCTCTCTCTCTCCTTTTTTCTCTCCATAAGCAACAACCTGATTGTTGCAAGAGGGGCTTGAGAAAAAGATTCACTGAAGGCAGGGCCGGCTCAACCATAAGGCCAGTAACGCGGTCGCCTTAGGCCCCATGTGAGAGAAGGCCCCAGTCCACTAACCGCATGGATGTTTAGCCCACTCCTTGTTAGACATAAAACCAAAAATTAACTTGATTGGTCATCTCTAGCCATAGATTTTAGTACTTTTTAGGATTTGATTCTAGCCATTGGATTCAATAATGCTTTTTGAGTAGTAAATCCAATGACTAGAAATCATCAATCAAGCTGATTTTTAGTGTGTTTATCCACCAATATGTGGGTTGAACATCCACACAGTCATTAGACACAAAAAATGATCTATGTAAGACCGCGAGAGTCCTCTACATGGACTGCAACGGAAGTCTTGTTCATCTAAAATTTTTCAATAGCTTTTGAATAAGATTTTCAACGTAGAGAGTTAAAATTTTTAATTAATTCCATATATTAATGGGTCAGGATCGGTGGACAACCATTTTGGCGGACCCACATAGAAGATAAATCAATGGCTGATTTTTGGTGAGGATGATCTCCTCACCATATAGATCACCTCCAAAAAAATCAGCCCATTCTGAAATTTCTAGCCCCATCAAATGTGGTTTCCAAGTTACACAGTAAAAATAAATGGTCCATAATTCTTCAACTTCTAAACCAGTCTATGAATATTGGAATGATTTGAATTTTTGTGAGGATGATCTCCTCACCATAGAGATCATCCTCACCAAAAATCAGCCGTTGATTCATCTTCTAAGTGGGTCTGTCAAATGGTTGTCAAAAAATAGTTGTCGCGTGATCCCGGTCCTATATTAAATATTAAAAGGCCTCATATGGAGTTTTCGCCTTAGGCCTCAACTTGCATCGAGACGGCCCTAACTGAAGGTAGGTTTTGCTTTCATCTTGAGAATTGTGACAACAGGGAGGAGGGTCCGTTAGAAATCGAGAAAACATTCGCTGGCCTCGGGGACATCAAACTTTGAAGTCTCCCCACCCAAAATGTCTGACAAGTACCCCAATCCCTTAATACAACCCGCGTTAAGCCCTTGGATAGTGGTTAACAAGGGGTGCTTGTCAGGCATTTTGGGAAAGGAACTTCAAAGTTTGAAGTCCCTCTGGGGCAAGCGAATTTTTTCCCGTTAGAAACCCATCGGTTAAAACTTTATTATTGGGAAAATTACTTGAGGGGCCATAACTTTACAATTACGATTACAACCCCATGTAACTAGATATCGGTTAGTGCAGCTAAAATGGGGGTGCCTTTCGGGAAGTTTGGCCTGGCACCCTCAATTCTACTGTAAAAGGTAGCTTTTGTTGTTTTGTTTTGTTTTTTACTTTTTGTAGGGCGTACGCTATTTTGACTATTATAGGTTCAACGTTTTTTAACAAAAGAAAATAGAGAGAAGTCAATCAATCTCCTCATCTCATCTCTTTATCTCTTACATGTCATTACACAATATATTCTCTCCATAAAAACCCTAATCCACCATTTCTCCTCTGCAACTCCTTCCCAATCTTAATCTCCACCTCCAACTATCCTTTCTCAAGTGGGTCCACCTTTTATGTGTGATCTTGGTCTCAAACGAACTAAGTGCCTCTTCTAATTCATCTAAATGCTCAGAAATGCAGCTTATTGTAGGTGGAACCAGTTCAAACACAAATTTGCTAGTAGTATGCTGGCGTACAGATATCAAGTCACATTTTATTGATGAAGCCTAAATTTTTGTTGGAGAATACCCACCTATGAGCTCTTGAACACTTTAAACTGCTCATGTGTGGCAAGAGATAAAAGTGACCATTGCCCTCTTCAATCATGAATCTCTCCTCCCGGAGTAGAATTCAAAGGGGTTATCCCAACCCATGGGGTCCCTTCCAATGGCTTTGCAGTGTAACAATCTCTCGTGAATATGATCATATATCTATTTTTTAAAATTGGTACTTTTTTTATTAGATTTTTAAACTGGTACTTTTTTTACTTGATTCATAATATGGTAGAAAAAGTACCAAAATCGTAGATCGTAAAAAAAATTTGAAAATAGATTTAATAAGGTAGATCAGATGCCAAAGGCTTCAGGTATAACTATTTATTTACTTACTGTTGGTCTATGGGACCACTAGAAGGGACCCCAAGCACTAAAGGAGACGGAAGATAATGGCGAGGAAGAGGAACCAAAGAGAATGAGAGATCTCCTTCCATTTTTTTTGCTTTATTTTTTGTCCTTAACCTCCATTGCAGCAAAGATCGACTTGGTTGTCACTTCATCTTCGTCTTCGTCTTCGTCTTCAACGATGGGGCCATTGGAAGGGACCCCAAGCACTAGAAAAGGAGACAGAAGAGACTAGGAGGGAGAGGAAACTAGAGAGAATGAGAGATCTCATTCATTTTTTTGCTTTATTTTTTTCCTTAACCTCCATTCTAGCAGAGATCGTCTTGGTGGTCGCTTTGTCTTTGTCTTCAACGAATCCACAAAAGAAAACAAAGAGTTTTTTTGTTTCTCTTTTTTTACTACATTAGAGCTTAACAAGGTCTGGAGTAGCTGACGTTGAACTGATGGGTTTGTACGCTGAAGCTACTCCTACCATCACAGAGGCTATGAGGGTAAAGATAGAACAAATGGGCTCAAAACAGTGTATTTGGTGGTGTCGGGCCAATGTTTGAAAAAGGCACCCCCTTTCAGCCAAACAAACCACCATCTGCCTGTGAAAGTCGTAATTGCAAAGTTACGGCCCCTCAAGTAATTTTTCCTTTATTATTTTAAGTTATTATCTTTAATAAGTCTCTAATTAATAATTATTATTTGAATCCTAGGTCCATTAGGAAGTTGATATTTATTTCAAAAGGTTTATTTCCTTATAAGCTAAGAATTATAATTGGTTAGTGATTAGGAGTTTAGGTTAGTTTCTAAGTTGAATGAGGTTCCTTATTTGGCAAGGATTCTTAGGTGGCATTTGGTAAAACTTAATTTCAGACCTTAAGTTTGAAACTTGATCATTCATACCTTAATGAGACATTCAGACTATTTAGTAATCACCTGAAATTCAATATCACTGTAATTCAGTGATTTTCTTAAGTCATCCCCCCTCCACTATATGTGTTAAAACCGTAAGACATTTATTCTAAATGCGGTGAGTGGTAGAATATTTAAAAAGAGTGTTTCTCTTAGAAATACCCAATTGTCTTTTTACCGAAGCTTTCTTTAGGAAAAAAAATTATAGAAAATTATAAAAAATGTCCCAATATAATTTTTAGAGATATAAACCTTTGTCAAACAATCTAAATTTACAAAAATTAAGCACTTTAAACTTTGGATTCCAAACCATCCACGTGACTACACGTGGAACTTTATTATTTTAAGTTATTATCTTTAGCAAGTCTTTAATTAGTAATGATCATTTGAGTCCTAAGTCCTTTAGGAAGTTGTATTTCTATTTTAAAATTAGCAAGTGATTAGTAGTTTAGTTAGTTTCTAAGTTGAATTAGGTTCCTTGTGTGCCAAGGATTCTTAATAGGTTAAAATAGGGTTGTAACTTTTGATCTAGGTTAATCAATCGATAAAATTATTAAGGTTTAGGAGGTAGACTTCCCTTCGAACAAGTCAGAGGAGGTTGACCCCCCTTGAAGCAAGTCAAAAGAGATCCTAACGGGGTCGCTGAAAATTATAACCCGATTAAAATAAAGGTTGGGCAACCCGACCTTCATTACATATTCATAATGGGTCAAGATCAGGGGACAAATTTTCACACAAAATTTCACACCAAAAATTAGAAGTTTTGGAATGGGATGATTTTTAGTGAGAAAGAATTCAAATCATTCTGATATTCTTAGCCTGGTTTACAAGTTGAAGAATTATGAACCGTCAAATTTTTACAGTTAACTTGATACCCGCATTTGAAGGGGTTAGATATTTCAGAATGGGATAATTTTTGCAGGAGTGATCTATATGGTGAGGAGATCATTCTCACCCAAAATCATCCATCGATTTATCTTCCATGTGGGTACTCCAAAATTGGTGTGAAAATTTGTGTTCCCTGATCCTGACCCATTTATAATAGGTTCCCATTTTCGCCCCCCCGTCATTCTTCACATGGAGAATGGTTCAGGTTCCAAACCATTTGGTGGCCGGTTTAGATTTCTGTCATCGTTTCATAACAGGGATTTTTCTGGATTGTTGAAGGCCTAGTTGGAGGAAATGGAGGTGAATGTACTTGGTTCAGCTAGGTCTTGGATGCAACATGACCAACTTGATGTGAGCAGCTCGGGTTGAACTCGGGCTAAGCTTATCAAGCCCCAGCTCAAGTTGGATGCTTTAAAGCTCGGTTTGACTCTCAAACCGTCCAAATTGCAACCCTAGTAGCTAGTGGAAAACGAGTTGGCAAGGTCTTACTTTATTGGGTCAGGATCATAGGACACCAATTTTGACACAAAATTTCACACCAATTTTGGCGTACCCCACCATATAAATCACCTCTACAAAAAATCAGCCCATTCTAAAATTTCTAACCAATCAAATGTGGGTTAGGCTGTCCATAATTATTCAACTTGTAAACCAGGCTACGAATATCATAGAGATCATCATCATTTTTTGTGAGGGTGATCTCCTCACCATAGAGATCATCATCCCCAAAAATCATTCCATTCCAAAACTTCTAATTTATATATGGGTCTGGATCGGGGGACAACCATTTTGGCGAACCCACATAGAAGATGAATCAATGGCTGAATTTTGGTGAGGATGATCTCCTCACCATATAGATCACCCCCAACAAAAAATCAGCCCATTTTGAAATTTCTAACCCCATCAAATGTGGTTTTCAAGTTACTCGGTAAAAATAGAAAGTCCATAATTCTTCAACTTCTAAACCAGTCTACGAATATCGGAATGATTTGAATTTTTGTGAAGATGATCTCCTCACCGTAGAGATCATCCTCACCAAAAATCAGCCATTGATTCATCTTCTATGTGGGTCCGCCAAATGGTTGTCCCCCGATCCCGACCCTATATATATTGTCCCTCGCCAATTTTTTTGTGTGAAATTTTGTCACTGATCCTGACCCTACTTTATTTGTGTTGGACGCCTTGTGTCCAACACAATTATCCTTTATTTTGGGCCCCGTTTGGAAAACCCAAATAAATAGTGCCCAGACAGGTCCGGTCTTCTAGCTGTGCTTGGTAATTGTAATGTAAAGTTGGCCCTATTTCTTTTTTCCAATTTTTACCGTTAAAACATGACCTAAGCTGGTTTCAAAGTTGGCACATTTACATTGGGCCTAGACTAGGCCCCAAAACAAAAGATTTTCAAGCATGCCATTATTCTCTCTCCCTCTCTTGGACTTTCAGCTTAGACTTTTCAAGTTACAGCAAAGAAGTAAGAGCTACTCTTAATTGGAAGTTAGAAGTAGAACACGCCACCTTGAATAGGCAGATTCACGTTCTCTCACCGTGCATTCGCCACGTGTAATAGTGGTACACGTGTTCTACACTATAAAAATAAATAAAATAAAATTTATGATCATCGTTTTCCTTGCCCTAAAACACTGGGCGGAGACAATTACGTTCTTTCTCAAAAAAATGAAAATTATTTTCAAATTGAGCAGAGACTCCACAATAATTAGTCAATTACGTTTCTTCAAAGCGACTCTTGCTTTCTCCACTCGCAAACAACAAAACTACGGGGAAAAAAAGAGCATGTTATGTTCATCAAAAACAAATCCAAACCCTAACAAAAACTCATCGTTCGCAAGGATTCGTAAATCCGATCGGATTTGGGTGAAATCAAGATTCATAATAAAAAGAGAGGTCGCATTTACAGTGAGTCAGAATAAACAGTAAATAGTAATATTCAGAATCTCCATCAAATCTTATACTATTTACTAAAACACAAAACAAGCCTAAACGTTTCTTCTTCTTCTTCTTCCCTACCTAACCGAAACGGTTCAAAATCCGGAAGCATATATCCGGCCGAGATCCAGCATCATTACGCCGGAAAACACAGATTCGGAGGCCGAAGCATTTATAGAAAAAGAGCGATACAGAGAGCAAGTGAAGAACCGTTTTTGTTTTTCACGAAATACTTTTCTTTCCGGGACGATCTGCGACTTTCAAGGTCTTGTCGATGAGCTTTCTCGCCTGTTTGCTTCGGATCTCGACCCTGACGCTCGAGCTCTTGTCCATCTTTATATACGGTTTCTTCGATTTCTTCAGAGATCTCACCTTCGATTTGATCGATTCAACTAAGTTCTCCAACTGATTCGCCATCTCCGGTCTCTCTCTCTCGCTGCAGAAGACGAGTAGTTAGTGTTCTTCTCCTCCTCAGTCCTCTCACTTATTGCGGGTTCGACGCCTGTCCGCAAAACTTTTCCTTTCTCGCGGCTCTTTCGCTGCACGCTTTAAGTTCACCTATTTATGGACGGGTAGATGGATAAGTACCCATGTTTCATTACAAAATTACAAATTAACCACTCACTTGCCTCATTTGAAATTTACACGTCAAATTAGACTTTTCTGCTGAGTTGAAATTTTGTCTTATCAAGTGTGATCCGCAATAGCTCTTTCATGACTGATGTCTATCATCAATGTTGATGACTAATAACATATGAGCCGCGTGGCATACTCTTATAAACCACTGACTCTATGAATGTTTGGCCCTTACTTATGTGGACCTACATACCAAAATGAAGCTTGATTCGTGATTTTAAACCTTTGGATCTGAGTACCCCCATATAATGCTGGAATCACATGGTTAAAAATAAATCCCTGAAATCGACTCAAATCCAATGGTTAGAAATCATTAATTAGATTGATTTTTGGTAAGTATGTCCACCTAAGCATGGGCAAAATCTAAGAGTGCCACGTGCCTCATATGTAGTCCACCATCGACATTGATGACGTACGTCGGTCCAATCATAGATTTATTCCGATTCGCAATTGGACTCTTTTTTGGGCCCTCGAACGAGTATTTTTTTCTCACCTCTGGTAACCGCCGACTATAATATGAGCCAAGTGGCACACACTTAAGAGGACGCTGATCGTATGGATGTTTGGCCAATCTCTAGGTGGACCTACAAACCAAAAACGGTGATTTAAATCCTTTCAATATTGTAGCTCAAATAATGCTCAAATTCCCACGGTTAAAATCGACCCATGAAAATGACTCTAATCCAACGCTTAGAAATCATTAATCAGGTTGTTTTTGGTTTATAGGTCCACCTAGAGATTGGTCAAAATCCATACGGTCAGTGTCCTTCGAAAATGTACCGCGTCGCTCATTGTGGTCGACAGTCACCGACCGCCGGTCATGCAAGTTTTACTCTTAAAACTTTTTTTTATGGAAAACTGTGTCTCCACAGTTTTTCGATCGAGGTACGTTAATGCTCTGCAACTTTTTGGATCCAACATCCTGCCACTTAACTATAAGTGCCACTTGTCCTGTAGTTGCTTTTTCTCGAGAGAAACCTTCGCTCACAACTGTATGTGAGCAAAGCCGATCACACATCACAATATGAGCCACGGGGCACACTCTTAGAGGACGATGACCGTATGGATGTTTGGCTAGTCCCTCGATGGACTTGTAAACCAAAAATTAGCTTGAGTAGTGATTTCTAAGCGTTGGATTGGAGTCATTTTCATGGGTTGATTTTAACCGTAGAATTTAAAGCATTATTGACCATTATTTGGGGTACTAGATTCAAAGGTCTGACATAACTAATCAAGCTGATTTTTGGTTTGCAGAACTATCGAGGGACTGGCCAAACATCCATACGGTCATCGTCCTCTAAGAGTGTGCCCCGTGGCTCATATTGTAGTGTGTGGCTTTGCTCACACACAGGTGTGATAGAAGTTTTACTCACTACAGGCCACCTTCACTCCAGGACAGGTGGCACTTAACTAGAGGTGGCAAGATGCTGCATCAAAAAGTTGAACTTACCTAGAATGCTAACTACAGTTAATGGACCACCTTAACCAATTAAACCTAGAACAGGTGGCACTTAACTAAAAGTGGCAAGTGGCAGGACGCTAGATCAAGAAGTTGCAGGATAAAAAAAGTAACTTCTCGAGGCAAAGGCATTGTTGAGGAGATTCCATATCTTCCAGGAATTTTTTTTCTTTTCATTTTTCCTGTTAATAGTTGGTAGATTCCATATCCCAGAAGGGCATTTTGGTCTTTTAATGAAGTGACTTGTCATGTTTATCTTCTTAATTCTTATAACTAATAAACAAAATAGAGAAAATTTTGCTGTCCCTGGGACGTCAAAGATTTGAATTCCCAGCTCAATGTAGGTCCGAGAAGTGGAGAAAATATTTGCTGTCCCACGGAGCCATCGAAGTTTGAAGTCTCCCTCCTCTCAAAATGCCATGTGGAGTACTCTGAACTTATGGATGTTTGGCGCACCTAATGGTGGACCCATACACCAAAAATCAGCTTCATTGGTGATTTATAGCAGTCATATTTTAGCACAAAGAGTGCTACCTGGCATTTTTGGGACCTACTAGTGAGACACGTGGCGTTTTGAGGGACGAAATTTTTTTTGCTTGTCAATCTCTTGTTGTGGCATTGTGGGTAGAATAAAAACATGCCAACACCACAATTCCACAACCAGAGGCAACTTCAGCTAAAAAAAAATCGTGACAGCAAACCTGCACTCAAAGATATCTCCTTTGAATATAGGGACATCCCCCGTTACGTTACATACCGTTTTAACGTTAAGAAAATAATGGCCGTTCGTTTTTCTGAAACTAATAGCCATTAGATTTTTTTTCCATTATTTTTCCTTTATTTCCGCTATTTTCCCCGTTTTTGGTCCTGTGCGTTACAATCCGTCGTACGTCCCACTTGAACCATGAAAAACTGACTATCACCATGCACCATGACAACGCCCATGGACTCCATACCATGTGACCATTACTCTTCCCAACCATTCCGTTAACTAGTCATTCAAAGCGTGATAAATGCTGGAAGTGGAACGTCAACGTTGAGATTCCAGGGTTGCGTACCTTGTCAAGACTTTTTGGCACAACAAGTGCAAGTTGAAAATTAAGACTTGAAATATCGCTGAGCACCAAAAGAAAAATGACGATTTGGCCACTGGTCAGGTGGTGAGACTTGAGAGATCATCCCAATTGATCGGTTGAGCATGCAGTCTAATCAAAGGTCGAGAAGCATACAGCATGGTGAGAGTGAGATGCACCATACCATAACATGTTTTTTTTGGTAGTTATACGATAACATTTTTTTAATAAACATATCCGTTGCTATAAGCCTATAACTTAAACCACATTTTTCAAATGAGGAAAAGAAAAAAGTTTTATTAAAAAAAATCAATATTAAGAACGCCGGCCAAACGCAATAATCTGAACGAAGACTTCATAAGATTTGGAAGAAGGTATTGAAATAAAATATTATTAAAAGAGCCCTTCCCCTACCACACAAAAAGAAAGGAAAAAATATGTAACCAGGTTAGACATTTAGCGTCAGTTAGAACGATTTTTGTTACTCCCACTGCCCTCTGGGCCCACTGACAGCATGGATGTTTAGCCCACTCTTTGGTGGATAGAGAAAACAAAACTCACCCTGATTGGTAATCTTGGTGATTAGATTTTAGCACTTTTTAAGGCTTGATTCCACCCGTCAGATTCAATCATCTTTTGGATACTAAATCTAACGGCTAAAAATCATCAGACACTGAATTTTTATATCAATACCTACCAAGGGATGGGCTAAACATCCATGCGGTCAGTGGGTCCGGAGGGCAGAGGTGAGTAACAAAAATGAGACCTGACACCAAATGGCGTTGTCAGGTCTACCTTATTACATCACGACCCTAAAAAAATACATGGAACCTCCCCTGGTTATATCATCTCATTCCCTCCCTCCCCATTTGGTCAACATAAAAATAGGAAAGATTCTCCTTGACCGCCCGCCACCCATACATTTAACAAATTTCAGAGCTTCAACGGTTCAGTCATTTACTCCACGTCACTACATCCCTTTTAGCCGTTAAGTAGTCGACCGTTATGAACATGGATCAAAGTTTGGGGGACCGGGCTGATCTCGATCCAGATCAGTCCATCCCAATCCAACACGGTCTCAAGTTGTCTCACTCGAGACGATGTGAGCCCCATATAGCAAATAAACCCTTAACTGGACAGACAGTGCACAAGCACAAGTTTGTTACGAGCAGCAATTCAATGGGTCCCACAGTCACCTAGGTGATCATCCCCTTTAGTAAAACGTCAACCTAATCAGATGACTGGAACCATCCAATTTATTATATTCTTTTGAATAGTCAGAAAAATCTGGTCAATGGTCCAGCAAAAGAAACTATTTAGATCGGATGGTTTTACCGACTTGGATCAGATTTGACATCCAAGTATTGGAGAATCCTTATAAAGTACTCGTCAAATGGTGGGTCCTAACCATCCTGCATGTGCACCATGAACCGGCCAAGAGAGATCGGACACAAATCTGCAACCATGATCTTGTATTAGAATGAAAACAGGCACCAAAATGACAATGGGAGAAACATAAAATATAGTTACGGACAGTGACTAACAGAGCATTCACATGTTGAATAATAACCGCCCAAAGGGTTTATTATCTTGTACTGAACTTACTTGTGAAATCCAAAACTACAAGTTTTTGTCAGTCAAACTGTTCAACAAAAATCAGCGCAATAGAAATTAAGGTTTAGCCGCCAACAAACACCAAATAAAGGCTGACCAAGAGGGTAGGAGCTAAATAGTCAAACCGGATTTCAGAAATAAAGCACCTCATGTTAATCGTAAATTTCATACCTCATGCTGTGCTCTCCTAGTAAGCTTGGATTGAACCTGCGAATCTCATGGTCGCAGTGTGAACATTAGCCAATTCAGCAACAGGCTCAACCCTATGCAACATGTAGACTTTCCATGATAAATATATTTTTTTTTAATTTTTCGGGTACAATGAGATCAAACTAATTAAACTACAAGTTCACTATTTCTATTATCTTCAAAACAATGAATTCAAAATATTTCCCATCTTCCCTTGTATATAGATTATCTTCTGAACAATGAGTTCCATGCCCTCTCCAATATAACACCCACCTGCACCTCCTTCCTTCGTCTTTTTCCTCAACAGGCATAAGATATGTGTAGTGCTGCTCCCAATTTAGGTAAACATGCCTTGGATGGAATATTATCACTAGATATGATGCCATCAAACGACCCACAACTCAAGGCAGCTAACATTGAAATTCAATGCAGACCCTCCGACCTTTGCAATGGAATATTAACTAGAGGAAACAAAATCAGGTTGCTAATGCTCTTGATTGCAGGATTCATGAATGATGACTGCAATGGATGAAATTCATAATACCTCCTAGACTTGCTCAGATTTCCTTGTTTATGAATTTCATCTGAGTTTGCAAAAAATAAAGGAATGGTATAAATCTAAAACAAACTCGATAGTGATGTTTGTCTCAATTCTTGAAGTGTGCTATCTTTGTCTTGCACTAAATACATAGCTCACATAACAATTTTCTTACCGCTTTTACCCAGGACAAGAGCTGAATCATTGGGAAGAGATAGGAACAAAAGACTGGAACGCAGTCATCTTAAGGCCCAAAATAAAATGCTAAACTCAAAAGATGTCAGGTCAAAAAGAAGCAAAAAAGCATTTAATGGCTTCAGCTTTTGGTCCTCAGATTAACTGAGGCAACAATCTTAAGTTGTAAACAAAGAAGAATAAAAGAATAATGTATCAGTTATAAAAATAAATATGACTTTAATGGTCTAAGAAAGCAACACATTCATTTCCCCAATAAGAGACATGGACCAACCCTGGGGAGCTCTTGAGGACACACCAGGGCCTTAAGAGTGATAGTTCCAAGTAACAACGACCCGACATCCCAAGAAACTGATAAGGAAACAAAACCATGAGAAACTGTTTGCATTTTCCTCCCACTCTGTTGCTAAACGTCCAACTTGTTTAGTTTGGTCCAAACCTTAACAAATCTTCCGCATGGAACAAATTCCGCCCACTAGTAAAGATTTAGGGATGAAAGGGGAGAAGAAATCCAACATTTTGAAGGTATTGTACACAAACGAGGGTCTAGAAGTAGATCACCTGTCAGTAGGATTAAGGATCCACTGTTTGTTGTGAGTCAGACCATAGCATCAGAGTCGCCAAAAGTGCCATAGTCGCAGTCTCAACCCGTAGTCGATGTGGCCCAAGACCAACAGCGGTAGCACCTGCTTCAGTCATCATCTTCACCTCCTTCTCAGTGAAGTCTGAAACATAGCAACCACCAAAAGAGACACAATAATTTTATCTTTATTTCCAACAAATAAAAGCGAAGAATTCGAAATGGATCTTATCTCTAGTAACGCTAGAACTGTTGCTAACACAGAATAATACAAGATAGCATGAATAATTATCATGATATAAGTTAGCATTGGTCAAAGCTAACCAGTCTTAACTAAGGATGCAACTTGGGGGGTCGGGTTAGGAGTCTACGCGAGCCCAAACTGAGCTTCAGAGCATTAAGCCTAGCCCGAGCCCCCCCGAGCTACTCATCTCATACCTCATCCAAGCTGAGTTAGTTTAGGTCAGGTTGGGTCGGGTTGGTCGGGTTGATTGACAAAATTAATGTGACGGAGATTAGGGTTTGTTTGGTTTTTGTTTTATGTAAATTAGGGACAAAAAGAACAGTCAATCAAGTGGGGTCTGTGGGATAGACCTATTTGTAAGTAATATTCTAGGGCTTTGTTTCTGTTCTTTCTTTTTCTGACTCGCGAGAGATAGTTAGATTGGTGGGCAAACCCCTTGTTTTGGAATACATGGTGAAGAGGATGAATTTACATCAGGATTGAAGTGGCCGGTTCCGATATTGTCCTGAATGAATACAATAACTCACAATCCAATGCGTTTAAGCAGTATAATGTAGCAATGCTCTTTAATTATTCACAGACACAGATTGAAAATTGCAGGGTCCACGGCATTTAACTTGGTAGCTTACGAGCCACTGGATGCTTTCCCTTTAGTTATGTAACAATGGCACGTCACTTTTAGATTTTTTGCCATGTCGGACAAATATCGACACAGACATGCGTGTCGACACATCCAAACACACACATCAGTGTCACCCTCTATTTTAAGAGTTATTATTATAAAATTGATTTCTAAAAAGAGGGTTGATGTGTTGCATCCTCCATACAGAACTTCGTGAAGTTGTTAAACACAGTTGCAGTTGGCACGTCACTTTTAGATTTTTTGCCATGTCGGACAAATATCGACAGTCGACACAGACATGCGTGTCGACACATCCAAACACACACATCAGTGTCACCCTCTATTTTAAGAGTTATTATTATAAAATTGATTTCTAAAAAGAGGGTTGATGTGTTGCATCCTCCATACAGAACTTCGTGAAGTTGTTAAACACAGTTGCAGTTGTTCCCTTATAAATCTACTTATATTTATTATGTTATTGCATTGCCCATTAGCATATAAAAATGTCCTCTTCTACTTTTCATATATTTCTTTCTTTATTTTTACTGAAAAGACTTATGGTTTAAATATAACTAAAATATTAAATCATAATACATGTGTATAGATGTATCTGCGTTTCGGGCTTACTAAAGGCAGACATGTGTCCATGTAACTGTTACATAGCCCCTTGGTAAGTGTTATTGCACTCTGGGTGGTTGCAAGCATAGAAACACACTTAATTTTATAAACTTTGGGAGTTGGGGTGGGTGAAAGGATTAATGCATTGCATCAAACAAGGCAGAACCTTTTGGGATACATCTGGGTTTCATTGTTCTTCATCTCTCTTGCATGAGATAAGGTAAGACCATGAGAGAGAGGATGAGAGGTGGGAGGCAGATTTAAAAAAAATGACAGACAGGTCTGAGTCTCTAAAAAGGGAATTAAAATTAAAAAGAAAGACAGAGAACAAAGAAGATTGACCTGAACTTAAAGGACAGGTCTTGCTTCTTGCTCCCTCTCTTTTGTCTCCTCTTTTTTTTCTCAAAAACCCTAAACCTAGTGTTTTTTCTTTTCTTGGTCCTACCTTGTAAATTACACATGACACAGAGAGACAGACAGAGAGAATGAGAGGGGAGGAGGAGAGACAGGGAGAGAGATTGGGGCAACAGAAGCAGCGATGATGGTAAAACCTTTACCAAGAAAAAAACACTAAATGTTCTAAGAAAGGAAAGGGTATAAGAGAGGGAAATGCCAGCTCATGCCCGGCCCAAGGTTGGGATGGGGCCATCGGGGTGGGGTTGGACTTGACCAAGTTGCACCCCTAGTCTGAATCAATTTCAATTAAAATGCCTCCAATCTGCTGGCTGGCTGGCAAAAATATACTATTACCACCAAGCCACCCTCGAAAGCAAGATTTCACCTAGTAGAACCAGTGAAGCAAGAGAAAGAAAGTTAACTATAAGTTTTGTAATTGAAAAGTCAGAATCAAAATTTCCAATTAAACCTGCTGAGACTTGAACAGAGGTTCCTCTGTTGGCAATATATCCAAAGACATGTTTCTTATGCAATACTACATTCAAAAATCATAAGCCACTGCCAATTTTAATTATCTTGTTTCTGATTTCTGGTGTTCTTTTTCAACATTTCTTTAACTTGTTGACTGGTTCATAAGGCTGAGTTCTGTATTTGAACTGGCCCAGTAAACTTACTATGAATCCTTAATACCATTTCAAGGTCAATTCTGAATTTTGGAACATTGATTACAGTTACATCAGTTCTCAACTTTAGAAGAATGGCCAAAACGAGATTGATTATAGTAGTACCTTTACTCTATGTATCATCAACACATCAAGTAAGACAAGTTGAGTGTCTATGCATGTGTGTGTATTGTCCTTCCATCTGATCAGTTGTGTAAGAGAGTGTGCTTGAAGAAAAATAATGAGAGAGAGAGAGAAGATTAAAATAAATATGTACTAACCGCCTTCAGGTCCAATAATTATTAGCCCACTAGCCTCTTTTCTTGAGAAAGACAGGGTACTTATAAGAGGAGTTGCTTCTGCTACTGCCAGAAAAGATAGCTTTGACTGGGCAACCTAGAGCATATGCAACACAATAAAAGGAAACTGAAGAAAAGTTCAAATGTATTCCAGTATCTCCTTTTAAGGATATAACAATCGCAGAAAGTAAATATATCCTCTATTGCAAAAGAACTGCAGAAAAAATGTGCAATAAAATAAACGACCTAAAACATAATTATTTGATAAACAATCATATTACTTAGGAGAATGGAGTGAAAGGAAACCTAAAATACAGCACAATTAACCATTTGCATTATTTAATGTTTCAACAAATCAGAACCAATATATTTTTCCAATCTCCGAAAGTATAACAAGGGGAAAAGATACTCACAGTAAGCAAAAGGTTGTCAATTTTTGTAGGAGGATTCAAAGGCATTTCATGCAGCCGTTGACCTGGGAAATAGAAAAGCATCAAAACAAAAAAAGAAACTCAAAAATAACTTCAGACACCCTCAGATATATATGTCACATTGGTTTTAATCTCCATTGCACAGATGAATACCAAAACTAACATCAGCACAAGATAGAACAGAAAAACTAATTTGCACCTTCAAAACCATATGTTTTGAGAAACCAATTAGAACAGGTAACCTACATTGTTTAACTGCAGCTAGAATGACCCGTTGCAATCTGTCCACCCGGTTTTCTGAGATTGAAGGAGAATGTTCGGTCAGCAGAGGTGTTATACTACTAGCTCCCAGCTCCTGAGGAAGAAGAAGAAGAATTAGCTGCTATTGTAGAAAGAAAGGGGGTGTTTGGACACTCAGGCACACAAGTCATTTCCAATATAAGCACCTTCCCTGCCTCAGAAAGGCATGTCCATGTTTTTACCATGGACACCGCTGAAAGGAGAAAACACGCCTCAACAGATAAATTTGAATTACATGCTTTCCTCATCTGCTATTAAGCTAGCAAGACGATCAGATAAAGGCACTTTTGGACACACTGTCCAAGATTTGGATAGGATATCCATGAGTCCAAAGTCCAAACACCCCAAAAGTTTAATCAAAATGATCCATGTAGGCACATTTAAAACATACCGTGCATTTCTCAACTAGCCAATCTGCCCGACTACCCTTTAAAGTACCTGAATAAGTGCAACTCCAAACATGTTACAGCCAACTTGTATTTCCCTAGAAGAA
Organism: Euptelea pleiosperma; assembly: GCA_035048495.1. NCBI lineage: Eukaryota > Viridiplantae > Streptophyta > Magnoliopsida > Ranunculales > Eupteleaceae > Euptelea > Euptelea pleiosperma. The sequence goes on from CM068552.1 coordinate 15,011,413, forward strand.
CACATAACCACATATAAATTCTGAAAGTGATTGAAGACGCACCAAAAGCTGCAAACACATGCCACTGTGTGCTCTTAGGAAGAACTATATTTGGATCTTCTAATGCCACAAAATCCAGTCCAGTTCGGTCAATCCTCTGTATGCAACCTTCAATTACACCTCCTGTGCCATTGAAGAGCTCTACCCTTACATGTAATGAAAGGGAAAACCATAAGACACAATAGAAGCACACAAGCTATTAGATGTCCATGCAGCAACATATATGAGGCCCAATTTATAAGACAAATCAAGCATCAAGATCAAGCAGCAGCCGTGCAGGTAGCAACATGAATCAAAGTACAAGATTTCCTTGTGGCCAGATTTATATATGTATCTGGAAGACTTCATAATGAGGAGTTTAATTTAATAGGTCTGCATAATACAATTCATTACATGGCAAGCAGATGATTATTCGATGCTGTCAAAAGACAAACATATTTAATTGAAGAAGGGGTTCTTGGATGGAACAGAAATCAATGTGGGAAGTACAAAAGGGACAAGAAATGTAACCAAGAAAACAAGAGTTTATGAGTCTAAGAATACTGGAACTTTATAAATTATTAACTTTTAGTTTTGTTTAGCTAGGTATTATATTTCAGTATTCATTCTATGCTGTCGAATTGTTTGTTGACACGGACAAAGTCAGGGAAAACCTCTGAAGATTTGGTCCTGCTAAGTGCACCAAGTACAAACAATAGCTTGGTCCAAACATCGTCTTCTGAGACAAGGATAAACCCTTTAGCAAAATATCCACCAGTTGATTATTAGAGGGGAGGGATGGCAAGTAATTGAGAGTAAGTTCATTATCTTCAACCTTTCCACGGATGATTTGATGATCAAGCTCGAAGTTGTTAATCTGAGCATAAAAGACCGGACTGAGGACCATCTTTGTAGCACTCTGATGGTCAAAAATAAAAGAAAGAGTAGAGGTGCCAAGCTGAAATTCTATCTCAAATAGAAGCTGACACACCCATGAAATTTTCTGCTGTTATCAGACCATCAAACGGTACTTTGCTTCAGATGAAGACCGAGCAGTCTTTTGTTGTTATGTAAACACCGGGAGATGGTGGAGCAATCTACAAAATTGGACACCTTGCACATGGATGCTAGCCTATGCCACACAAGCCAGAGCACACTTTGGCCAGGCAGATCCTTGTGCCACGGTTATAACGCCTGCAAGTGACCGTGTAACTTTCGATACAGGTGGTACTATTGTATCGCGTCGATACCAGAATGCATAGCATATAGAAGTATCTCAATATCTTATTGTAGTTGAATTAGTGAATTAGGGTTTGATTCAGGTCTAGGGTTTCAAGGTAGAGATAGAAGAGAAGAGAGAGAGGAAAGAAAAGAGGGAAAGGATGTCATGTGATGAGATCACTATGACTCCATAAATCTTATTTATATAAAACCCAAATACAAAGACAAGTATACCCCTCTAGGGAGGTATTTACAGATATACCCCTCATACATGAAAATACGTAAATACGTATATGATAACACTCCCCCTCAAGTTGGTGCATAAATATCTTTCATGCCCAACTTGCACAAACACTTATGTAGTTGCCAACTGGGTACGCCTTTAGTGAAAATATCTGCAAGTTGTTCATCAGTCTTCACAAAAGGAGTGCATACTGCCCCAAAGACAATCTTCTCTCTAATGAAGTGGCGGTCCACCTCAATGTGCTTGGCACGATCATGCTGAACAGGATTATGAGCAATGTTGATGGCGGCCTTATTGTCACAGCACAAGCTCACAGACCCTGAAACTGGAAAGCCAAGTTCAGCGACCAACACCTTTAACCAAAGCATCTCACATAGACTATAAGTCATTGCCCTGAATTCGGCTTCAGCACTAGATCTAGCAACAACTGGTTGCTTCTTGCTCCTCCAAGTGACCAGATTGCCCCCAACAAGGGTGCAATACCCTGAAGTAGATCGTCGATCATCTTTGGCACCTGCCCAGTCTGCATCCGTATACGCCTCTATACGCATGTGGCCATTCTTCTCGAAAAGAAGACCTCTACTAGGTGCTGACTTGAGATACCTCAAGATCCGATGTGCGGCCTCTAAATGAACACCTCTAGGTGAGTGCATATACTGACTGATCACACTCATTGCATAGGCAATATCTGGTCTGGTCGGAGAGAGAGAGATTAGTCTCCCAACTAATCTCTGGAAGCTCCTTACATCCTGCAGTGGCTCACTACTGACATCGGCCAACTGGTGGTTCTGTTCTATAGGAGTTTCCACCGGTTTAGTACCCAACTTGCCTGAGTCCTTCAACAGATCTAAGATGTACTTCCTCTCAGATATGAAGATCCCCTGATTTGATCTTGCAACTTCGATACCTAGGAAGTACTTGAGAGATCCTAAATTCTTGGTTTCAAACTCCTCTGCTAATTGACTGTCATCAACATAAACAATGAGGGCAGTGGTGTGCTTCCCTCGATTCTTCACAAACAGAGTGTGATCTGCTTGACTCTGAGTGTAGCCCAGCTTCTTCACAGCTAGGGTGAACCTCTCAAACCATGCTCATGGAGATTGCTTTAGCCCATGGAGGGCTTTTTTCAGTCGACACACCTTGCTACTATTCCCTGGTGGAGTGAATCCAGAAGGAGGCACCATGTAGACTTCTTCATGTAGGTCGCCATTAAGGAATGCATTCTTCACATCCAGCTGATGCAGAGGCCACATTTGATTTGCTGTCAGGGACAACAGCACCCTAATGGAGTTCATTTTGGCCACTGGAGCAAATATCTCCACATAGTCAATCCCATAGGTCTGAGTGTACCCCTTGGCTACTAATCTTGCCTTGTACTTCTCAACTGACCCGTCTGCCTGGTATTTGACTGTGAACACCCATCTGCAACCCACAGGTTTCTTGCCTCTTGGCAAATCAACAAGTTCCCATGTCCTATTCTTGTCAAGAGCTCTCATTTCCTTTATCATAGCAGCTTTCCACCTTGGTTGAGCCAAACCTTCTGCCACAGAAGAAGGAATAGGAATGGTAGAAAGGGATGTGACAAAGGCTTTATAGGAAGGAGACAAGGCATCATAGGAGACAAAGTGGCTCAAAGGATGCTGATACAACTTCTGACTCCTTTTCGTAAAGCAATGGGAAGATCAGAAGCATCGGTAGAATGAGAAATGACAAGTATAGAGGGAGAAGGATTACCTTGATCCGAGGATGGTACCATTAGTGCTGGATCCACTGTGACTCTCTCCCTTCTGTGATAGACTCGGAGCTCCTTCCGAGTACCAGGAGCACTGTCAATCACAGTAGCAGGTGGAGTAGTCTGAGGCCTCTCAAACTCAAGAGAGGGAGAAGAGAGTAATATAGTAGGAAGAGGAACATCACACCTCTCTTCACTACTACTCTCCCCCTGAAGAGAGGCGGAGAAAAAAGGTAGATCCTCACGAAAGGTGACTTCCATAGAAACAAATTTCTTTCTGGTGGAGGGATGGTAACACTTATACCCTTTATGGGAATAAGAGTAGCCCAGAAAGACACATTTAAGTGCCTTAGGATCGAGTTTGGTAAGATGAGGACCGAGAATGTGCACATAGCATACACACCCAAAGATGCGAGGAGGAACAGCAAAGAGGGATGCATTGGGAGTAAGGACTTGTAGTGGAGACTTGAAGTTGAGAACACGAGAGGGCATTCTGTTAATCAAATAAGCGGCAATTAAAACAGCATCTGACCAATAGGAATTGGGGACTTTGGAGCCGATCAGAAGAGATCGAGCAACCTCAGTCAGATGACGTATCTTTCTTTCAGCTACACCATTTTGTTGAGGAGTGTAGCTGCAAGAATTTTGGTGACAAATCCCATGGTCTAAAAAATATTGTTGGAGTCCCCCATAGATATACTCTCCACCCTGGTCAGAACAAAGGACCTTGATGGAGGCACCAAACTAAGTTAGGATCATCTTATGAAAACCCTTAAAGATGGAATGAACCTCATCTTTGGTTTTCATAGGATAAACCCAGGTGCATCTAGTATGATCTATATGTGGTATGTACGTGAAGAGGATAAAAAAAGGAATCAAAACGAAGCAATAAACACCCCCCCCCCCCCCCCCCCCCCCCCCCCCCCCAAAACAAGGCCTTTAAGGCTCCAAGAACAAGGCTGGTTCGAAAACCTGATTTTTTTGAATTATATAGAAGAATGGATAAAAAAACTATCCAAACAAATTGTAAAAAATCAGCAAAACTCACCAAAAAAGAGGATAAATCATACTCTATTAGGATCTTGAATTTCAAGTCGATCTGAGAACTTTGTCCATACGACTGCTGAAGTCAGCCGTACGGCTTTGATGACGTCATCGTCCTCCTGGAAGCCCTCTGATCTGTGTTCTTGTGAAAGAAATTAAGGTTGGCTTTGATACCAAGTTGAATTCGTGAATTAGGGTTTGATTCAGGTCTAGAGTTTCAAGGTAGAGATGGAAGAGAAGAGAGAGAGGAAAGAGAAGAGGGAAAGGATGTCATGTGATGAGATCACTATGACTCCATAAATCTTATATAAAACCCAAATACAAAGACAAGTATACCCCTCTAGGGAGGTATTTATAGATATACCCCTCATACATGAAAATACGTAAATACGTATATGATAACAATTGTCACATAACAATGCACTACAACTACAAGGCATGAGGTAAGTATTCCCCACCATTTATCTGAAAAACATGGGTTAGGTAAAATTGGGATTAGGGGAATATTAGATGGAACCCAACCAAAAGCTAGAAACACAAAGAACAACAAATGTTTTCAGAGTTCTGAGAACACTAATAAAATTATTTTGGATAATTAACAAAGAAAATCTATCAGCATCAAAAGGATAAAGACAAGCACCATTTACGGGGATCTCTAAGAATCATCATAGTATCATTCTAAATATAGCTAGCTTCTAATTGGAGAGAGAGAAATCAGAGAAAAACTTTCAACGTAGAAACCGTTGTGTTGAGATTACAAATACTTTTAACCATGTAATTAGAAATGTTAAATCATACCTATCATCCACACTCAAGCGCAAGACCTTCGTCATGTGTCGAAACTCATCACCTTGTACTCGAACAACATTACCCTGTACATATATGATACTTAAGAAAGACCTAAAATAGCTTTTCTGATATTTAATTTAAAGGTGTGGATTGAATTTATCAACAAAACTGTAGTTTATCAGTGGCTTTGTTACAGTAGTGGTTAACAATTAAACTGGTTAAAAAAGAAATCAAAAAGGTAAACTGAAAGAAACAAGCAAAATATCTTTACCGAGAAAGCAAGACAATACCCGATACGCAGAACAATAATTTCCAGCAATGCAAATGATCATAGTATAAACATAAATCTATAACAGAACAAGAAAGCAACTTATCAGATTAGAATAAGGTTGAGGCATGCGTTCAACGTGTTGACCTAAGGAAGATTTTGCCTATGCACTTCCACAGTGTTGCTGACACACTGGAGATAGGCAACACTCCAAACCTCTAGGACTTACAAACTAACAGTAGGGTTACCCTCAAGAAAAATAAAATAGAAAAAAACATAGTAAAGCAAAGAGAAGAAGAGTTTCTATAAAGCAGAGAGAAGAAGAGTTTGTCTATCCATATCTATACAGAAACCCTTCAAACCTCTCTGTATATGGAGCAGAAGAGAGAGTCATTTAGCCCTAATAAATCTCATTAAAGGCTAAATAGTAACAACACTAAATAAGATGCATTGAAGGAATTAGAAACGAAAACCAACGATAAGAAATTGATTAATAAATCTTCTTATTTAAAAGAGAGAAAATTCAAAAGTTTTTAGCCCAAAAAGATAGGCTGAGCTTAGAAGAGCCCAATTGGGAAGCCCAAGGGTTCCACCCTTTAGGTCCAACCCTCTCATATAAGAGCTCAAAACTTTTAGTTTCCCAAACAATGTAGGACTAAAAAAGATGTGTAAAGAGTGTAGGGATTGAGAGAAACCTCAATAAGTTTCCCTCTAAAATTTTCATTTAAAATTTCATAAAATTGTTTTTCAAAAAGTGTGGGATTAAAAAGCATCTCTTTCAAACAATTACAGGACTTCAATTCAAAACTCCTTACCCCAAAAGTAAAACTCAAATTAACACTTTATAAATAACAATCCCCCACATGAATGAAAATTTAAAAGTAAATCCCAGGGTAAAATTGAAATTGTTATGCATGGGCAAAGGTGTCTTTTAAACTTGAACCTTTACTTAATGTAAGCCCTATCGGATTTACTAGTTGTTCAGTAAACTTGATGTCTTAAAATGACCAACTTTATAATGTAAAGCGAGACAATAGATATATATACAACTTTTCCGACCAACTATCGAGTTCTAACGGTTTTGCTCTTTTAGGCCATGAGTTAGATCATGACACGAACGCTGTAAAGAATCAACCTAAATTCTCATAAAAAAATGGCCCCACTTCCACACTCACAGTTGAATCTATTAAAGATGTCGTTCTACATCCCACTTGATAACCAAGCTATACATTCATTAAGAATGTATTACCCAACCTTCTCTTTTTAGTAAGTAGCACTATCGACACCATAGGGATGGGAAGGAGACAAACTCCAATATAATGCTTCTCACTTATCACTCCCAACTAGTTTTACTCTCTTATAGGCCTCAAGCCCAGCTCCCTCAATTTCATATGAACTATCTCTCTTGTGAGTCCTTTCGTCAAAGGAACTGTTAAGTTATCTTTCGATTTTACAAAATCGATGGTTATGATTCTATTTGAGAGTAGTTGTTTCACAGAGTTGTGCCTCCAATATATGATTTGCCATTGCATGAGTTGTTTCTAGCCCTTGCTATCACAGCTTGGTTACCACAGTGAATAGTAATGGCTGGCACTGACTTTGGCGACAGTGGGATGCCCATTATAAATTTTCTCAGTCATTCAACTTCTTCTCCTGCTTTGTCTAAAGCAATAAATTCATATTCTATTGTAGACCGAACTATACAAGTTTGTTTAATAGATTTCCATGATACTGCAACACTCCCTAGATTAAATATATAACCACTAGTTGATTTGGACTCCTCCAAATCTGAAATCCAGATAGCATCGGTATACCCTTCAAGTACAGCAGGATATTTCAAATAATGTAAACTATACACTAAGGTATATTTCAAATATCTCAACACCTATAAAAGCTTCCTAGTGATCATGACCTGGGTTGCTGGTGTATTTACCTAGTAACCCAGCCTACCTACTACCAAGGTTTAAAATATCGTTTCGGATGAATATTTCGTTCAACCGAAAAAACGAAACGAAACGAAACATTCACGAAATTTTGAAAAATGGGGCGAAACGGGCGAAATTTTCCGAAATATTACGAACATTACCGAAACATTGCGAAATATTTCGAAACATTCCGAAACTTTACGAAATAATTGCGAAACATTGCGAAATATTGCGAAATAATTGCGAAACATTGTGAAATATTGCGAAACATTGCAAAACATTGCGAAACATTGCGAAATATTGTAAAATAATTGTGAAATATTACGAAATATTGCAAAACATTCGAAATTCACGCATTTAATGCATAAATAAGCTTAAAAATGATGTTTTAAGCAATTAAATGATTCTTAAAATCATATATTATAAATAAATTATATTTTTTCTTACCCATACGCATCGAGATATTAATTTTTTGTATTTTATTTAATGAATGATTGAATTATTCTATAAGCTACTGATTTTTTTATAATTTATCTAAACTTTATGTGCAGATCAAAGTCAAAGAGATGATGGAGAAATTGGCTACTACAATACTGCTATTGTTGCTAACATGAGATGGTTCGATAATGTGGAATGGATTATGGGTGTTCAAGAACTCTTGAACTCGATCATATTATTTACTATAATTTGTTATGATAAAATAACATCAAATTCATTCAACATTTTCAAGAAAATGTAATAGCACATTTTTTAATTTTTTTTTTATTTAATGGAATCTGGCTTTAAGCAAATGTTATTTTGATGGTTGTGAACTTGTGATTGATTAAAATTAATTTAAGACGTGTTAATTTTACCCTTATGATTAATTAAAGTACGAATCGGTGCCAATGATGGTCGAATGGATGCTGACATGTACTATACGGGGCTTAGACTCTTAATGTATAACCCAAGTATGTATATGCACATATATACACATAAACAAGACCATGCATTCAAAGTCACAAAATATATTAAGAGTACTTGAGTTATATTGAAGTAACAAGAATTACATGTCAATAAAAAGTGGACTTACGTGGAGGTCAAAGTAATTGGGGTCATCCTCTGAGTTTCCAAAACGCACGTGGTATGTTCGTTGAATGTGATCACAATATTCTATCCAACTCATATGATCTCGATAGCACATCATGTATTGCCGCAGAAATTCTTGGTATTGCTAAGCATTACAAGTAGGGAGTATATGAATTTCAACCATTTGTTGCGGTTGCAGCTGTGTCGGTTGATAACCATATGGCTGATATGAACTCGCCCCCTAGTCATATCCATAACTCGATGATGACATGGATTGAGCATCATATGAAGAGTCGTATCCTGATCCATATCCAGCACCGTACGATCCATGAGACGATGAAGCATAACTAGGCTGAGCACCATATCTGGTAAATCCCATGTCAGATAATCCCATATTAATCATCCCAATACCTTGCACAACTGCATCCATGCCGTGTGCAGTCGGGTCATCAATACATTGCTCCCGCCTCGTGTCTTTTTGGTTTCGATGTGGCCGTCACATATAAGTTCTTTCACCAGGAGGAGGTCAAGAGCCATGATTAGGATCTTGAATGGCATGATCGAAGTATCGTTCCTCTATAAATTGAGGCAATCCTCTTTGTGACTGTGAGTGATGGCCACCACCACTCCCACCGTGGTCATCACCACCATCACCATCACCACCACCATCACCATCACCATCACCATCACTATCGTCATCATCGTCATCATCTCCAGCCTTAGAACTTGGAGTTCTCATCAACCTCTCAAACTCTTCTTCATCATCAACAGCCTTACTTGTTTTCCCTTTACTTGTGCCTGCTTAAACCCCCGTTGCTTGCTCTACTACCCACTGATCAACATCAATCCCCATTTGTAAGGCCAATGATGTGTTAGGCCTTGGTGGCTCACCTGGCTCATCTAGTTCTGCTTCTATGGTTTGTCCTAACCAAGAAGTCATCGGATCATCCTCCTCATATATATGACTAAGGTCAATTGGATCAAAAATCGCCTCTCCTTTCCTATTATCTTGTGTTATGTGCTTCACCCTTAGCCTCATGTTGTAGTGCACATAAACTAATTTCTCAAGTTTTTTAACTGAGAGGCGATTTCGAGGCTTTGTGTGGATCAGGGAAAATGTACTCCAGTTTCTTTCACATCCACTCGAAGATGCCGTCTGTGATAATATTTTGATTGCAATTTTTCTCAAGTTTGGGGCATCTCCACCGTATAAAAACTACTAGTCAGCTACATTTGAAAATAAAAATATTAGTTAAAATGATATTTAGTACTAGTCTATAATAAAATACTTAGTTAATGTACTCCAGTACCTTGTGTTGTTTTCATCCGTGCATTGACTGTGGCACAATCACCAAATCCATATATTTCCTCTCGAAAAATTTTTGACTACATAGCATAAGAAGTGTATCAACGTTAAACTAATTTCATACAACTATCTAATTTCGCAATTATAATTCATTTGTTAATAAAATATATACCTACCTCGTTATAAGCATTAGTCGCGTCATCATCATTCGGTTCCAGCTTCTCAATTACACGCTTTAAAGCCATTAATAGATCCTCCCTCTCGCCAAGGTTAAGGGGGTAATGGTATGCAAGGTTGAGAAAGTAGGCTAAATTGTACGAAAACAATACTTTTAATTAGTATAGTAGAGCGAAGACGACCTTCGATTAATAATTAAAAAATCATAAAAGTATAAAATACCTGCTGCATGGATGTCTTTCAAGAGTTGGTTTTGCCATCGCCTATCTATAATTGCATGGTATCCTTTGAAAGAGTTTGGTGCAACTTCTCTGATCTTCTCTTTTGCACGGCGCATCCCTTATAGACATAGCCTATCGTAGGCTTTTTGTCACCATCCACCATCCTAAGAACTTGAACGACGGGCTCGGTTATCTCCACGATATAACGCACAGATTCCCAGAATTTATTATTTAGGACAATGCCCTCAACCTCTACTGCAATCGGCGTTTTGCTATGTTTATACTTCAGCCATGCATCAGATGTAAACATTTTTTCAAGGCAGTTCTCTCTGAAAGTATACTCTGTAGAGAGATGAAGTTTGTGGCGAGACGTGTCGGTCCAGGACGCACCAAGTTTCCCTCAGTATGCTTCCTCATCAATGCTAGAACCCAGTTATGGTTGTAAATATAATTTGTAACCTTTCGAGCATCAGTAATTATTTTGTTTACTGATTTCTTTTCTCCCATTTCTTCTAGCATGAGATTAATGCAATGTTGAGCACATGGCGTCCAATAACAGTGCCGTCTATTCGACTCAACCATTTTGCCTGCTTTCTTGAAAGTAGATCCATTGTCCGTCACAATTTGTATAACACATTCTTCTCCAATCTCATCTATGCAATCTTGCATTAGCATGAACAAATAATCTGCATTTTGTATGTGTTCAGATGCATCGACTGACTTAAGAAAAATGGTTTTCCCATCACAGTACACTAAAAAGTTGATGATGCTCAATCTAGTTGGCCCCGTCCAACCATCACACATGAGAGTTGCACCGTGTGTCATCCATTTTTTCTTAAAGCCATCAATATATTGCTTCAGCTCAGCAACCTCTTTATCCAAGTAAGGGCCTGCTATCTCGTACGGGGTTGGTGGTTGTACACCCGTGCCACTCTTCTAAATAGTACTAACCATTGTCCTATAATAAGGGGATGCTGCAGCATTTGGGGGGATGTGACTATAATGAAAAAACTTTGACACTAATCTTCCCACGTCTTCTTTGATCTCTCCCCCTGACCAAGATTCGTCTAACCTTATTTGCTTTGAGCCCCTATCTGGATACATAAATCGATCCATTTCTTCGATCCTTGGACCTTAACTCTGTGCTTTCGACTTCGGTTTCAAATTCTGGGCCTTCTTTGTAAATTTTTGAAAGGCATTCATAATACCAGAAGTCCTCCGAGTGGCAGAGGTACCAGATCCCCCACCAGCCTCACGACGGGAATCTACAAATTGAACTCTTGCTACTTCCATTTGCCGCCTCTCCCATTCATCCGCACGTGATTGATGCAATGCAACATGCATTGTTTCTTCGTCATCATCATCTTGATGATTTCCTTCTGACTCACTACCACTAACTGCATCTGTGGATCTATTTGGATATTTGCCACTCCTTTCCATTAATCTCTCATCTGTTGCTGCTTGTTGAGCATAACACTGCTCTCTTTCTCTTATCATTCTATAACTTTCTAGGTTATTTCTCATTTCTATAGACAATTCCAGGGGGCATTTTGGACACTTGTGTATATCACTATAGCCACCAGCTAAATGTTGTTTTAATCTTGTCACACCACCGCTCTTCTGTAACATCCCGCACCATTTACATTCCCACCATTGGCGTTACCTGGAACTGTCTTTCCATGCTGCCACCCAATGTCGCGATGTCGTGGCATGTCGTGCTAATTCTCATAATTCAAGGATTCAAGAATTAGTTTTTTCTAAACTAATAAATTAATTATTTTTAGTTATTTTATGGAGTGATGTTTTTTTCTTTTTCATGATTGATTTTTTCATTCATTTTTTAAAATTTTAGTATATTTTATTTTTATGGGAATTCAAGTGTTACAAAATTTTGTTATTTGAATTTGATTTGTTTTAATTAATATTTATATCATATATAGTTTGCTATCAATTATTTTTAACTTTCTTTATAATGTTAATTGTTGTTATACCTTTCTTTAACTTTCTTTATCAATTATTTCTCATTTCTATAGACAATTCCCGGGGGCATTTTGGACACTTGTGTATATCACTATAGCCACCAGCTAAATGTTGTTTTAATCTTGTCACACCACCGCTCTTCTGTAACGTCCCGCACCATTTACATTCCCACCATTGGCGTTACCTGGAACTGTCTTTCCGTGCTGCCACCCAATGTCGCGATGTCGTGGCATGTCGTGCTAATTCTCATAATTCAAGGATTCAAGAATTAGTTTTTTCTAAACTAATAAATTAATTATTTTTAGTTATTTTATGGAGTGATGTTTTTTTCTTTTTCATGATTGATTTTTTCATTCATTTTTTAAAATTTTAGTATATTTTATTTTTATGGGAATTCAAGTGTTACAAAATTTTGTTATTTGAATTTGATTTGTTTTAATTAATATTTATATCATATATAGTTTGCTATCAATTATTTTTAACTTTCTTTGTAATGTTAATTGTTGTTATACCTTTCTTTAACTTTCTTTATCAATTATTTCTCATTTCTATAGACAATTCCCGGGGGCATTTTGGACACTTGTGTATATCACTATAGCCACCAGCTAATTGTTGTTTTAATCTTGTCACACCACCGCTCTTCTGTAACGTCCCGCACCATTTACATTCCCACCATTGGCGTTACCTGAACTGTCTTTCCGTGCTGCCACCCAATGTCGCGATGTCGTGGCATGTCGTGCTAATTCTCATAATTCAAGGATTCAAGAATTAGTTTTTTCTAAACTAATAAATTAATTATTTTATGGAGTGATGTTTTTTTCTTTTTCATGATTGATTTTTTCATTCATTTTTTAAAATTTTAGTATATTTTATTTTTATGGGAATTCAAGTGTTACAAAATTTTGTTATTTGAATTTGATTTGTTTTAATTAATATTTATATCATATATAGTTTGCTATCAATTATTTTTAACTTTCTTTATAATGTTAATTGTTGTTATACCTTCATATTTTTTTAAATTTAATCAAATTATTTTTTGTGTGCTCTTAGAAAATATGTAATGTTCAACAATTTTCTATGCAAAATTTGTAAGTTTTTATTATCTGTTTGTAATATTTTTGTAATTTTTTTATACAATAATCTAAACAACATATTTTTTGCATTATGATATCTGTTTTGGAGCAAAAATAGAAATTGAAAACATGCCAAAATACTAAATGCAAAAAAAAAAATCAGCTCTATTGATGATTGCTAACAATATATTTTAGCATAAATAAATACTTAAATCTAACGGCCAAAAATCACGTTATTAAAGTACTCAATTTGAGTAACCACAAACAATTAATTATTTATGTGTGTAGGTACATCAAGAAGTGGGCCAAACATCTATAAGGTTATTGAGATCAAAAGAGGGTTATCCATACGTCAGTAGTCTCTAAAATTGTGCCACGTGGCTTATATTTTGTTCACTCAACTTAAAGGGTCGGATTCCGAATCCGATAACCCCCATTTTTTAGCAACATTTTTGACACCCACTTTGGTGTACCCCCATAGAAGATGAATCAATGGCTGATTTTTGGTAAGGATGATCTCCTCACCATATAGATAACCCCAACAAAAAATCAGCCCATTATGAAATCTCTAACCCCGTCAAATGTGGTTTTCAAGTTACACGGTAAAAATCGACGGTCCATAATCCTTCCACTTCTAAACCAGTCTATGAATATCAGAATGATTTGAATTTTTGTGAGGATGATCTCCTAACCATAGAGGTCATCTTCACCAAAAATCAGCCATTGATTCATCTTTTATGAGGGTACACCAAAGAGGGCGTAAAAAATGGACAAATCTAGTATGCAACTGTTTGCACAGTGTCAATACCGTCAGATGTCCCTTGAAAGACGTGTTATTTCAATGTTTTAAAAAAATTTATTTTAAAAATTAAAAACACATTTTTCAATGAGCATTCAATGGTGTGGATACATTGTTTGCATAAACAGTTGCATACTAAGTGGACTCGTCAAAAATGGGCTCACTAAGTATGAACTGTTTACATACTTAAAAGTATGCAAACAGTGTCAGTACCGTTGGATGTCCCTTGAAAAATGTGTTATTTCAATGTTTTCAAAAAAATATTTTATAAATTAAAAACACATTTTTCAAGGAGCATTAAATGGTGGATACACTGTTTGCATTCTTAAATCTATGAAAACAGTTGCATACTAGATTTGTCCTAAAAAATGGGGTCACCGAAACCCGACCTTAACTTAAAGGGTCGTGATGTGCATTTTTGGTAGTAACGGCTGCCATCTGGGCCCACTGACCGCATGGATGTTTAGCCCACCCCTTAGTAGACATTCATACCAAAAATCAGCTTGTTTAATGATTTTTAGCCGTTGGTTTTAGTACTCAAAAAATGGTTGCATTCAATGGCTATAAGAATGCCTTAAAAAGTGTTAAAATCTGATGGTTATAGATCACGAACCAGGGTGATTTTCGGTGTTTATATCCACCAAGGGGTGGGATAAACATCCATGCGGTCAGTGAGCCCAAATGACAGTGGTGACTAACAAAAATCATGCTTCCGCAATTGCTACAGTTTCAGGCATACCTTATTACATCTTTTTCCAACTTAAAAGGCTAAAATGACAGATCCGTTACAGCACACAATATGGAGCCACATGGCACACTCTTAGAGGAGTCTGACCGTATGGATGTTTGGCCAATCCATAGGTAGACCTACAAACCAAAAATCAGCCTGATTAGGTATTTATAGGCGTTGGATTGGACTTATTTTCATAGGTTGATCTCAACTGTTGGAATTTGAGCAGTATTTGAGCTACAAAGATCCAACGCATAGAAATCACTAATCAGGCTGAATTTTTGGTTTGTAGGTCTACCTAGGGATTAGCCAAACATCCATACGGTCAGATCATGTTATTTTAGGGCTGTCAAGGAGGCTGAAGTAGCCGACCCAACTTATAATGGTAGTTTCATACTACCTTATTTTTTTTTTTTTGTTAAAACCTAAACCTAAGGGAATGAACTTACCTTTTGCTGTTGCTGCCGAATGAAGAGAAGACGAAGGAGAAGATCGCCCCAACCTCGCCGTTGCCGAAGGAATTCGTTCCCTCTTCTCTTCCTCTTCTCTCTCTTTTTTTCCTCTTCTCTCTCACACGGTCACACCTTCCCACGCACTTACGCAATTTTTTTTTTTTTTCAGATCTTGGCTCTTTGCTCCCAATCTTTTACACAATCTTGCTATAAATAAGAGTTTGATGCAAAATAATTGACGTTGGGTCGCCGTTGCAACGATTTTTAAGGGTTGTGAAATACCATTTTAGGGCTTCGTGTGTCGGTGTGCGTGATTTGCGCTGAACTTGCAGCCCGTAGGCCGTAGCCTGCAACTAGGTCGCCTGCAACGAGCTAAGATTCTCAACCCTTTTGCTTTTATTTTTGCAGGTTCTTTATCTCGTGAAATAATGTATGTTATTATTGCTGCATCTGTTTTTTTTTTTTTTTTTTTTTGGGAATGTATCGGTATGTTTCGGATTATCTCGTACGAAACACACTGAAACATACGAATTTTTGCATGTTTCGTTTCGGTATTGGTAAAATTCGAAAAATATTCCGAGATTTTAAACCTTGGCTGGGAGGCATCTGACCCAAGGAAGATAAGAGTATCATCAGCAAACTAAAGGTGGGTAATAGCAGGAACACCGGGAGCCACTTCAAAACCTTTCAATTCTTGTAAGTGCACTGCTCTTTGTAACATTCTGCCCAAGGCCTCTACCACCACAATGAACAGGAAGGGAGATAGTGAATCTCCTTGTGTCAGCCCCATAGAGCTCTTAAAATAGCCTGCCGGAGACCCGTTCACAAGAATAGAAAAGGAAGCGGAGGAAATACACTTCCAAATCCACCGTCGCCATTTTTCTCCAAAACCCAGTCTCCTTAGCATATAATCCAGAAATCCCCAATTGACATGGTTGTAGGCCTTCTCCATGTCAATCTTGCAAACAATCCCAAGAATCCCAGATTTAATTCTGGAGTCAATGCACTCATTAGCTATCAGAATCCCATCCAGAATTTGCCTACCCCTCACAAAGGCCCCTTGATTCCCTGATATCACTGAAGAAAGCACATCTCTCATCCTCAAGGCAAGCACCTTAGAAATAATTTTATACACACTACCAACCAAACTAATGGATCTATACTCAAATATCTTCTGCCCCTGGGAATTTTGGGATCATAGCAATAAAGGTGTTGTTAGATGAGTAATCTAGGTAAGCATCCTCCTGAAATTCCTTCACCACTTTCATAAAGTCTGCACCAATGATCTCCCAGCAATGGTGAAGCCGTCGAGTCCAGGGGCCTTATCATTGGCCAGATCAGATAGGGCCTTCAAAACCTCCTCTTCCTCAATGGGTTTCTCCAACCTCACCCTATCAGATTCATTGATTTGATCAAAGTGCAGTCCATCTAAGGAGGGTCTATAAGAAGTCGTCCCTTCATAGAGATCTGAATAGAACCTAACCACCCCATTTCTGATGCTATCCTCGTCTTCCAAAAGAACTCCACTTATCTTGAGACTGGATAAGTAGTTTTTTCTTCTACTAGCATTAGCCACCTTGTGAAAGAACTTTGTGTTGTCTCCTTCCTTCAACCATCTGACCCTGGATTTCTGTTTCCAACTTATCTCCTCCATCTTTACCAAGTGTTGATATTCAGCTTTGAGGTTGACCCTCCTCGTAGTATCCTCCATAGAGAGGCTGGCCTCTTCCTCTCTCTAATCCAGCTCCACAATCTTTTCAAGCACCATTCCCTTCTTGTGTTCTACCCGTCCAAACTCCTCCCGATTCCACAATTTGATCTTTTCTTTGAGAACTTTAAATTTACGCCTTAAAGATTCCCCCGCTCTTCCGTAAAAAATGATGGACTTCCACCATTCCTCCACCTTATCCTTAAACTGAGGGGAATTCAGCCACATGTTTTCAAACCGGAAAGGGGAGGGTCTAGAAGCCTCTCCACAGTCAAGCAATACGGGAGAATGATCCGACGCCGGCCGAGGAATAACAGCCAAAGACACCCCCTGAAAGTGATCTTCCCAACTAGCTGCTACCAAAAATCCGTCCAACCTGCAAAGGATGGGAGGCTCTTGATTGTTTGTCCACGTAAATTTAGACCCGTTCATAGGAATGTCCATAAGAGAAAATCTATTGATGAAATTATCGAAGAACTTCATGCTTTTTGTCCGACAACCCCCGACATTCTTTTCATGCAGCCAACGGACAACATTGAAGTCCCCCCCCCCCCCCGATACACCACGGGTCATCCCAAAGGCCAGCAATATCTTCCAATTCTTCCCAAAACTGTCGTCTGTAGCCTCTAGCATTAGGACCATAAATTCCTGTAAGAACCCAAGTAAATTGATCCCCCACGCATCTACATCTGATGGAGACAGAGAAAGCCCCTGTCAATGTTTCCTCAATCTCGAGAAACTTACGATCCCAGATAATCAGAATCCTACCCGATCTGCCTATAGCCGACAGCTCCTGCCATCCAATATATGTTATACCACAAATCTCCTTAAGTATCCCCAAGTCAACCCTGTCCAATTTGGTTTCTTGAAGCACCACAACCGTAGCCCCCCATCTCTTGATAAAATTCTTCACAACATATCGTCTATCTTTGTTACCCAGGCCACGGACGTTCCATGATAATATTTTTAGCTTCATTAAACACCTGAATGTTTCCGCCCGCTTCTACAACTACTATACACCTGAGTCTCTCTTGAATTAAAAGGGCAACCCAACCTTTGTATTTCTCTCGAAATCTTGTTTCGCCTAATCATAGGAATCGATTCTGTGTTCTGTTCATTCTCCTCACCGACTACGCCCCTGTCATTGGATTCTCCTCTAGCATCCGCCTCTATCATCCCCTCCTTGTTTTGAACCCCGGGTGCCTGAGAATCAATTCTTTAAGGCTCCTGCTCATATGTCTGAGCCCTACCCTCTTCCACCAGAAGCTTCCGATGAATTCGAGGACTATTGCTTAGATTACAAGAGCCTCCCAGAATCTGCATGAGCATCTCTCTGAATTCCTATTCATGGCCTTTTGCTACCAGCCCCAAAGATTCCCCCAACTTCACTATATTTAGTCTAAACCACGTCAAAAGTTCCTCTTCATGAGCTCTAATCAATTTCACTAATTACAGCATCCTTCCAATAAGGAGCTTCTGCTAATTGCACGGCTTCACTGAATGTCTAAGGATCTCCCCCAGATAGAAATATTATAAAGTCAGGGCCAAAGCTTGTAGATTTTTGTTCTTTTACTCCTAGGTTTTGTATCTACATCTGCAGCCTCATAGCAGCTATTAGATGCTTTATCTGAAGTTACAGTTATTACTCTATCTTGTGAGTTAGCTTTAAATGGAAAGCAGCATTCAACGAATTCAGCATCTCTGGACTCTATAATGGTGTCTTCATCAACACCGTTGACTTTGGGATTTAATTTATAGGGAACTTATAGGTAATGTTGTTGAAGGCATGCCTTATAAAAACACAGTCTACAATTTTAGGTCCTAGTTTAGTTCTCTTAATAGTATTGCCACCATGGCTAAACACCCCCACAATTTAAAGTAGTTGTAGGAAGGCTCCCAGCCTTTCCAAAGTTCATAAGGTGTTTTATCTGTTTTTTAAAGGTATTATGTTTAATATATAGCAAGTGGTGAGGACAACTCACCCCACCCCACCCCACCCCACCCCACCCCACCCACCCCAAGTTTAAAGGTAATCATGAACCTATTAACATATTATCATGTCTTAAGTGTTATGTTTTTCCTCTCACCTACTCCGCTTTGTTGTGGTAAGGAGCTATATTTTGGTGTATTATTCCATTATGTTCATAGAATTTTGAGAGCGAGGATGCTTTACATTCACCTCTATTTGATATAAGTATTTTAATTCTTTTACCTAACTGATTTTTAACTTATGTATATTTTAAATTATTTTCTAGTCTCATCCTTGCTCCGTAGCAAGTACACCCCCCAATATCTTGTACAGCCATCTATGAATGTTAGGTAGCAGTTTTAACTGATTTCTAAAATCTACCCAAGAAGGTTGCAGTTTTTTTTTATCATGGATGTCACCTGAAACCCTTCACTTATCCTCATTTTTTTGCATGTATCTCATAAATTAAAATCTGTAGCTCTTGTACTCGTGACGTAACTAACTTATTGTCCGCCATTTAAAATCCATAATCGTCTTACAAAGAATTTCTTGGTTCATGCATCTTCAATAATTTATTTATTTCTCAATTTATGCCATAAATTCTTAACACTTCTGACATTGGAAAAAACATCATAAAGAGAATTGCCCAGACAATTCAATATGTGATTCCTAAACAAGTAACCAACTTTCTTCCATGCATCTTCAATTCTTTGTTTTGCAGGATCACTTTCTTCCTCGCGAATTTTTTTCCTCAATTAAAATAAAAATTACGTTTAAGGTAGTAAGGTAAAACAATATTTTCTACTGCCACCTTTTATAGTTTTGTCCAGTGAACTTTTTAAGCTTCTTTGTATTAGCAGAACTCATGTCAACCAAAACAGTAACAGAAAGAACTCTTAAGGCCGAGAAAAGAAATCTGACTTAAATTGTTAAACGGCACAGTTCTTGTTACAGTAACAATTAACTATTAAACTGGTTAACAGAGAAATCAAAAATTTAAACTGAGATAAACAAGCAATATATCTTAATTGAAAAAGAAAAACAATACTCGATATGTAGAACAATAATTTCCAACATTGCAAATGATCACAGTATAAACAGAAATCTATATCAGAAGAAGAAACAGACTTATCGGTTTAAAAGATGGTTGAGGTAAGCGTTCAACGCGCTGTCCTAAGGAAGATTTTGTTGTTGCACTTCTATAGTGTTGCAGACGTAGTTAGGAAGTCTGCCCACAGGATTCAATAGCTAACTAGAGATAGGCAACACTCCAAACCTCTAGTACTTACGATCTTACAATAAGGTCGTGGTTTAAAAAGACTTTTTGAGGCTATGCCTTGAGGCTCCAAGAAGCAACCTCGAGGTCATAGCCGACCACTGAGGCTATAGCCTCGAGGCACACATGAGGCTATAGCCTCACTTTTACACGTTAAAACCCGAAAATGTAACCCCTTATTTTTCCAAAATACCCTCCCCAATAATCTTTTATGATAAAAACAACCTAAAAGGTCCTAATTTTGTTCTTTAAAACCTTTTATTTTGTGAGAAACCCTAAATCTAAGCTTTCATCCCTAGTTTTCCCACTTGAGCAAAATTCTCAAAGAGCTCAATCTCATCGGATTTTGACTCCGTCACTTTGTAGGGTTTTATTGTGAGGAACCTCACCTTACTCAAGCAAGAAATCAAAGCATTACAGACTTCCTCTACTATTTTCCTAGCTCTATATTGTTAGTTACTTCTTTTAATAAAAAATCTTGCTAATGAACTTTAGAATGCCAGTAGAAAGTTTGTTAGTATTGATACTTTGTTAGTGGACTTAGCTTATTAATTATTTAGATTTGATAATTTAGTTATGTGATTTAAGATTTGATATCAACATCAAGCTTTCAGCCTGAGTGCCCAACAATGTCACTCCGAAGGTAAAAGTTATAGGCTCAATAATTTTTATGCTTATTTTAAGTTTTTTTTTTTTTCACATGGTATGTTCTTTCTAATTTTAATAAATCGATTATATTTTTTTAGAAATTTTCAAGTACCCTTTTTTTTTTTGAAAATGAGTCTTGTACTTCGCACCGCCTCAAGGCCTATGCCTCGCCTTTTGGAGGCAAACTGCCTCAGTACCCAAACTAGCCTTTTTAAACCTTGAGTAAGGTTACCCTCAAGAAAAATAAAATAAAAGATAACACGACAAAACAGAGAGTAGAAGAGTTTTTGTTTGTTCGTATCTGTACAGACACCTGCTCAAACCTCTATATATATAGAGAGAGAAAAGAGAGAGCGTTTAGCCCTAATAAATCTCATTAAGGGCTAAACGGCAACAACACTTAATAAGATGCGTTAAAACTTAAAGGAATTAGAAACGAAATCCAATGGTTAGAAATTTGATGAAGAAACGTTTCTAAATTAAAAGAGAAAAAACTTCAAAGTTTTTAGCCCAAAAAGATAGGCCGGTCTTACAAGAGCTCAAATTAGGAGGCCCCGAGGACTCCGCCCTTTAGGTCCAACCCTCTATTATAAGAGCTCAAAACTTTTAGTTTTCCAAGCAATGTGGAATTAAAAAAGATGTGTAAAAAATTTAGGGATTGAAAGAAACCTCACTAAGTTTCCCTCCAAAATATTCATTCAAAACTGCATAGAGTTGTTTTTCAAAAAGTGAGGGATTAAAAAGCATCTCTTTCAAACAATTAAAGAACTTGGGTTCAAAAACACTTAGCCTCAAAAGTAAAACTCAAATTAACATTTTGTTTTTTTTTTGTAATCGCTCAAATAATCATGTTATGAATAAGTGAATAACACAGTTTAACTGAGTGACGTGAACAGCAACACATGCCATGAGTAATTCAAGGACGTTATCCTTTTTTAATTGTGGATTACAAGCAGAAACATATAATATACAACTTTCAAATAAATAATCTGGTTGAGAGGTCAAAAAAATCAAGAAGAAAAATCTGTACTGTTTAATTCATCAAACTCTAGCAGTTCATACGGATTACCCAGTATATTCGATAAGAGGGAGAGGGAGAAGGAGCGGGAGATTGCCTTGCAAAGAGGAAGAACTTCGGAGTAGAAACGAGGGAGGCCGCCGCGGGACTGGTCCGCGTAATCTGCTTTTGAGGAGGCTCGAAGACTCGAAACTTTCCGCCATGAACGGCTCAGAATCTCTGCAAAACGAGGTCGTGCAACTAGGGTTTGCATTGTTCCTCTTCACTCCCCACTGCTACGAACTGTTTTTAATCTTCTGAAGGTGGGTAAGGGTAACGCACGATCTTCCCGCTTCACAACCATCTCGTGTAGGCCTGGAGCGCATTGCACATTATGCGTAGTACGCACTTGCATAATTGGGGCCTGGCTGAGGTCCATCCGAACCCGGTTCTGGTTCTGCATTTTTGGGAACCGCCTAAAAAAGAACTGGAACCGGAATCGAACGGAAAATAACGGTTCCGGTTCTGGGTAGTTGATATTGGACCCGAAATCAATAGGAACCGGAACCGATATATAATATATAAATATAGTTAAAATTGCAATATTACCAAGATTGGAACCAATACATAATATATAATATATAAATATAGTTAAAATTGCAATATTACCAAGATTGGAACCAATATACCTAGAACCGGAACCAGAACCGACTGGAACCATATAATTGATTCCTGCTCTGAACTAGAACTGGCCCGTTGACACCCCTAGGCCCATCCGTGGGTGGAAAGTCCAAGGTCGACTTGAGGGGGCTAAAGTCAGACGCAGGCCCTAGGATTTGTTATTAGGGCCATCTCAATAAGCCCTCGCCATGTGGTAAAAGCAGCTTGGTGTTACAGTTAACAAAAAATTGTCTAGATAAGTGAGAATTTAACCACATTAGAGTAAGCATGATATCAAAACATGTAAGCAAGTATAAGCATGTGGGTCCATTTTCCAAAAACGTACATGCCACGTGGTGCAATTGTACACGCCACATGGCCGCAAAAACATGGATTCTTGAGCAGACCTAAAGGCGTTGGCATTCCACGAGGGAGGGGCATATAACAAAAAAAGAAAATACAAACAAGTAATATCAACCAAAATCCAATAATATCTTACACAACAAGCAATTAGAAAACGCTAAACACGCATTATCTAAAGTCAGATTAACCTCATGTACGTTCCGTGATGCTATCAGGTGTTATGGATGTTTATCTCTAGGATTCAATGGCCTGATCAACGGTAGGCAGCACTCCAAACCTTCGATCCTTGCAAACTTGATAATAGTAGTACCCTCTTACGAAACAAAATCAAAATGCTCAAAATAATATATGAAGAACAATTGAAGATATAGAATTTTTTGTCTCAAGAAGTTCTTTTTGTGTATCTAGTGTGGAGAACTTTTATACAAATTTTCTCAGAGGTGAACATTATAGCTTAATCAATACCATTAAAATGCTAAAACGGTCAAAACAAACAGAAAATTAAAAGGTTGAAAATGGGCAGAAATAAAAGGTCAAGAACGGAATAAAGAATTTAAAGAGTTAAAATTAGATTGAACTTTTGACCAAAAAGATAACTCATTAGAGTACAAAGCACATTTGGGACCCTCATCAAACTCAACCCGGCGTGACGCGCATGCTCTATTTAAGTGACATATATAAGTCCCTCATACTCTTTGTCCCTATCCAATGTGGAATTAAAGAAGTGAACAAAAAAGTGAAGACAAATGAAGGAAACTCTTTAAGTTCAAAATTGTATTAAGGCTGCGTTTGGGTAAGCTTAAAAACCGCAATAGGCCAGCTTTTGCAGTTTTTAAGCAATTATCAAAAAATAAAGACGTTTGAATAAAATTGAAAAAGTCCTTTTAAAAAGCAAATAAGCTCTTATTTCTCAAAAGCAATAGCCATTTCTGAACAGCTTCTGCGTTTGCTTTTGCCGGAAGCCGTTTTACCGAAATTCTTTTCCGATCGTGTCCTCCAAAATATTTGATAATACCCAAACTACCCTCTCGAACAAAAAGGGAGTTGAGAACCCTACTCGCAAAGAGCCACCAAACTAGAGAACGCAGACGAAGCTCTCGCATCATCGTCTTCTCATCATTGTCTCCTCTCTCTCGGCGGTGATTAGGTAAGATCTCGGTCTCTCTCTGCTCTCTCAATCATCTTCTCTCTATCAGTCTTTTAGGGTTCATTTCTCTTCCATTGTTTTGCTTCGCCAATAACTAAATCCAGCAAGAGAAGATAAGATTCGTACAATATGTTGAGGAAACGATCTGCCTTCTTCAATCCAAGGTCAGAAAGTTCATCTTTCTTCATTCTTTACATTTTGCTAATCATTAATTCACTTCTTTAGCTGCACAAAGTTTGCCCTTAATTTTTTGTGAATTCGATGTGCGCGTTGGGTTTTGTGGGGATTTTTATTGACAAAATGATGCTAAGATTTTTCTTTTTATTTGTATGCATGGTATTGTGTTGGTTGGATTAGTCACTAGAGATTGAATGAATAGTTCTTGTTAGACCATTCAAGGATTTTAGTTCTCAAGAAGGTGGTGTTAAGTGTCAACACATTCCTGCTGCTTAAGATCATAAGAGTCAGCTCCTTTCTCCTTCATGTCAGCAGTCTTGGTTGCTTCTCTATTCATGTCACCATAATTAAGAATGCTTTTGCAAGTACCCACCTTGATTTTCAGATTTCTTAGGGTAACCATATTGCCTGCAACAGAGAAACATCTTCTTCCTTAGAGTAGATACTAATTAAAATGCTTTGAAAGCACAAACGAAGTAGATGTTTCATTTTGAAAAATCTTTCAAGCATGGCTTGTCCATTGCCATAAAACTTCATAGGAAAAAGGGATATAATTTTAGAGATGAATGAAAAACGTATTCCATTGATTGGAAAATTTGTTTTTTTAATGATTTGTCTGTTCCTTCTCTGATCATTTTGAAGCTAGAAAATAGCTAGCGGATCACTGCCACAAATGTGCCAATGGGTAATGATTGATTTTGTTAGGAAACCTACATTTTGGATCTAGTTGTGATTTTAATTTCTTAATTTGTCTGGTACTTTGGGCCAGCGTGTCATGCCATTAAAATGCATCTTTGTCATGTTTTGTTTGATAAACTCCATTGTTGATGGCAGGTAAGTGAACCGGAGAAGTGGTGCTACTCAACTGATTGGAGGAAAGTGCTTGTATACTTCTTCGGAACAAAGCAAATGTGAGTTGTCATACCATGATTGAAATCCTTATACCGATGAAGGCTGATACGTTGTTTAGCATCTGTTTTGAATTACTATTGATGGTGAAGTTAGTTTATTTTGAGGGCGCAGATTGAAATTTATTGATAAATTATCTTCTCAAGATAATGGTGAACCCAATTGTAGAACAACTTCTGCACATTTCATTTCAGATGTAACACGTGGGACAATGAAGTCCTACGAATTCGAAGCAAACAATGTTTTACCCTTCTATTATTTGTAAGTTTTTAAATGAAAAATGTTGTCTGCTGAATGTGTACAGGATCTACGAAGGTAAAAATTCTATTCGAGAAAACACACGTAAAGACAACATGGAACTTATCTCAGATATGTCCACTCAATTGTTGCCTTGGATTCTAGATGCATTGAGACCTCCATCTAATACAGGAAGTGGTGAATTCGAGGTTACGTACTAATACCCACATCACAAGGGGAGATAAAGGCGAGCTGAGGGTGTGTGATATCATAAACTCAAGCAAGTGCAGTTATCATACATTCTTGTAAATTTCAAACTTTTCTTATCTACTAATATCATCTGCACAGATCTTCTTGTGTAATAGAGAGAGTCAACATGTAAATCTAGCTTTAAGAAGAACAAATTAGCCCTTGTATTTAACAAATATTTGTCAAGAAATCAAGTTGCAAGTTACCCTTTATCTGTTTTTAATACTTCTAGCCATTTGTGCCAGAAAATGATTGATCTTGTTTGAGTTTAGTATTCTGATTTTATCAATGGGATGAACTTGTAGTCTAGGTTGCTAGGTATCTTATATCTGGTGATTATCACCTATAACAAAAATATCGGTGCACGTGCAGTGACCCACTTATGGTATTTCTTGGTCAAAATTTAATCTGGTTAGACAATCATGGCCATCTGATTGACCATATTTCTAGCTTAGGAGGCCTCTTACATGTAGCGAAGGTAGGGTCAAGGCCATGTTCGACTAAAGAGCTGCATGTATTTTGCATCTCTTCCATATAAAGAGGGAATAAAATCTAACCAAAAACAGAAAGAAGAGGCAATAAAATAGAATTGTTGTGTCAAAAAAAGTCTAGACAAGTATCAAAAGGGAATTAGGCGTTCTTGCATTGGAGAGAAAGATCTTATAATTAGGTATTTTGCAAAAGATCCAAGGGTGGTCTCTGAGAATGTGCGACGTGGTTATTGGTCTCTAAGAGTGCCACATGGCAGATTTAAAATTATCTACATCAAGCCGTCATTTTCAGGTGACCTTATAGATGTTTGGTCCACCGCTAGGACCTACACTTAAAAAATCAGCTTGATAAGTGTTTTTTGTGCATTTAGGGGTAAAATAGGTATTTTTTTCAAAAAGCAATTTTTTACCAAACATCACAAAGTGGCTTTTTAAGAAAAGAAGCTCTTTTTTTTATATGTTTACCAAACGGCCAAAAAAGCTTAAGTTGACCACTTTCATATAAGGGCTACTAGCTAAACACCTATGATAATCTTTATTTTGGGTAGTCAAATCTAAAGGTTAGAGAGGCTGATTTTTTGGAGTAAAACTTGCCCGACCACCGAACGGTCAGGGAAGCCTAACAACCCATAATATGACCAACGTGGTGCAATCTTAGAGGACGCTGACAGTATGGATGTTTGGACCAAGGTTTGAAGGAGGCCGTTTTAACGGTTAAACGGACTGGGGGCGTTACCGTTTAAACGGATTGAAACGGTCAGGGGCAAAAGTGGAAAAAAATGGAAAAAAACGGAATTAAATGGATTTTAATGGTTTTAACGGAAAAAAACGGAAAAAGTGACGCTGAAATTCAAATTTTGAAATTTGAAAATTAAAAAAAAAAACAGAATTTAACAGATTTTAACGGAATTAAACGGTTTTAACGTCCGTTTTTTTCACAAAATTTTTCAAAATTAAACGGCTGTTTAAACGATTTTAACGGCCGTTAAAACAAAAAAATGGCCTTTTTTTCAAAACCGATAAAACTGGTTTAAACGGAAACGGGCTTGGGGCGTTACCGTTTAAACGGCCGTTTTTAAAACCATGGTTTGGACAATCCATAAGTGGACCTACAAACCAAAAATAAGCTTGATTAATGATTTCAAACCTTTGGATCTTTGTACCAAAATAATCTATACTATTATAAAAGCAACAACTGGGATTGTAATGCTCATGGGCAAAAATGAAAAATAACAGAAAAAATGGCGCTGAAATTCAAAATTTCAAAAAACGAAAATAAAGGTCTTTTTTTCACAAAAAATTTCAGAAAATAACGGTCGTTATTATGAAAAATAATGGCCATTATTTTTCAGCGTTTTAGCGGTTCATCGTGTAACGGGGGAGGTCCAAATCCGTTACAACGCCGACATTTTTGTTATAATAGTCGTGTTTTAAAAAATGGTTCAGGATGTATGCTCATATCCCTCACCAATGAAGAGGGACAAATAAGCCACGTGGCACACTCTTAGGGACCCCTGACTGCATGGATGTTTGTCCCATCCCTAGGTGGACCTATACCAAATATCAGCCTGTTCAGTGATTTCAAACCTTTGGATCTGAATACCCATGTAATGCTCAAAATCTACAGTTAAAACTCAACCTGTGAAAATGACTCCAATCAAATCCTTAAAAATCATTAATAGGC
The DNA here is from genome assembly GCA_035048495.1 of Euptelea pleiosperma. NCBI lineage: Eukaryota > Viridiplantae > Streptophyta > Magnoliopsida > Ranunculales > Eupteleaceae > Euptelea > Euptelea pleiosperma. The sequence continues at coordinate 15,038,975 of CM068552.1, forward strand.
TGATTTTTTGCCATCTAGGATTGGCCAAACATCAATACGGTGAGTACTCTCTACGAGTGAGCTACGTGTATGGTGCGGCCACGTGTAAGGTGCACATGCAGTGGAGTTCCCCTTGTGGTAAATAATGCTCAAATTCCTACGGTTAAAATCAACCCATGAAAATGCCTTCAACTAACGCTTAGAAATCTCTGACCAGGTTGATTTTGAGTTCCTAGGTCCATCTATTGATTGGCCAAACATCTATAGGGTCAATGTCCTATAAGAACTTGCCACGTGACTTATATTGTGGGTGGTAAGGTAGCTACCTGACCAGCGGTGGTAAGGTAAGATTTACTCAATTTTTTTTTAGGTCGGTCCACTTAGGAATGGGCCAAAGTGCCAAACATACGTAACGTCAGTACTCTCTAAGAATTTGACACGTGGCTTATATTGTGGTCCGACATCGAAGATTGACTGAAAAAAAAAATAAACAGAAAAGACTGACTTCCCTCAGCGGACTCAAATTCCATTTTTAGTGCTCCCGGATAAAACTTTGATGACCGGGCCCTGTCATCGAAGGAGATGACAGGGCAGCAGATCTCGGCACGTGGATTTGTAGGACTGCACACGTACCCAGGTGAGTACTCAAGTGCTTTTTGCCAAAATACTCACTCGTGTACGTGGGGTGGGTGGTCTGCCGGTACAAAATCCACGTGCCATGATCTACCGATGACAGGGCCCTGTCACAGCACGAGCAGCGCGTACTATTCACGGCTGCGTAGGTTAAAATCCTATTGTGAATTTCATCGGAGATTTATTTTTAGTTTATTTTTCTCTGGTCGGAGACAACAGTAGCCTGCAACCCTCGCTGCAACGGCTTTAACGTCATCTCTTCCTTCACAGGTTCGTCTTCTTCGCCCCTCTTTCGTTACTCGTTCGCCATTAATTTCGATCTCTCTGCAATCCCCAAGACACAAAACCCTAGGCAGGTTTCAGATATTAAAAACCATAAACTGTTGAGTAATTGATCAAACCCTTAAAAATGGAACCCTAAGGGTTTTGATTTTCAGAGCTATGGATCTGCTACTAGTGCAGAAGGGTTTGAATTTTTCCCGAAGGAGGAAGAAATGGCTTTTGCTACTTGCGGCCTTTGGTGTCACCGGTTACGGGGTCTATAAGGTCTATCAATTACCTTCGGTAGTGAAGAAGAGGAAGAAGTTGTTGAAGCTCTTAGGAGCGCTAATTTCGATAGCCGAAGTAGTTTCTGATTCGGCTGAGACGATTGGAGTCGTCTCCAGGGACTTGAAAGAGTTTCTGCAATCCGATTCAGACCAAATTCCCACCAGTTTGAAGCAAATTTCCAAAATTGCAAGATCGGAAGAGTTCTCGCAGTCACTAATTTGGGTTACGCAAGCTCTAACCATTGGGATTTCGCGGGGTTATAACTCTGAGACGAAGAACACTGATGAATCAGAAAACGGTTATAGTTTTTCTGACCGGGTTATGGACAAGCTTTTCTCTACGGCTGGGTCTGGTTTTGCTTCTGTTGTAGTTGGTAGCTTTGCCAGGAGCTTGGTCATGGCTTTCTACTCAGAGAGTCAATCTTCTGGTGGTTCGGCTCTGAATGAACAGACAAGCATCTCCCGTCTTGAATTGGATTCGTCGTCTATACCAAGATGGGTAAATGTAGTTTGTAGTGACAAGTGCAGAGAGCTCATAGCTGATTGCATCCAGTTGTTCGTTAGCACGACAGTTGCTGTTTATCTTGACAAGACAATGGATATCAACACTTATGATGATATCTTCTCTGGGCTCACCAACCCGAAGCATGAAACAAAAGTGAGAGACGTCTTGGTTTCTGTCTGTAAAGGTGCCGTGGAAACCCTTGTGAAAACATCTCACCAAGTTTTGACGACTTCGAACTTGAGTTCAATTTCAGCTCCTCTGGCTGTTGATCAAAGTGAAGGTCCGAGTTCAGTTAGAGACAAGGCTTCTGATCAAGATGCATTATCGACAAAATTGAGTGCAAGAAACTCGTTTGATGCATGTAAGAATAGTCCCTGTAAGGATAGTGGCTGGGTTGGTAAGGTGTCATCTACGTTGGCAGTTCCGAGCAATAGGAGGTTTGTTCTCGATGTGACTGGGAGAGTGACCTTTGAAACTGTTAGATCTTTCCTGGATGTCCTGTTGTGGAAACTATTGGATGGATTGAAGAGAAGTCATAGTGTTGTTCATGAGGAGGTTGTTGAGAGGGGTCTAGAAATTGTGAGATATATTAGTGCAAAGTCTGCTGTTATTCTTACTATATGCCTCGCTTTATGTTTGCATGTTCTGGGTGGTGCTAGAGTTTTGATGCCAGCTTAAATTGTTGGGGATTTTACTCATAAAGTGAGTTAGTGTCATGGAAATTTGAAAGAATGTTCATGGTAAATGCTTTGTAAGGGAGTGTTTTATAAATCTGATGTCTTTGTATCCCCTGATTGAAATCTCCAGAATTCAGCAGAAATAAAGGGAGAAAATAACTTTTGTTGACTGAACCATGATTCTAGTGATTGGAAATTTATGAGGTTTCCTCCTCTTTTCACAATTATCAATAACAATCGTTGGTGGTAGATTTTGTTGTGTGTTCAATCGCTTTAGATTTCGTGGAATGAAGGAAGGAAAAGTGAATTTCTTTTTCAGTGGAGGGTGGTATTGCACAAGATGCAATCCTGTATGAACTATGAAGCGGGGCGCATGGTTCAAAGTACACGGTATCATTTCGGTATCGTTCATGGGCGATACCGAAACGTATTGGAAGTATCGTTTGGTTTTGGATGGAGCTTCGTGAAATCGAAACGAAATGTTAGTGCAAATTTATACATAAGATGAAGTATCGTTCGGTTACAGACGAAACCAACCAAAACGTATGGTTTCGTCCTATAGCGAAACCAAAATGAAACCGACGAAATGTTTCAGTTTCGGCCGAAACTTTGAACCATGGTGGGGTGTATAAACAAAATACTTGAACACAAAGTTGGAATGTAAAGGAACCCCTGGACTAGTGAACACTCATGTGTTAGGTTCATTGGCACTAGTGACAGGACTGACAGTATGGCCTCTGTACTGAACTTGCATAGTAATTGTTCATGGAGTACCTCAACTTCTTCGACAGGTTTTGGAAGACAATTTTTTTAAGTTGGCATTGTCCAAGTTGAAAGAGAAGAAACAAGGGGGAGGACTGGCTTCAATCCAGCATAGGTGTCAACTTGTTGACTCATCGCCCTTGTCATGGTGGATTTTGGTGATGCTCCCTTGTGGTTGTGCAACAGGGTTGAGCATTAATACCTGGTTGGGATGACAGTGAGTTCTTTGCTCTCCAATTATATTACAAGTAAATATCTATAGGGTACAACTGTAGGTATGATTAACTAGGATTAAGTTCCTGAACTGTAATTTGGTTATCTTTTTAATGATAAAAGAGAAGGTTGATACATGTACTAGACTAGTGATTTTCCATGGTTTGAAAAACCAAAACTGGGGTGGAAATTGGCTGGCAAATTTTTGAGTCAACTATACTGAGTTTCAGAAAAGTGGTTGCTTACTTGATTAGGAAACAGTTAATCTGTAAGACTAATTTACTCAGATGATTTTTAGAATACCAATCCGGAGTTCTTTAAACCAAGGGCTTTCCTAGGAAAAGCATTAAAATAATATTAATCATTCTCCATGCTACCTATACTGTGTTCCTATATCTTAATGCATGTAAAGATGGGAATACTAAAGCTTTTATTCTCCACTATTTTATAATTGTAGTGCTTTAAGATAATGCTTCTATTAAGCTATTTTCTTCTATACATTGTTTCGGTATTTAGTGGAACAATGAATCCATGTGTTCTGGAATGGAAGTGGACTAAATATAAATTGGCGTTTGGACTTTGGTCAATGTGGATGATGTGTTGATGTACAAACTTGGTTTTAGCTATAGACCTGCTAATCAGAAGCAACCAGCAAAGATAGATAGAGTTGTCAAATCTTATTGTTATCTCCTTTTTCTTTGTTTTGTGCCCGAACCCTTTATGGGACTTGCATATCCTTGTGGAAATCCTAACCACACCATGTTCTAAGATAGATTTTGAAGGAACAGATTGATGTACACACTGTACCGATTCAGTTGTGGCTGTGAAGTATTCACTTTTGAAAACATTACTGTGTAGGCAATACGCTTTCTGATTTATGATGTTCTTGCTGATGAGAATTGGGAATGCCTTACCGATGAGAGGGTAACTTTGGCACATATGCATACATTATAAGATGTGTTACTATCAATATTGTGTCTCTTGAGTTAACAAACAGTCTATTTTGCTTCTAAGCACACCATTATATATGTGTTGCTGCTATGTTTGATTCATCTAATTGTTTTTAACATTTAGGCAGGACTGGAGCCAGATAGCACACACAATGCTTCTTCTACGAATGCCTGGCTGATGAGAGGGAGGCTTTGTGATTACAAATGTGAAAGATTCTAAATCAATGAATAATTTGATGTCTTCAATTGGTATCATGCAACTTGATTTAATTTGATTAGTAAAAGTGGTCATAGGGGACTATGTTTGCCCTAAGCTAGACAGGTTGTTGTTTGACCAAATGTTGGTGGATTAGGCTGCATAGCTAGGAACAGAGTTCGAGGAAGAAGTTTATTTCCATAGTGTGTAGATGTGGAGCTCTTGGGCACAATGAGCTTACGTTATCATTTTCCCCAGATTGTGGAGAGATGATAAAGGAAGATTGCTGAGAGTCTTGAAAGAGTATTGAGTAGAATAGTGTATATAACGGATTAGATTGTTATTGCTATATTCATAGGATCGATCTCGAAGGACTGGAGCGACCATTCTTAAAGACTTTAATTGTAGTAACTTGGTGACCTTTTTTTTAAATAGAATAAAGTTGCTTTCATGGAGACTTGAGGAAATCTTGAAATTGTTTTCTCCTCAAGCAGTGATCGTTCAAGGGAGACACTTTTAGCGGTGCATTCATGGCTAGCAAATGCTTGAATTCAAGGACAAGGACTCCCAGTGATTTATGTTAAGGGTTGACTTGGAAATCTTATGACAACATGGATTTGAGTTTCTTAGACTGTTACACATAAGGGGTTTGGAGGAAGTAGATTTTCGTTTGCATTCGTTGAACACATTTTTCAACTTTAATCAATAGTTCTCAATTGCCTTCTGAATATCTCAGGTCGATCCATTTTCCACTTCACAATGGTGGCAGAGGTTTTTAATAGATTGCTCAATATAGAAGAGATGCTAGGGGTTGTTGAGGGCTTCCAATTGGGCATCAGAATCTACTGTGCAGCTCTTGGATGACATCTTGGTTTTACGAGTCATCCGTTGATGAAGCTAGTAACCTTGAATGCATTTAGGATTCTTTAAAGTGTTGCTAGATCTTGAATGTTCGGGCTAATGCCGCCTTCTATCTTCTAGAGGGTAGATCGTTTTGATCAAATCTATACCATCTCGAGTTTCTATTTATTTCATGGCAACTTTTGTGAGTCTGGTGATAAATTAGATAGCATTCCAAGAGACTTTCTCTACAGGGTAAGGGGGTATGGTGTATCATTTGGTGGATCAGTATGAGGTATCAGAAAGGTGAAGGTGTAGGTTTTGTAAAGCGTAGGGATAGAAATAGGACTTTCTTAGCAAGTGGTTGTGAAAAGCCTATGGAAGTGGGTCGACCTTTAAGGTTTCGAGGAAATCTTTAATGGAGGATTGAGTTGGCTGATCATTTGTGCCAATGCCGTATGGGGTTGCTGGTTGAAGGAGGGAGGTTGCAGTTGAGAATTGTATTGCAAGTATTGGAAGGAAGGAAGTCTTTTATGAGTAGAACTTTGCTGACAGATGTCAGACTACAGTAGGAGCCACATGGCAGAATTTTAGAGACCACTGACCGTATGGATGTTTGGCACATCCCTAGTTGTACCTACATACCAAAAATCAGCCTGATTAGTGATTTCAAACCATTGGAGCTTTGTACCGCAAATAGTGCTCAAATTCCACTGTTAAATATCACACCATGAAAACGACTCCAATACAAGTAGAATTTTTTTTTTTGATAAGTATAGACAACACTTAGAAATCACTAATCAAGCTAATTTTTGGTCTGTAGGTCCACTTAGGATTGGGCCAAACATCCATATGGTCAGCGATCTCTAAGAGTGTGCCATGTGGCTAATACTATGCTCCGTCATCAACGTTGATGACAGACATCTGTCGGCAAAGTTCTACTCTTATATTCAGGATAAAGCGTGAAAGGGTCCAGTTTGTCAGTTAGTCTGATTAGTGTTTTTATTTGTAATGATGGTAGATAGGACTCTGGAAGTGGGATCCTAATAGTAGAGCTTCTTGTCAGATGTCAACTAGTCACATCCCATTTCAATGGTGTGCTTTGTCTACTAAGCTAAATTGAAGGTGATGGAGTGTTCTTAGTGCTACAGTCTGTAATGATGTATAATGTGGAAAAGCCTTCCCTTTCGCATGTTGGGGTTGTTTTGAAGAAAGAAACAGTAGGATTTTGGAAGATAAGATTGGTTCCATCATATCATTCAATGGATAATCATTTCAAAACATAAGAACAAATAAGAATTTGAGGATTGAAGAGACACTTTGGAAGGTATCATTAATAGTTCATTATGAAATCCAGTGTTTTATATGGCATAGAATCATAAAGCAGAAAGAACTACGTTGGTAAGTTGATAAAATATCATGAGTGTTGGTTCTGTAGGCTTAGGTTCAAAACCTGTTTCAACTATTAACCCACTTGCCCCCACCGTGCTCACATGAAAAGGAAAGATTTGGTTGAAGGCATTTACATCTTCTGCGGCTTCTGGGATTTTACTTTAGTTGTGGATGGTGATCATGCAATTAGTTGGGCCTTCTGGCAACTTTTTTTGTCTTGTTGATGAGGTTAAAAACAGTGGCGGAGCCAGGATTTTGTTTTTTTTTTTGTGATGCAAAGCGTGGCGTCTGGGTGAAATTGCAAGAGGGAAAAATGAGGGGGGCAAACCAAACTAAAAGGGTATTTCTGAAAGTAGATTTTTTTTTAATGAAATTTTAAAGTCGAGTTTGAGGCACATTTGCCTGCTGTTGCATTGGTACGAGCAATGGCAGAGCCAGGAGGGGGCCAGGTGCCCCCCCTCCCTCAACTTTGTAAATCCTTTGAAACTGGGACATTCCAATCGTTTGGTAACCACTTGAAATTCTGTATCACTGAAATTCAGTGATTTTTTTAAGTTACCCTCTTTCACTTAATGCAGTAAGGCATTTTCGCTGAATGCGATAAGTGATGGAATCTTTAAAAGATTCTAAGATATAAAATACTCAATATTTGCTTGTAAAAAAGCCTATCTAGAAAAAAAAAAAAAAAGGCTGGGATATTGGCACTCATGTTTTCACTCAGTAAACCCACATAAAATTCACCCCTAACTCTTAAAATATCGCGGGTGCCAATAAACATTTTAAAATATCTAACATGCCCTTGTCTTAATTTGCAGACATATGGACGTTTACCAAACGATTTGCAAAAATTAAGCCCTACAAGCCGTCAGTGCTGAAATTAAGTATGACCTAACACAACCTTCTCTATAAATTTATCGTGCGTGCCTAGGTGAGTGGTGCCCACCAATTCTGCACGTGCCACATGTCTTTGGATATCTACCCAATGGGCTACCCTTGATTTTGCCTTTGTTCCAAAATCAGTCTCTTTATGCCACCATTCACCTTCTATGCAAGGACAACCCTATCCATGAGTTAAAAAGCCACTGATATCAAAGCTCATTTGTCAAGTTGATATAAGCTATTTTGGGCTGGGCTTGGGCTGCAATACTATGTAGTGGGCTACGCTATTTTGCAGGCCTGACAAGCATTTCCTCTTGCACTGTGGAAGACTTACATGGCAAATCCAGACCGTCCGTTGATGGAGGACCTTCTGGATGCTCAATGTGGGTCATGACTTTTTTTGTACTTAGCCTCATTTACAATATATCGCTCGATTTCCTCGATAAATAGGTGTTCAATATTTTAGTTACAGAAACCTTCAGGGTGCGCATGGTTATGCTTTATCTTTAATAATCGGTAAAATGCTCATATTCATATTCTATGTAGAAATATATATTAGCCTAACTTAACCTTTATGACATGTTCCCTAACAAGTTCACTAGTGCGCATTAGCATTAAAAAAACATGATTAACGTGAGGCAAATTCTTTATCCGCAGTGGGCCCATCTAAACACCAAAATTTAGTCAGTCACACAAACACATTCCTCACTTTGCGGCCTGGTCTCCGACGACCACTCTCCTGCCTCGTTCTTCAACTGCTAGATCTGACGATCCGACGATCACAGCTAATCTTTCTTTACTGGGGTTAAAGTTCTGAATGGGAAGGGTTTATTGAGTCATCATGTAGTAAGGCTGCAACTCAACCTCCAAGGCTCTGAGCCTGAGCTCGAGCCCAACCTATGGCCGGTCCTAAGTTTTTCTCAGCCCGAACCCAACCCAATTGGGTTTGGTTGGGTTGGTCAGGTTTCTTTTATGTTGGTTGGAAAGATTGGTCAAATTTTTTTTTTTTTTAAATACTATTTCTTGGTAAGAAGAGAAGAAGAGAGCTATAAAAGAGACAAGTGAGGAGCAGCAAGAGCCCAACCCAATTTTTGATTGAGTTTTGAAAACCCAGGCCCGAATACTGAAGAGGCCAACCCAACTCACCCCGCACCCAAAGTCGGATTGAGCCCTATCATGTAGCCATGTAGGAGGTGGTCTTTTATTCTCGTGGTAAACTGTAAGTGTTGGTGCCCATCAGATGAAAAAATGGGCCGGGCTTTGGTAGACCAAAAGTCGGTCCAAGCTGACTCATTATCATAGAAGATGGGCCCAAAATTTACACAAGATTAAACGTAGCCATGGGCTTACCCATTTAATAGCTCTAAAGTTTAAAGTTACAGACCCAAGTCCAGAAAATCGGCTAGGTATAGCCCCAGCTCTCACAAAGCAAGCTGGGCTATATATAAGATACTTTGGATGATATAATCGTATAACAAGTCTCTCTCTCTCTCTCTCTCTCTCTCTCTCTCTCTAGAGATCAAACTTTGCCAACAAAAATAAATGGAAAAAGATGAAGAAAAAGGGGTTACTCATGATTTCAAAGTGTTCAATGTTATTGTTGACTTATTTTTTTGATCTTGATCAAGATTTTGAATCCATGATTGTGGTGGTGGTGGTTCATGGTTCACTATACAACAGCTCAACAAGTAACTCTGTAAGCTATTTTATTTAGAGCCAGTGGTTCTCCAGACATCTCCATCACTTCTGCTACTGTTAATAATTAGTGGACACAACAGGAAGCTTTCTTAAGTAGTGCTCTGAAAGGTGTCTCCACTACCACCACACGGTTTTTTTTTGTCAACTTTATTGACACAAAATAAATCATAATTATGCAAGGTTTACCATTCTTAGATCTCTTCATCTGATCTGATCTGATCTCTATACAGTAGAGGAAGGAATAACATGTTCATGACCCCACATCATCCACCGTTCAAAAACTCGATCAAACAGTGGATCAGTGCTCACCAAGGGGTGATCATCGTCATCATCGCATCATCGCCAACGTAATCATGGACAAATTATTGTATGCAAATAACATTGTTGACATGTGATCGATCAAGAACATTCAACCAAGGACCACTCACTTTGTACGCATTAAAATGGTCAAAAACTGGTAGCTAGACGACTGGTTCATGGTCCCATTGACCATTTATATCAACATCCAGCAACGCTGCACCAAAGCTTTTTGTACATTTATGAATTGGTGAACCTCGAGTGAGAGTAGAGTTAGGGGTTTCAACCATGGTTTAAAAAACCGTTATGACGGCCATTATAACGGACATAACAATAATGTTATAACGAATGCATTTCAACCTCCACCAATAAGTCATAAATAAGAGAAATCTTTGCTCTGCACCATAGTTACTAGGAAACACATTCTCGTGGAGATGGGCGTTTCCCGAGAAATAAGCTTGGGAAATGGGTACGATATGGTTTCCCCGAAACAGAGAAATTTCAAAGAAACATTGAGGAAATGTAAATAGAAACGTATGGGAAACGATACGAAAAACTTATGAGAAATGTGTATATACTTGAATTTGGAAACTCCATAGTTATTTCGTACTTTATTGGTGGGAAAATGAGATTAATAGCTTTTTCTTTTTAATAACCATACGACTGTTTTAAGAAATTGGAGAGTTCAAAAAGAAAAAAAAAGATGAGCATATAGGCTTTTATTTTTCTTAGTGGATGAAAATAGAAAAGAAATTAGAGAGTTCACTCATATCTAGGGGTGTCAATGGATAGTCGAAAATTTGACTTCGTGTTATAATAATCGGATAATATCCGAATATCAGATCTAGATTCAGATAAATTTTTTTATATTAATTCGAGTACTTTTTGGATATGGATTCAGATATTGATAATATCCAATCCGGATATTATATAAATAGAACGATTATAATAAATATAATTATATATATATATATAATAAATAATAAATTATATTTATTATATAAATATAATAATTATCCAATTTACTTATCGGATATTTGATAGGTTAAATCGGATTCAAATTCGAATATTGATTCAGAATACCCATTAGATATTGAATCGCATTCGGATATCAGATAATTTTTCGGATTCAAATTCAGATATTTGATTCAAAAAATACCTGCTGATCGTTTTAAATCTATTTCCCTTCCCAATTCCACGAATGTTTCCTTTGACGCTTCTCACCCGTTTCCTGTATCACATTGAAATTTTAGGGGCTGTTTCACACCGACGTTGTTTGTCGACAGGTACCCCCAACTACCTCCACTAACAAATTAGAAACAAAATTCCATACTAACACTCCTAAAAGAAATACAACAAAGAAGATAAACTCAGATTAATTAAATTCAATATTTTTGCTTTTTTTTTTTTTTCTACAGTGATTTTTGGGAATATTGTTGGCATGAATTTTCCCTTCTAATCATTAGTAGCAAAAGTTTTCTTAACCCAGGTTAAGGAGGCGTAGAATTTTTTTGACCCACTTAAACTTGGGGTAGTTGAGATGCTTGTCGACGTGATAAGCGCGTTAGAGATCGAATTTTTGCTCTTCGTCAATCAATATTATTATAGATTCTTCGCGTGTGCTCAAAATGCTGTAAGCGAATTCGACATGCCGAGTTTAAGGGAAAGCTAGTTTTAAAAATAGGTTTACAATATAGTTGTTTACTATATTTTTCGCGCAATCCACACCCTCGAATAACTCTGAGCCAAACAACAGTTTAATTAGTTGCTGTCTACTATAATTATGCCGGCCGCTTAGAGTTAATGTTGCAACCAAACACGCCCTTAAAGTTCTAGTGTTTTTCTGTCAAATTGTGGGGTACTCACCAAAAAAAAAAAAATGAGAGACCATATGGGGGTTGCTGCCATACCTTATTAACTTCTTTTTGGCTCTGTTTACAACCATAATGCTGGAGTTGTATGTCCGGCGTAGTACACAGCAACCAAGCCGATTGACTAAGGAAAAAAGGAAAATAATAGAGATTTTATTTTTATTTTGAAAAATGAGAAACAGAAGACTCTGTTATCCTTCATCTTCTAACTTATTAGTCGATTTTTCCTCAGGTACTCCTGAAAAACGCGTTTTGAATTTTTTTTCAACTTTTGAAAACCATGTCAACACGTTTTTCAAGGTGTATCAAACAGTGAAGAGACGTCTCTGAGCAAAAGTACTCTTTTAATTAACAAGTTGACCAACCAGAAACCCCTACGATAGAATCTCTAAAATAGTCTTCAAAAGGCCTTCCTCAGTTCCTCTTCGACAATTCACAAATTTAATCTACTACGTACTAGAACTGTTCATAAAATCTGCAAAATACCTCCATTCAGCTGTTTTTTCACATAATCTTTCACATAAACAAGTATCCAAGCATACCCAGAACACAATAACTTAATCCATAATAAGGAACGATCACAGTAAAACATATCTATTAATTGAAATATTGTTCATATATATATGTAGCTATGGAGATTAACACGAATTCAAGGCTGCTTCTTCTTCTGCGTATAGATATAATCAGTATGAGCCACAAGAGTCCTTCTCATCAAGCACTCGTCCTCCTGAATTCCTTCACAACTTTCATCAACGTCAACGTTCTCTACCACTTCAAGATCCTACAGAAATATAAAAAAAGAAAAAAAAATTAGAACCCAGAAAAATTAATAAGCCCCAGCGATTAGAATCGAAATAAAAAATTGAAAAAAAAAAATGATTTTTATGATAAATCGACCTACCCCATGTTGGGTTTTCAATGGAGAATCATTGGGATGTGCAGGGTCCGGGCGAGCAGCGTAGGTTAGAGAGAAGAAGAGGAGTGTGGCTATGATGAAAAGGGAGGTAACTTTAGACATCTTGTCTCCAAATTGTTAACTGGGTAATTTGTAGAGGAGACAGACACAGAGAGAGAGAGAGAGAGCGAGGTGAATTTATAGAGAGGGAAGAAGATTCAGGAGAAAGAAGCGCGTGTGAACTGAAGGAGATGAGACGTGAAATAGTCCATTCGGAAAAATTCTGGACGGAAAAAATAAGTATAAAATAAGGTGCTTATTAAAAGCCGACCACAGATTATTTAACAAAAAAATGGTATTTGAGAAAAGCGCTTTTTATTTTTTTTAAGCCGAGAAAAGCTTGTTAACGTCGCCGGTTATCGTTATCACGCGCTATCATGGGAGCATGAGCTGGGGCGCGTGAGTAAGCGCGTGATGCTGACACTCTCTAACACTCCTCTGTCCCATATAAGTCGGGAAGGGTAAAACTGGAATGAAAAAATGTCTTACAACACAGTGAGTGAACACATGGCTATGACTCGAACTCGGCGCTTTGGTTCGTGTCGATAAAAATTCTTTCGATTTTCTCCAAGGTCTTGAATTTTCAGATATTAGTCAACGCGTTGTTTTATGCTACTTTCCTGGACAGGCACACCAGAGCTCTTCGCAGGAGTGGCTGGGTTGTCTTGCCATTGGATAGCTGAGGTGGATAGTTTATACTTTGGACCCCTTGGATTCTCTGGACTGGCAGTACGGATAGTTCCATCTTCTTCATTATGCGTGAGAAAATTTTTGAAGCAGGGGATTTTTGAGGCAGTTGACAATTACATCGTGACACAATCCGCTGCTTCAAAAGCATTTCTGGGTCTGTTTAAAAGCATCAGCCGATTGTGGCGCGATGTGATCGGTGGAGTGAGGGGCGGGGATTTTATTTCCTAAACTCCCTTTTCCTTTGATTTGCCCCTCCTGATTTTTACTTTTTTGTAATTTTGCTCCCCTTGAACAAAATCCTAGCTCGCCATTGGATGTGATTGGTCATTGCTTCGCTGATTCAAAAATCTGGTGCTTCAAAAAAGTTTTGAAATTTTTTGAAGCAAAGGATTTATGAAGCAGCGAAGCAGTGGCCAATCGCATCGCGCCACAATCCACTGCTTCAAAAGTATTTTTGGGTCTGTTAAAAAGCATCAGCAGATTATGGCCCGATATGTGATTGGTCACTACTTCGCTGCTTCAAAAAAAAATTCTCATGAGAAATATTTTGAAGCAGAGGATTTTTGAAGCCACACTATTAGAGGGCGCTGACTGTATGGATGTTTTGCCAGTCCCTCGGTGGACCTGCAAACCAAAAATCAGCCTGATTTGTAATTTACAATCTTTGGATCTTTGTACCCAAATAACGCTCAATAATGCTCAAATTCCTAGTGTTAAAATCAACCCATGAAAATAACTTCAATCCAACGCTTAGAAATCATTGATCAGGTTTATTTTTGGTTTGTAGGTCCACCTAATGATTGGCCAAATATCCATAAGGTCAGCGTACACTAAGAGTATGCCACGTGGCTCGTATTGTGGTTTGTGACCGGAACGCGCTGTGACCGAAGTTTTGCTTCTCTACCAATTGTCTTGTTTTTCCTTGATGAAATTGAAAACTATTGAATTTTTGAAACTTCTTAAATCTATTATCTATACTAAAGCTCGGCACTGCTGAGGTGGCGCTCTCTCCATCGATTTTTCCAAATATATCCTCTTTTTAATTTTTTTAAAATAACCCATTCATACTTGCTTTAATGTTACTAAACTACAAAGGTATATTGGACTTTGTCTCAACAAAAACATTTACTCTTCCAACCTCTTTGTTCCAAAACGTTTACTCATATTAAAACCATCTTCATTAATCCTCCAAAACCCACCCCAGCACTGCTGCAGTGGCGTTGTTTCCACTTTTTTCAAAAATACACTTGAACCTCTTTAACATGGGTCGGGTTCGGTGACCAACATTTTTTACCAACACCTTGGTGTACCCTTATAGGAGATGAATAAATGGTTGATTTTTGGTGAAGATGATCTATATGGTGAGGAGATCATCCTCACAAAAATTCAAATAATTTTGATATTCATAGACTGGTTTAGAAATTGAAGAATTATGGACCGTCGATTTTTACCGTGTAACTTGAAACCACATTCAACGGGGTTAAAAATTTCAGAATGGGCTGATTTTTTGTTGGGGTTATCTATATGGCGAGGAGATCATCCTCACCCAAAATCAGTCATTGATTCATCCTCTATATGGGTCCACCAAGGTGTTGGTCAAAAATGTTGGTAAGAAATGTTGGTCACAGGAACCCAACCCCTTTAACATCTCATAAATTCTAAAAAAATCCTTTACACTTCAAAACGGTTCAAAACCCTATTCGTGTTTTTAATTCCAAGATGCCTCTTACTCTACAACATGCACGGCTCCCTAAGATGTCTCTCTATCTCCCCATTACTCGTGTTGAACGAAAAACGATTTGATGGTATTTGAACGGTCTCATTCTTGCCTAGCTCTAATCTCTCACATCTTCTATCTCTAATACTCTAAGTGCTAAATCCCAAATCGTAATTTTATTTATTTTATTTGTTCTAGATATTGAGCAATATGCAGAGATTTCTGAGGCGTCATAAGCAACATACATGAGACATATTTAAACAAGTCTACAAATAGAACACTGTTTCGAAGGATTTGACACCGATCATCGCACACTACTAAGACGGTTGAGATTTTGTTTTAAGTGAAGGCAATTATACTATCTGTTGTTCTTCAAATTTTTTTTTTTTCAGAAACTTCACCATTTTTTTTTTTGTTTTTATAAACAGATCGATAAGATAAAAGAATGGTTGCCATATGCGTTTTCCATTCTTTTTTCCTTAAGGCGTTGTCAATTATTCATCTTCTATTAAGTATTTTTCCTAGATTTTTTTTTCTTTTTTAATTAATTTTGATTTTGATTTGCGTTCTACTTTATTTTACTTTAGAAATGGAATAGAGATCTTGAATCAAGTGTTTGTGTTTATTGTTTGGGTTGCAATCAAAATGTATATTTAAACATCTTATATACACAAAAAAAATTGATTCTAAATAATTTTGGGAGCAATGACTTACTGATGGATTTAAATATAGATGGACCTACAATCAACCTGATTAATTGTTTCTAATCGTTGGATTTAAATCTTCTATCAATTGTTGTACTGTCATGGGTTTTGATCCTTACGCTTGACATCACCATCAGGCTTAGTTTTTAGTCTGCAGGTTCATCTAGAACTTAATTTATGAATATTGTGATATCTAAACGTTGCGTTGGCATTGGATTTTGAGGGATTTTATTTTATTTTATTTTTAAATATATAACTTCTAGAGTTCATCGATCAATCTAACTTTTTGTGTATGTGTCTATCAAGAAGTGTGCGAAGCATCCATGCAGTTTGTGGGCCCATCGTCTATAATCTCAAACATACAACATTCTGCAATAAAATTTCCTTCATTTTTCTCTTAATATTATAACCTTTGAAAGATGTATAAAAAAACTTCATGGTAATTAATATTGGTTCTCAAAGAGAAATAGAGTGTTATTGGAATGCGATTCATCATTGATCTCTAAAAACTATGTAACATTGTATTTTAGGGGAGATGCGCACTGGTTCTTTAAGGTGCCCATGTCTTCTCTGACATGTGTCACTAGATGTTAGGGGTTAAGATGCCTAAACTAAATGTTCAACAAATCTATATCTATATATCACCAAATCATAGAAGTGATATGTATCACAAAAATCATAAAATGTTTTCTTTTTAATAGGCGATGTGAGGTGAACATAAAAGTTTGAATAGGTATAGTCCACGCACATGTACCATTAACACAATAATAATTATTTTTTTAACATTATATAAGTGTCAAAATAAGATATAATTGTATATACAAAAAAAAAATATTCCTTTTACTGTGCCCGTGCTAAGCACGGGCTATTGATTCCTAGTAAAGGATATAAAATACAGATGCCTTTTTTGCCACATGGAGAGGGATAATAAGGGACCAAAGCTTATTTTTTAATTTTTTGGTGAACGACTGAAACTTTCCACACTGAGGTAGTGAAACACATTGCACATCAGCTGCCACGTGTAAGAAAAGCCCTAATTATGATTAGAAGGTAGGGTCTACCATCAAGTGGCCGGATCCCATTTCAGGGTGTCAATGAGAACCCGATTAATTAATACTCAACAGAAATTGGCCCTAATTAATTCGGTTTTTCTACTAGCCATTCAGATTTGGACCCGAAAAGCCATGAACTAATATTACCCGCACCCGAAATATATAATAGGTTTCAATTCTTGGTACACTAGTACCTGGACCGAAGCAAGACCAAAACTGAGAGAATTTAGAACCAACGTATATAACAATGCTAAGGGTGTTAATTTTTTAAACTTTACTAGGGTAAGCCACGTGCACCTTACACGTGGCAACACCTTACACATGGAAAACGCTTGGAGATCCCTCCTTGTATGGATATTTGGTCCGTCCTTAGGGGGAGCTATACACGAAAATTTATCCTGATTACTAATTTCTATCTGTTGGATTAGAGTCTATTTCATGTTTTATTTTTAACCGTGGATTTTGAGCGTTATTTGGCCATTGACAAAACGACACAACCATAATGTCCATGGTCCTTGAACCATGTGATCATTACTCTTAAAATAATGGGAGTATGTACGGTACATTTCATTAACTTTTTATTTTGGATTTTTTTTATTTGCAAACATATACGTTGGTTGATGATGGACCATATTATGAGCAACGTGGTACACTTTTAGAGACTATTGACCGTATCGTATGGATGTTTGACCCATCCCTAGATAAACCTACATACCAAAATTCATCTGATTAGGAATTTCTATCCATTTTATTAGAGTATTTTTAAGCGTCGATTTCTAGCATTTTTTGGTGTAATCAATTCCAAAAGTTCGAAATCACTAATAATGCTGATTTTTATCATGTACGTCTACCTAGGGGTGGTCAAACACCCATACGGTCATCAACCTCTAATAAAGTATCATGTGGCACACATTGTGGTCCATCATCAACGTTGATGATGGTCTTCCATCACTAAATTTTTTCTAGGAAAGGAATTCATGATGACGTAATGGGAGATGAGCGGTTGACGTACTGCTAAGACAAAACAAAATGAAAAAAGGAAAAGCATTTAAAGTCTAAATTACACTTAAAAGTTGCATATAAACTAAAATGCACTTAAAAAGTAAAAAGAAAAACTAATTAATATAATAGGACATTTGCGGAAGAGGTTTTTTCTTTTTACTTTTTTGTCTATTCTTGCCACAAGTGGCGTTTATAGGTGAGCCTCTTGTGAAGCCTGTGGCCGTCACCCAACCCAAGTTTTGGCTTTATAATAGAATATGAAAATTAATTTTTATTTTCAACACATCTATATAACAAAACAGGGAAGTTGTCTCCCCCTCTTATCCGGCTTGATCATAAAGGATGGCCAAGATCTTATCCCCAAACTGGACAGTGGATCTCAGCCACTCATACCCGATTTTGGGAAATGCTTTGTCAGGGAGTGCCAGGGGCACGGGCCACCCACTAGTTTTATACAATATATGGATACCCAATACCTTATAGGATAACCAGATATTACTTGGTAGCATAATCATCATACCATTGTATGTATGTGGATTTGGTTTCTTGAACAATACCATTACAATATGTGGACTCACGTAAGGTTAAGAGTCAATTGGGGGGTGACTCTTGTTCATCGTGACTGTGGGTGCTAATATTAGCACCCTCCACATGGCCTACCCAGATGGTGACACGTGGATGGGTGACAAGTGCTGGACACATGTGCCGCGCATGTGCCTTGAGATCCGGTGGCCAAGATGGTTAGTTCTCAATTGGCCACACAATGTGGCTAAGTTGGGAGTCATCGGCCTCGAGATTGTCTTAGGGTCTTGTCCAAAGATATCAGTAATTAACCATGAGCTCGAGAATCGAGATCTTGGCCAAAGGCTCATGGACTTCTTATTTGCTTTTAATTATATAGTAACTCTAAAAAGAAAAAGAAAAGCGAAAGAGGAAAAAATTTTGATGTTGAGGGTAAACATCAAAAACGATATTGGGTTTTCACCACCAGTGTTTTAAAACTTGTCGAGTCAACTAAAAACTCGGCCGAGTTGACTCTACTCGGCTGAAATAAACTCGAAGTGAATAAACAATGGACTTGGTGTGTTGTTTTTCTGAAAAAAATGACACATTAAGTACGTTTTTTATAATCGATGCACCAAATAAGTTTCTCGAATGCCTTTTCAATACAAACTCACCAAATCTTATAAATTCTGCTTATAAAAATATAATATTTATATATTAATATTAATGTATCACTCGAGTCGAATTACTTCTGGTCGAGTTCGAGTTAACTCATCTCCGTAGACTTTTGAGTCTAGTCGAGTTTTCAAACACTGGTCGCACCTATCACTAAAAAAAAATAGCTTTCTGCGACGGCCACACTTGGGCTTTTGCGACAGACTGCATCAGTCACAACTTTGCGACGGATTAAATCCGTAGGGGAAAGTCATTTTTTGGTTGTGTGTATACAATTAAAGTGGGTCCCAAATGATTCAAATCTGCTGAGCCACCCTAAGTGCGAAAAAAATAATGCTCACACACCAAGAGATCAATTAAACTCGATATTTTAAAACTGTTTTTCAGGAAAAACCAGAACTTTCCGTAAACCTGTTTTTCAAATTAAAAGAAAGGTGATCCAATAGGAGTACTTCAATTGAACGATAGGGATCCCTTGGGGCGACTTTTTAATGGCTGCTTGCAAATCAATGCAAAGAGCCCGACATACACTTTATCCAACGAAAATGAGACACAAGGGGCTCATATGGCTAGACTCTGTAGGAGACTAGGAGGGCTTTTTTTATTAGATTTCCATTTTTCCACAGCACTTTTAAAGTGTTTTACAAAAACCCCCTCACTTTTCCAAGGAAACTACAAAAATAACCCTAAAGTGGGCCACGTGGTTCCCTCTAAGGCCTATGAATTCCCCCCCTAAATGTATAGGGTGACTGCTCCTTAAAATACTAAACATCGTTTTCACGTCCGGCTTGGATTTGGAATTGATACTCTCGGGAAAGAGAGAGATCTAGGTGCAGGGAAGCTTCCGGTGTCACCTCAATAGTTTGGCTACATAGCACTTGTCTCATGGTGTAGCCAGTTGGCCCAGTTCTTTCAACGACTCGTCTTTCATCTTTATCTCTTTATATTTATCCCCTTCCCGGATGCTTAATACTTGGAAAAGTCAGGAATGGTACGTAACATCAACTTTCGGTCAAGCAAGAATTATCAAAATGACCAAGAAAATGCAGAGTATGTTTCACACACCACAGTTCTAGAACAACCTAGAAACTTTTTTTTTTCCGATCGAACTCATTATTAGGTCACGATAACGTATTGTTTCTCTGCTTTCATGAAACGGAATGGGTCTGTAATCATATTGTTAGGCAGCTAAACAGATCCTTACATTACGTACGTAGCTTCTGGATTGATTTTGCAGACGTTCCGCATCGCAAGCATGAGGTCACGCGTTCGAACCCAGCTTACCTACCAAAAGAAAAAAGATGTCCATGTCATCTTTCCACGCGTGTGGGTAGATATCCAATTGTCAGTCCATCATTACTTTTCGATTTGTGCAATTTGGCCTACCGTGGTTTATCAGATTTGCTAGGGGGTTAGTTTTGAAACCAGGTTCATGGCATCAACCCCCACTCACCACCCATCCGTTGACTATTGATCGTTGACCATTTCCCATGTCTTCTTTTCATTGTTTGTTATGAAAACGAATTATTGAAGATTGGAGAGGAAACAGCTTTCATCGCCAATTGTTATGATTTTTGGGTTATGGACAATCCAAAAAGTGACCTACAATTGTTACAATTTAGTCCTAATCAAGGTTTAAAAGGAACAATTATAACTTTGGGAAATGAAGGCAGCAGAGTGTGAGAAATGAGATTATTACTGAGCGGGGCGTCAATAACCCTAAAGAAACCGAGTTTATTGTTGCGCTAGGTGCCTTGTATTGTACAGGAATCACTGTTCTGCATGATTTTACTGTTCATTAACCCACAACTTCTTCGGCTCTAGCTCTATGATGAGTTAGTTAGGGAGTTGTCCGGAGGACAGTGTGCCCTTGCCTGAAGGTCCGAGGTGGAGCCTCTGACCTTCAAAACTAATAAAGTTTTTTTACTGTATAAATTTATACAGTTTGTATTGGAGTACAACTTGTATTGTAGTACTTTAGATATTTCATTATACCAGAGATTATATATTCTCTAAAAAGACGTTAGGGTTTCACTTGTACATTTTGTAATCCTAATTCTTTAGAGATAGTCAGAGAGCTCTTTTCACACCCAGACATAGGAATATCGTTGAACCACGTAAATTTTTTGTATCTATGTGATTGATTTTTTCGGTTCTCTCTATTTTTACAGGTTTGTAGAAGGTCGTTTTTCAACATTCACACATTGCGCCCCAGTCAATCTAAAACCACTAAGTTATTCAATTTTTTTTCTTTTGCGAAGATTCGAATAGCATATCAACATTGAATATTATAATTTATGAACAATTTAATATATATATTTTATAAGTTAATTATATTTTTCTTTTGATTATTTCGAATAAGACATTATTACTTTAATTCCAACATCTTCCGGAAGACCATCGAATAATCTGGACCTAGGGCCAACGGTTTGCCTAAGCTGATAGTAACTCTTTAAGAGTAAAAAAACAAATCGAAGGTTTGATTTGATTTATATATATGATTTATACAAGTTAAGCATTGTTTGTGGAATTCCAGGAGAACATTTGTCCACTTTACCGGCTAAATATTGATTAGCGGGATCAGCGGAAAATACTTTTGCCGTCATTCTCTCTCATTGCGCTGCGTTGAAGGGCACCTGAAAATGCTCCATTTGGCATATACTTTCGCTCCCAGTGATCCATGAATGATTGGCACACCCCTTTGATGGATCTACATGCCGAAAATCGACTTGATTGGTGATCTCTAGTCAATCAATCTGTGCACCCAAAAAATGCTTTAATCCAGTGGCTAGAAATTAACCAATTATAATACTTGAATCCAACAGCTAGAGATCATCAATCAGGCTGTTTTTTTTTGTGTGTGTGTGGGCCCATCAAGCGGTGGGGGAATCAATCATGGCTCAGTGGGCCCAAAAGGTGCCATATAGCGTTTTCTCAAGCACCCCACAGCTGCAGCGAGAGAGACCTGCGGGTCTGTGATTAGTCTCAAGAGATTTTTAGTCTAAGAATGAGTAGAATAAATTAGAGAAAACGACGTTTAGCTCTGTTCACAGGTGTTGACCGGACAAGAATTTGCTGTCCTGGCCGGACATCTTAGATGTCAAGCCATCTAGAAGATGTCAATTAAAAATGGGCTGGGTGAGGCCCACAGCGATTTGGTATCTTCACTCTTCCACGTATGTGGAGCCCACCTCACATGTATTGGTGGCGATTTTTGAATGACCATACATCAAACCGGGAACAGCAATTTTTTTTTTCCACATTGAGCAAAGGCATTTGTATATATAAGAAATTATTAGTATAAGAAAGGAAGGGAAGCTTCGACCAGAACAATCAAGCTTGTTTTTGCAAGTTGCAACTAGCCAATATTCAACTGCCAAACGACCCTTAGCCTTTAGTCTCGAAGTCTTCTCTAAAGATACCTTTTTTTTTTGGATAATCAAGCGAGCCGTACGGATAAGCAATATATACCAAAACAACGTAGGAATATAGCAATCTAATATATACAAACAATTAGTTACTAGCAACCATACGTACGTTGTTAGAGAACACATGCTGGACACGTTCATGAAGCCTCAATTGCTTGGGACGCGCGTCTTCCACATGTCCCAACTTCTGATTTTTTTTTTTGGCCAAGTTAAATTTTATTAGAAACAACAAAGAAGAAGATACAAATTAACAAGGGGACAGGGACAGGGACGGCATCACAACGAAGGAGAGCATCTCAACTAGGTTGGCACCCCCTCCATCAATCATATGCACAACTCACCCCAAGGCCCATCACGGGTTGATAAATTAATCTAAAAGAATGCATACTGTCAGGGTCCTCCACGGCTGACAGAAAGTCAGGCCCCTATGGTACCGAACCAACTCAATACATCCCACAACTTAACCCATGGGTCCATTTAGCACACTTGTCAGCCCCAAAATTAATCTCCCTCTATGTAGCGGACCATAATAGAGTCAAACTTGTGAGAACTAAGACCAACCCAGTTTCACTTGCCAAGAATGACCCTAGAGCTGAGTTAAGAGCTTTCACAGCCTCTGAGGAGTCATATTCAATCTAAATGGATTTCCAGCCCTTCCTTAGCCAAAGTTGTTTATGTTCCCCTCCAAATAGTCGAGCATTTGGCTATATAGTTGGTAACGATGCCCAAGCCCTCAGCCAAAACCTTTATGATCTCTCATTTATTATTACGATAACTAATATCTAGACTCAGGTCGCATCTAGATGCGCTTAATAAGTATATTCCTTGTGTTGTCAATTCCAAAACAACATAGAGTATTTTTGTAATATCTATTTAATCAACTACAAGGACTTAGATAACAAGACTCGGTGATTCTGAGAATGGTTATGGGATGAACCCTGATGCACAGTAGGGACTTTAGTTCGTGGACTTAGAAAAATCATCAAAGCCTCACTTGAACATATTTATTTGAAGCCTCTCAGGCTATTATAAGAAACCCTCAACTATTGGAACCCTAATTTATCAAGGGGGTCTTTGATACGGGGCGGCCTGACAGACTTGCTCCCACAGTTATTCTTTACGGGAGATTTGGTTGGAGAGGAATAGGTATAGATATATAACAAAAAAGTTAATAATCTCAATTTTATTAGAAGGGAATGAAGTCTTGTGCTAGCTCAGAGACATTGATTCATCCATCTCTCTTACTAAACCAAATGACAATCGTCTTAGCTGTATTCTTGAAAAGTTCAATTTGGGGGAGTTTACTATCATTACTAGAAGGAGAAGTAATATTTATTGGAATAAGCCTGGTGTTGGAGAAGTGGTGTTGAATGTGGATGATGCATATCCTCCGTGAGAAGTTGACGAGTGGTGGCGGATTCATCAAAGATTTTTAACGGTAACATTTTGTGGCCTTTCATTCTTTTTATGGTGATGGAACTAACAATTTAGCTGAGGGCTATATTAGATGGCCTTATGCTGTGCAATAAACTTGGTCATTAAAAAGTTAGCTTTCAGTCAGACTCTAAGTTAGTAGTTGCCTGGATCACCAAGCTCGCTGTCATTCCTTGGCATTTAAAATCATGGTGGTGGAAAGTTATGGATATCCATAAGGAGTTCGAGTATTCCATTAGACATTTATCGAGAGTCAGATGCTGTTGCAGATACATGGCCTTATTAGTGGACTATGTGCTAGATCGTACAAAGAATTTAGTAACAATGGTCCTCCTAGACTTACAAATTTGATCCAGATGGACAAGATGGATACACCTTATATTAGAGCTTAGGCT
This sequence comes from Euptelea pleiosperma, assembly GCA_035048495.1. Taxonomy (NCBI): domain Eukaryota; kingdom Viridiplantae; phylum Streptophyta; class Magnoliopsida; order Ranunculales; family Eupteleaceae; genus Euptelea; species Euptelea pleiosperma. Next base: position 15,062,971 of record CM068552.1, read on the forward strand.
TGCATTTTACCTATAAGTGATGTACTCATATTCAGATTTTTTTTCTCATTGTTTAGCATCTTGAGGGGTTAGGTACGTACATACGCCCCCCGTGACTAGGTACGTGTAAGTTTTCATTCCTATCAATAAAGCTTCCCTCACTCTATGGACGTTCCAAAAAAAAATAAAAAAATTGAAGAACACTTTGCCTTGATAGCATTATACATATCAAAAGATTGACATAAATGGAGATGGCATTGCACTATAAGTAACACGGAGGCTGTGACATCATTGGCAAAAATTCCTCTTGGGGATAAGATTTGTAATAAGGGCGTTTGTGAGATAAGCATGAGTCAATGACGTAAACATCTAGATTAGTATCAAATCCCGTTGGGACACAAGGGTCGACAGAGACTCGAACCCATAATCAACTAATTAAATTTTAGCAAATCCTGAATTAACTTTGAAAGTATACCTCAGCGCCCATCTTTCATATCAATCACAATTTGGTACGTAGTACACTAGAGAACAAAAACTAAAAGGCAGAAAAAGAGGCGTGCATGGATAAAGAAGTCCATAATGGCTCCAAAATCCAAGGTCCAAGGACGGTGTGAAAAGAGATTTGAGCATTAAGGAGGCCCTCATAATCCATTTTCAGCCCAAGCTTTACGACCAGAGACCAGAGAGTCCATCACCTTTTCTAGAGCCTCTCTCTCTCTCTCTCTCTCTCTCTTAAGGAACGGATTTTCCCGACAGATTAGGATTCACTTTATCGTTAGGTTAGCATGGTTATCCACTTATCCTCATAAACCACACGTGTTCAGCATGATCTCTCTTTATCATAAGCACTATCTTTTCTTCTTTATTTATATATTTTTCTGGTGCGGCCTAAAATGGATATGACAGTGTGACCAGGTAATGCCACTCTTCACAGTTCACAAACTAAATTAGTTTCTACTTGTGCTTTTACGATATCAAGGGCTTGTTTGGAAACCAAAAAAATTGAGACAAGCCAAGGTCAGTCCATGTCTGGTTGTTCGGGCTTTTGTTTGGTAACTGTGTAAGGCCCACCGAGGTCAGTCCACAATATTGAACCAGTTCTTCCACTGTAGGATCGGTCTTGGCTCTAAAAACATCAGATTTCTAAACAGGCCCTAATACTGTGGATCAACAGGTGTTTCTCTGCTCCTTTGAGATAGAGACTCCTGATGAAAGGAGGAGGAATGGGTCTATATTGTTAGGGAGTTGAATACATTTTTGTCTTACGATTTCAAAAAAGATGCCTAAGCTTATAGATTGAGTTTGTAGCTCAATTATTTGATTGACGTTCTGCATTGCAAGCATGAGGTCACGAGAGTAAATTACCTTCGCTCACACCCCGATGTGAGAGAAGCCGATCACATCCTACGGTATGAGCCACGTGGCACGCTCTTAGTGGACTCTGACCGTATGGATGTTTAGCCAATCACTAGATGGACCTACAAACCAAAAATGAACCTGATCAGTGATTTCTAAGCATTGGATTGAAGTTATTTTCATGGGTTGATTTTAACCGTAGGAATTTGAGTATAATTGAGCGTTATTTGGGTGCAAAGATCCAAAGGTTGTAAATCACTAATCAGGCTGATTTTTGGTTTTCAGGTCCACCTAGTGATGGACCAAAAATCCATACGGTCAGTGCCCTCTAAGAATGTGCCACGTGGCTCATACTGTGGGCTGTTATCGGCTTCGCTCACACACCCCGTTTAAGCGAAGGTTTACTCGAGGTCACGGGTGGTTCAATCCCTGTTTACTTACAAAATCAGAAAAGGATGTCCATGTCATCTTTCCACGTTTACGTGGATATCCAACTGTCAGGCCAATATAACTTTTCAATTAGTACATTTGGGCCAGGCCTGTTGTTTTTTTTATTTATATTTATATTTTTTTTGTTTTTTTCTAGTTGGCAAGTGGGTTAATTAGTCCATGGTTATTGCGTCTATTATTGGAGTGTGTTGTTTGGTTGGACCTGTTGACCCTTTGATATATATAGTTACGCCTCCCTCTAACAGTTAAAGATTTTAGAGTAAAGTAGTTGTTCAACATGGCATCAGAGCAGGAGGTGCCATTAGGTCACCGGTTTGAGTCCTGACAAAATGTTGAGAGGACATTGGAGTGTGTTATTTGGTTGTGTGGCCAAAACTGTCTCTGTTTGAGATGTGGACCCTTTGATGTACTTCTAACAATTTAAGCTTTTAGAGAAAGTGGTTGTTCAACAGGGATTGTTATAACTATGAGAAGTGAAGGCCGAATGACTGTGAGCAATGAGGTTATTATTAAGCGGGGGCCTTAAAAGAGTAAACAGACCAAGCTATCTCACCAGCAAGGCATCAAACCTGAACACTATATCATTAAAGAAAGTGCCTCTCATATTTGGGGATATGCTTCCCCACCTGTATAAAGAAGCCTTAATACTAATGATAGTGTCTTAAATTGAACCTTTTTCTCCTCTGAATACTCTCCTATTTCTCTCCCACTATAATCCCAAAATAACAGCAAACGGTACCATTCTCCATAGGAACATCTCCTCCTCCCCGCTCAATAAAGCCCTAATCGAGCCCATCATAACCCAAAGAACACCCACTTGAGCTAGAAAGTATGATCATATTTGTATAGCAAAGTTTTTACGACGTATAATTAAGTAGGTGGTTTGTATTTTCCTATTAGACTTACATAGCACAAAAATTGATCAAAATTCACTTCCTAGCAATCAAATTCTCAACAGTGAGTATTTTGTTTAAAAAAGAGGTCTAATAAAAAAAAATGAATTTTAGAATGAACTTTAGCTTGCCAAATACAAGAACATATATAGACACGGGTGTAGCAGATTTTAGAGGGAACTTTAACATTAGACTTTTCGAAAGAGTCAGGCTTAGGAACCCCCCTTTTTCTTACCCCTATGGGGAGTCTTGTTCTCGGCTGTTGATTTAAAGAATCCAACAGTGGTAATTCTAAGAAAAACATTTATCCACTAAACCAGCTAAATAATGAGTAGCCGATTTTTTTTTTGGCTGCAGTTCTCTCTCATTATTGCAGCATTATAGGCCGCCTCAAACCCACTGACCCGTAATTGATTGGTACACCCTTTGATAGATCTACAATCCGAAAATCAGCCTGATTGGTGATCTCTAGCCACTTGATCTGTGTACTAAAAAATGCTTTTAATCCAGTGGCTAGAATCATCAATCAAGATGATTTTTGGTGTAGGCCAATCAATCTTGGTCAGTGGCCATATAGAGCTTTTACAAGCACCTGGAAGGAGAGAGAACTGCAGCAAATATAATTTCTGATTAGCGTCATCTCAAGCAAGGTTTAAAAGGGGCCGTTATAACGGTATAATGTACTGGGGTGTTACCATTTTTTCCGTAATCACTGCCATTATAACGTAAATAACACTCGGGGACAAAAACAGAAATTATGGAAAATTGGCGCCCGAGTTCAAATTTTGAAAAAAACAAAAAATAACGGCCTTTTTTCTTCAAAATTTTTCAGAAAATAACGGTTGTTATTTTAGTTATAATGAAAAAACAACGGAAAATCTGTTATTTTCTGGGTGTTTTAACGGTACATAACGTAACAGGGGATGTCCGAATCCATTATAAGGGCCGTTGTTTTTTGTTATAACGGCCGTTATTCAAAGTTTAAACCATGACCTCAAGAGCGATTTGGTCAGGCAATAAGTAGAAAAAATTAGAAAAAAGGACAATTAGCGAGTTTTGGTCAAAGCAATTAGTAGAATAAATTAGAAAAGGACATTTAGCTTTGTTTATATGTGTTGACCAGATAAGAATTTGCTGTCCTGGCCGGACATATTAGATGTCCAGCCATTTAGAAGACGCCATTTATAAACATGGAGGTGAGGCCCGTGTAGCTTCACTCTTCCATGCATGTGGACCCCATCTTCCATCTATAGGTGGCGATTTATGAATGACCATGCATCGAATCGGGACAGCAATTTTTTTTTTCCACGTTGACCAATTTGTGTAAAATATGTTTCAAGTCAAGGTAGGAATATGATACACATGTGAACTGATACGGTAGATATTGAACAAGGAGAGAGACGTACAGGGAGGGGTTTTCATTACATCGATTTAATCCTAAAATATACACGCATGTGCAAAGTTATTTTTAAAGAGGAATTTTGGATACTCCGTCATTTGTTTTTATCACCCCCCTTTCTCTTAATTCCCCTCAGCAATTAATGAAAATCTCTAATTGCCCCGTGAGCCCAACGAATCTCTTATCACCCCTCTTGCAAGTGAAACACAAAAGTAATTATAGGGGTTTTACCCTTTCTTATCTGATCAAGTGAAAACCTAACTTTCTTCGTCATCGAAGACAAACGTGTCTGCGTGTGCGCCTCCTGCATCCCTGTTATCGCCATTAACGTTACGTAAGCCTCCTGCATTCCGGTGGAGAAAAGCTTCTACAAATTAGAGAGTGGAGGCACCTCTCATTCCGCATGTACTCATTGTTGTTTTGACCGATAAGTCTGAACAGCACTGTTCAGACTGTTAAGTCTGAACAATGAATGATTGTTGAATGATTGTCTGGACTTAACGGTCCGAACAATCAATATTCAAAGACCATGACCGAGACTGCACGAAAAAGAAAGAACCCAATGTATCGTTCTAGCTAGATTACTAGAAATTCTTCTTAGAATGGTTTTGGAAATGCAGTTAGAATGATTTTGTCGATTAAAAAAAATTGAATTCAAATACATACATCCATTAATTGTTTTACTCAAAAGTTCCCAAATGAGAGTTGTAAAAGATGTAAAATACAACCTTACAATCACTTAGGTCTTCTCCTTTGCTTTTTCAATAGCATCCCTTGCTTTTAAGTTGATGAATTTAAAAGTTATATTTCGAAAGCAAAAGTTTGTTTATTTGGCACTAGGCGGAATGCCACGTGCGATGCACATACACTTTACATGTGGCACACATGTAGAGATCACTGGCCGTATTGATGTTTGGCCCATCCTTAGGTGGACCTGCATTCAAAAAATCAGTCGAGCTGAATAAGTGATTTTTTAGGATTTAATTGGAGTCCTTTTCATGGGTTGATTTTTAACCATAGATTTCGAGCATTATTTGGGGGTACTCAGATCCAAAGGATTGAAATCACTAATCAGGTTGATGTTTGGTATATAGGTCCACTTAGGGATGGCACACGGTCAGTGGTCTATAAGAGTGTCCATGTGGCTTATACTATTGACCTTCCATCATCATTGATGAGGGAAATAAGAGTGCTGGACAACCTGGACTGTGAACGGGTGTGCTCCAACCCAAGTTGTCTTTAGAATAGAGAGGAGTTCTGAGGGAAGGCTTTGCCTTTAAATAGAGAGGCCTTTAATTGTAACAGACATGAGTGGCAACCCCGGTTTTGGCTTTATTATAGTATAGATAGATGTCTTGTGTCACAAGATCAAGATGTTGTGACGGAAGCCGGTTACAGCACTCAATACGAGCCACGTGGCACACGATCAGAGGATGCTGACCGTATGGATGTTTGGCCAGTCCCTCTGTGGACCTACCAAAAAACAGCCTGATAAGTGATTTACAACCTTTGGATTTTTGCACCCAAATAATGCTCAAATTTCTACCGTTAAAATGAACGCATGAAAATAACTTCAATCGAATTGGTTAGAAATCACTAATCTGGCTGATTTTTTGTTTACCGGTCTACCGAGGGACTGGCCAAACATCCATGCGGTCATTGTCCTCTAATAGTATGTCACGTGGTTTGTATTTTGTGCTGTGACTGGCTTCCGTGACAACATCTTGTGACACAAGTTTTACTCAAAATATCCGGTCTCCATCCTAAATGTAGGTTCTTTGAATCGTTTAGTAGGCAGTTTTTGTCACTATTGAAAATAAATAAATAAAAAAATTTATGGTGACGGAAAATTGTGCATCTTTTCATTGTTTACTTTGTATTTACTTACTAATATTCGGTTTCTAGAACACTGGTAGAATCATTACTGATACAGTGGTTCCGATCCCGTTCTGGGTCCGGCGATGGGGCCCCGAGATCACTGTGAAACCAAAGAAAAGTCTCACTTTGTCTTGGACGAGATATGTGCGATCGAGATCGGACCGATCTGGATCAGATCGGAGCCCACCGATCCGGCCTCCAATCCTGAGATTTTGAACCATGGTGGTTATGGGCACCTTCTGTGGTGAATGGGCCCACAAACTCATCAATCCAGGTAATTCAGTTGGTGCATCATCTATTTGAGTGTATGGTATAGCCTGTAAAAATTGAATTTGATGATCCAAAACTCACAATTTATGGGTCATTTTCCTCATCATTAACCACATCCTATTTAGTCATCTAAGTTTTAATTCTTGCTTGGATAATTACAACTGCTTGATCATATGATTTTGGTGCTATGACGAGTCCATGAGGAACCCCAATGCTGCTCAGCACCATCATATATTTACTCTTTCTTTCTTCCTCATCATTTTTCATATTTTTCTCATTGAATTCAAATAGGACCAAACCCAACTTTCCAACTTTCGAATGGAGTATGTAGCACTTTTAATGTGGAAAATATGGACTCACAGAAACAAGGTTCTCCATGGCCACAGGCATCTGAACCCTTTCAATCTCCTCCATGATATCTGCAACTATATCATCAAGGAAGACCCTCACAAACTTAACGACACCAAGCAACCGTGTTGGACCCCACCAGCGAGACAGTACTTAAAGCTCAACACGGATGCCTCTTGGAAATCCAAAAATAAATTTGCTGGTTTGGGATTTATCATACGCAATGCTAATAACGTATGTGTGCTAGCAGGTTGTTCCCCCTCAAAAGCTGACTCAGCCGAAGAAGCCGAAGCAAAAGCCATGAGATGGGGTCTACAAAGTGCAATCAAGATTAGTATTCAGAAGTTGAAGTAGAGTCGGATGCCCTAGCTTTAGTGAAATCACTCAACACAGGATCTCTTATCTTTGACTGGTTCTCTACAGCTGTTTTGGTGGATATCTCACACCTGTTACTGTCTTTTTCTTTTGTCAATATTTTGTATATACCCAGGGGGCTAATACTATAGCACATACTCTCGCAAGTAAGGCCTCTTTTTTTTCTACTGCCAAGGAATGGTCTTACACTCTTCCTAGCTGGCTCTCTAACAGCCTACGGTTGGAAGATTGTGCCCTTTCCTCGGCCTCTTCTATTTCTGTTCTTTTATAATATATTTGCTTACAAAAAAAAAAAAAAAACTTTCTTTTTAAAATTTTGCATGTTTATAGCGTCGAATATCACGGAAAAGTAATAAATTGAGTATAAATAAAATAAATTATATAATCCCGCCTCAACGACAACGTCGACAAGGCGTATTGTCTTTCTTCTAAAGCTTTATGTGTTGACAGTGTTGTGGGCTCCAAATGGGGCCTCTTTTTTTTTCTTCCAGAAATACCCCTAAACCTATGTGAGAAGATGTCCCTTGAAAATGTGTTATTTCAATGTTTTAAAAAAATATATATTTTATAAATTTAAAACATGTTTTTCAAGGAGAATTCAATGGTGGATACAATGTTTGCATACTTTTAAGTTTGCAAACAATTGCAGACTAGATTTGTCAGGCTGTATAGTCTTGTGTGATTGGAGGGGCCTGCCGCAAATGGACAGATGGGGCCTTTTCATAAAGGAAAAAGATGTAACAAGGTATGCCTGAAACTGTTTCATTTGTGGAAGCGGCATTTTTGGTAGTCACCACTGTCATTTGGGCCCACTGACCGCATGGATGTTTATCCCACCCCTTGGTGGATATACAGACCAAAACTCACCCTGATTGGTAATCTATAACCATTAGATTTTAACAGTTTTTAAGACCTTATAGCCGTTGAATGCAACCATTTTCTGAGTACTAAAACCAACGGCTAAAAACCATTAAACAAGCTGATTTTTGGTTCAAATGTCGAGTAAAACTTCTATCACACGAAATTGTAAATCACACAATCACAAGCCAAAGAGATCTCGGCACGTACAAAAGTACTTTTGCAACATACCCATGTGCTTTTGCTTTTTAGGTGTACGTGCCCAGAACTCATTGGATGTGTTTGTGTGATTTGCAATCCGATTGTGACAGAAGTTTTACTCTTGAATGTCCATTAAGGGGTGGGCTAAACATCCATGCGGTCAGTTTACCCAGATGGCAGCGGTGACTACCAAATATGCCGCTTCCGCAAATGAAAAGATCTCAGGTATACCTTGTTACGTCACAACCTTTTCATTAACAGAATATTAAAAGCACTTGAAAATTTCTGAAATTTGGGGGCCTTACCTGTCAGGCCTTAGGCAACCGCCTCATCTGCATAATGGTCAAGCCGGGCCTGCTTTGACCCATTTCACATTCACGAGGTGCTCTCATCATGTCGGATTGGACCTCTTGTGGTGTTTGGTTGTAGCTATAAGTCTATTCTAAACGCCTACCACTTCAACATAATCTATTTGTTGCTTGGGTGGGATTATGGAGTCCATAAGTTGGTCCGACTTTAGGGTTGTTGCAAAGGGTGGACGCGACCCGGCTCCTTGGCATGAATCGTGCCTATAAACCTACCTAACCCAATTGAACTTTTGGGCCTGGCTATTTTCAACATAGGTTGGGACATGTTTAGAGACGTGCTGCACAAAGGAACGGGTCGTATCGACCATTTGCATTAATGGACCCTCTATAGTGAAGACTATATCGAAAGGCTTATATACGCTTCTTGACTGTATATATATATGTACCTATCTGCTATAAATTGGAGGAGTTGAATGAGTGGCGCTTGTATAAGAGTTGATTTTTAATTTAGTCAAGGCAAAGGAACATGTGAACACCATGAATTAAAGAGACATCCACCCATGTTTCTCTCTTTATTATAAAGTGAAGTAACTATATTGATGAAAATGATCTCTTTGAATAAGAGAGACATTTGTCGGGTTGGGGTGTTGACTTCATACCGCCCCAACACGGCATTTAGTGATCCTGAAAGGGAAATTGATAGACATAATAGGTGTAACACGGAAAACCATTCAACGGCTGAGAACACGACTCTCTGAGCTTTAGAAAAATAGAGAGATTTTGGTACTCAACTGATGGCAACAATGTCATCTGTTGGAAGGATGCAAAATCGAGAACTTTATCTTAAGAGACAAGAGTCTATGATATACCAAGGACAAAATTTTGATTTTATCGAATATTTTGAAGTAAAAAATACATTAACCCGCTTAGGGTTTATATAAAGAATTACAATGCTGAAAATAAAAACCTATAAGCCTATGAAAATAGAACCCTAATAGACAGTAGATCGCTTTCCTCGTTAATTAACATCAGACATATCAAAAGATTGGCATTATACTAAGGGTCGGGTTCTAGTTACCGCCCTAAAATGACAGGCTCCCGTTACAGGACAATATGAGCCACGTGGCACACTCTTAGATGACTCTGACCATATGGATGTTTGTCCAATCCCTAGGTGGACCTCCAAACTAAAAATCAAGCTGATTAGTGATTTCTAGGCGTTGGATCTTTGTACCTCGAAAACTGCTCACATTCCCACAGTTGAGATCAACCCATGAAAATATGCCAAATCCAACGCCTAGAAATCACTAATCAATCTGATTTTCGGTTTGTAGGTCCACTTAGGGATTGGCCAAACATCCATAGGGTCAGAGTCCTCTAAGAGTGTGCCACGTGGCTGTTGTGTCCTGTAACGGGAGCCTATCATTTTAGGGCGGTAACTGGAGCCCGACCCTTATACTAAAAGTAACACCGAGGTTATGAGCATTGTAACAAGGTACGTTGTATCCGAGATAATGACGAGTCAATGACATAGACCATCGAGAGTAGTGTCAATTAAGATGGAACCCATTGGGCCGAGAACGTCAATAGGCTCAAGCCCATAATAAATAAAAAAATCCAAAGCAAATCCTGAAATATAGTAAGTCTACACTTCATAAACCCTTTTTTTCGTTTTTTATTTTATTTTTAGTACCCTAAAAGATGGGGAGAGGAGGAATATATAGGCTTAAAATGCGAGTACCTGAGCTAGCATCCATCTTTCATATCAGTCACGATGATTTGGAAGGAAGTACACTTGAGAACAAAAAAAGTAGGAAAAAGAGGAGAGCATGCGTAAAGAAGGACATAATAGACCCAAAGTCTAAGGTCCAAGGACGGTGTTAATACAGATTTGAGCATCAAAATGTTTTAAGACCAGACCAGACCAGAGAGACGTCCATCACCTTTTTTAAAGTCTCTGTCTCTATATATCACCTACCCCCACCAACGAACCTATTTTCACGACCGAAACACGTGTTTTGTGTGGCCTAGCTCCTTTATATTTCTGTGTCTATGATTGAGAGGGATAAAACAATGGCGCAAGTTAGTGCCACTGTTTAGACCGAGGTTTAAAGGAGGCCGTTTTAACGGTTAAACGGACTGGGGGCGTTACCGTTTAAACGGATTGAAATGGCCATGGGCAAAAATGGGAAAAAATGGAATTAAATGGAAAAAATGGCGCTGAAATTCAAATTTTGAAATTTAAAAATTAAAAAAATATAGATTTTAATGGATTTAATGGCCTTTTTATTTCAACAAAATTTTTCAGAATTAAACGGCTGTTTTAAAATAATAAAAAACGGCCTTTTTATTCAAAAACGATAAAACGCGTTTAAAATGTTTTAACGGAAACGGGCTTGGGGCATTACCGTTTAAACAGCCGTTTTTAAAACCATGGTTTAGACTACAAAACTATCTTCTAGTTGAGCTTATACGTACTAGCTATTTAAGGACCTGTTTGGAAACTCAAAATAGAGCCAAACAACGTCAGTTGCTTGGTAATTGATCATGTGAGGCCGACCTTTTTGGGTTTTTCTTTTTGAGATTTTATCCTTGAAACAAAATTAGAGTGGACTAGGCCCAAAAAGCGTGAGCTTTCCCAACAATTTGCAAACCTGTTCACCAAGCTATGACCAACAATTTGCAAGCTCATGGCACTCAACAATTAAAATGAGCTGCTTAATATGGAACAAAGGAACTTGGTGACGTCGTTACTTGATTACTAGCTGGACCTGGGCCCTACTGAGTCTGTTCAAGCCCATCCCATGATCCAGGGTAATGGCCCAAGATACCCATTACGAGCCGAAGTGTCCAGGTCCAGGTTTGGACCACAGTACACTTCGATATCTAAAGCCAAACCCTAACCAAGGTCAAGCCCATTAACCCCTTAAAATGAAAGTATACAGCTGCGGATATGCTCCAAGGTGGATGTTGACCAAGGGGATCTGGACTACAGAACTAGTGTTGTTTGGGAAAGTATACAAAACCTTTAGCTCACCCACTTTCATTATATATAACGATAAAAAAACCCACTGGACTCGGTTGGGAGTTTGGACTTGGTGTCGTTCAGATAATGGGCTTTAAGTAGAACAAAGTTCAGCCCACAAGCTTAAGCCGCAGGTTAGACCTAGCCCAAAGATAACAAGGCCTTAAAGCCCATCAGGTCAGGCAGTCCATTAACGGCCTTACAACCAGAAAAACAATGATACAGAATTCTGTATAAAAAACTATGATACAAAAATCCCTCAAAATGCCATGTGGCACTCTTCAGGCCCACTGACCCCCATGAATGTTTGGTCTACCTCTTGGTGGAATTACACACCAAAAATCAGCGTAGTTGGTGATTTCAAAACATGTGATTCGAGCATGTTTTATTATCATGAGCTTGGACCCCATCCATAGGCCTGTTCATGAAGCCCATGATGAAAAAGTGCTCGAATCCAATGGCTAGAAATCACCAATCACACTGATTTTTGTTGTGTAGGTCCACCGATGTGTGAACCAAACATTCGTGGGTTAGTGGGCCTGAAGGAGTGTGCCCTGGCATTTTGAGGGATTTCTATGCCAAACGGTAGAACGCCATGAAACTAGAATCTGTGAATTTGACTGTGATCTTTACAAACTCTTATTTCTTGAATATCCAACTGTTATATTCGCACTCCTCTAATCAATGTTTTTAAAACCGGACTGGCCATTGTCTAGTTCACCGGTTCAACCGATTAATCATCAGATGGACGGCCCATCCAGATTTTTCAAAAGAAATTCAAAATTCAAATTTTTGGGTCAATGCTGATCCGGAACAATATGGGGACTAGTTCACCGGTTCAACTGGCCTGTCCGGTCCAGGTCTTACAACACCACGTTTGATCCCTACACATCTCTGGTCAAGATGATATGTTGTAATCAGATTTACATTCTAACCAACATAGATGCAACAAAATCACCGGTTCAACATGGATCTCATCAACCTTTGGTTCTTGGAGGAAAGAGAGAAGTCCTTAAGTATCTTTCAATTGTTAAAAGAAATGGAAAGGGAATAAGTTTTGAACAAATCCAAAGTCTAGAATACCACCTGGACCATACCACTCTGTTAATGGGCCAAACTGGGCTGATGGACTTTTCGGCCCGGCCCTAATGGTTCCAGGTAGCTAGAGCCAGGCCTGGTATCAAGGCTTGATAGATAAAGGGGCCAAGCTTGGGCTTAATGTTTTACAAAAGTATTTTTATAAGACACGAGTATTTTTTATTCATATAATGCTTTTTTAGATAAATACCATATATATTTTTCAAAGCCAAAAAACTGCTTTTCTTTTTGAAGGAGCTTTTTCAACCCGACGATTAGAACTCGAAACCTAACCTTGTCTTAGGTTCTTGTGATTTGTTTTGATATCTCAAGAGCACAGGCGGCAAGTTAAAACCCTAATCAACAAAGCTGAAAGGATTCAAACCCGGCCCTAATCATTCTTCTATCGTCGATCTCCTACGTTTTTTACGTTCAAATCTTCAATGCCATTATTTTGAATGAGATTTCATGAGATTTGGAACTATGTTTGATTATTTTTGTTGGTTTTGATTGCTATCTTTTCTAGGGTTCTTCATGCATTCTCCATTAGTTTTGTTGCTTTGATTAATAGATTGGGGTGTTTTTTCTTTCTTATTTTCATTATTGTTGAATATTGATCTGATTTTTTGCTTTTTATATTTTAATATCAGATGATTTTTAACAAAAAGTAGAAATCATTTATATTATTTCAATGAACTCAGATGAACTACTTCATTGTTATTGGTTTTTTCTGGGACTTTGGTTTCAAGGACTAAACTTTGTTCTTTGTTTAATTTACTTTTTTTTTTTTATTTCAACCCTTGGAAAAATAAATGACATAAAACATGACATTATATTAAGGTCAAAGTCGCTTTCCCCTACTTTTTTGAAAAACAAATGCCTACATTATCTAAAGGTCATAAATAAATACATTTTAGGCACTATAGAACTCTATTCTACCTAAAATTTTAATTACATACTGATGTAGAAAGGATTGTTGAGCAGTTTCTAAACCGTCAAGATCAGAGGAAATCAAGCTGAAAGGGTAGCATAAACTTCAAACGGCCATAACTTGGCACTCATAACTCGGATTAACTATTATAGCATATGCACGTTGATTGTCTTGACGAGCTCTACGATCTCGATTAATTGTTGTTTTCTGAGGCCAAAGGAGGTCGTTTCGAGGGTCAAATTACGATTTTAAGAAAAACTTGCTATTTTTGAACTTTTCGTTTAAATTATTTTTAGTTAATTTTTTCTTGATTTTGTTTTGGATGTCTTAATTTAGTAGTTTAATGTTATTTTAATAATTTTGTGAGATTTAAAAATTTTACTATAGTTTTGCTAATATTTACTACATTGAAGAACTGAGGGTTTCATCAACAATTTATACATAAATCTTATTATGTTACGAACTGAAAATTAATGAATTTTTCAGTTTCTCTTGGGCTTTCCCTGTGTTTCTTTTCCTTGTGGTTTCAATGTTGTACTTAGGTAGGAGACGGAAATCTTCTTCCTTTTTTATTTGTGCTTCCGCTACATTACATACACATGCGCCTACCTTTCGAGTAGCTTATCTAGAATGTAAAGGGCAACAAAATGTCCCAATGGACTCCATTTTGAATTAATAGTACATCACATAACCAATAGGGAGGGACTGATACCAAAATTCAAAACTGGTCAATAAATTTTACATGGGAAAGTCCCAAAACCAATATTACATGATGGGTTGCTTATCAAAAAGGTATTACATATATAATGGGTTCCTACCATAGAAGCAACGCATCGTTGTGTGGTTTTGGACCCAATTGATAAGTTCACCTAAAATATCTCTTGGATCACCAAAAATCACCTCATGTGTGATGATCCAATCCATTGTAATATATTATATACAAGTAGGTGGCCCATGCCCACGGCACTCATCAACAAAGCGTTTGCCAAAATTGGGTGTGAGTGGCTGAGATCCACTGTCCATTTAGTGTGATAAGATCTCGGCCATCCTTTATGAAGCCAGATAAGAAGGGGAGACAACCGTCCTGTTTTATTATATAGATGGACAGCCAAAAGTTAAAAGTTAAAAAAAGGGTAAAGGACTACAAAGTCGTCTGTTTATATAGACAGATAAGATCATTCAAAGGGCTGATTGCTGGTTTAGAAAGTAATCTAGTAGGGCCCATTGAATCATAGACATCGCTCCAGATTAATTGATTAAAAAAATTGCTAAAATTAAGGAGTGTAAATATGATATTATGGGGACCATGATATCCCATCTTTCCTGCCCATTACTCATTATATATGTTTCTGGAGTGTATCCTACGCTCTTAACCCAAAAAAAGAAAACTAAGTGTTTCCTACCTACTCTTCAAAGACAAAATCGAACGAAGGATTCGCCACGCCACGAGGAAAAATCAATGAATGAATGAAGAAGAAGAAGAAAAAGAAGAAGTAGAAGAATCATATCTTTTTTTGTTTTTACCTCCTCATTGCCGTTTGGACAAGGACTTGAGGAAATATAACGACATGTTAGTTATCTATTAATTAACCGATTCCCTATTTTGAACTTCATAGAACGACAACATTTCGGATTGAAAAAATAAATAAAAAACCCAGGGTGGTTTAATTTATCTCTAATATTATAATGGAGTTCACCCGGCCCCCTAGAGTCCGAACCGTTCCTCGAGCCGTCAGTAACGCTTTTTCCCTCTTTGCTCCCAAAATGCAATGCACTTGGTTCTAAACACGACGTTTTAACTTGATTTTCCCAAATATTACCGATAAGTCGATAACCTTCACACACGACACAATGTGCCTCCGCTAGGATATTAGATGATTTGGGGCTCATCATTGATACCGCTATGATGACGAGCACTTTCACCTTTGGGTCTTATCATTTCAATACAGCCCAATTTTTTTTTTATTATTCTCATTATCGTCCTCGTCGTCTCCATTATTTCCATCTTTACATTATTTTATGTATATGCATATATCTGTGAATTAAACAAACATCCGTATATAAGTGAGGGGCTCCTTTTCCTTTATAGTTCTACTAGTTCCACTGTAATTTTTTTGCGATGATAATTAATATACCGTCGACATAATATTTTTCTACCAAGATGTTCAATATAATTACTACAGTACTGCCTAACAGTTCCAATTGTGGGCATTCAACACTAGATCATTAGACACGTCGGTGTTAGGATTTATTTTAATTAATTACCCCTTTGTATATATCAGTGTTTAAAACCCAAAAGTTCGACTCGACTAGAAAGCTCGTCAGGTTGATTCGACTTGATGTTTTCACGGTCATTAAAATTATTAATTAGTTACATAAAAATTCAAGAAAATTATAAAAAGAAAAAAAAAATGTGATTAATACTATGGTTTAAAAAACGTCGGTTATAACGGAATCGGACCTCCCCCATTACGTTATGTACTGTTTTAACGCTAACAAAAATAACGACCGTTATTTTGTGAAAAAATTTGTAAAAAAAAAAGTCAGTAATTTTTACATTATAAATTTTATTGAAAATTAAAATTTTGACTTTTGTATTTTAGTGCCTTTTTTTCTTATTTTCCCATTTTTGCCCATTTGCATTATAATCCGTTATAATGGCGTTTATAACAGAAAAAAAATGGTAACACCCCCAGTCCGTTGTACCGTTATAACGACCCCTTTTAAACCTTGATTAATACTATCTCATATCTTGATAAAAAAAATGCCCGAAAAAGCTAAAGAAGTCCTTTATTTTGTTACTTGAGAGTTGAGTGGCGAATTGACTCGGCCGAGTTTCGATCGAGCTGATTGTCGAGTTCTAGAACTATACAGCATGTAGTGATTCTTTTATTACTTATTAAGCAAAGGGTAGCTTGTAAAACATCAGATATCCGTAAAGTTGGTGTTAGAATCTGGTGCAATTTATTTAAGTGGCCTTGTTTTACAAGCTATCCTTCCCTTAATTCTATTGGTTTTAATATTCAACGAGAAGGTATATATTTATATGGTGTGCGGAGCGTTACCCACCGATTAATTACCTCCTAATGAAGCTAAAATATCCGACATATATAAGACGTTACATGCAACAAGTTCAAATGTAACTTTCACTAAGGTCATAATTGTCATTTAAATGTGCTCTTTATTACTGTAAGACAACCTCATTTGAAGCTTTTATAAGACCATGAAGACCACTTGAAACTTCTCCAATCCATGGCAACCACTACTTCCACCAGTTGCACCAGCTTCTTCAATTTCCGGGGAAGCTCAGCCGAACCCAGGGTCCGATCATCAACTAACCATGGCTCACCAGGGTGCGGAAAGCTTGATGGTGTGGCTATGTGGCTTGTCAATGGTGTTGCAACTGCTTTTTTTGCCTCTCTAGAAAGATGCTCTTGCATCCACATCGCCACCGTAGATGATAGCGACGAAGCTAACGACTTGCCATTGATCTGCAACGATGGGAATATCCGGCGCGAAAACGGAAGCGGAAGCCGGAGAAGAACAGTGAAGGGAAAGAAGGGAGATGGGTATGTTGATCAGGATTTCATGGATGATAAGTAGAATTTTTTATGTGCGTTGTTGAATTATATATTTTCATCAAGAGTTTTTATGGGTTTGTGATGTTCTAATATTACTTCTCTGAGTTGCAATAAGATGGAGAGATGATGACAAGTGTAAGATTATTTGTCATGGATCTCCATGGATGTGAGGATATTGTGCTGTGTCTCCATGCCAATATATGTTTTAAAAAAAATTGTTTAATATATACTTTTAAGCTCTAAAGATTTCAAGATCTTGCCATGTAAAGGTCTCTAATGGTTTTCCTCTTGTGAAGAAAAAATTAGATTTCATGGAAACAATTGGAACTCTGATGGGGCAGTCCTAACCATCAAAATAATAGGTTTTTTTTTTTTTTTTGCTTTCAACTATCTGATGGAATGCATGATGATAATCTGATGGTCAGTATTGTTTGATCAGATTGGGGTTTTAATTCAGGAGAGATCATCTAAGTGGGGCCCACTGAATGGATGATCCAGATCACTAAGCATGTGCCCATATATATATGCATGATAGAGAATAGAGATTGCAGAGGTATTATATTAATTATGATTAATTATAATATACAACACCATGGTTGTGAAAAGATGTAAGGAAAAGAGAAAAGGATTTAAGGGCACTTGATTTTTAAAATAATACTTTTCGATATCGAATCATGGCTGTAATTTTTAATAATCAAGTGGTTCATGTTGCTAAAGTAAGAGATCTAAATATTCGTAGTAATAGATTAAGGGATAATGATGAATCTTACCTAAAAGAACTATCCAAAGAGAGTGACATCGAGCCGTTCGATGTGCATACTTATTTTTTTATGTACGTCCATTAATCACTGATTTTCTTTGCCTATCCAAATGAATGTGATATATCGGATGGATGGTTACGATCGTAACATTGAGTTGATTTTTGTGCAAATGATCCAACATGTGAACCATTACCCACATTATGATGAGGCAATGCTGTTTATAGATCATACATATTTGAAGGAAAATCAGCAAAAAAAAAAAAAATTGGATGTTGGCCACCAACGCGGTATTTGATTTTTATTTTATTTTTGACAACTATTATAATTTTATTGAGAAGGTAATTAAAGAAAAGATAACCTCTGTACAATATATGACCTCCCACCTAAAACCTAAAACAAAATCGTAAAAAAAAAAATATACCTTATTTGATGTTGGACTTCAGTCTGAAGAGAGAAAAGAAAACTATGATACAGATATCTGTATCAAAAGCTTGATGCATAAATCCTTCAAAAAGCCATGTGGCACTCTTTCAGGCTCACTGATCCTATGATTTTTTTTGGTCCACATGTTGGTAAAATTACATTGTAAAAATTCATCCTGGTTGGTGATTTCTATCAATATGTTTCGAGCACTTTTTCATCATGAGCTTGGAGCTCGTCCATAGGCCTGCTCATGAAGCCCATGATGAAAAAGTGCACGAATTTAACAGCTAGAAATCAACAATCAGGCTATTTTTAGTGTGTAGGTCAACCAACATGTGTTCTAAAACATTCATGGGTGCATGAACCCCCAAAAGAGAGTTCCGCATGGCTGTTCACCAAAAAAAAGTTTTGCCAAATGGAATTTGGCAGGATTTCTGTATCAATCTTTTGATTCAGAATTCTGTATTCTAGGTAGAATGGCTCCCCTCAGCCACAGATATACATTTAACGAGGTCCCTACATTATTTTAAAGGGTATATTCTTGTGGGCCCTCCCTAAATGTATAGGTGGTACTGACTCCTGAAATCAAGCAACACGGAATTAGATTGCGACGACCAAAAATTTCTAAGGAAAATCCAAGATCAATTTACCGAATACGGTGATCGAAGGAAAAAATATCTCATGGAATGGGTAACATCTCGCATGCATTAAGTGGGACCTAGCAATCAATGGTGTTTTTCTTTATTTGGTTGGGGCAATCAATGGGTTTTAGATGATAAACATTAGATTTATCAAATCCCTTTAAAATGGTCATAAATTAAGAGAGAGACAGAGAGAGAGAGAGAGAGAGAGAGAGAGAGAGATCATGTTTAAAATCCCAGATCGACCATTGACTCGGTTAAAGAAAGGTCACTGAGTCAATTGTCAACAGAGAAGGTAGTGGGTGGAAAAGCAGAGGATGTTCAACTATACAACGAGCTTAACTTTCTGAGGACAATCGATTGGGCCGTGCATGATGGAATTTTTTAACGGCCCTTCCACTTATGTATTGCATCATCGTGGATGTCATCTTCATGGGCCAATGAATGGAGAAGGTAGAGGAGCTAGAAATGAAATTCCAACGTTGAAAGAGGCCCACGAAGACCAATTTTCAGTAGAGGTCGGCGAGAACGCCTTACGTGGGGGAGTGCACAAAGGTGGTAGTTCTCCCTCATCAGGAAAGATCAAAACTGTTGATGGGGTGCAAGGTTTAACCAACAATTTGGATTCAAACCTTGCCCATCTAAACATGGCCGGTCAAAGTGAGACTAACAATGGAGTTAAGGACGTTATCATATGGGTGAAGATTACTTGGGAGACAAGAAGGCCGAGCCGCCAGAACATCAGACAGGTCAGCCTGTAACCTTGGCCTCACGTCAAAGCCCTGCCTGTCCCGTTAGGTCCTTGGGCCAAGTCCAGGCCCGTCCCCTTAAGCCCGGCCTGAAACCAGCCCAGGCTTTTTTATTTTTTTAAATTGACCAGGCCTGACCTGTGCTGAGGCCGGGCCTGCTCCTAGGCCCTGAAATTTGGCCTGACCCAGCCCAGCCCGACACTGTAAACCAAGCCCGGTCCGGCAGCCTTAACAACTACAACATTTTTTTTTTTTTTTGTCTTTTTTCTCTTCTCTCAGAAAGGTAAGTCTAGCAGGGTGTGGTGAACATATGCATGGCATGACGTGCATGTGTGATGCAACACATTCATTATCTCAGTGTGGGGAAATTCCGTAGTTTGTTCCAAGAGGTGCATGCGATCGTATTGTACCCATACCTAACAAGGGTATAAATCTTTAAAAATCTTATCCTTAATTTTTCTTTTGTAATCAAGATCAAAATATATTAGGAAGAAAGGGAGTCACTGTGGTTTTCTCTTCTATCATTCAATATTCAAAATTGGATGCAGGATGAGCCATGAGAGAGGAGAGTCAGACACAACATATGGCAATTAGACCAAGTTTTTGGCTTTGTGGGAATTAAGTGAGCAACAGAGTTTGTCTCCTTATAGGAGAAGCAAAAAAAAAAAAAAAGAAACATTAAAAAATATCAAAATGAAGTATGTCAAATAAGATGGTAGAGGTGCGCCAACAAGAGTCCGGTATGCGACTCGAGTCCTTTGACAAACTCTGCAACTAATACTTTAGCACATACTATTGGTCGTAGGACTAGATGGTTTAGGTCGCTTTCGATTTGGTCAGACTTCCCACTTGGATGGCTTCGTGTTGCCTTTGCAGAAGACAAACGCTTGATCAAGGCAGAAGGTTGACCATATGGTGTATTAGTGCGGTTGGTTTTGTTTTGTTTTGGGAGGTGTGTCCCATAGTTAGCAATTTGGCATAGGACAAAGATTCGGAATGGGAAAAGTTCGAGTTTAATTCAGTTTCAGGATATAAGATTTAGTCATTGTTAAAGTGTTATATCCATTTAGCTAAAAACCTGAATTTTATCGATTTTTTCCATTAAATAGCCGTTTAATATGTTTTTATATTAAAAAGACACAAAATGCATGTCTTAAACGCAAACAATATGGGTTTTATTCATTTAACGAAATATTTCATAAATGAAAATAAATTTAAATGTATTTATAAAAATAAAACAACTTTCTGAGATTTACAAAAAAAGTAACGAAATGCCTTGTGTCGTCTCTACCTAACAAATATTAAAGGTTGTAAATTATTTGAGTGCAAAGATCCAAAGGTTGTAAATTACTAACCAGGCTGATTTTTGGTTTGCAGGTCCACCTAGGGACTAGCCAAACATCCATACAGTCAGCGTCCACTAGGAGTGTGACACGTGGTTTGTATAGTGACAAGAGTTTTATGCTTCTATGGGCAAATGCCCCTTCAAAGGGCGTCCGTCAGCTTTTTTCACTTTTAATTTTTGTCAGACGGAGACAGACGCTCTTTCAAAGGGCATTTAGTTACTTTTTTTTAAAATAATTATCAGAAAGTTGTTTTTGTTTTTATAATTACATTTAAATTTATTTTCGTTAATGAAATTTTTTGCTAGTTTAATCTTAAAATTTGTAATTTTTTTGATTTTTTGATTTTATACAGCTGTATTAAACATTTTTTAAAAAATAAAAAATATGCGAATTTACTAACTAGGGTGTGTCCTCCGTTTTCTTTCGTATAATATATCTTGCTTACGCACACAAAGAAAAAGATTCTATTCCTATCTTAAGTATTCAAACGCGTAAAAATGTGGATCAGAAACGGGTCGGATCTCTCATTCTGTCCTCGCCCCACTTCACTCCCTGGGGTCAGTCTTTTATCGACTGCCCGAGTCTACCAACCTCGGTGGACACGAGTCCATCCTATGTTTTCTCGTCTCTTTTCCGAAAGAGGAAGTTGCTGCTTTCATTGCTTCTGATGAAACGCTACGCAATTCACCAATCCGCAAATTTGTCGTCTTCTTCTTCACAATTCCAGTTAATGACTCTGTTTTTCTTCTGTTCATGAAGAACAGAAACCCTAATAGATGATCTTTGAAACTCAATAGATAGATTTCGATCTCAAAAATGCTTGGAGATGGAGGAGAAACCCCTTCCAGGTACAGAAATCTAATGCTTTTGTTCTTTTAGGGTCTTTGTTGCAAAATTGATGATTTTTTTTTTGTTTTGTTTTGATTGTTTGTATTGGAGCTTCTTTTGATCTGTTGGTTTCTCCTCCATGTGCTTGCACCGATTTGAATTTAGTGTATTTGATACTTTTCCAATCAAAATACATAACAAATGGTAACCGTTAGATAAACAAAATAATCACAATTTTAAGGTAAGAAATCTATCGATAACAAATACTTTGATCAAACTGAACAAATCAGAATTTCCAATTTAACTATGGCATCATGGTTGGGGTCACCGTAAAGTAAATCTTACGATCAAGAAAGAAATGGACTCATTTCCAGGCCAAAAAATCAAGTTCAATGTGTAGACATAAGGTGCAACCCACTTAATCATCTGTGGCCCATAATCTTAAAGCCCCCTTTGGGAACGAGAAGTAGAAGCACTTCTTCTTGTAGCAGAAGTTACTAGAAGTAGAAGTTGTCTCCTAGTCAGTGGAAGTGTGTTTGAAAAGAGAAAAAATAACTTATTTGATATGGAAGGACGAAGTGGTCATTTGGAATTTGTACTAATAGCTTAGAAGGATATTTTTATCATTAAAATGGTTGAAGTACTCGTTTATAATTTGTCTTGAAGGATTAAAGGGGCAAATATGGTATTACAAAATTTTCACTTAAGTTTTCAATATAACATGTGCTTAAATTGAAACAAATCAAGAAGTTAGAAGTCAAAAAACCAAATTTCTTAGCTTCTATTTGTAATCAATTTTTAACTATTAGAAGTAAAAAAACATCCAAACTATTTTTCGACTTTTTGACTTAAATAAGTTTAAAAAGTTACTTTTTTTGTGTGTTGCCAAAGGCCCCCTAAATGCGCTACTTCCTTTGTGTTAGATGTTAGATGTTGCATGCACGTAAGCACAGCATGATATAGTGTGTATGGATGCAATCATAACTGATTAGGTGCATCTATGTGAGGATAAGTTCCAATTCTGAATATGGGAAGTTTGATATTTGAATACATTTTGTTACATCTTGAGTCTTTTGGATGGAAAATCTGTAATTTTGTACATTTTCTTTTCTTCACTTTATTAAAGAGTATTTTGGGTAACTGTGGAAATATCGTTCCAGACAACTCTTTGTTATGAAAATATGCCTTCTGAAACCTTTTGTATTGTCAATCTAACTTGAGGATTAGATCTTTGTTTGTGGAAAAATTGTCATGTGAGTACAATATTTTTCAAGCGTAAGTTTCTTTTTTTAACTGTTTGTTCGGCAGGTATGAATTGTTGAGTATGGTCAGGAAGCACTCAAACTTGTTGGGGCAAACAATAGTTGATGAGCAAGATGCTTTAGATGTTGAAATGGATTCACGCTTTTGGCATGATGTCCTCGATTTATATTTTATAAGTGGTAGTGAATCAAGGCAATGTCAGGATGACGATCTCATTTTTTTTGTGAGGAAAATGGTATGCCATTTATTCTTCTATTGTGTGACTGTTATATAATGTATTTTTTTTTACCCATTCTTGCTTTCAACTGCTAAACCATCTGGGGAACCAACTTATTATGTCATTATGTTTTTGTAGAGCTTGCGTGGATATGGTGAAGGAGTCCCTCCTTATTTTGTACGCAGGTGGGCACCTAAGGTAAAGCAACATGAAGACAAGAAGCTATGCATATTTGCTCTGAATGTTTCTGAATCCTTGAATTGCTAATATTAGTGGGCTCGAGTTAGTAGACATATTGCACCCCAACCATGAGGTTGTGGGTTCAACACCAGCTTAGCCACCAGAAAGAAAACAAAATAAATAAAAGATTAGTATGCTGGAACATTTCTTTCAGTCAGTAATATAATATCCTCATGATTCTCTTTAATATGTGTGTTGAGGAATTTGACCACTTTCAAAGCTGTAAACCAATTGGAAGTTCATTGCTATTGATGTGCTAAATCATGATCACGACTTTAGATTGTATCCGTCGTTCTTCAGATAATACCGAAGCTATCGAATCAGTCTGTTTGAACTTGCTTGAGTCCATATATGGATGGTTTTTAAGTTTGCGAATGCAGTATGATGCTTGTGATTAACACATCCAGGAGTGTTTTCCTGTTTGGAAAAATCTAATATGATTCCATGGTGTTTGTACGTCAACCAGTATGGTTGAACCGAGCAAACCATATGATGGAAATTAGTTTAATAGTTAAAACTAACCACTAATACGTCAAAAAAAAAGAACTGCGAAACAAAAGAAACCAGAACAATTTGAATGAATTACAAAACCTATATAACTATGACACAACACTTCTAAGTGTTTTTAGCGTGTCAACACGTATCGACATGGATATGCATGTCCTCACTTCCCGACACATCTCGACTCTTATGGCTGTGTCACCCTTTATTTTAATGGCTTTTTTTTAATGTAAAAAGTGAAATTCCAAGGAGGGCTGGTGTGTTCCATCCTTCATACACCACTTCATAAAGTTGTTAACACTATAGTTGTTCGATAGTCTTCCCTCTTATAAAACCACTTATATTTATTAGGTTATTGGATAGCTTTATAGATGTGCTCATTTAATATGGGTAGATATGTTTATTTTTTTGATCGGTGAAAGGGAAAATATATTAAAAAGAGGGCTGAGGAAGCCCTGAAAATCTGTACAATCAAAAAAGGCCAAGGCCCAAAGCCACAACACAGCCTAACAACCCCAAAAAAGAAACCCTGATTAAGAGATCAACCGGTCCCACTGAACAACAAAATCGTCAAATCTGAACTTCTTAAACTCGGAAAAGGCAGAGACCTAGTAAAAGATGGTTGCTTTAACGTTCATGAAAATCTCCTCAAAGTTGGCCAGCTTATCTTCAAAAATCCTACGATTCCTCTCCTTCCAAATCTCCCACATATAGCATACAGGATGATTCTCCAAAGGATACGGCCGGTAGAAGAAAATCCCTTAGCTTTCCAACCCACGAAGGTGTCATAAGCCGAACTAGGGAAGACCCAAGAAATCTTAAAAAGCTGCAAAAACCGCTCCCAAATAGCTCTGGACTCGCTACAATAGATGAGGAGATGGTCTGTGGTTTCCTCTTCATGCCGACACATGGTGCATCGGTTCGGGATCTGGATGCCGTGCTTTTTTAATGTAATATGGGTAGAGAATTTACTAATCAAAAAAAATAATATGGGTAGAGAATCTAGAGATGATCATTTATGTGGGTAAGATATGCCTACAAGAAGATCTAGTAGATGGGGTATATGATATGAGTCATGTATAACTATTGTATAAAGTAAGGCTTCTAATGGAGAAAGTTACGAAGAAATGCAATTAATTTTCTCTCTTTAATGAGACTAGGAGGACCAATTATCCTCAATGTTAACCATCTTTTCCCTCATTTTATATTTTTTTCATTGTTACATTTCTTGGGTATATATGCTCATTTATATAGGAAATGGCTAGATATGCTCATTTACGTGGGTAGATGTGCTCATTTTTGTGGATATCCTACTCTGGCCATTAATAGGATCAAGGTGAGAGAGATCCATTTCTGTATTGTTAAAACTCAATAAAGACAGAAGATGGAGTTAGAAATCAAGCGATTGGAAGAAACATCCAAAAAGCGAAGTCAGATCTTATACGAGATCTTGCTGTGTTTGTCCACCATGGACACCCTAAACAAGCAAAAATTTGAAATAATCACCAAGTCTGTGCTCATCTAAGGGTTGAAGTTTTGGGAGGATTGAGCAGTCTTGGTGAATCATCATCCTCTCAATAAGCACCAATAGTTTGACTCGACTTTCCTCGGTTTGATGGAAAGGATCTTGCAAGTTGGAGTATAGAGATGAAGCAGTTCATGGAGTTCAATAACACTCTAGAAGATCAAATAGAAGCAACTTTCTATTTCGAAAGGGTGTAGTGCAGTGGTATTTACGGGCAGGGATGAACATTGGGGATATTTCGTGGAAGGAGTTTACATATACAACGACAACAAGATTTGGCCCTTCAAAGTTTATGCTTGAATAATCATCACACCCAATTCAAGCATTCGTCTAATTGCACCATTGGGCTATCTAAATCATGTACAGTTACTTGGTAGGTCTTTGGGCTAAGGGATGATGTATGTTTAGATGTTACAAGCTTGCAACCAACCACACTAATCAAGCAATTGCATTTGCAAGCCTACAAGAAAAGGAGCGTGCCCTTTTCCCTATGCAAGCTCGATTTGGTCAGAGCAAAGGACCGCTTCCAATCTAGTTAATTGGGCTTAAAAGATCCCATTGTTTTAAGTCTTTAACAGCAGTAGAGATGAAAGAGAGGCGAGAAAAGGCTTGTGCTATGATTATGATGAGAAGTCAACCTAGTCACCGATGTATGGCTCATCATTTTTTTTTCTCATTAAAGGAAACACTACTCACGAGCTAGTGGAGGAGCATATTGATAAGGAGGAAGAAAAAGATCCCCCTATATCACTCAAAGAGTTGAGAAAACCAAATATGCTCTTCATGCATTGGTGGTCTCCCCACAAACTATGCGGGTTCAAGGCTTTGTGAAGCGTGATCTGGTCACGGTCTTGATCAGCTTAGGCAGCACACATAGCTTCATCAATGTGTCTCTTGCTCGTATATAGTGGTGAATGGTAAGAAGCCCATCTGCGAAGGACATGTCGCTTTTTTTTTTTTTTTTTTATGTATTAGAAATTTCAGTTCATTGCCAATATGTACCTCTTGTAATTTTGCACATGTGACATTGAACTAGGAGCACATTGACTCCGACTTTAGGCCCCATTTTCTGGACAAATGGTGCTCCTTGAAGGTAGTGATATCCTATTATTGCCAATACGACTCTTTTTGGGGGTCCTAGGGTCTTTCTGCAGATGAGCACCTTATTCACCATGGAAGCAATCATGAGTGCTCCCTAGACTTGGCTGTTGTATTAGCCAAGTTTATCGTTGCGTTTGATGCCTCAACCAGGTCATAATCCCAAAGGAATCACGATCATTGCACCAATGTAGTCCCTTGAACTTAGCTACCAATATTCAGCCGTATTGTTACCCCCATGTCCAAATGAGGATATCGAGCGATTGGTCAAGGAGATGTTGCAATCTGGTATTATTTGTCCAAGTTTGAGCCCATACTCTTTGTCCATGTTTGGTTTGGAAGCGTGATGACTCACTATCACGCTTTAAATGATATGGTAGTGAAGGATATGGTCCCTGTTCCTGTTATTGATGAGCTGCTTAGCTACTCACATACACGGAAAAATCATTTTCACCAAGCTAGTTCTCTGAGTTGGTTATCCTCAAATCCGTGTGGGAGGACATAACGAAGATTACATTTCAAACGTATGATGGGCACTATGAATTCTTAGTCATGCCATTTGGTTTGACAAATGCCCGGTCCATGTTCCAATCTTATCAACAACTCATTTTGACTGCACTGTCTCTGGTTTGTGTTGGTTTTCTTCAATAACTTTCTAATTTACAATCGATCAAGGGAGGACCTAACCCGTTTCAGGATTGTCTTCTCTTTTCTTTGAGGCAATTGATTATTTGTTAAAACGATGATCCTTAGAAGATAGCAACTATGGAGTGGTATGGACTCACTTTAGTGTGGACTTTACATCAAAAGGAGAAAAATATAAACATGGGAAAGGATGGTTAACTTTGAGGATGACTGGCCTCGTACTCTCTGAATGAGGAGAAAGGTTGTATTTCTTATTCTTAATTCATTACAAGCCTTGCTTCATATACTAGCTATACCAGGCTTATATAATACCTCCCATCTACTTGAACTACCCATATTAAATGAGCATATCTAGCAGTGAGCATATTTAGACATTTCCTATGTGGAGCAAATCGAATCTGTAGGACCTTATTTACTATTGTGGTCGTAACGTCCCACCCATATTGACAACCTTGTTCTCAAGATCATATTGATGGAAAATGCCCTTTCCACGAGATATCCCCAAGGTTCAACCTTGCCTATTGATACCACTGCACTGCATCCTTTCCAAGGTTAAAGAATGCTAGCTTCACCATCTAATTTCCTGGAGTATTAATGAACTATATGAACTATTTGGCCCTATAGCTCCTACTTGCTGGATATTCTCTATGAAGAGAGCATTGTGCTAAAATATCAACATACTCCAGCTCCTACAATGGTCTGAATTGGATATTTTCTTTGCTTTTGACTTGTCAACAATTTGAAGATAAATCCAACCAAACACAAATTCTTATTTAGGCTGTATCCTCTGCCACTAAACTCTCTATGCCTGAAAATTTAGAAAAGCGAAAGTGCAGCATGATGCTTAAAACTTTAAGAAAAGATTGTCCTTTGGTTTCTATATGCAATGTACATAATGCTAGAGCAATCAATGACAAAAATCTCTTAACAATGACATTTTCTTTGTCAAACGCATAGAAGGTACTACCTTAGACCAAAAAACATGGATGAAGAGTAGAGAAATGTCAAAAACCCTTCCATTGAAAGCACTTATAAGGAGCTTGAACCTCAATATAATTAGGTTTTCTCCAAAATGACCTGTTTTTACCCTAGCACAAGACTGAAAGTGGTCAAAAGTCCCAGTTAGGCTTATCAGATCACCTAAGTGTGTTTACAAAAGTAACTTCTGTTTACAAAAGTAACTTCTTATTTACAAAGAAATTTTTCCTAATTTTGAGACATAAGAAAGGACTATTTTGATGGCCAGGATGGAGCACTTTATGAATTCACCAAGGACAGTTGGACATGAACAAAATGCCTCTAAGCAATAAACAGATCACCCAAAAGTTTCATTTTCATGTCCATTAGACATTAGATTGATAATGGCTATACCTACATAAAATTGATGAATCTTGTGAAACCCTCATAGCTTTACAACTTGTTAATGCTTAATGTACTCTAGAAATGAATAATGTTTGTATAATAGTTCCCAAATGATATGTAGTGTTCAAATAAGTTAACTATTTTGATTTTCATGTCAACCAGTTGGAAAAAGTAATCAATGAAAATTATACAGACGTGGATTGGAGGCGCTCCTTTTACTTGAATTTAATTGCTCACACTTCATTCACAGTGACGGTTTCAATTTGCTGGTAATTTTTCCTTTCTTTCGTATTTTATGATGTGAATGTCCTCTATCTTGCAAGAGTAATGTTTGCCATCAACACACAAACACACACACGATTTTGTTTATTCACTCCAGTGAAAAATCATTAGAGCTTAGTAAGAAGCAAATCACTATGGAGATTATTCTCACCAAAAATCAGCTCATTACATGTGAAAAGTTGGTTGCAACTTGCAATTTGAAAAATCTGGTACACCATCATTTCACCTTTAACTCTTAAGCCACATTTGATAGGGTTAGAAAATTTAAAATGGGCTGATTTTCTGTGAGGATGATCTCCATGGCCAACTGGTCATGTGGATAGTGTCACACTCACATACCCTGCCATGTATTGCGCATTTCCCCTACGAATTGCAGCCATTGGATTTTTTTATCTTTTAAATTAAAAAGAAAAGGCAAAAGGAGCATGCCTCTTTTAGCCACATGGCAGACTGTTACTTGTGGTGCAACTTTGGACCTGCCACATGAGCTGCCACATGTAAGGAAACTGACCCATGCAGTGAAGAGGTTTAGAGTGACACTCCACTTCTACCCCATGTTTTTAAGATAGCTATCTTAACATGCAGGGGTGGTTTAATCATTTCACAATGGTTGTAGAAAAGGAGGAATTGAGAAAGCTATGCTAAAGAGGGCGCTCTTAGAGACTCTTTGTACACAGGAGATTCTCTCCCCTAACTTTTGTTGTTTCTTTTCATATTCCCCTGGGAATCTCTCCTCCGATTGTACATTCCTTTATCTTATACAATCTCTTGTTACTTATCAAAAAAGAAAAAAGAAAAAGCTATGCTAAAACGTGATGAAGAAGAATTTATAGTTATTGTGAAAAAAAAAAAAAAATTATAGTTATAGTGAATAATTTTGTAGCACCTCCACACAACCAATTTCACAGCCACCATACTATAGATGTGTAAGCGTATTCAAGGTTAATGGAAGGGATTAAAAAAGAGAGAAGTTTCTAAAGATAAAAGTAAAAAGTTACTTGAACGAGAGGAAAGATTGAAGTTTAAACAATATCTAAATTTAAACTCAAATATGAAATTAGTAATTATTTCTATCCTATGTTCATCCTTTCATTTTTTTTCATTGTTTTGATTGCCTATTATCTTCAAAAGACAATTACATGCCCCTTGAAAGATTTCGCATCCATGACTGCTTGTGCTACAAATTTTATTTTATTTTTAGTTTTTTTCCTGATTTAATATGCTTTCTTTTGTATATTTTGATAGAAACACATAAGTTCTTCCTTTACATCCTGTAATTTGATTATATTCTGTATTATTACAGTGATTTTCAATTAATGTAGGTGGAATGATAAGTTAAAAGAGGTCCTTAAATAACATAAAATTGAGAACATTACCTCAGGTTTAAACTTCTTAAGATCTGATAAAGGACATCCAATAAGGCCTGCTTCATCACATAATGTTATGAAAACTAAACCTTCAACCGGAACGATCACATTATCACATAATTTCCGATGGATTTTCACTTTAAGATTATCTGCACCTGGTATCGTCAATCAAGGGACCACCTAAGATCACTCTTTGATGATCGGATGATGATGACTGGTGAGATGGGTCCTCCTATGTGATCATCCCTAGACTGTCCCAGCACCTGGTATTTTCAATTAGGGGGTCCATCTGAGATCACTCTTTAGACAATCACATGATGTTTACTGTTGAGGTGGGCATGGTTCAAAATTTCCTTTCGTTTCGTTTTGTCTTGGTTGAAACGTCTTGTTTTGGTAGTGTACCAAGATAATACATTGGGGAATGTATTGTCTCGTACCAAAAGCCAACTTTAAGTACTACCACTGGTTTAAAGCTTAATTTCTTCATATATGTCTTTTATAACACATATAAATGCTAAAAAACAAGTTTGTAACCTAATTCTGCATTAGAAAGTGGTTTAATCTTATCGAGAAATATACTGTTTTTCCATTATCTCATTCTGTTTCGTTCCATCTCAGCCGATATGTCTCGTTCCGTCAGCTTAACAACGAGACGTAACGATATTTTAAACCTTGGAGGTGGGTCATGTTGCTCGCACCCAAGACAACAACAAGTGTTTGATAGTTGTAATAAACTCATGAATATCACTTATCAAAAAAAAAAAAAAAAAAAACTCATGAATATCAGTGCACAACTTTCAAATGCATCCAAGCACCTTGTCTTTCCAGTGTTGGTTGACCTAGATAATTCCTCATTGAGACCCATAGAAATGTGGGTCCTATTCTTCCACATGTGAATCATATGGTATGCTGATGGAACTAGATGTCATGACCAAGATGGAACGAGACAAAATGAGACAATGGAAATAATGCTATGTCTCAAAAAGATTGAAACATTTTTTAATGCTTAATTAAGCCACAAATTCATTTTTCTAGCATTTATATGTGTTATAAAAGACTCATATACCATAAAAGTAAGGTTTAAACTAGTTTTAAATTTTAATACTCAAATTTGGCTTTTGGCATGAGACAATAAACTCTCCTATTAATCATTCTGTCTCAGCTATGATGCCTTAACTGAGACAAAACGAGATTTTGAACCATGGGTAGGAGAAAAGAACTCCCAACTCAATGGGTTTCACTTAGGAGTTTGTTGGGGCACCAACACTTGAAAGACCATGTCATGCCCCAAGATCTAATACAAGTTGCGAGATGCGAGTTATTATATTATACAACGGCTATAATGAATACCAGGGCCCGAAGATATAGATAAGCCTTTAGACTTTGGTAAATAGCCCAAATAGATGTCATGATATACATACATAATAGTTATTAATGTTGATTAAGCAGAAATGATTAAGTAAAGGAGAGGGAAGAAATTTATAAGTTCAACCACATGCATCATCATTTGTGTGTGTGTGTGTGTATATAAATATAGATATAAATGGAATTCAGTGGGTTTTTTCAGGGGTTTATAGCCCCGCCGATAGACATGCTTGTAGCTTGTTCTGGGAGGAGTTGGATAGAGTGCACGGAGTTTGGAATCACCCATGGTGTATTGGGGGGGGGGGGGGGGGGATGATTTCAACATCATCAGATTTCCCTATGAAAAGAAGGGGACTGGAAGGATTAGGATCACCACTAGCATGAGGGACTTCTCTGACTTCGTAGTTAGAAACGATATGATGGATCTTCCTTTAGCTGGTGCCAGATTCACGTGGTCTAACCACCAGGCGAACCCTATTTTATGCAGATTGGACTGATTCTTGGTTTCCTGCAGTTGGGAGGCCCACTTTCTGGACATTATCCAATCATCCGTCCCTAATCCGATGTCCGACCATTGTCCACTGCTTCTTGATTGTGGGGGTACTAGCCGTAGACCACCTTCGTTCCGCTTTGAGTTGATGTGGTTGTAGGAGCCTTTTTTTATGAAGGAAGTTGAGTCACAATGAAACTCTTTTGAGTTCACAGGCAAGGCAGGTTTCATTTTTTGGAATAAGCTTAATGATCTTAAAAAGTTCCTGAAGGTGTGGAACGTAGAGATGGTTGGCAGAATCGACAAAAAGATGGGGGATCTGCTTCAGGAAATTGCCAGGCTTGACAAAAAGGAAGAGGACGAGTCTCTCTCTAGAGAAGATTTCAGTAGGAGGGCGGATATGAAGAAGGATTATTTATCTCTTGCTCGCTCAGAAGAGATTAGTTGGAGGCAAAAATCCAGGGTGCAATGGCTCAAAGAAGGTGACAGGAACATGCAATTCTTCCACAGAATCGCTAATGCTAGAAGAAGAGCCAACAACATCTCTCGTCTCATGGTGGAGGGTGCGTCAGTTGATGAAGAAGCTAGCATCAAGGACGCTACTGTTTCCTTCTATTCCTACTTGTATTCCGAGACAGTGGTGGATAGACCGAGGTTGGATTGTATCGCTTTCGCCAATATAGAGGAGAGCCATAGCAGGGGGCTTGAAAGACCTACCTTGAATCTGCATCCGTTTCTGATCACTTCCCTCATCTTGGAGATGCCTTTCCAAACTCCAACTCCATACGTTGTAGTAGGCAATCTGCTATCCCAACCCTAATTCTTTGTGCCCTGCTTAGCCAAGATCACTCTTATCCACAAGCTTTCCTTCTCAAAACCGAACTGCCAATGCCATTTCCTAAGCAAAGCTTGATTTGGTGAATCCCGAGACCACCCTCTTCTTTGGGCTTGCCAATCCTAGCCAAACTAACAAGATGAAACTTGTGGTTGTCTTCTTTGTCATCCCATAGGAATTTCCTGATTAAGCTTTCGATTTTCTCGGCCACCGCTATCGGAATTTAATGATGTGGTTTGATTAGTTAAATTATGTGTAGATCATGCGAATCAATTTTATTATCACCTTATGTAATGATGTGTAACATGAATTTTTACATACACTTAATTACTTGTGTGTGTGATACACACCCTACATTTTGACCTCTAGAATATGTGACATGTAATTTATAATTAACATTGCCTTGGTGTACATACTAGTTAATTAATTGAAATGTAACGCTTTTGGTAATGACAAATCACATTGACTTTCTAAACTTGGAGAGAGAGAAAAGTATTTTTCTCCTTCAAATATGCTTAAAACGTTGGCACCTAATGGGGGAAATGAATCTTGACTATTAATTATAATTATCCTAAATAAAGAAAGAGATTTAAGTCAATTTAAATTTTAAAATATTGCACTATTTTTAAAATGTAATTATAATGATTGAATTAATTAAGGAATGGGAATGTAATTATAATGATTGAACTTGGACATGGTAGTGAGGTGGAGTGGAACCCTCACTACCAAAACATATCACACCCCTTTTTAAACCCTAATCCTAGCTAAAATCTCTACGAAATCCCAATCTTTTATTTATCTCGGATCCAGTTGTAGAGACTTGACCTACCAACAATTTTTAGTTAAACTCTAAACTTATAAAAAATCTTCCATTTTATTTTTAGAAACTTGCTTGTTTGTGAATTAGTAACCTATGCTAACATATGCCACTTCCACCCTCACTCAACCATTGAGAACCCTCTCAAAAGCCCCTCCCTCTAAAACCCAAAACCATGGGCTGTTCTTGTGTCCACCCACCTTGAAACCCTATCCTGCGAGAGTTGTAGGAGTGCTAGTAGAGGAAGAAAGTAACGGAAGGCATCACCAAATCTTAAAGCGTTAAAGTAGGGAATCTATATTCCATACTTCACCATTATCATGTTATTTATATTAGTCCTTCGTTTTTATATTTGTTATCCTCTTTATATTAGTCATTATGTTTGTTGTTTCTACATGAGTTGATTACTTTATTATGATGGATTTATCTATACTTTTGATATTCTCTACATGATTATTAGCATGCGATGAAGATGTTATGGTTTGATATATTGTGTTGTTTTTAATGGTACTTTTGAATTCGATTCATTGCATGATCATGGGGGTTTTGAGTCCTAGGACGAGTTTACCAAACTAAGCAAGGCGGCCCTAGTGCCCTTAGGTGAAAGCCTTAAATCCCCGCAGAAGACCCGTGCTCATGCAATGAATTAAATTCAAAAGTACCATCAGAAACAACAACAATATATCAAACAATAACATCTCCATCACATTCTACTAATCGTGTAGAGAATATCAAAATTATACATAGATCCATCATAATAAAATAATCAATCCATAGAGAAACAACAAGCATAATGACTAATATAAAAAGAATAACAAGTATAAAAACGAAAGATTAATATGAATAACAACATGATAATTGTGAAGTATGGAATGTAGATCCCCTACTTTTAATGCTTTAAGATTTGGTGATGCCTTCCTCTACTAGCACTTACTACAATTCTCTTGCACGATGGGGTTTCAAGGTGGGTGAAGGATACACGAATGGAGCATGGTTTTTGGTTTTAAAGGGAGGGTTTTTTGAGAGAGCTCTCAATGGTTGACTGAGGGTAGGACACCATACCTTGCCTATATTTATATAGAATTGAAAAGGTGCAAGTTAGATATGTGGTGTATTTTAGGGGTATATGTTGGCATCAATTACAAATTCACAAACAAACAAGTTTTTTAAAAATAAAATGGATTTTTTTAGGTTTAGAGTTTGACTAATTTTTTTGGTAAGTCAAGTCTCGACCGTAGGATCTAAGATAAATAAAGGATTGGAATTTCGTAAAGATTTTAGCTAGGAATAGGGTTTAAAAAGGGGTGTGGGATGTTTTGGTAGTGTGGGGTCCACTCTTCTTCATTCCCACATCTAGGTTCAATGAATGGGAGAGAAGATCTCTCTCATTCCTTAATTAATTCAATCACCATAATTACATTCCAAAAATAGTACAATATTTTAATATTTAAATTGACTTAAATCTCTTTCTTTATTTAGGATAATTATAATTAATGCTCAAGATTCATTTCCCCTATTAGGTACCAACGCTTTAAGCATTTAAAGGAAATATATTCTAAGTTTGGAGAGTCAATGTGATTTGTCATTACCCAAAGTGTTACATTTCAATTAATTAACTAGTACGTACATGTGGCTGCCACCTATGCATTGTTAATTAATTAATTATGTATATTACATGTCACATATTCTAGAAGTTAAAATGTAAGGTGTGTGTATCATACATGCAAATATTTAAGTATATGTAAAAATTCATGTGTACACATCATTACATAAGGTGATAATTAAATTGATACACATGATCTACACCACACATAATTTAACTAATCAAACAACATCATTAAATTCTAAATTACTTATGTATAGATATCAAAATAGTCTAGAAATAGTGGGCCTCACCCAAATATCATTGAAAACCTTGAAAAATCAATTTTTTTTATAGAATTATCCGAAAGTCACCAAATGTCTTTTAAAGGTTAAATAAAGTCAATATAAGCACACATGAGTTAATAAAAATTCAAAATACTAAATAAAACGATAAAAATACCTAGGGATTCAAGGTGTTACAATATACTCCTTTTTTTTTTCCTCTTTTGGGGAATTCTGATTTTGTGTCTCTCCGTCAGGGGGAGTTATCCAGTTCATCCCCTACTCCTGTTACACCACTCGTTCCTCCAAATGCTTCCACAGATGCTCTGATTAGTGTTTATGAGCATACCGAATTGTGTGCAATTGTGCCTTATGGACATGGTTTACCTCATGCTACTCCGATCCTTGACCAATCTTCGTCTTCTCCGGAGGTTCCTGCTCCCTCCCTTGTTTCCGTTGCTGACTTACCGATTGCCTTAAGGAAAGGTATTCACACGTGCACTAAACATCATATTACTGATTTTGTTTTACTTCATCGTGTGTGATGCGGACAACAAATCAGGATTTGAACCCATTTACCTGGGCTTGGGCTCCCTTTAGATGGTATCAACATTGGCTTTAAATAAGTGGGGCGTCTCCTACAATAGGTGGCAGATTTGTAATTTCTTAGTAGTTGCTATGTTGTTTTTGGTATTTTACTTAAAACTCTTGCAAACCTCAACCCTTGATTTGATCCAAGGGTGGAGATTAGATTTGGGTTTTCTTTTCTTTTTTAAGTACTTTGTAAAAACCCTAGTTCAGAGTTAATGAAGAAGATGAAGATGCTCTTATGCATGATTTCCCCTTGATGAGTTTGGCGTGAGGCCAAGGGAGAGATTCCCACACGTTCTTCCAGGTATTTCTTTGATCTCTAGTTGAATCTTCTTCTCTTATCCCTATTCTTGAATCTTCTTTGCTCTTTCTTACTATTCAGGATACTGTTCACCGAACACTGTTCATTGAACACTGTTTCTCCTTAATCTCTTTATTTACTATTTTTTATTTAACCTTCAACCTCCTTCAATTCAAACCCTAAAGAACCTACTGAAATCGACCCAAGAATTCATCTTGATTGATTTAGATTAGTGTTTTCTTTTCTTCTTTAAGTACTTTGTAAAAACCCTAGTTCAGAGTTAATGAAGATTGATGAATGAATGAAGAAGATGAAGATGCTCTTATGCACGATTTCCTCTTGATGGGTTTGGCGTGAGTCCAGGGAGAGATTCCCACACGTTCTTTCTTTGATTTCAGGTTGAATCTTCTTCTTTTATCCCTATTCTTGAATCTTCTTTGCTCTTTCTTGCTATTCCCGATACTGTTCACCGAGGCATCGGTTTCTAGTAGATGACATTAGGTGGATAGTTTAGAACACTTACAGGCTTTTCTCCAAAACCCCACCCTATCATCCCCTTCCAAATCCCGCTTTAGAGGCCGAGGAGCAATCAACCGACCCACCCCAAGGCATACTTAAAGCCTTATTTCGAGGACGTGGGAGTCAAGGAGGAGCTTGATCAGCCTAGGGTCCAGTTTTGCGAGTGCTGTGCGGGTAGCATCGCTCGCCCTACTACTGATTAGGAGTTGCGTCTACTTGTGTTAAATCTTGTCTTGGAGGTGATCGAGCATGTAGGGTTATCTGTTTGTTTTGTTTTTTATAAGACTTGGTATCTGTATATTTTTGGAAACTAAAGTATAGTAAGTCCTTTACGACATTGACATTACTGTAGATGGTATCACTTTTTGTATGTATTACATTTTTTTTATATGTATATATACATGATGGTGTGTGTGGTTGAACTAGTAAATTTTCTTCCATCTCCTTTACTTATCATTTCTAGTTAATCAGCTTTAATTAATAACTGCTATGTATGTTTATCATGGCATCTATTTGGGCTGTTTAGCAGAGTCTGAAGACTTATCTATATCTTGGAGCCCTGCCCTGCTGCCCTGGTATTCATTATAGCTGTTGTGTGATATGATAACATTTTTATTTATTGATTGATTTGGATGGTGCATAACACAATAATATATTGACTTTAGATACCTATTTGCATGACTGAATCAAATTGGATTTTGATAAGATTTTAGAGAGTGGTAGACTAGAAGTCTACTTTCAAATTTAAAAAGTTCTCGTAAATAAAAAGGCACTCAAATCATAAGATTTGTGTCTATAGTCATCATAGACACAATACATCTACTAAAAAACATAGAAAGAAACAAGGGTGAGAAACTGAGAAGAACAAGAGATAAGGTTTGTATGGATATATTTTTCAGTTTTTCTAATGCGTAAAGCACATGTACCATTGATTTTATATGTCTAGCTCAGGTGAACGCTTATCGCCAAGGCGCATAGGCGATAAATTTTGTACTAGGGACTACCTAGGTCCTGTCTTAGGCACTAGGAGTCCTAGCTAGGACTACAATGATTAAAATACAATTTTTATTTTAGTAATATAAATCTCTCTCTCTCTCTCTTGTTTTGTTTTCCTTAGCTTCTTTCATTACCCTTGAGTATGCTTATACATTAATACATCTATAGTAAGGTGGCTGAGAAGTAGGACGTGTTATGTTGGATGCTAAATATAATTTTTCTTCCATCTATAGTAAGGTAGCTTTCTAAATCACATCAATTCATCCGATCAAAGGTAATTTGCACTCACCAAACAAGGCAATTGGTCATTGCCTGTATTAATTTGTGAGTATATAGGCAACATATGCTTGATTAAAGAGAGTGTTCTTTATGCATAGCATTGTTTGGTGTCACGTGGCACATGTTTGACCCACTGACCCCATGAATTATGGGCCCATCCCTTGGTGAACCCACACAAAATCAGCCTAATTGGCGATTCCTAGTGATTGGATTGGAGCATTTTCACCATTCTGCTGGACCTAATTCTTTTCATCCATGCGCTCTATGGGCTGTTTGCGAAGCCAATAATGGAAAACATGCTCAAACCCAACAGCTAGCAATCACCGACCAGGATGACTTTTAGAGTGTGGATTCACCTAGAAACGGGACAAACATTCATGAGATCAGTGGGCCCAAATGATTGCAACGTATCATCAAACCGCATCACATGTAGAAAACACTCCCGATCATCATCACCATCAGTGACTTTTGCCAACTGTTTGGAGATGAGAGCAATCCCTATATGTCATTTGTGTCACATATAGGGATTACTCTGGTAACAACAATAATTCATTTGTGATTACATCTTATTCGATTGCCCATTTTCTTCAAAAGAATTGACATCCCAAATCTCATGTTTATTGAAATTTGAAAGAGCTTGCATCCATTACTAATTGTGTTCAGATTTTTTATTTAATATGCTCTCTTTTGTCCACTTTGATGAGAACACATAAGTCCTTCCTTCATATCTTTTACTTTGACCATACAATTCATTATTTTTATCCTAATGTTGACAATTACTTTCAACTAATGTCGATAAAAAGATAAATCAAAAGAGTATACTATAAATATTTAAAGTGAGCACATTACCTCATATTTAAGTTTCCTTAGATCTAATGAATAACATCGAATAAGGTTTTCTACTTTATAAAATATGTTATAAAAACATAAACATTACCATCACATTATAACATTATTTTATAATAAGAAATAAGATTATGTGCACTTGGTATTGTCAATCAGACAGCCTACCTGAGATCACTACTTGATAATCGGTTGTTGGTTTGATCCCTAGTATAGACACGCCACATTTGCATACTGATGACCTGATTTGACTTCACTAGATGATCTGGACCATGATAGGACTAACCATCAACGTCACCATACCCTTAGGAACCCATACCCATTATTCCAAAGCCTTAAGGGTATCCTTTAGAGCCCATTCAGCAGAATGTTAGGGATTTGACCTAAAAATGGCAGGTTTATTCGAAATGCTAAACTTTTCAAATCTAATTTGTGGATTTCAAAGAGACCAAAATCATCAGTTTTTTAAATCATTTATCTGTCAAATGAAATTCGTTTCGCCCAAATCCAATTTCTATATTTCTAGATCAAAGCATTTTCTGATTACTTTTCCAAAAGACTTCAATTTGCCATTTTTCACATTAAATAATAGCTTTTTGTCTCTGATGACAATGATGCTTCCATCATTGGAAAGTACTCAAAAAGATTTTTCAAATGGAGTGGGCCCCGTTCGATTTGGATTTAGAATGATTTTCTCACTGAAAATTTACCAAAATTCGCTTGAATACGACCCAACTTAGAGTAACAAAGTTCAAATGAGATTTTTGACCACATGTTTGGATTCCTCACAAAAAATCCTTTTTAATGAGTACCCATTTGCCTATATTTGAAAAACGTTAACAAATCCTTTTTTTTTTTATCTTAGCTCAGTCGTAGTTCAATGTGGAAAATTTCTTAGTCTGGGAGAGTTTTCAAGAGTTCTCTGGAACTTTCCTAAGAATTCTTCACATTTTTCAGCACTAAAAACCCAATTTTAGAAGTTCAAAATGCATCCAAAGAAAACCAAACTCGTGCATGAGGAAGCGTCTAATAGCTGAGTTGGTCAGGCTGTGGGGGGTTGTACACTTGTACCCACAGACCTGGGATCGAGTCTTTGGGAGGTAATTCCCAACGACCTGGGTTCGGTCCCATTCTTACCTTAGGGGGGGAGTAATAAATGTTTACATATCAAAAAAAAAAAAAACTCGCGCATGAGCCCCAAAAGGTAAGAAGATCTAAAGAATGACTTGATTGCCAATATAATAGCCTAAATCAGCTGTTAGTCTGTTACATAGCCGAAAGGCGATCTTAGCATAGAAATTCACAAATTTGAGATCTAATCAAAGAGTTGAGGTATTAATTGCCATACAAGGTGAAATCCTAGCCATTGAACCTCATACAAGTTCCCAAGAACCTTTCAAAATCCGACCCGAACAGTCAAAAGACTCAAAACACTGCCTAGAAAACCATAGTAGATCTTAACCCTTGAGCTACCCCTGCCTCCTCCTCTCCCTTATTTTGAAGCATTCAGAAAATCTCAAAGCCTCCTAGAGCACTCAGAGAACTCAAGCATTTTTATAAAGGAGAAGCTGAGGAACTAAGAACGGTATTCAGTTCGAGTCATGGTCCGGTGTCTCGGCGAGCACCATTCGTCTCA
This sequence comes from Euptelea pleiosperma, assembly GCA_035048495.1. Classification (NCBI taxonomy): domain Eukaryota; kingdom Viridiplantae; phylum Streptophyta; class Magnoliopsida; order Ranunculales; family Eupteleaceae; genus Euptelea; species Euptelea pleiosperma. Next base: position 15,103,686 of record CM068552.1, read on the forward strand.
GGTGTAGTGTAGCCCAAGTCCAAACACAGATATAAGGTCCACCTTCAGCTCTAGCATAGTTTGAATATAGTATAATAATAGTCTATAGATCATATATACTGTATATATACCCTAGAGTTAATTAGTATCCTAGTAGCTCATTCCCTAATTTCAATTAAACGACCGATTTAATCAGGTAGTAATAGGTTCCTAACACCTTCAAATTCCGTAACCAGATTCTCGGACCCACATTTCAAACCAAGACCATTTTCCTAAGGCAAGTCACACAAAATAATTACTTTCCATATATAGAACTTTCCAAAAATTTCACATTTTCAAAAATAAAAAACTTTTTGGGTTCTCAGATTTCCAGTCTCCAAATTAAGGTGGCGACTCCAAAATCTTTACAAAAATAAACCCAAGGAGCTCAAGAAAGGTAATGGAATCAGTTTCGACCTACCTCAAGAGGGAGACTCCGGCTAACTATTCTCACTTAGCAATTCCAGCACTTGGTACTGTCGATTAGGGGCCCATGGCCCACCTAAGATCACCTTTGATAATGTGGCAATGAGTGAGTCATGTTGCTCAGACCAGACATGCTACGTTAAGAATTATTCTTGTTACTACAGTAAGCAGATTGACGTATTTTAGTTACTATACAGTAAGCAGATTTTAGTTGTTTTCAACACTTAAAAGGCCATGATTGACGTATGCATCTCAAAACTTAATATTCGGAAGAAACATTCAATGTTAACCAACTTTAGGTGGAAGGATACAATAGTTCTTCAATCTGCAAATCTCCATCTGAACTGATTTTAAAAAGAAATATCTTTCTTCAAGATTGTAACCATTCATTTTGGTTTTTGCAAGAATATTTGTAAGTTCAGGTTTTTGTTTTGTGAGTTACTTGCTAAAAGGTCCCCTCCTTCACCCCTTCCTTCAGAAGCTAGTTTAGACCTCAAGGAATTATAACATTGAGGTCATTAATTTTCTACCTCACATACTGTTACACTATAATTATCCATGGTGTTTTTTATGGAGTTAAGTTTGAAAGCTTGTACCCCCTGCACTGAATTTCATTTGCACCTTTTCATAAGTAGATACTCATCCAGCATATGCCATGGTGTCTTTGCATGAAGTCATTTGACTTTGGGTATTATTTATCGTTGTGCTAGGTTCCAGTACATATCTCCCTCATTAACTGGTATCCTACTTTTTCTGTTGTAATGTGTTTTGCTTATCTTGCAAAATCGAAAAGAGAAAAGAAAAGTACTCTTATGAACTATGATCTTATGTTCTTTACAATTTCGAATTGTGTTCTTGTTTTTCTTGTCTCTGTTTTGTTTTAGGAATAATTGGCATGTTGTGCTGAACTGCTGATGTAGATTTCTGCAAGCTGTTTTGCTAGCTTCATTCTTCTGTAATGAAATATATTTATTGTTTGTCAGTATTCAGGATCTCCGGAATCATCAAAACGGAGCAGACACACCATTATCTCCTATATGTAAGGTATATCTACAGCATAAATTTCTCCGAACTAGCATGTCTAATATGATCATATAAACAGATATATTTTCTGTTGAGTGATTCTCGACCTCTAAGGTTCTTTTGATTGTCTTTTAAAAAGTTCACTTTTTTTCTTTCCAACAAAATAATCTTGGTAGGGACAGAATAATATTTGCATGAGTACAGAACAGAAAAGGCAACGGTGCTGTTCAAGGGAAGTAGAACTGTAGAAGCAAGCTGTGAATGGGACAATAACATGTCATTGTGTACTTATTTTTGAAAGGATGCATTTCAGTCATACTGATGCAGTCGGTTCGTCCTTTTTGTCAATAATCAATAAAACTTAATTATGAGTCATGACTAAATGAAGAAGGTGCACGCGTAATTGCATTCTTCATCTCGGCAATTCCTCATGGGAGGAAATCCTTTTTTTATGGAATAACTTGGCAAGTCTTCGTGTATATGCATATGTAACTTAATATAATCATATAATTAGTTAAATAAACACGATCAAATACTTTTGTAGAAAGAAAATCCACAGAATCAAACATAAGTAAAAATTAAAGAAAAGTAGGTATATCTTTCATTCAATAGATTAGATTATGGAGAAGAGAAGCTAAGGTTTTCTAGGACTCGGCAAAACTTATCTTATTAAATGAGTACTAAGCAAATAACTCAACCAAACCAAACCAACAAGGAAGTTTATCTTAAATAGAAAGTAAATACCAAATGGAATAAAAATAAGAAAGAAGATAACTTTAGGTGCAAAGCTAATAAATCTATTCAATTAGACATAGTGGCTATCTAAGAATTATTAACCGAATAAAATGCTGATTAATAACATTAATTTGCCATAAATAATGCTGTAAGAGCGATTATGCAATTCATGACATTAATTCAGAATATTAATTTGGCTAATGAATGGTGCTGGACTATTTGGCTATTTGTCCAATTACTCGCCAAGGAATGCTACTATGAGCAAAAGTATAGGTACGACGGAAGAGGAATTTTTTAAATACAGAAAGCCTCTATTTGTTCGATTTAGCAAAATTGTGGGCGAAGTCATTAGCATTTCAAAGAGAATGATAGAAGATCAACAAAAATTTCTAACAACTCCCGGATCTCGTCAATGAAGTAAGCCAATCTCCATCCCTCATTACTAGACATGAGTCAGTGTCATTGAACCCAATAGGACACACTTTTGAAGCATTTTTGTGGAACTTCATTAGAGTTGTTGGACCCAATAGGACACATAACACCTTAAGAATCTCACTGCTTTCGTTCCTAGAAAGACCCCCTATGCCAGCCCCATATTATTTTAACAGCCTCTGTCAAAATATAGCTTAATCGAAGCCCTTCTGGTTTCCGAAGACGTATGTTGGCCATGGCTCATGAAGTGTGCACATGGTCCCTAGGATCAGCCCTAGAGTGAGCTTCAGTACAGTCTAGGTCTAAAGGGCATAAATTTTGAGATCATAGACCCACTGCTATAGTTTCAGGCAATTAAGTTTATTATTTTTCCTTTGCACAAGTCTCTGAGTATTACTTTAAGCATGATTCAATTCACTGTAGGTATCAAACACAAACTCAATGTTTAGATTTGTGGAGATCTGTTTATGAAAAGAAAAACTGTGAGTAAATGCATTTGTAGCAGCATACTAGGGAACCTTTTACTTAATCAACATGAATGTCTACACAAACGGGAGATCTTTGAAGTCCAAACCATCTTTTGAAGTTCGAACCTCTCTCCTCTCCCTCTCACAATGGCCCTGATTTCACAGGAATTTGGAGGGCTTGTGACTTGCGGTTACAGAGAGAAGGCTAAAGTGATTGGACACGTTTTTCCTTAAGAAATACTACGAGCTCACTCTATCACTCATATGAGGATTTTGAGATTAAGTTTTGTCCACCCTCTGTATCAATGTAACAATGACATGGACACGTGTTAATCTCCGACGCAGATACAAGGTGTCTGACACGGCACCTTTAAGAAGCCCGATACGTGGACACGTCTGTACACATGTATTACAATACAACATTTAGTTATATTTGAACTAGAATTATTTTAAATAAAAATAAGGAAATAAATATATGAAAAGTAAAAGAAAACATTACTATAAAGCGTGGAGCTATCCAATAACATAGTAAATATAAGTAGATTTAGAAAAAGGAAACTATCAAACAACTATAACTATGTTTAACAACTTGGAGGACGTCAGCGGCCTATCCGGAGTCTTCCAGGTTACGAGACTACCCTCTGCTAAGGTTTGGGGATCAAGGGCGCCGATGACAGTTGCTTTTTTTGTGTGGTGCGCCTCCCTTGAGAAGATCCTTACTGTGGACAACCTTATTAAAAGAAATTAGGTGGTGCCTAACTATTGTGTGATGTGTAAAAAAGCAGGGGAATCAGTCAATCGCCTTCTCCTTCACTGCAAGCTTGCTCGGGAAGTGTGGGGGCTTTTTTTCGGTCTCTTTGGTATCTATTGGATCCTCCATGCCTCAGTTAGTCTGACTATTGGGAGTGGGCCTCTCGGTGCTTCCCCCCTTGCGGGCATAGACTATGGAGCCTTATGCCATTTGCAGTCTGGTGGGGCCTCTGGAACAAGAGGAACAGGAGGATCTTTCAAGGCAAGGAGACCTCCTCTCTTCACATCGTGATCTCTATCAAGGCCTACCTCTTCCTATGGTCCAAATTATTTGAGGAGTGTAAAGGTCTTACTTTCGAGGACATGATTTTTAGATTCTCATGTGTAGGGGCAGTTAGTCTCTTTGTTTGTTCTTTTCCGGAGGCCTTCTCGTCCTCCCTTGTATCTTGCTTTTCCTTTTTCAATATATTTCATTACCTTACAAAAATAAAAAAAATGATGAAACACACCAACCCTCTTATAGAAGTTAATTTCACATTAAAAATTATTAAAATAAAGGGTGACACAACCGTATGTGTCCCATGTCGGGATGTGTCGGCACGCATGTTCGTGTTTTGATGTGTCCGCCACAACAAAAAACCCTAAAAGTGTGGTGTCCTTGTTACATAGGCCTTTATCTTGGAAATGCTGCTTATACTTAGCCATATGAGGGGAACATTATCTAGGTATTGGCTGTTTTTGTATTTGTTTCAATGCTGAATTTCTGCCTTATCATTCATGTGTGTATACTTCTCAATCTATATACTACCTACCCATCCTTATATTTCTTCTATTTCCTTCTTCACTCGATTTATTGGATCAAATTGATCTATTATGTGTTACACAAAAAAAATTTGATCATGTAACTCTCAGATGCATAATAATTAGTAATATCTATCTTTCATTATGTCAAAAAGAGCAGTTGCTCATTGCTTCTTTGCTATTAACTGCTGTTGTGTTCATCCACTATTTAGGCGGTTGGAGCTTCATTAACTGCAATGCACCCCTGTGCATATATGTCAGTTTTCAGTATGCCAAATATTTAATGGTACACATCCTGCAGGTTGTAAAGACTGTCTATGCATCTCCCAGTCGTGTCAATTTTCATTTGGACTCAAAAAAGGCCAGTGCTTCTGTTGTCAATGGGATTTGAGTTCCTTATTTACATTTTAATTTCTTTAGTTTCTCTCTAACACTCACTAGTACATTATCAGGAAGTAGAAACAATTCCGGTCTATCCGGATATTTGTTTTGCTGTTGATGACTTCGATTCCACTTCTGCTGCAGTGGTAAGACGCTTATTTTATGCAATGTAATGGTATTAGTGCTGGGAGGTGATATAGTTTGATTTGTTGCGTTCACATGACTTGGTCATGTAACTTTGATATCTTAATCTTCTACCGTATCAATTATTTTCTGGAGTAAGGTGATTAGGGATGTTGTGTTATTATTAGTCAAGAATCCATATTCTTTTTCGCTACCTTCTTAAGCAACTACCATCCAATCTGATATATGTCTTAAGTAAAAGGTTAGTGCCCAATAATTTGTACAATAAATTAGGTAGGTTGCTAGTATAGTTTCCTATGCACATTTCTGCTATTGTACTGGAATAGTTTTACTGGGCTACGAGGTAATCCCCTGGATTGGTCAAAATACAAAGAGTAAGATTTTTAATGGCTTGTTAATGTATGAAGTAAGTTAACAAATGTTATGATTGGATTATTATCTGTTGATCATTCTTTAATCTTTAGTCATTCATTGAATGATAAATCATTACGAGTATGGCTGGTGTTCTTCCCTCTGTTTGGTGTTAGCTTCGTGGCTCCTGAGCGTGTGGGAGAGATGATACTAAGTACCTCGGAGAATATCTTTTCAGGGAAATCATCTGGAAAATCCTTCCTTTGCTTTGATGTGGGCAGTTTGGAAGGAGAGGAACTCTAGGATCTTTGAGGGGAAAGAAGCAACCATCCTGAAAGTCATTTTGCGTATTAAAGGGCTGATGTATTTATGGACCTCCTTTAATCCCGAGTTTTCCGGGATTTTTTTGAAACTTTTGTATTTAGATGGAACGAGATTATAGGGATCCCTCCTAATCTGTATAGAGTGAGGGATCCGCCTCCCTTTGTTTTCTTTTATAGGGATTCGTTCCTTTTTAATGATATTCTACAACTTATCAAAAAAAAATCACTACGAGTTATGGAGCTACATGATTTTAATAACAGGAGATCCAATGTTTAAAAATTGTATCTAGAATGACTGAAAAATGGAAATAAGACATATAGTTTGATTGTTATGACTTGTGAGCACATCCAAAATCTTTGTGGATAGAGCCAACCATTAGTTCCCAACCACGGGGAATCCAGTACATAAATCAGTTAATGTAAGAATAGAAAAACTTCTATTGTGTCGCTTAAGTTGTAGAGGAAATCCTGAACGCAGAATTAAGAATGACAAATTCTTCTTTACCCAGGATAAAATGTAGAATGGCGAAACAGATTATATTTGTCGAGAAGTGCAAAATGGTAGGGATAGGACCTTCATTGTGCATATCCATTGTAGGCTTGTAGCACATTTGCCACCCATGGCGTAAGGGACATGATAACTTGATCCTCACCTTTCCCCAGTTTATCTCTGACAGTATATTCAGGGTTCCAAAACAGTAGCAACTGAACACAAAGGTTCACTCATTATAGGACTTAACCCAACACCTTATGACATGAGCTAATTACATCCATGCACCAGTTGTATCCAATTCCTGAAGGAACCCCTTAACAAATGAAATTGAATGCAATTGCAATAGGGAAAAAGATAAGAATTTTTTTAATTCTTTCTTTCATCTACCCATATATATTATATATACAGATAAGAGTTCTTATCATAATGCATGAACTAATGTAATGTCTAATCTTCTTTTGTAATCAAAAGATATGGGTTCTAGGGATTTGAAGATAGAGGAAGAAGAAGAAAGAAAAGAAAGAGTGGGAGGTCCCCTCTACTCAAATATTTTTTTATTAGGATGTACAAGTACATAAATACCCTTAATGGGGTGAGGCAATGAGAATGCCTAAATTACCCCCAACATACATCATATATCCCAAACCTAGAAAATAAAAATACATGTAACTTCCCTAACTCTCCTACATTCCTCAAGCTTGAGCATGCATATCAAACATGCCCATCTTGGACAATGCTTTAGTTAGGACATCGGCAATCTGATCGGAAGATCGAGTGTAGGGAGTCGTAATTGTACCAGAAGTGACCTTTTCATGGATGTAGTGACAATCAACCTCAATATGCTTCGTTCCTTCATGAAAAACTATATTAAGACTAAGAGCAATATGAATGGCCGCTTGGCTGTCACAGTGCATCTATAAGGGGAGAGGAACCTCAATCCCAAACTTATGGAGGAAGCTTAGAATCAATGTAAGCGCACAAGAAATGTGAGCCATGGCTTTGTACTCTACTTCAGCACTGGAGCAATCTATAACCGATTGCTTCTTGCTCCTCTATGTCACCAAATTACCTCCAACAAATGTACAATAACTAGGTAGACCGATGATCGAAGGCCGATCTTGCCTAATTAGTAATGACACGGAAATGTCCTGTTGAAGTGTATAATAGACAGCGGCCTAGGGAAGCCTTAATGTAGTAGAGAATCTAACGAACAACCTCCATATGGGAAATTCGACCAGTGTGCATAAACTAACTGACCACTCCAATATCATAGGCCAAGTCAGGCCTAGTAAGGGTCAAGTAGACGAGATGACCTACAAGATGTTGATAAGGAGCTGGATTAGGATGAAAATCTCCATCATCAACCAAGCGATTGACTTCTATAGGAGTGTCACTTGGTCTCACCCCAAGATTACCCATGTCTTTAAGAAGATCAAGAACATACTTCCTCAGGGTTAAAAAAAGCTTCTATGGGATCTAGCAACATCTATGCCAAGGAAGTACTGAAGTGGGCTCTAGTCTTTGATGTCAGAACTCTTGACGAAGATGCTTATTGAGTTGGTCAATGGTGGCATGATCATCAGCAGTGACAACGATATCATCAACATAGACAAAGAGAACAACATTCTCACATGGCCCACAATGTACAGAAATAGAGTGATCGGCGTGGCATCTAATGAATCCAAAGATAATGATAGCTCGACTGAATCGATCAAACCAAGCACAAGGAGACTATTTAAGGTCATATATTGCCTTCTTCAATTTGCACACTTTATTACACTCCCCTCGACAAGTAAATCCTAGAGGAAAGGCCATGAACACTTCCTCATTGAGGTTTCCATGGAGGAAGGCATTTTTCACGTCAAGTTGACGAAGTGGTCAATCACAAATAGTAGCTAGGGAGATTAGAACTCGGAGGGAGTTGGTCTTGGCGACTGGAGCAAAAGCCTCTTTATAGTCAATACCATAGACCTGGGTAAAGCCCTTAGCAACAAGGCACGCCTAATGCCTTTTAATAGAACCATCAGGTTGAATTTCAAAGAGAATACCTGTATGCACCCACAACTTTCTTCCCTGAAGGAAGAGGAACAACTTCCCCGATGCCATTCTTCTCGAGGGCTTACATCTCTTCTTGCATAGCTTTCAACCATGCAAGGCTAGAGAAAGCTTCTTGTAGGGAGGAAGGAACACGATGAGCTTAGATCCCTGAAAGCAAGGCTATGTACGAGAATGATAAGGCATGATATGAAACAAAAGGAGAGATGGGATGTTCAGTACAAGAGCGTTTACCTTTGCGGAGAGCAATAGGTATATCAATATCTACGAAAGGAGTAATATCATCAGAGGAGATGAAAGCAAATCTATGATGGAGGATGGAGAAGTAGTTGAAGGCGGATCAACCATGGTTTTTTTCTTCGTTCGTAAACCTTAAGAGGTGGTGGCCTTACATCATCATTCATTGGAGATTGAAAAATAGGAATGGAAAAAGGAATGGGAGCCATTTGATGCTCAATAGATTTATCATGCAGAGACGTAACATGTCCATGATCGGTGAAATATGGGGTATATTAAAAAAAAGTAACATCCATCGAAACAAATCTCCTACAGGACTGAGGTCGGAAACATTTATAACCTTTTTGTGTGCTACTATACCCCACAAAGACAATTGAAAGATCAATAAAAAACTTGATCAAACTCTTGTCGAAGTTATAAGCATAGCAAACATATCCAAACACTTTAGGCTCAATTGATAATAAAGGCACTTCAGGTTTTAGCAATTTAATGAGAATTTCAAAGTTAAGAATATGAGATGCCATATTGTTTATCAAGCAACATGTGGTAATGACAGTTTCAAGCCACAAGTAGTGAGGTACTTCATTTTCTTAAGAAGAGCACGGGCGACTTCTAGCAACTGATGGGTTTTTCACCCTGCAACTACATTCTGTTGATTGGTATCAGTACACGACAATTGGAAAATCATCCTATGATCTTATGTAAACGACCGAAACTTCCCATAAGTATATTCTTAGGCTGGTGCGCAGGAGCGCACTGGAGTTTTCGCAGCTGGATTGAAAGAGGGACATAAAGACCTCGACCAGTTTCGCTTTCTGACTTATGGATTTAAGGCAAGTCGCGTAGGAGTACATTTTTAGAGGAGAATCCGAGGAAGGCTCACTTAAGATAGAATTTCGTTTGTCTGCACGAAGAACTGTAATCTTAGTGTCAAATTGAGTAGAAACCATAACATAAAATGATTTAAAAAAGGATAACAATGCACTACGAGATTTCATCAAATAGACCCAAGTAACTCGCGCAATCATCCATGAGCAGGAAATGATGTATGAACATGTTTAGACCACTAGCATGTTTTGCACTCAATAGTTTTGACAGACAAGAAAGTAGAAATAAAAACAATCTTAAGTCTAGACAAAGAAGGATGGCCCAAATGAGAGTGCCACCTCATAGCCAAATCAGTACAAGCATCCATCTGTGAAGTATGTGCCGCTCCCTTGTCAAAAGTCTATTGGAGAAGATATTGACTATGATGCTCACAGCCCAAACCTGCCAGTGCAGAGGTCCAAAAAAAATACAATGGGAAGGAAAGGAAGTTATGTTGCAATTTAGATTCTTTGTGATGGAACTAATAGAAATTAAGTTGGCCCCAATTTTGGGAACGTGTAGGGCTGAAGTAAGAGACAATGAAGGGGAAACCCTAACTATCCCATGACTAACAATCGGAGATAAAGAACCATCAGCTACATGAATGGAAGTAGGTGTTGGAAGAGGATGAATAGAACTAAACTAATTAGACGTGTTGGTCATGTGGTGAGTGGCTCCTGAATTGATGATCTAAAAGGAAGAGCCATCTGATGACAGAAAAGCAGAGGCATCAATAGCTGAGTGACTAGAAAAATGCATGCGTAGATTAGGAGCTCTTCAATCTAGATTCTAGACATCTTGTAGTAAGCTCACTAGTAATCAACTCCCTCAACTGGTCCTCTATAGTCTGCATAATGAGACTTAGGGAGGAAGATTGAGTGCACTGTGGTGGAAGTGTGGAACATGTGCAGTAGATGGAATTGAGGTATCTCCACTACTCGTCTAGGTGGAGCATAAGTATGCACCCCCTCATGAGGGCCTACCATGTGGTTGCCAACAAGTCTCACGAGTATACTTGGGCTTCTGGAAGTAGGTGCACCATCTTTGTCCTTGCTGATTCCCTTGATTCTGCTGCTAAGTCCATTTTCCCCTACAATTGGTAGAACCACCATGATTGGGAGCACTCAAGGAACGATCATCCCTATCCTGAAAGCCTACTTGACTTCAGCCCATATGGCCAAGATGTACCTGATTAGTCACAAGAAAAGAATTCTCAGGGATAACTGCCCTCATAGCCTGTCGCTGCTCCTCTTCACACTGAAATAATAAAAATGCCATAGCCAAGGTAAGTATTTTGAGCTGGTTGAGGATTTGAGCTCTAGTGGCCTCATATTCATTTCTCAAACTGCAAAGAAGTTCAAAACCTCGTTGTTCCTCTGCATCTGTAGGACATTAGGAACTATGGGGCCATTTGCTCCCCTTGAGAAAAATGAGCCATCTATCGATGAAGCTGGTATATGTGTGACACATTATCTTGACAAGAGTATGTTTGGGTAACAATATCCCATACTTCCTTTGCTTTCTTACACTTCTACAAGCCATTGCTCACATGTGTCTCCATAGAGTACAAGAGCCACCCTAAAACTGTGCTATTAGTTGCCTCCCACTCACTAAACCTAGCATCATCCTCTAAAGGTCTAGTGACTTTTCCATTATATAAACCATTAACTGATGAGAAGTGAGGACGATTTTAATTGATTGAGACCATGGCAAATAATTGTTCCATTCAAAGAGAGCGAGTGAGAGGTCCTCTCTACTCAAATATTATTATATTAGGATGTACAATTATATAAATACCTTTAACGGGCAGGAATATAAGTATAACTAAATTACCAACATTACATCATATATCCCAAACCCGGAAAAATAGAAATACCTATTACGTCCCTAACTCTCTTACAACAGGTTGAAATATCTATTGATACAACCAGTATTTCATTGAAGGATTAAGCTTTTTTTTTCCTCCTTCCTTCCATTGAAGAATTAGGTTATTGCTTAACAAAGAGAAATGAATTTTTAACATGAAGATGAACAACCATATGTTATGTGCACCATATTTATAGTTTTATAACTTAAGAGACCTGCTCAGTTGTTAGTGTCAAAGGGACGCTATGATCTGATGATGCCAGCAAACTTTGGCTGATGTTAGGAGGCTTAGATGGCTGTGATAATCATCTCCTGTTCTGCTACCGAGTTGAAACAATGAGGATTTGGATTTGATGGGGAGAAGGGTATGAAGAGAAGAAAAAGAAGAGAGAATTAGGACAGAGAGTCGAACTGTCAACCCCATCCTCCTTTTACTGGAATCAGCATTACTAGAAAATGCTTTACCTCTAATTGAAGGGTAAACAAAAGATCATGACTGAAAGGGAAAGATATCAGGTCCTACTACAGAAAACTAAGAAGAAAACAGTTTCTTTCAACAATTATTCTGTTTGAATCAGCCATGGTCCACAACTTTCGATTACAGTCTCTAAGCTATGTTGCGTAGGTACACCTGTACAAGATAGAGTCTCAAATCCAACATGGTTAAAGATTACCGCATTCAGAAAACACTGCAAATTTTGTATTCATCATCAGGCAGTATGTATATTTGATTAATTTAAAGTCAACCTTTCTATATAACAATGGGATTATAACCAAATAGCTGGTGGTTTTATCATTAAAAAGATAACATGCATGAATGTAATGTTGCATGTTCCATATAGGACCTTTCTACTGATAAGGGCACAGCTTAATTTTATGGTATGCACAATGAAAAACTGAAGAGAAAAGAAAAACTTATAGCACCTGAATCTTTGGAGTGCTGGAATCCCACGTCTTGGACATGACTACTCTTCCAATTTTGAAAAATATGCACAACCAGGTCTCTAAGGTCAAATCCTTTTGGTCTATTGTTCTTATTTTTTTGTCCCGATGCTCCTCTTTTTGTCAGACACACCAATAAGATGTAGCGCCACATTATTACTTCTTGTAAGCAAAAGTCTTTCCTTGAGGATTCTTGTGTATTTTTTTCCTTCAATGTGCCTCCCTAGATGCGTACTCATCAACAAAATGTTCATATCCTCTTAGATCTATATTCAATTTGAGATTAATGCGTAGCAATAGTTTTTCAGTTAGCTTAAAATCTCTCTTTGTTGCAGGTTCTGACAGAAACAGATCATTGCTACTGTGTACTTCTCAATGCACATGATGGGGTAGCATTTTCAACTGAAAAAGCAGCACACCAGTGCAGCTCTAGGAAGATTTCCTCCTTGAGAATTGACACTGATTCTGGAATGGCCAACAATTCCAAGGTTTGAGTTGTTCAGTGAGAATACAGACCAGCTTTAGCAATCTTTCGAATCTCCAATGGGCATTTCTTTCTCATGTGGAAATGTTAAGTAGCTTTTCTGAGCTTCTTAACGCTCCTATATTGAAAATCATTGTGACACATCGGAAGAGTTATGATATGCAAGCCTGATAGTCTAAATATTTGGTCAGAGTGGGAAGTCTACTATATGCTGCAAGATAACATGCATATAGCTGAGTTTTAGCATTGAATAGCTGTTATTTGCAGGCTTCTTATCTGTCCTATACTAAAGATGGTAGTGTAAGAGTCGAACAATTCATGTCTCCATCAATGGAACTGTTCAAATATTTGAACAGAAGGGAAGGGATCCTATATGCTTCTTGGAGCATCTATAGCGTTATATACAGTTCCCATTTATAGGTATGGCTTTTGGGAGGTTAAAAGCATCACTACAGATTTCAACAATTTTTTATGCGGTAGTGTCAATCACAACAAACCCTTAGCCCAACTATTTGGGTCGTTCAGCAAATCCTGTTCCACCAGTCTATGTAGGGCATGTTCTCTGTTAAAGACTGCTTCTTCAAATCTTTCCATACTACCTTAATCCATGTCATTTCCGGCCTCACCTTATACCCAATCGCATCTTCACAATGGTACTGTTAATAATTTTCATTTCACAATGATGTAAACCCATTATAACTGGGAGCTCATATGTCTCTCCATGACTTCTCATGCTACTTACTACTCCCTCATATGTATCCCTAATGACATCAACATACCCGCTCGGAAATCCTTTCTTCCCCAAAACCTATGTTGCCTGGACACGTCAATATGCCTACTTGTATTGATGCAATATGATACTGATATTGGTACCCAATATCGCATGTATACATCTATGTTTCTCATATCCCATTGTACTTGGAAGTTATTTTCTTAACTCTTATTGATTTTTTTGTTTGTTTTTTGTGAACAAAAATATATAAATAGCATATTGTAACAAATCTAACTGTAAAAAAATTCGTAATATTAGAAGCTTCATTACAATTGGTATTATGTAAAGACAAAAAGGAAAAATGATACTTAGCTTAAAAATGCTAAAAATTAAAGCATGGTATCAACATATTGGATACCAGTATCCGTATCTGTGACTTGAATTTTGGAAAATGAAGAGCTGTATCACCATTTTCTGAACTAGTTTCTATATTAGTATCCATATTTAGGCATCGTAGCCTAAAATCAACCAAACTATCTTTCTAGAGACTCTATTGTAAGCTTTCCATATGTCAATAAAGACCATGTAAAGATTATTCATCTTCTATCTACACTTCTCCCTCTTAGTAAAAAAAGATAACCTTGATGGTTGACTTTCTTGGAATGAAGCCAAACTAGTTTTTTGATATCCTTGTTTCTCTTCTTAATCTTTGCTCCATTATTCTCTTCCATAATTTCACAATATGGCTTTTTTTGCTTGAATTTTTGTGCAATTTTGTCTGCTACCTTTATTCTTGTAGGTAGGTACCATAATACTTGTCCATTGATCTTTCATTTTCTTTGTCCTCCAAATCTTGTTGAAAAACTTAGTCATTTAGGACAAACCAAGTTTCTCCCAAGCATTTCCACACCCCTATGAGAATATTATCTAGTCCCAAAGTCCTTATCTTCATCCTTGCCAAAGCAGTCAACAATTCAATAGTACGATTGGCAAAAAGAATTGAAGTTATCGAATCCAAGTAGCCTAAGCTATATTATTAGGGATTAAACATAGAATTGGATTGATATTTTGACAAAGCAAATAATTTTCCACCGTGTCAATGCTCACTACATAAAAACACCCAAACTACATATGTGTGTATATATGCACAATCCTAAGAGTGTGAGATAGTGGTTGTATTTCTCTTTGAAGAAAATGCAATTGGCTAATCAATTTATTCCTGTGGTGACTTTTGTCTGGATGTACCCTTTATGTTATAAGGGACCCCTTTATATTGTAAGGGCATTCTTGTCCATGTAAAGTTTTTACATAAATAAGAAGTTTGGAGTCGTGTGAGATACGTATGCTCTCCTTTTCTCTCACTTTTCCCTCTTCTCTCTCCTCTCTCCTCTCTTTCTTCTCTCTTTCAAACCCTACCAAACCCTAAATCCTCCATTTCACTTGGTATCAAAGCCATCACTTGAAGACTTGAAATAGAACATACCAGGAGATCTTCAGAGAGGTGCCGCCGCCACGCGGACGTCATAGGGTCGTACGGATGATGGCAACAAACATATGGGCACGTATCCCGAGGTCAACTAAGAAGATTACCACCTACTGGAGAATAAGTTTCTGAACTTTTTCGTGATTTTTGGGAATTTTTTTACCGAAATCTTGCTGGACTTTTGGTCGACACTCGATATTCAGTTCGTGAGGTAAAAAATTGTTTTTCGGCTTTCCTTGTGTTTCTGATTTCTGTGGGGTTTCTTGATGGGATTTCTCGTATAGTTTTGGTCATCTACATAATGGTCGACACAAAGAATCAAGTCCCATCGCGTTTGGTGCTCTATTGAAGGTTTTGGAGAAAAATCTCTCCTTAACACATTACTGCCAGACCCTATTTTTCCCATTTCTAGCATCTCAAAGGTTGGAAACCCTATCCGATTGGTTGTTGATGTGTTTTCACAGTCTGATGGGTATACCCGACCCCTTTGAGTTGTTTGAATGCCATCCGTAGAGTTTGTGATGATTTGGGAGATAGATCTTCCTTCCCAAGGTACCGCCGACAACTATTAATACCCTTTCTGGGCTACAAAAGGGTTTTGAAACCTATTAAATCTTCTTGAAGGGTGTTGTGACTGATGGTAGACCCCTCCTTTAGTGTGCTCAGTGCCATTTAGTCGTCCCTCGCTGCCTTGTGAGATGAAGTTACTGTTATCATATACGTATTTCTACATATATTACATGTAATAGGGGTAGTTGTGTAAATACTCCCTAGAGGGGTATATTTGTCTTTTGTATTTGCTTCTTGATATAAATAAGAATTATGGAGTCATGGTGACCTAATCACATTACATCCACTCTTTCTTCTCTCTTCTCCATCTTCTTCTTTACTTTGAAACCCTAAACCTGACCTAATTCTCTATTGTTCTTCAATTCAACTTGGTATCAGAGCCATCCTAGAGGAATACAGAAGAGGTTTCTTCTAGAGGAACTTCAGTAGGGTGATGACGTCATTCAAGCCGTACGGTTGACATCAGCAGCCGTACGGACAGGTTCCACCTCTTCTCCTGAAACTTCACTAGTAGCTAGAGTATCTTTTTTCCTCTTTTTTCGTTATTTTTGTAGAATTTTCTGAGTTGATTTGGATTGTTTTTTTGGGATTTCTCCTTGAAAATTCAAAAACACTTAGTTTGTAAACCAACAAGTTTTTCGGGTCCCTAATGGATCTTTTCGAGGGGTTTGTTGCTTTGATTTAACCTCTCCCAATCTAAGCTTCATGAGCATACCTCACTCGATCGAATCCGACGAGTTTTGAGGGTTGTGGGAGGAGTTCTCTCCCCTCTAGTTATCGCCGGCCTCTTCTTTAGCCATTTTTGGCTGTCGGTTGGAATATATTCCTCACCCTAATTGCTTCCAGACATCCCCTCATGTGTTTGAATCTTTTTAGGATGATTTCCTCCCATCCTATGCTGTTCATCCCACTTCTTACTCCCTATTTCAGGTTTTTGGAGCTTTTACGGGTTTTTATTCCTTTTTTTGTTCTTTTTGGGTGTTTTTAGATCTTTTCTTCCTTCTTCCCTTGCTTTGTGATGTCTAATCCGCCTATTATCCCGGATCCTACCCCACATGTTATCCCGGATACTCCTTCCAGATCCGTATTGAGCACGGAAGCCACCTCCAGAGGTACTGGAGGACCTATGGTGTCTCAAATGGAGGTAGAAAATCCCGGATTGCAGACACAATATGGTGGTTCCAGTTCACAGTTTCAGCGCTTCCAGAAGCTGAAGTTTTTTGCTTCTCCACCTAGCCAACAGTATACTCCACCTGGTCAGCAGTATCATCCTTCCACTACTGGGAAACCCTCCAGGGAGAGGCCCAAGTGTGATCACTGTGGCAATATGGGTCACGTGAGAGACAAGTGTTGGGTGTTATTTGGCAAGCCTCCTCGCTTTAGTCAGCCGGGATCTTCTGGTGCCCATTCAGTTAACATGGATACTTTGGCACCTCTGACCGATCAGTCCCTTCAGAGCTCTACTCCGCTTGCTCAGCCCTATCAGAGTTCTTCTCCACTAGCTTCTTCAGGTCCCTTGGCTGCTTCCGAACTTGCAGGGCTTCGCTGGTTGCTCTCACAGCTAGACGGTCCCTCTGCCACTTCCTCCTTTGCTTAGTCAGGTATCATTAGGTATGCCCATCATGTGTCCACTTCCAGTCCTAAGTGGATCATTGATTCAAGGGCTTCGGAATACATGATGGGCATGTCTTCTTTATTTTCGAGCTATTCTATTTGTTCTGGCTGTGATAAAGTTAGGACTGCAGATGGCACTTTATCTTCTATATCTGGAAAAGGGGTTGTTCTCCCCTCTCCTAAGCTTCCACTTGACTCTGTTTTACGTGTCCTAAATTTTACATCAAATCTCTTATCTGTTGGTGCCAAATCTTTGAACTACAGTGTGACTTTCTTTCCTTCATACTGTGTCTTTCAGGACCTCGAGACAAAGAGGACGATTAGCACTGGACATGAAGCTGAGGGCCTATACTTGCTTGATGGACGACCTTCTGAGCTCACAGCACTGCAGTCCTCACCTAGTAGTAGTAGTAGTATAGAGTCTGTTTTATGTTGGCATGCCCGTTTGGGGCATGTATCGTTTCCATATCTCAAACTTTTATTTCCCAGTTTATATTTGTTTCAGTTCTGTTATCTGACTTGCATTGTGAAACTTGTGAGCTTTCGAAACATTGTCGATCTCATTATCCTTCAAGAGGTAATCGAAGTTTTATTTCCTTTGATCTTGTGCATTCCGATGTGTGGGGTCCTTCCCCTGTGGTTTCTATTTTTGGCTTTCGCTATATTGTTACTTTTGTTGATGATTACACTCGATGCACATGGGTTTATCCTATGAAAACCAAAGATGAGGTTCATTCCATCTTTAAGGGTTTTCATAAAATGATACTAACTCAGTTTGGTGCCTCCATCAAGGTCCTTCGTTCTGACTAGGGTGGAGAGTATATGTATGGGGGACTCCAGCAATATTTGTTCGACCATGGGATTTGTCACCAAAATTCTTGCAGCCATACCCCTCAACAAAATGGTGTAGCTAAAAGAAAAATGCGTCATCTGACTGAAGTAGCTCGATCTCTTCTGATCGGCTCCAAAGTCCCCAAATCCTATTGGTCGAATGCTGTTTTGACTGCGGCTTATTTGATTAACAGAATGTCGTCCCGTGTTCTCAACTTCAAGTCTCCACTTCAGGTCCTTACTCTTGCTGCTTCCCTATCCGTGGTCCCTCATATTTTTGGGTGTGCCTGCTATGTACACATCCTCGGCCCTCATTGTACCAAACTCGATCCCAAAGCCCTTAAATGTGTCTTTCTGGGTTACTCTGCTTCCCATAAAGGGTATAAGTGTTACCATCCTTCCACTCGAAAAAAATTTGTTTCTATGGATGTCACCTATCATGAGGATCTACCTTTTTTCTTCGCCTCTCTTCAGGGGAGAATAGTAGTGAAGAGAGGTGTGAGGTTCCTCTTCCTGCTATATTACTCTCTCCTCCTTCCTTTTCTGCGTTTGAGAGGCCTCAGACTACTACACCTGTTATTGTGGTTGATAGTGCTCCTGATACTCAGAAGGAGCTCATAGTCTATCGTAGAAGGGAGAAAGCCAAAGCTGATCTAGCACCAGTGGTACCACCCTCGGCTCAAGGTAATCCTTCTTCCAACTCTATACCTGTCATTTCTTCTTCTACTGATGCTTCTGATCCTCCGATTGCTTTACGGAAAGGAGTAAGAAGTTGCAATCAGCATCCCTTGAGCCACTTTGTCTCCTATGATGCCTTGTTTCCATCCTATAAAGCCTTTGTCACATCCTCTCCACTATTCCTATCCTTTCTTCAGTGGCAAAAGGGCTAGCTCAACTAAGGTGGAAAGCTGCTATGCTAGAGGAAATGAGAGCCCTAGACAAGAATAGGACATGGGTGCTTGTTGACTTGCCAAGAGGCAAGAAACCTATGGGTTGCAGATGGGTGTTCACAGTCAAATACCAAGCAGACGGGTCAGTCGAGAAGTACAAGGCGAGATTAGTAGTCAATGGCTACACTCAGACCTATGGGATTGACTATATGGAGACCTTTGCACCTGTTGCCAAAATGAACTCCATCAGGGTGTTGTTGTCCCTGGCAGTAAACCAAGCATGGCCTTTACATCAGTTGGATGTGAAGAATGCTTTTCTTCATGGTGATTTACATGAAGTATACATGGTGCCTCCTCCTGGATTCACTCCACCAGGAAATAGTAGCAAGGTGTGTCGACTGAAGAAGGCCCTCTATGGACTAAAGCAATCTCCACAAGCATGGTTCGAGAGATTCACCCTAGCTGTGAAGAAACTGGGTTACACCCAAAGTCAGGCCGATCACACCCTATTTTTGAAGCATCAAGGGAAGAACACCACTGCCCTCATTGTTTATGTTGATGACATCATTCTCACAGGGAATGATGCAGAAGAGGTAGCTAAGCTGAAGCATCAGTTAACAGAGGAGTTTAAAACCAAAGATCTAGGACCTCTTAAGTACTTCCTAAGCATCAAAGTTGCAAGATCCAGTCAAGGGATCTTCATCTCTCAGAGGAAGTATGTCTTAGACTTGTTACAAGACTTAGGCAGATTGGGTACCCAACCAGTGGACACTCCTATAAAGCAGAATCACCGGTTCGCAGATGTCAGTGGTGAGCTATTACAGGATGTAAGGAGCTTTCAGAGGCTAGTTGGGCGATTGATCTATCTCTCCCTGACTCAACCTGACATTGCCTATGCAGTGAGTGTGATCAGTCAGTATATGCACTCACCCAGAGATGTTCATCTCGAGGCAGCACATCGGATCATGAGATATCTCAAGTCAGCTCCTGGTAGAAGTCTTCTGTTTGAGAAGAATGGCCACATGCGTATAGAGGCGTATACCGATGCAAACTGGGCAGGGGACAAAGATGGTCGGAGATCTACTTCTGGATATTGCACATTTGTTGGGGGCAATCTGGTTACTTGGAGAAGCAAGAAGCAACCCGTTGTCTCTAGATCTAGTGCAGAGGCCGAATTCAGAGCATTGACACATGGCTTGTATGAGATGCTCTGGTTGAAGGTGCTGGTTGCTGAACTTGGTTTCTCAGTTTTAAGGTCTGTGAGCTTGTACTGTGACAACAAGGCCACCATCAGCATTGCTCACCATCCCATTCAGCATGATCGTGCCAAGCACATTGAGGTGGACTGACACTTCATTAGGGAGAAGATTGTCTCTGGGGCAGTGTGCACTCCATTTGTGAAGAATGATGAACAGGTTGCAGATGTCTTCACGAAGGGAGTTCCAAGCTGGCAACTCCATAAATGTTTGTGCAAGTTGGGCATGAGAGATATCTATGCACCAACTTGAGGGGGAGTGTTATCATATACGTATTTCTACGTATATTACTTATAATAGGGGTAGTTGTGTAAATACTCCCCTAGAGGGGTATATTTGTCTTTATATTTGCTTCTTGATATAAATAAGAATTATGGAGTCATGGTGACCTAATCACATGACATCCACTCTTTCTTCTCTCTTCTCCATCTTCTTCTTTACTTTGAAACCCTAAACCTAACCCTAATTCTCTATTGTTCTTCAATTCAACTGTTACCTCACCAATGTATTGTCGGTGCTTTTTGTGGTCTTTTCGAGTCTCGTCTTGGGTTGTAAACCCTCGGAGTTTGTGTTAGCAGGCCTGTTGTGTGTACACATCCCTCTTTCTTTGGTTGATTCTGTTGTTTGTTGACATTGGGTATCCATGTCTATTGAAGGTGGTACCAGAGAATCCATTGTGAGCTTGGAAGCAACCTCTTGTAGTTTTGTAGGATCGTAATGGCTCAAGTTGGCTTTGAAAACCCCAGATTACAAATCACTACAGTTAGGCTACATGGGAAGAACTATTTGGAATGGTCTCAGGCAGCTCAAATGTTTATTGGTGGCCGAGGCAAGTTGGGCTACATTGCTGGAAGAATTGTTGAGCCTACAACAGTTGATGACCCATTATTTGAGAATTGGGAGACCGAGAACTTCACAGTTATGTCTAGGCTCCTCAATTCTATGCTGCCCCATATCAATTAGGGTTTCTTGTTCTTGCATACAGCCAAGGAGATTTGGGACAACATGTCAGACCTATTCTCAGCAGCAAAACTTGGCTAAAGCCTTCCAGCTTTGACAAAGTATTTTCCAACTTCAGTAAGGGGACGGGCCCCTATCTGACTATTTTACTACTCTTCACAGTATGTGGGAAGAGCTAGATCATTACCATTCCTTTCATCCCGCGTGCACGGAAGATGGGCATTAGCACCAGAAGCTTGTCAAGGAGACTCAGATATTTGAGTTCCTAGCAGGGCTGAACTCTGAGTATGAGTTCGCTAGGATTCAGATCCTTAGTCATGACTCTTTTCCCTCACTCAGTCAAGTGTATTCTTATGTTTAGAGTGAGGAGATCCAACGCAGTGCCTTAGTGCCAATCCCAGTTTCAGACAGTTCTTCCCTTGTATCTGCTTCCACTCCTCAACGCTTTAAGAAGAATCGACCTTTCACACCTTCTTTGTCATCTTCTACATCACCCTCTACTGGGAGATTCTTTGATCGAAAGAGGCTCAAGTGTGACTATTGCGGCCATCTTGGGCATGTGAAGGCTAAGTGTTGGGAATTGAATGGTCGTCCGCTTCATCCCAACCTCTCAGTGGCTCTTACGGCTCATAGCTTCACTATAGAGACTCCTGTAAGTTCACCTCTAGTTCTCTGCCTATGGCTACTCAAGGCTTCTCTTCCTCCACTCTGCTAGTTCAGCCGGCCAAGATCGCTAACCTCTAGAGGTTCCTTGCCTAGCTCGAAGGTCCTTCTGCCACTCCTACCTCTTCATTTGCCCAATCAAGTATGATATTCGCTCAAAAGTGCTTATTTTAAGCAATTATCCTTTTAGCGTTATCGCACTCTCCTACGGAAAATACTCTATTTATCTATTTTTCTATGTAAGAGTCTCTTCTATTTCGTAGAACACACTTTTCTGGATGAAATAGTATATTTGCATGCATTAAACACATTTTCGGAAGTCTAGGTTGGAAGACGTTATGATCAAGTCTCATTACATGCTCTTCTCTTGCAGGAAACTCGATCGGGCTATTCTCGAGACTTACGTGCCAAAATCGATCATGAAAGCCCATTATCAAAGCTTAAAGAGCCCACAGGCTATGACTAGAAGATATGGGCCAAATATGGGCTGAATAAGAGGACCAAAAAGCTGGCCCAAAGAATGAAGAGAGCAGGAGAGCCAATGACCAAGAGACGGACCAAAGCGTTTAAAGCCACATGAGTCAGCAAGGAATGATGGTCTACTCTACTGGAGAAGCGTGACGATGGTCACAGTGAAGACCAGGGTTCCAGACCCTCTGCCAATACTTTTATCTCCATTTTCTGATATTTTCTCTCTCCTCCCCCTAATTTTCTATCTCATCTCTCCTTATTCTCTCTCTCTTCATCTCCCTATACATCACCACCTGATCCTCAGATCTACTGACCTAACCTCAGAACTCTTGCCTGTTGGTTCTGTCTCATCCCCTTAGCTTTCTGACCGTTGGATCTTCCACCGGACCGTTGGATCTCTCTAGATCCGTCGATCTACCAATCTGGGTCCCAATCAAGTCATCATCCATCCGATCGTCATCAAATTGTCTCTCACATCATCTTGTGAGACGATGGACATCATCAATCCTTGTGGACCAGTAGCCGGGCCCATCATCATCGACCCGTGGCCCGACCATTTAGTGGACCCTACCCCCTTCTCTTCCTTTTCTCAATCGTTCTTCTCCTCTTCTTCCCCTTCCCTTGCCTCTTCTTCGTCATCTTCTTCATCTCTTACCGGAGTTGCAGGCTGCAACTCCGGTCCTCTAAACCGGCAACGCTCATCCCGTGGGCGTGATCTTCTCTTCCCAGCCTTGCCTTCCCTGATCTCACCTTGGTCGTGAGTTTCTCCAGCGCACCAACAGCTACATCCACCGGCGTGGACTTCCGCCATCTTGCTCACCATATCAGAGATCTCCTCCATCGTCTGCAACTCCATCACCGGAGGAGTTGCAGACCCCCTCATCTTGCTGCCTTCCGCTCACCTCCAGAAATATCACCAGCAGCAAGTGTTTGAGCCGGTGCTGCACCCAGCAACACCGAATCTGCACCTCAAAGCCATTAACGTCATCCCTTGCTGGTCGAACCAGCAAGGGTGCATGCGCTGCCGTCGGTCTCTCCTCCATCACCATTGGATTCACCCCTCTTCAAGATCTGATCCATCTCACGACTCTACCAGCCTGAAAGCTTCCCTTATCCAACAACCACACCGGTGTGCACTTATTCTCATTGGATATCGTCCTTACAGGTCTTCTTCTCCACCACGCACGGGCATGTTCTTCTCCTTTTCGTGGGAGACCACGGTCGATCCACCTTGCACAAACCTTTACTGCCGATCCATTTCAATGGTAAGACTTAGGAAAAATTCTTTCCCTCTCTACTATTTCTTCCTCTCTCTAAAAACTTCCCTCTAATAAGTTTCTCTCTCTACAATCTTTCTCTCTATCTCTAGATCTATTTAGTCATTTTCTCTCTCTACTACTTTTCTCTCTCTAGGTCTCCATCTCTATTTTCTTTATGCTTTATAGAATTGTCATTTAATTATCTTTTTATTAGAAGTTTATATCTCAACATTTGATTCGAATAAATTTTAGTTTGATTTTGCAATATTGTGTTCAATTCTTGTTCTTAGTTTATTTTTGTTTTAATTTATTGTGCAAAGTCTCTCTCTCAAAAAAATCACAAATCATGTTTTAAAAATCAATCACGTAAATCACCACTCTCATCTCACCATGCTTTTCTAATAAAAATCCATCATTTTATGTTCCTTACTGCGATAATCCGACTAATAGTGCGGATCGACATCCGACACGAGCCACTATGCAAAACTGCTCATTTTACAGGTTAAATGTCTCGGATAAATTACAAATTTTGTTGAGATTAGGGTTTCCATAATCAACGACGCGGAAAAACCCTACTTTCAAGGTACCAGTCACATTGCCCATCATGTGTCTACTTCTCCATCTAGTCCCACCTGGGTCATTGATTCAGGTGCCTCCGATCACATGACAGGTATGTCCTTGTTTTCTTCTTATTCTGTTCGCTCGGGCAGAGAGTATTGGGAAGAAAGAACAATAAACAAACAATGAAACAAAGATGCAAACAACCACAATAGAGATTTACTTGGTTCCCTTTAGATTGAGTTAGTGCCCTTACCAAACGCTTGAATTGTAGTGTTACATTCTTCCCTTCTTCGTGTGTCTTTTAGGACCCGGATACGAGGAGAATTGGTACTAGACATGAGGTGAATGGTCTCTACCTCTTGGATGGATGAAATGTTGAGCCCACAATGCTACAGTCTAATAGTCGTAGCAGTCGACTCAGTTTAGAGTCTGTTTTTGTTGGCATGCCCATCTTGGTCATGTCTCTTTTTAGTATTTGAAACTCTTATTTCCTGCTTTGTTTACTTCTATTTGTATGTCTGAACTGCATTGTGAAACTTGTGAACTTGCTAAACATTGTCGTTCATCCTATCCTTCAAGGGGTAATTGCAGTTTATTTCCTTTTGATCTTGTACATTCTGATGTTTGGGGCCCTACACCTGTTACTTATTCTCTTGGCTTTCAATATTTTGTTAGCTTTGTGATGCAGGACCCATGAATGTGGTTTAACATGCGATGCTGAAATTGAAAATTACTTACCAAGAGCAACATAAATACATTAAGTAGTTTCCAAGCACATGTCTTCAAGGGATATATGAGGGTTCAGGTTGATTCACAACCCCACAATGTGGACCCCCAGATAGTTATTTGCGAGGATCAATGGAAGTGTTAGACCTCCACAGACTTAAGGTCAATCTGCACAATCAAAGCGTAATTTCTCGAACCTAATTGAGGGTGTGAAGTGAAATTCTAAGGCTTAACCCAACAAGCAATATAACAACAGTGGATATCAGTCCACAGTGAGGAATTAATGAATCAAATGTTAAATGAAATCTAAACCCATCAGTTATCATCACGAATCGGGTCTATGGCAGGTCACTCGGGTAGTGGGGTTAGCCGTTAGTGATTCTTGGCAATGGGGCTGGCCTTTAGTGGGGGCCTAGGGACAATCGGCCCGTAGGGTGTGATTGTGAGGCGAATGAACACCCTCAATGGGCTGTGCCCACAATGAGGAAGGGGCAATAGTGGGCTTTGGTTATAAGGGAGAGAGGTGTATGGCTAACGATAGAGGGTTGGGACTGGAATTATGAGAGTAGGACGATGGCAGCAATGTTAAAGGTTGGAGTGGTGGCAACAAGTGAGGGATATTGGAGGGTTGGCAATGACAACTAGAGAAATCCAAGGGGTAACGGCAACAGATTCTGGTGTTGAGGTGGTTGAGAGATTAGAAGAGATGGGGGTGACATATGCAGTAGGGATTCAATGGGGTATTGGCTGGAGTTAGGGGACTTTGGGAAAGATGGGGTTTTATGGGATTGATAGGGTCTTGTGGGTAAAGGGCTATAGATTTAATGTTTGTGGGGTTGACGATCACAAATCTGGAGCTTGGGGACCTTTATTAGGTTTAGGACGTATAGCATAAAGAAGCCATCACGTGTGGTTTGGTTAGGTCTCGTTAGGTTATGAAGGTTGGTGACAATAGATAGTATGGGGTTTAAAATTGATGAATCAAACAGAGACAATAGAGATCAATTCAAGAAACAAGATCAGATTAGAGAATACCGGGAGAAATCGTGAATCGGTCTATTGGCCTCGCACCAAACCCATTAAGGGAGAAGAATCCAAAAGCATGACATCAACATCCTTCTTGTCTTCACTCGTTCATTGATAATCAGTCATTCAAACATTCATTAACCCCATTAAAGTTTCGACATAGTATTTAAGCAAAGAGAATAAAACCCTACTCTAATATCATCCTTTGGATCAAAGCAAGGTTGGAGATTTACACACTTAAAATGTCTTTAAACCAAAATAATCAAATAACCAAAAAATAAGCAAGCACTCCCTAAACCATGGGCCCGGACCCAAGTTGTTGGGCCCAAGCTCAGATGCTCCCTCATACGCACCCTGTGACCTATGATACTTGGATACTTGTACATGGCCATTGTATTTGTGTCAACACGACACAACACCGTATACTCCATCAATACGTATCCCCACGTATCCTTCATAAAAAGTTGAAAAATTAGAAAAACTGAAAATTTTGAACTACAAAATAGGATACTTGTATCCGTATCCATGTCCCTGATTTTGAAAAATGTCGAGTCGTATCCCCGCTTCCTGTATCCGTATCTGGGCATCATCTCAATCTCTCCCAAACTCAGAAACATCTCCCACATGCACATCCTCCCAGTGTGGGGTCTTCCCTGATGTGCCACATGTGCGTGTGGGCCTTCAAAAGCACTCGTGACCAACCCACAATGCAGTGTGGGCCTTGTTCTTCCTTCCGCGCCTGTAATAAACCATGTATGGTGGCAGGATGTCCGCATCACTTTATTGATGATCACACCAGGTGTACTTGGATTTATCTCATGAAAACCAAAGATCACATTCCATCTTTCAAAATTTTCATAAGATGGTCTAGACTCAATTTGTTGTCCCAATTAAGGTTCTCCACACTGATCATGGGGGCGAATATATTTATGGTGGTCTTCAACACTACCTATCTGAACACGGGATTCTTCATCAAAATTCCTATAGTTACACCCCTCAACAAAAAGGTGTCGCTAAAAGGAAAAATTGTCATCTCCTGGAAGTAGCCCGGTATCTCCTTCTTGGTAGCAATATGCCCAAGGTGTTTTGGTCTGATGTTGTTGTTACTGCTACATTTCTTATTAATCGCATGCCTTCACGCATCTTGCACTTTAAAACTCCTAATCAGATTCTTAAACCTGATTGCTCCCTATTTGTTGTTCCTCCTCGCGTGTTTAGTTGTGTGTGCTATGTTCACATCCTGGATCCCAACCACACTAAGTTGGATCCCAAGACTCTCAAGTGCATCTTTCTTGGGTATTCATCTTCCCACAAAGGGTATAAGTGTTTTCACCCCCCTTCTGGGAAGCAGTTTACCTCTATGGATGTCACTTTTCACGAATTTACTTCCTTTTTTTTCCGTTGCCTCTCTTCAGGGGGAGACCAGAAGTAATGAAGAGAGGCTTTCTTCCTCCAATGTTCATCTTCCTAGTACTCCTTCACCTCCCACTCTGGTCGAGCCTGACCAACCTACTACGAGATTTGATGGTAGTTCTGGTGGTGTTAAAGGGGAACTTAAAGTCTATCGTAAAAGTGGGAAAGCCATAGTTGATCCATGCTCAGTGGTACCAGTCGTACCATCCTTGGATCCAGGTAATACTTTACCCTCTGAGCTTATTGTACATTTGCCTCATGCTACTAATGATCTTCCTATTGCTTTTAGAAAAGGTACGGGAAGCTGTACTCAACACCCTCTAAGCACATTTGTTTTGTATGACTCTGTCTCCATCCTACAGGGCCTTTGTTACCTCCTTATCTACCATTCATATACCTACCTCAGTGGCAAAAGGGTTGAAGCATCCTAAATGGAAGGATGCAATGCTTGAAGAAATGAGAGCCTTAAAGAAGAACAATACCTGGAACTTTTTGACTTACCCAGAGGGAAGAAACCAATGGGATGTAGATGGGTATACACTGTAAAGTACAAAGCAGATGGGTCAATAGAGAAGTAAAATGCTAGATTGGTAACCAAGGGATACTCTTGGACTTATGACATTGACTACGTGGAGACATTTGTCCCAGTTGCGAAAATGAATTCCATAAGAGTGCTTATATCTCTTGCGGCAAATCAATCATGGCCTCTTCATCAGCTGAATGTGAAGAATGTTTTTCTTCATAGGGACCTCAAAGAAGAAGTATACATGATTCCTCCTCCAGGATTCCTTCCAGTTGGAGATGACAGGAGAGTTTACAGATTAAAGAAGTCCTTGTATGGGCTAAAGTAGTCTCCGAGAGCATGGTTTGAGAGGTTTACCAAGGTAGTGAAAAACCTGAGTTACACTCAAATCCAAGCAGATCTACCATGTTCATTAAACATCAGGGGAAGAGCACCACTGCCCTCATAGTCTATGTTGATGATATCATTGTCACGGGTAATGATGCTGAAGAGGTTGAGAAATTGAAGAAATACTTGGCAGGCGAGTTTGAAACAAAGGATCTGAGGCCTCTAAAGTACTTTTTAGGCATAGAAGTGGCTAGATCAAGACATGGGATCTTCATTTCCTAGAGGAAATATGTCCTAGATCTCCTTAAAGGGACAAGAAAATTAGGGGCCAGACCCGTGGGCACCCCTATAAAACAAAATCACAAGTTGGGAAGGCCAGGGGTGAGTTACTGAAGGATGTTGAGAGCTTAGCGACTAGTTGGCAGACTGATATACCTCTCCTTGACTAGGCCATATGTTGTCAGTGTGATCAGTCAGCACATGCACTCACCCAGGGAGACTCACTTGGAGGCAGCCCACGAGATTTGAGGTATCTCAAATCTTTCCCTGGTATGGGACTTCTCTTCAAGCAAAAAGGTCGCATGAGAGTGGAGTCTTACATTAATGCAGATTGGGCAGGTGCCAAAGATGACAGACGATCCACATTTTGGTATTGCACCTGTGTTGGGGGCAACCTTGTGACATGGAGAACCATGAAGCAGCCAATAGTTGCTCAGTCTAGTGAAGAGGTTGAGTTTCGAACAATTGCTCATGGTTTTAAGACTGAAGAGCAGGTCGCGAATGTATTCACCAAGGGAGTTCCTAGTCACTAGTTATATAGGTGTCTTAGCAAGTTGGGCATGATAGATATCTACGCACCAATTTGAGGGGGAGTGTTGTTAGGGTGTTTAAGTTATGAGGGACCCCTTTATATTGTAAAGGCATTCTTATCCATGTAAAGTTGTTACATAAATAAGAAATTTGGAGTCACTTGAGATACACATGCTCTCCTTGTCTCTCACTTATCTCTCATCTCTTTCTTTTCTTTTTCAAACCCTAACCCTAACCAAACCCTAAATCTTCCATTTCAACTGCGACAACAAAGCATGTTGTTTCATAGAATTGACGTTCCTTATGATTTTTTGGCTAAATTTCTTTTGGACCTATATTACCCGGGTACGGTTGAGACACGACTAGGAACATCATGGACACATCATTTATAGTTATAAAAATGAAGTGTCCGATGTTAAAGAACCATTTAGCCCAAAAGATCGACCTTTTTTGAAGGTTTGAACACGGGACCTCCAAGGCATCACACCCTATAGGGAACGTTGTTTTGCCCTCTTTACCCAACAGATCGACCTATCAGGAAAAGGTGAAACAACTATGTATACCAACGGGTCGTCGGCCCAACACAACACGTGCGCGGGACCACACCATCCGCTAGCATGCTCCCTCAGCGGGAATACACTCCGTTGGAGACTTGAACCCGCGACCTCCCAGGCCTTAAGGCTCTGATATGTTGAAGAACCATTAACCCCAAAAGAACGACCTTGTAGGAAGGTTTGAACACGGGACCTCCCAGGCATCACACCCTCTGGGGAACGTTGTTTCGCCCTCTTTACCCAACAGATCGACCTGTTGGAGAAATGTGAAACAACTATGTATACCAATGGGTCATCGGGCCAACACAACACGTGCACGGGAACACAACATCCGCTAACACGCTCCCTCAGAGAGAATACACTCTGCTGGAGACTTGAACTAGCGACCGCCCTGGCCTTAAGGCTCTGATACCATGTTAAAGAACCATTTCCCCAAAAGATCGACCTTGTAGAAAGGTTTGAACACGAGACCTCCCAAGCATCACACCCTCTGGGGAACGTTGTTTCGTCCTCTTTACCAAACTGATCGATCTGTTGGGGAAAGGTGAAACAACTATGTTTACCAACGGGTCGTCGGGCCAACACAACACGTGCACAAGAACACACCATCCGCTAACACGCCCCCTCAGTGGGAATACACTCCGCTGGATACTTGAACCCACAACCTCCCAAGCCTTAAGGCTCTGATACCATGTTAAAGAACCATTTACCCTAAAAGATCGACCTTGTAGGAAGGTTTGAACACGGGACCTCCCAGGCATCACACCCTTTGGGGAACGTTGTTTCACCCTCTTTACCCAACAGATCGACCTGTTGGGGAAATGTGAAACAACTATGTATACCAACTGGTCATCGGTCCAACACAACACGTGCGCGGGAACACACCATCCGCTAACATCCGACACGGGTAAGACATCGATTTTGAAGTGTCCGGGTAACATAGTTTTGGTCTATATTCTGGCAGGTTCATTTTCCTCAAATCTACTTTTCATTCTTTGAAACAAGAAAATAATATATATACAGGTCTTTGTATCTTCCATTGAATTGGTAAGGGGCAGTTAGGGAAGCTGTGATCATAATGCTTGACAGTTGAGGAGTCTGAACATAGGGTTGTTGGAATGTATTGTTCTTATCACTACTACAAATGGACCGGTGTGCAACTAGAGAGCCCATCTGCGACTCATTAGGTCTTGTGTTAAGACAATGAAGATGCTTCAGTTGTCATGTCATATTAGAAACAACAGTTTCAGCTTTTATTTTAGTGGAGATCCTCAAGGGTAGCAGATAAAGCAGCTACAAAAGCTATGCCTGTCACTCTCTCATTTCAATAAGCCTACTCTCTTTCCTTGAAGACCCCTCGCTAGCTAGACATCTTACTGCCAGTCTGAGGGGGATGAAAGGATCTATGACAAAACTAGGACAATGGCACTAAGTGTTATTATGCCTTTGACCTATATGTGAATTTGAAACCGATACTTAGACATAGATGAATGCCATCTGCTAATGCTTTTCCTATCAAATTTCTAAGTTAAGAGAGTGACATTTATCACTTGGTAACTCAATTTGAAGTGCAATACGTGATAGTTGATCTATTTAATTTGCAAAATATTAGGCGATGGCACCTCACAGGATCTCTTGACACAGTGGTATTTGTGATTGCAGCTTACTCTATTCTCTGGATTTGTCAACTATCAAATGGTTAGAGAAGCATATGATGGTATCCCTCCATATCATAAGATTACTTTGCAAGAATGTTTCAGTTCTCTAGCTTGAACTTGAATTTGCTTCAACTAGCTTTGTGTCTGATTTAAGTTGGATTTTAAATAAGAGGTATTTTCAGATGTTCCCAATTATTTTACCCATCCAAAACAATTGTTTCTCTAAGCCAAAAAAGTCATGTAGATTGAGAAATATGAGGAATTGTGGAGGAGAAATAGGGAACATTAACCATTTGACTGCCCCGTCCTCCAAATTTAAGACTAGAAACAATTTTGTGCAAGTGAGCATGATTGATATTTACTTTAACTTGAGGTGTTGTTGTTAGAATTATAGGCTTATTGATATTATATCTATACTGGAGAAAGTCAGTAATTTCTTTCTCAGTTTTTATGTACTTTAAGCAACAGTGCTTGATTCTTTGAAGCAAGGGTATTATTCTGATTGTTAATTAATAAGAGCTAAATGGAATGGAGGGATCACTCTTGGACTGGGAAATTTTTTTCTCAGGATGCATAATCCTCTTCAACTGCTTGCAGATGCAGGTAGTGATGAATTGGGAGATTTGCGAAAAATGTTCTTCTATTCTAATTTCGCATCTACCAAAATCATTTGATCCTAATGATATTGCATACTAATTAAATGTAGTGTACATGTTTAACTGACATAAATATTTCACCATCTTTTGTCCACTTTGCAAGGTAGTCTTGATAAACCAATCTGTTGTAAAATCTTTTTTTCTAGCTTCAATAATTATTTCATGCTTACAGCAATGTGAAAATGGTATATAAATTTAAGCTTGCTCAGCATAATTTAAAACTGTCCTTGTATTGATATTAGTAACTTGTCTGAATCAAGACTAAGTATTTTTATTAATAATAAATTCTTGTTTTCCCATTTGCAGCTGGGTGGTCTAGCTTTGGGAGCCTTCTCTCAATTGGTCATGTTCCTGCCAAAACAGATAGGCTTTACATGATAGGTCCTGGAGGGCGAGGAGAAGTTGAAGTAGCTGTTTCTGGTATCGCAGGTTATTAAGAAATTCTTTCCCACTTTTTTTTTTTATAAGTAAAGTATGTGGATTAAAAGGGAAAAAGACCCCCAGGAATATACAAAAGTGATGAGGCTATTTACAAACTCCAAAGATTTACAGGATCATCATCTAGACATATCACTCTGGGCAAAGGACCCCCAACTTAAGGAAAGAAACAGTATAGGAGATACCTCTGAATTCTTTAAGGATCAAACCCCTATAATATTGCTTCGCTTCCACCTTTGTTATAACTTGGTCTCCAGATCGGATTTGTCTTAAAAAATTCCTTTTTTTTCTTCTTCCCATAAGCTCTAACAGATGGCAAATTGGAGGAGTTTCCATATTATATTATTATGTGCTTTGAACTTGAAATTGAGCATTGTGCCAATTTGAATAAGCTCTTTTTAGGTTTCTGCCTTTCTGGGCAAAACTCAATGAACTCCGAAAGCTTGGAAAAATATATACCAAATCCTCAATGAGAATTTGGTATCACCTATGTAACAAGGACACCGACACGGGTGTCAGTGTCTGACACAACAATCAAAAAAAAATCTGATACGGAGACACGTCCGTACATATATTCATTAAAATATATTAATAGATATGAATTCTTAAAATTATTAATAATATAACAAAAAAGAGAAAATAAAGCAGAAAATATTTATTAGTTTATTATTGTATGGAGGATGGAACACGCCAACCCGCTTTTGTACAGAAAGCACATATTAGCCATAATTATTTCCCAATGAGCCTAGTGATGTTGTAGAAGGTGTTCTACATAATTCGACATCTTGAGACATAAATCTGAAACAACCAAGATTTGATGACGAACAATGAGACAAATCTTAACATACCTTGACATGCATAACTACGATGTCAGTCATGTTCTACTGTTCAAGAATTTAAACCTCCAATTTTTCTCTCTAAAAACTTTTTCTGGGAGTTGTACCAACTGAAATGCAGTCATCTTGATCAAGTTGATCATACTTGTTTAAGTCGTTAATCCTTTGATCAAGTAAATACCAGTTGGTAAAGTTTGTGGGTGATGATACCATAGACCTGGGTTCAAAATCCGCCTTCACCGAGTTACTGATCTCTTTAAAAAACATGCTTACCTATCAAAAAAATAAAATAAAATACCAGGATGAACATTCATGAAGATTGGCTAATGCCATCAACAAACTTCGTGTATTTTGAACATAAGAGCAACAAGACAGTTTTGTAGACCCTGAAGATCTATATGAATAAATTTTGAAGGGCGCAAAGCACTTTGAAACTTGGTTAAAGGAGATTATATGTGCTTCTAAGTCGATGCCAAGGACATACTCCTCCAATCTGAAATTATTATTTTAAAAAATAATAATTCTTGGTCCTGTGGCAATTTTATAGTTACAATGCCAAACATATGTCAGCATCCAAGTCAACTTGAAGACTGTTGGAAATCCAGACGTGGCTTCTTACGTATTGTCCCACAAAAAGTCGAGAAATGGAAGTGTGAAATAGCACATTCAGGTCAAATGATGGTGATGTGTGGGAACTTCATGCTCCCCTGGCTTCACTAGATGTTTGAAGGATTGCCAGACACACTTGACTGCCGTAAGCAATGGAAATGCAGAGATGTGCTAGTTTCCTAAACTCTTCTATATGAGGGAAGTATCTAACACACACCATATTCCTACTCAAGTCAAATTTTTCCAAGTCGTGCATAACATAAATTCTGTTCTCCATATGAAAGTTCTGTATATAATCATAAAATTATGTTTATATATATATATATGTGTGTGTGTATATGTTCCTTGTACTAGATATTTGACAAGTAATATATATTTGTGATATGTGCAGAGAGATTTGGCACTAGTTGTACGCCAGCTGCCAACCTAACGCAACCCTCCCCCTTCATTTGGGCTTGAGACTAGTAATGTAAGCCTAAAGATAGTTAATTGATAGAGTGAAACTATAGGAAAGAGTGATGGGACAAAGATTAAGACAAGAAAAAGAACATAAAGTTTGGCTTCATTTCAGGGTGGTCAATCATTGAAGATATCTTCTTAGACAATTAATGGACGAGTTTGAAGAAAAGAGGAAGAATTGTCACATGGTCTTTATTGACTTTTAGAAAGAACAGAATCCATTTATTAAATTTGCTAGTTATTGTGTGTGTGTGTGTGTGTGTGGGGTGGGGGGGGGGGGGGGGGAGCAGTAATTAGCGTGAGAATAGTTGGCGGTAAGACAAGTGAATTTTCAATTACAATGAGTATCCACCTGAGGTTGGCCCGGAGTCCATATCTTTTTGCACTGGTTATGAATGAATTAACAACTCATATTCAAGGAGAGGTCCCTTGGTATATGTTATTTGCAGATTGGTTGATAAGACTAGTAAGAAACTAAATGAAAAACTAAAGTTATTGAAGGATAGTTAAGATTGATGGGCAAGAAATACCCCAAAGCTACCTTTTTTGTTTTCTAGGTTCAATTATCCATGATAAGGATAATTGGGGGCATTGCTATCCATAAAATTAGAATTGAGTGGCTCAAAAAAATAAAAGTGGAGATACACTTTCTAAGTGTTATGTGATGATGCGTACTGATCAAACTCAAGGAAATTTTTTACAAGATAGTAATATGACCAGCTATGCTTTATTGAGCAGATTGTTGGCAGTCAAGAAACATGTTTATAGAAAGAATTTAGTGGAGATGAGGTTACTAAAATGGATGAGTGGATCGAAAGACTAAGAAAGAAAATTCATAAATGAGAACATCCAAGGGAGTCTAGGAGTAGATCCGACAGGGGATTAAGGAAAGACGATTGAGATGGTTTGGGCATATACAACAAAAAACAATGACAGCACCAGTGAGGAAAAGCGCTTTTAATGCAGCTTGAAGATTCTAAAAGAGCAAGAGGGATATAGCTCTAGATAGAATTGCATGGAAAAACCAGATTCATGTTGCTGATCCCAAATTGTTGCGATAAGACATTGTGATGATTATATATTTATATATCCCTCTAGGGCCCTATTATTATATGAAATATCAAAATCTAAATTGAGTAAATATTCTACCGAATCTATGAATCCTATTTTTCATGGTTCCCCGAGTCCAACACTCAATATCGGTTTTGGATCCTAACACTCGTACCCATAGCTGTGTTACATGTTAGGCTCAATCGTTGGCCTCTGTTAGAATCAGTTGGGAGACCTGAGAGGCAGTTGTTCACACTTGGACAGATGCTTCATAATGCTATTGTGCAATGCTGGTTATCCAAGAGTTTTATTGAGTGTGCTAGCAAATGTTCCCAGCTAAGCAAGCATAGTTTATCGAGAGGACTGGATGACGACAAGATGTAATATTCATTGAGTGTTAAGTTACCACATGTGCAGCAGTATAGACAAGGTAGATGGATTTAGAGTTCCAAAAGCAGTCCATTGAGGTGTGAAGTGTGAACACAAGTCTTGTGCTCATTCAGTTCAGTCCAATGAGCAGATATTACACAGTAACTGTAAGTTTGTTTGGTGGCAATTTTGTAAAGAATAAACAGTGTCTTGCTTCTACTTGGAAGGCCACTTACTGATGGGCCAATTTATGTATAGCTATTTAAATTTTAAAGTACCTAAATACCACAGAAAAATGTGGCAGTCCCAAGGTTTACAATGAGCATTAGGTCAGCTTACTGAAACTATATCATTGTTGCGCAATTGGTTTTCAAAGATGACACAGCAATGTTTTTATTCCTGCTACTCTTGTTATCTTTCTTTAATCCGTTGCTTCTCTTAGAGGACACATATTCCTTTTGGATG
This sequence comes from Euptelea pleiosperma, assembly GCA_035048495.1. Taxonomy (NCBI): domain Eukaryota; kingdom Viridiplantae; phylum Streptophyta; class Magnoliopsida; order Ranunculales; family Eupteleaceae; genus Euptelea; species Euptelea pleiosperma. Next base: position 15,139,670 of record CM068552.1, read on the forward strand.
GATTATATTTGCGGTAATTTAAATAAATATCATACTCTGATGTATAGATCAAAGCCAACAGGTTTCAAGCCCTCCTTCGCCACTTCAGATATCCAAAAGAGGATTACGGATCAGTCTGGGTACAATAGTCCGTAAAGCAGCATCGGCTGCATCAGTGGCAGCAAAGCATGCCTATGCTGCTGCCATCAGGAAATCTGATGAAGAGATGTTGCCCCTCAAGTGCTGCTTAATGTCCATATCGTTGCCCTGGGAACACATTGCACATGATCTTTTGTTCAAGGTGAGTTCAACTTCTTCCATCTGCCTAGCTTTGTGATAGGAATCCTTTGTCAATATATATATATAATAATGAATTGTGTGAACACAATTATGGCTCTTGTGAGCCTTTTTTGGATTTTTATCAACCTACCAATGGGGTTTTGTATGCATGTTGTTTATATGCTAAATTACGAAATACCCTCGAAACATCCAGGAATGACCCATTAACCCTGCTTTGCTTTTCTGACCAAACTGGATGGCTTGGGTTGATTAGGAAATGATTAAATCCCAAAATCCACCTCTTCTTTTTGTTTTTTTGTGACAACCCATATTTCCATGATTTGATACGAGCAAAACTTCTATTTTTCATGATCGGGGTACTTTTTTCTGAGCAATGGTATGGTCTATCATCAAAGTGAATGATGAAACTAAACCAAGTTTTAGAAGAACGGAACTTTTGGCATCTCTGTAGTGCTCCATTACATGTCCCCTCATTAAGGGAAAGGGTTGGTTATTCAACTTGCAGAATGTCTTTTAACTACCAAGGAATTATAATAGCAATGTTGGTCCCTCTCAATCACGGGGCGACTCTTTCATTCTGGATCGGTCAGGTGCTGGTTTCTTTAATACATACTTGCATACCCATATGAGTATTAAACTATTTTCCTTGATTGCTTGCTCAGGGAAGCCCTCCAGTGGATTTGTGATCATCTTAACTTGACTATTCTGGGAGGTGTGGGATTGGACAGGAGGAGCTCACCTCTACCAATGGCACAGCATCAGTGGAGTATTCTTTGGTCTCAGCATTTTTTGTGTTCTTGTGGTAACTTGAGTGGATCAGGACCGTAATATTACAGACCATTGTGTAAATGATCAGTCAAAAAGGTCAGGATTCACCTTTGGAATCAAACTCATCATGAATTGAAATCAGGTTTATCGAAAGAGAAAAATACAGTGTTCCCATGATAACTGAGAAACAAAAGTGAGGCTACTGTGAGTAGATTCTTTGGAAACAGCTTAATAGTGAAACCTTCTTTTTGAAAACTGCTCAAGGCCTGGTTTCATGGGTCAACACTCGTGGCTTTCTCTGCTTATAGTGAATTTCCTAACACCAGGTACGTTTGGTCATCAATCTGGACAATCCAAGTACTAGGCCACTTCTTGGATAGGCAACAAGCAAAACTTCAGTCATTTCAACAATTGTTGGAAGTCCAGACAATTCAATTGTCAACATTACATTGGTCAGAGTTCGGATTGTTGAAACATTTTCAGTTCTGTTTGTGGCTTATCGTACGGTGACTCAGCATTTTGACAGTTGTATTGATGACCATGGGTGCCATGTGTTAGGAATTCCCTGTACGAGCACATAAGGTAGTCTGGATTATCAACCAGAATCTGCCTGGTATCTTGTCTGTAGTTTGCAGGAAAATGTTTGCAATGACAAACATTTGTTGGGAAAACTTTTGTAGGGGTTGGGGAGGGGAAAGCTGTTGGGGGAGACCAAGGGGGATGAGAGTCATTTGCCGAGAAAAGATTCACTGGCCCCGGGGGGACTCCAAACTTTGAAGTCTCCCAACCCAAAATGTCTGACACATACCCCAATCCCTTAACCCAACCTGCGTTAAGCCCTTGGTTAGTGGTTAACAAGGGGTACTTGTCAGACATTTTCAGAGGGGACTTCAAAGTTTGAAATTTTTTCCCGTCATTTGCCTATTGTTTGCAGCTGTTTGCAGCCACTTTTATGCATAAATCCATGGTTATGTGGCCTGAAAGAGTGCCAAGTGTCATTTCTGTGGAAAAAGAAAAAACCTAGGCACATTGCAGAGACACCCAACAGTGTCAACCATTTCTTCTTTTTTGTTGCCTTAGCTAGGTTATCTCATGCTCTGCTCCAGGTCTCCCTGTACCAAATTCATTCAAAAAGATTAGTGATCTCATGCTGCGGGCACCATGAGGTCATCCAGGTGGCCTCTCGTCTCTCCGCACAAGCTGCCAGCGTAGGGTTATTACAGTGGACAAAATTGTGGGATCACTTCAAGTAAGCCACTAACTTTAATAATAAAAACAACTTTTGTTTTGGACGAAGATTGGGACACAATTTTGTCCAATTAAAGAATGCCACCAGAGCATCTTATGTAATTCTCGGCAGGGATAATTGAAATTCTTTTTATATAGAAATCCCTCAAAATGCCACGTTCTTTTGTGCCCATTGGCCCCATGATTGTTTGGCTGATCCGTTGGTGGACTTGCACACCAAAATCAGCCTGATTGGCTACTTTATAGTCGTTGAAATTGAGCATTAATGGGCCTATTCATGAAGCCCATGATAATAATAATAAAAACCTTAAATTGAATGGGTAGAAATCACCAATCAAACTGATTATTGGTATCTAGATCCACCAAGGGGTAGGCCAAACAATCATGGGGTCAGTGACCCGGAAGACTGCAACGTGGAATTTTGGGAAATTCCTATATGGAACTTTTGCCACAGATTCTGTACCAAAGTAGTCCTTTATAGGATCACAATTATTAGAAAAAAAAAAAAAAAACCAGTGCTTTAAAATCAGATGGCGATGACACTTTTGTCCAATGGAAATGCCAGTGGCACCATGGCGAGTGGTGATCCCATCAGATGTCCCAGACCAAAACTTTCGGTAAGGTGCCTGTGTCCTGCTATCATTGGATCAAATTGTTGCTAGGTTTCCGCAGGTCCAAAAGTAATTTGCAGGGAATTCATGTTCACTTTAGTCCGACGACAGAAAGAAACGAGGGCATCTGATGGTGTATTCCATGAGGGACGCCTGATGGGATTACCATTCTTTTGGGAAAGAGTCAGCGCTACCCCTACCCTACCGTTAACCGCAAAAAAACTTGTGTGGTTGAGTCCATTGGCTGTTGAATTCAAGAGATACACGGTCCATGAGGCAAAACAAGTAAAATGACTATTTTTCCTTTTGCAGGTGTTTCCTCGTGGTCGTGGACCATCCATCTCTTGAATCCAACGGTCAATGACCTCAACTGCACAATTTTTTATGTGGTTAACTGTGAGTGAACCGTTATATGATATCTGTATCAAAATTTTGACACAGAGGTCCCTCAAAATGCCACATGAAATTTTTTTGGGCCGAGTGACACCATCAATGGTTGGTCCACACCTTGGCGGACCTACAGACAAAAAAACAGTATGATTGGTGATTTCTAGCGGCTGGATATGAGCTCTTTTACATCATGAGCTTCGTGAACAAGCCTATAGGTTAGTTTCAAGCCCATGATAAAATAAAAAAGCGTTCAAATCCAACAGATAGAAATGATCAATCATGCTGATTTTTTGGTGCCTAGGTCCACCAAGATATGAACGAACCATTGATGCTGAGCCCGAAGAATGCACCATGTGGCACTTGAGGGACTTATGTATCATATCTTTGGAAAATTAGACTGGACGTGTGGGAAGGGTGTTCTTTTTTTTAATGCCGAGGGTATCCGGGCCTCTTAGAACACCCAGCTAATCCCCGAGGCACGGGTGTATCCCTTCCACACGCACCAGGTAAAACTGGGATAAATCCCAGGGGGTGGCACCAAGGGGGGATTCGAACTCGGCACCTCCACTTCCTGAGATGTGGTCCTGGCCATCTGCGCCCAACCCTCGGGGTTAACGCTCAAACTATTAACACCTCGAAACAAGTAAGTAATAGCTTTAATCACTTTATCAAGGGCATCATCTCTCACATAATAACTTGACATAGGAGGAGGTTGGAAGACAAGGTCACTTGAATAATAAAGGAAAGGGTCGGGCTCGGGGGACCCCCATTTTGGCGTACCCACGTAGAAGATGGCGTACCCACGTAGAAGATGAATCAATGACTGATTTTTGGTGATGATGATCTCTTCACCATATAGATCACCCCAACAAAAAATCGGCCCATTCTAAAATTTCTGACCCCATCAAATTTCTAACCCCGGTTTTCAAGTTACACAGTAAAAAAATCTACGGTCCATAATTCCTCAATTTCTAAACCAGTCTACAAATAGCGGAATGATTTGAATTTTTGTGAGGATGATCTCCTCACCATAGAGATCATCCTCACCAAAAATCAGCCAATGATCTTCTACGTGGGTACGCCAAAATGGGGGTCCCAGAGCCCGACCCTAAAGGAAATGCCTCTCCATGTACATGTGGGGCAAGCGTGTGCATGTTAGCAGAAAACCTCCGTGAACTGCAGTGGGTTCGGAGTTGCTAACATGCAGGTGCCGAATATTTAGAAAGTACGCTGTGGCTATACTTAGATATGGGTCAAGCTCTTTTAACTCCCATTGATCTTATCCAACTACCCCAACCTCAAGTTTTCCCTTTTGTGTGAGAGGGAGAGAGAGAAAGCAGGGGAAAAGTAAGGAGGCTAGCTCGTCACTGAAACATTTTATAGCTACAAAAGTTGAACAAAGGAGTCGAAAAAGGCAGACCAGCTAGTTTATAAAAACCAAGAGCCTCCTTCACTCAAGTTTATGCTTCCATCAAAACTTTTTGTGTTGGCCTCGTGCCACCCACCCCACAATCTCATTATACTTTTTTTCATTCTTTCCTTGCCGAAGAAGATTCTTGTATGGTTACTAATGAGATACTTTTCTATTAAGGTTGCATTTGGTATTGCGGAAAATAAACAGAAAACTTGCTTATTGCAGTTTGAGATAGATGGGTTTTAGCAGTTTGAAATAGGACTTTTTCATGGGTTATCGGGTAAAAAGTGTTTGAAAACTCGACTCGACTCGAATAATATACTAATATTTTATAAATATATTAATATTAATATATAAATATCATATTTTTTTATAAGCATAATTTATAAGATTGTGTTGACAATGCGATCCAGAAACTTATTTTGCGCGTCCATTATTAAACAACGGACTTGGTGTGTTATTTTTTTACAAAACACCAAACCCGTTGTTTATTCGATTCGAGTTTATTTAATGCAGCCAAGTTTAGTCAACTCATCCAAGTTTTAAAACACTGAGTAAAAATAAGAGCAGTAAAATTATTGCTTCTACTTATAGTTTCTACGGACCACAGTTTCTAAACTCAAGTAAAACTTTATAAATATGAAAACTGTCCTAATTTTTAATTACTCTCCTAAATGACAAAACAATTCCTTCTAAGCTTAAAATAACTTTCTAAATTACAAACCCAACATAAAATAGCATTTCTAACTAACAAATTAAAACTACCCATTTACTAGTCTTTAATTGCTTCTCTAAGGGCGTGTTTGATTAGTCGGCAATCTACTTCTGAGAGAATATATTGTCGCAGCCAATTAACTTCACAGCTAAATATTTGCACCTGAAATATTTTAAAGCACTTGGCAACTATATCATTTTCTCACCAAATTAATTTCCCAACATCCTAATTTTCTTGGTGTTTAGTGTAGGTGTAAATTTATGGAAGTTATCCTGCACACTGCACAAGTACGTACCATAGTCGATACTTTCCATAGTGAAACAGTGATATCACCAGGATCAATCTTTGTGCAAATGTTCATGATCTGGAGTATCCAATTAATGGACCAATCAGCTAAATAACAAAGTCTATTATTTTGGTGGTGATAATCAACCAAATGAAATGATTTGGGAAACATGCAAATCAAAAGATGGCCCACTAATTGAACTATCTAGATTTAATTATAGCATGTTTATCATGTCTACGGTAGGGAATCTGGAATCTGGAATCATAGAGATATCAATTCTCAATCAGGTAGAAGCATAGAACTTTTGGACCACACCGGTTATCGATGAGTTCTTGGAATACTAATAACATGGATCCCATCATAACATGGGCCTGGAATCATTTTCATAGGTTGATTCTTAACCATGAAAATTGGGCATTATTTTGGTTACAAAGATCCAAAGGTGGAAAATCACTAGTTAGCCTGATTTTTGGTATGTATGTCCACCTAGAGAGACCAAACATCTATACGGTCAATGGGCCCAAAAAGGTGTGCCATGTGTCATTTGGTAGATATACGAGGGGTCCCATGTGTCATTTGGTAGATATACGAGGGGTCCCAACATTCAGAGTGCAAGTGGGCCCAAAAAGGTGTGCCACGTGTAGGCTTCAAGAAAGTCAGCCCAAAAGATTTCGTTTTCTCACATTTTCCTAGTGGGCAATTTTTTTTTGCCTACCAATGCTAAAATGGCGTGAAAAAATTTTTAACAAGGGGTGTGATAAAGTACTATCATGTTTTGGTATTCCAATGTGTAGGCTCGAGCAAAATTTTCGCAAGAAAATGATGCGCCAAACACTACGAAAATCGTATTCGTGCAAGCAAATATACAAATTTGCCCACAAAATGGCCTACCAAACATAGCCTAAACTGGTGACCACACTAGATGATCAATTGTTCGTTTTCAAGCCCAGAAGAGGAGAACAGTTGAGACAAGAAGTTTTTTTTTCTTTTTTTTTTCACAAGTCATGAATATATTAAAACGGATGGAGATCGAGAAGATCTCAAAGGGTAACAAAATGATGTTTACAAAATCAGCACAATAGATGCTCCATTCTAAATACCATATTGCTGAAAAATGTTTCTCTCATTTCTAATGAGATGCTGCTCCAACTATATATTAGTGCCTTGATGTTAATGAAGACCTCTTCGAGCGAGCTTTCCTTGTCTTGGAATGTTCTCATATTCCTTTCTAACCACATCCCCTATGAGATTGCCATTGGTGCCATTCTCCAAATTGCCTTCCCTTTTGTTGACATTGGTGGCTGTGTCCAACTCTCCATGACTTCACCTAATATTTCTGGAAACACCCAACATAAGTTGGGAGAAGAAGTTACTGAAATCTTTTTCAATCTGCTCTCCTTTAGAAAACATGTTGAGATCTTTACTAGGCCTCAAGCCGTCATTCCTACCAAAAAGATATCTTGTCAAGATAATGCAAACTTTAGTCTTTATACCACAATTGACCTCACACCCTGCGGGGCTCCACAATTCAATCCCGTGACCCCCAACGGCGATCGACTTCGCACCCGCGGGCCCATTCTGTGATTCGATCCCGGGAGCCTTTTAACTCTAACGGTGATCGACCTCGCACCTACGGACCCATACCGTGCTCTTAGGGAGGGGGATTATTTAACCCGAAGAAAACCACTTCCCATGTTCATTCTTTATCCACTCAATTTTGGATTTACATCTCCAAATGATCGTGAATAGATGGAAGAAGTGTGTGTTTTTGTCGCCCTCCTTAAGCCAACGATTTATCTCTCCACAACATCTCCTCTTGGAGCAGAGCATGGTCAAGGTCATGGGAGGCGGTTTGATCGCGGGGGAGGAAGTAGGAGAATATGGGGTTTCGTTGAGTGTGGGAGGAGTTGAGATTTTTAAATACTTGACCTTATCACGGATACTGCCTAGTTTCTATTTGTTCCATTTATTGATACGTTGTTTTGTCATTGAGTTTATGGCTCACTCGGATCAGAGGGAATCAGACCATCTGGGCTAATAAATCTCTAACCAGATTCCTCTTGTCCAAAAAAGGTTTTTGCTCAAAAACCATCATTGATCTATGAAGTCAGATGGACATGAGGTCCCTCAAATCTCAATTGATTAATCTAACCCTACTCATCTCAAATAGGCTAACCAACTCAACTGATCTGACCACACAGACATGCAATCTACTATATTATATAAGGGTTGGGGCTCAGGGGACTCGTCTTTTCCGACTCATCTTTCCACTTGTCTTCTCAGGCATGGAATCCAAGGATCCAATGGTGGTTGATAGCGTTGAGTTGGCATTTTTCATTTTTTGCCGAAGCAAAACCACCATCGGATTCGTGAAACCCACGGTCAAGGACACGAGTGAAAAGACAAGTCCTCAGAGTCTAAGCCCATATATAAATATATATAACAGATTTTAAACTTCAGTCCAATAAATATGTGCCAACAGCACACCTTATGGAATACCCCCATAAATTATTTTTATAAGATATTAATCAAACCTAATTTACTTACGGGTAAGTTAATCAGATTCGAATTAAAATGTTGGATTTTGAATCGAATTTGAATATCGACCATTTTTTTGGATACAAATTTGGATTTGCTTATATTCGATTCACATAATATCAGTTGATAGCCCTAATATCGGTGCAGCTATTTTTTTTAATAAACAAGTGAGTCAGTGGGTAAATACGAGTTACAAACTTAGGTCATGGTATCAACACTCACAAACCTTAACAATTTAGCAAGCTGATAGGTGAACCTTTTTACCCAACTCATCTCCAAGATAAATGGGACATAGGCTTGGTGCGCAAAAAGCACCCACTTCTGTCGGTGCAACAAGCCAGAGCCAATGACGGCTTGGCAGACATACACGTAAGCAAGTCTCCATAAACCTGGCCTACTCGCATGCACATGCAGCACATCCCATCAAATTTCGAAACGTGGAACCTGTGGATCCCAAACTTTTGTTTCTTGGTTATTAAGGAAATCTTTGGTGGACCCACCACCTTATGCCACACCAACTATCTTAGGAAAGCAAAAATGAGTCGCGCTACTCCACTAGAATTTTTTTGACGGTGTAAGTAACTGACCGTTGGATTCAAGAGATTCACGGTCCATGAGACCATAACTTTATTAATAAAACAAATGACTATTTTAGTCGTTGCTTCGAACCGTGGATCTCCTGCATTCAACAGTCAAAAGCCTCAACCGCATGATTATTTTTTTGCGGTTAAACGTGGGGTAGCATTAACCCACTATTGTGCCACATGAGCATGACTCAAAAAGTTCTATACGCTGTAACATACGATCTCTAGTCTCATTTACGGTCTGAGGGCTTAGCGACTTTTTGTGTCAAGTGGGTCCCACCACCCTCTTTGCTCTTGTCCATAAATACCGCTCGCCTACACCTCGTTTCTTCCCTTTCTCCCTCTTCCCTCCCTAGTCCCTCCCCTTTCTCGTAAGCGGTTTTGCTGCCATGTGGTTGTCCGAAGAAGTGGGTTTCGAAGGCGCTTTTACGCCATGGGAGTACCAGGAACTTATGTCTCTCTTTCTACCACAAAACCCTGTCAAATCGAATTCCGGTTCGATCGAGCCGAACCGGGCGGTTTCTGCCGAGGACGAACGAAAGCAGAGGCGGATGCTATCGAACCGGGATTCAGCGAAACGGTCTCGTATGCGTAAACAGAAGCATTTGGAAGACCTCCGGAACCAAGTGAACCGGCTGAGAACTGAAAACCGAGATATTGCAAACCAGTTGAGCATCACTACTCATAAGTGCCACCTCATACGGACAGATAACGACCGGCTCCGATTGGAATCCGTAATTCTCCGGCAGAGATTGTCAGATATTCACCGAATTTTAGTTTTACGGAAGCTCCAACACTTCTACTCCTCGCCGCCGTGCAAACCGTTACCTCCGTCAACGAACGAACTCCCTCATTAATTGCGTGATCTTAACTATAATAACGGTCTTATTAAACCCTAAAACAGGAAACAGAGTAACCTCCCTCTCTCTCTTGTACACTAAAAAGTGGCGAAAGGTTTCGTGGGTACTTTAGGGAAAGTTGGTTTGGAAACAAATTGACGGTTTTAGTGAAACCAGAGCTATTATATTATATTATTACGTAAAGATTTAAGTTTCGAGTTTGTCCTTGTTTGTCATTTTTGAATTTTTGAACTACTTACTTTCAGCTCCTTCTGAGTTCCATAAATTAATATCTCAGCTTCATAGTTTCGCGAAGGGGGACGACAACATAGGATTCATGTTGCGCCCCATACATTTGGAATAAGGCATAGACGATGATATAAGATTCATGTTGCAGACCCCAACCATTTGGAATAAGGCATAGATAATGATAAGATTCATGTTGCGGACCCCAAACATTTGGATTCATGTTCCAGACCCCAAATATTTGGAATAAGGCATAAACGATGATAAGGTGAAATAGATAATGATAAGGCAAAAAAGTTAAAAATCACATTACCTCGCATGCACGCTTTTAAAAATTGACGTAATATAATAATAGGCCTGTAAAGCAAAACCTCTAATACTCCTCGTGTTCCTACGACGTGACGGAAGATTCCGCGGCTTCTTTATTGATAAATTTAAGCTTGGATAAAGTTAATAATGTTTAGAGAATATGGGAACCTTTATCTATACTATTAGATTAGTTTAAAGTAACTTTTTGGAAACATTATATTTAATTTTATTTTTTAAAATGGAAATAAATAAAAAGGGATTAATATTTTCTCAAGTACATTTTGCTTTCTTTCAGTGTCAAAGCTTTATCTGAAGTGGGTAAGCAAATTCTGCTCTAGAAGAAGCAAAATGGGAGTGGAAACAACCATAAATTAAAATGCGTTCTAAAAATAGTAAATCCCTAAGGGCGTGTTTGATTGCATAGAAAATTTCTTGAGAAAATACATCTGGGAAATGCCTCAAATGGCTGATTGATTGCAAATCAGAACACATATTTCAATCATGTGAGAAAATAAAGGCGCATTTTCAGGTGGAAATAAATTCTCACCTATCTAGAAGGGGAAATGAATTCCGAGCTTAGTAGGGAAAATTATCCAGATTTAAATGGCTTGGTAGGGAAAATTATACAGATTTAAAATGGCTATCTAACAATGGACAGTTGTGTTTTCCCAAGGAAAATGTAATTTTCCCACTTGGCAATCAAACATGCCCTAAATGAAAAAAAAAAAAAAAAAAAAAAAGGTAGAATATTTTTGATACACGTTCCCCTATCTTCCCACTATCAATGCTGTCTTCTCTTTGGCAAATTTCGTTTGTAAGGATTTTGCTAGTAATCAATTAAGATGAATCTTTTTAGCCTTAAAAATCAAAGAAAACTGAAAGAAAGAGATAAAGATTAAAAGCAAGAAGAATGGAGAAATGGGTTTTTCTATGTAATCTCCTTAATCACAAGAAAAATCCTACTCGTAGTTAATACTAAGCAGACGAGAAAGAAAGAGGGTATAGTCAGAGAGAGAAATCGAAATTGTTGTTGTTGCTATCACAATTGTTATTTTTATATTGGTAATTGTTAGTGTCAAAAATTGAATACCTAATCACCTAAATTAAAGTACGTGTTTGGCGTCGTTATAATAACATGACATAAGTATAAACAATCTTTTTTCAAAAATAATAAGCCAGCATCAAATATCTTAGCCGAGCTAAGAGCATATTATCCCCACATCATAAACTACTAGCCGAGCTAATAGAATGTTCTAGCCGAGATGATATAACATAACGAATATACATCATATCATTTACAATCGTTCAAGTAACACGTACAGTTCTGAGACATAAAATTATTTACGAATAAATTTACTATAAGAAAATTCTAAGAATTTTTAAATTATTATAGAGAAATGAAGATTAACTTATCAAAGCATCGGTCACTTAACTACGTCTAATCACATATCTGAAAAGTAAAGTTACTGATGAAGTATTGTCGATCAAAGAATAAAACTTGTCAATTAATCAATATATATGTAGCATTTCTTCACATTAATTATAATCCAACATGGCAACACCTCCCAATTCGAGAATCTATATAACAAAACAGGGATGTTGTCTCCCCACTTAGTCCCCCTCTTATCGGCTTCATAAAGGATGGTCAAGATCTTACCCCCAAATGGATGGTGGATCTCAGCCACTCACACCCAATTTTGGCAAATGCTTTGTCGGAGAGTGCCGAGGGCACGGGCCACCTACTAGTATAATATAAATAGAATTTCAAATATATATATATATATAGCTAGAATGAATATTATAGAAATATGAATGTTGAGATGGATGAGCAAAAAGACTAGGAAAAATAAAATTAGAAACGAACATATTAAGAAAACTTAGGAATAGCGGAGATAAAATAAATAGATGTTGATTGAGATGCATGTATAATGAAAACCAATACCACCACTAGTTAAAAGGCTTTGGTGCAAGTTGAAGGCTCTAAACACTAAAGACCTATTTGTAAAGCTCATGCTTTAGGGCCTAGCCCAGTCCTCATATGTGAACAGATATAATGTTGCAACCTTTTTATTAAGTTGACTCTAATATAGTTCTAGGGATAAAATTTGAACAAGCTTTTATTATAAAGTTTAAATAACAATTTTCCTTTGGTTTTTTATCCTAAGAGTTCTTGAACCTAGGTTCCTTCATTTACTTTTCTATTTATTTTTTAAAAGTAAATGTTGTTTGTCTTATTTGATTTCAAACTTTATAAAATTTTAATGAAATAAATTTGGAAGGAAACTTTAGTGGTTGTCACTCATTTTGATTGCTTTTATGTAGTTTTTTAGTCCCACATTACTTGGGAACAGGTTAATTGTGAGTATATATGTATGGAAAGATTAAACTTTAAGGGTGGAGCCCCTGAGCCTCCTAATTATGTGCCCATTGGGCACAATTATGCAAAATCAATATCACATGCGCACGTGATGAGCTGCGTCGTGTGTGCGTATACGTGCGTACCAGCACACATGAGGCCAACTCCTCTTCCTATATTTATTGTGCAAAGTTTTTACTTATATGAGTCAATTCTATGGGTTTGAGTTCAACCCGATATTTACATCCATAAACCAAGTGGTGTCTACAGCAGACAAGCACTGGTTCGAAATAGTCACATATCATTCTTTATATACACTCCCTCTCTACTGTGTTTTCATACTTTCAACGCATATTATTTTACGCTCTCTCTCTCTCTCTCTCTCTCTCTCTCTCTCTCTCTCTCTTCTGTAAACATTCAATTACAGCATTGTTTTTAATGATCTTCTATTTTTTAGAGCACTATTATCTTCTGGTCCGTTAAGATTGGAATAATAGCCTTCTTAAGTTAGGGTATTGAATCGTGGGAGGTGGACACTCACAGACCTGTTGGCATCAAGGCAGGGGCGAATTCTATCTTTAGGACATTGCATTTAACACAAACCTCAGTCACCAACAAGTCATATATTATGTCATATTTTATTCAATTTTATATTACATTAGAAATTAATAATCAGAATCTTTTTTCGTCTTATTTCTTTGTTTGCTTTAATTGTTTGCACAAGTTGGGTTACATAAAGTAGGCCACACACGTTACCAAACACACAGGTATAATTTGACTAAGACCGATCTTGACTATCCCCATTTTGAATTTTCAAACAAGCCCTAAAAAGATAGAGGAAGGTAAGAAAAATGATGCATATATTAAAGTAGTGAGAAAAGATTTGAAGACATATACCCTGACAATATAGTTGAATAGCGGCCCACCCCAAATCTGAGAGAGAGAGAGAGAAAGAGAGGCGGCAAAAATGGTCGGCAAGCAGATAAGGACAATCGTCGGAGAAGGGAAATAGAAGACGAAACTTCGCCAATTTTCTAAATTTTTGGTTTTAATTACTTTAATAAAAAGAATATAACGGGCTCTTAATTAAGGGGAAGACTCAACGAAACAGGCGAGGAAAGGTTTATTGATAATTAATTGTTAATAAAGGAGTGATGTATGATCACTTATTTCATGTTACTTTGTTAAATAGTTAACTTTTTCTATTTTAAGACCCACTTAAGGATACTATATTAAGATGCAATGAATATTCCTCGGATCTATCTTATAATATTACCTCCGGCCCCTTTAATCATTTTGTGGCTCACTTAGCTATGGTGACACCAGGTGAAGGGCCATGGAGATTCCATATCAACCTATATATCCATCTTTTATCCTGTGATTGAAGCTCCATTGTCATTCAATCCTTATCGTACACTGGTACTATGTGTGGGACCAAAACAATTCCATCATCTGCTTAATTAAAGAAAGAGTATACCTATATATGATTTTTTTTTTTTTTTTAAAGTAAGAGGACTCCCCCATATAAAATAAGAATTTTTTTTTGAAGCGGCGATAATGCGTCCAATGATGACACGCCATATATACTGAGGTTTAGGATTTAGTTTTAAAAAAAAACCTTTTAAAAAGTAACAATGGGTATATGTGGCGTGTGATCATTGGCGTATTATGGACGCCTGAAAAATTGTGCCACTGTAAATATTTTCTCATAAAATAAGACCCCACGACCCATTGCAGTCCCATCAAGATATCTAAGATGATGCATGCATCGATGATTAAGTATGCTAATCAAACACATTGATGTGGTTGAGAGAGACTTGTGTGTTTAGGAAGTTGTTGGGGGTAGGTATAGATACGTAGGGAACATCAAATCATCAAGGAAAAAAAAAAGCATAAAAGTGTTGTGGCCTTTGTCTCGCTTGTTCGTTTCTTCGTTCGCAAGTTCGTAAAAAAAAAAAAAAAAACTTTGAATTGGGACACGCGTCGCACATAGAGAAGAGTAAATATTCTCTTTATGGAGTCGAGCTTTGATTCAAAAAAAAGAAAGAAAGAAAAAGAGAGTTGCCATATCTTTGTGCTTTTTTCTATAAGTGTTTGATTAAAAAAATAAGATTATAATTAAAATAAAGGAGGGTTATATTTGATAGGTAAGTAGGGTTTTAATTAAACTCACTGACCATTTTGTCGCCATTAGCACACTAAAAGTAAGGGTTTCAGTGCGTAGGAATAGTCTCGTATTTGGACAAAAAAAAGAGTGCAGAAAAAGATTTAACGTGTCAAGAAGAAGAAGAAGAAGGAGGAGGAGGAGGAGGAGAGAGTATGATGGGTGGTCTCAGTCTATTGTGTATTTAGCCTTGTCCTAGTCCCATGAAAGGAAACTATATGCCCCATCCTCATATTTTTGGAGAAGAGCATTGCATAATCTTTTAAATCTTTGAGCAAATCAATTACGAGGAAGAGTATTTGTTTATTTTGACTAGGGGAACGCGATGCACGTGCACCTTACACATGGAAGCACCATACATGTGGAACACCTGTAGAGATCACTGATCATATCGATGTTTGGCCCATCTCTAGGTAAGCCTATATGCAAAAAACCAGCCTGATTAGTGGCTTTTAAGGATTTGATTGGAGTCATTTTCTTGGGCTGCTTTTTAACTATAGATTTCAAGTATTATTCGGTGTACTCAGATCCAAAGGTTTGAAATCACTAATCAGACTGATATTTGGTATATAGGTCCACCTAGGAATGGGACAAACATCCATAAGGTCAGTGGTCTCTAAGAATATGCCACCTGGCTTCTACTATTGTCCCTCATTGATGAGGGACGTGGCCGCACTGGAAAACCTAAAGACATTTAATGATGGAAGGTTTTATCTTCGAAAGTAGAGACAGCTCTAATTGTGTCACATGTGTGCCAACCCCAGTTCTTGCTTTATAATAGTATAGGGAACGCCACGTGCACCTTACATGTGGTACACAGAGATCGTTAATTGTATCGATGTTGGCCCATCCCTAGGTGGATCTATATGCAAAAACTCAGCCTGATTAGTGGTTTTAAAAGGATTTGATTGGTTTTTAACCATTGATATTTAAGATTTATTTAGGTACTCAGATTCAAAGGTTTGAAATCATCACTAATCAGATTGATATTTGGTTATAGGTCCACCTAGGGATGGAACAAACATCCATAAGGTCAGTGGTCTCTAAGGGAGTACCACGTGTCTTATACTATTATCCCTCCAAGCATGTCGGACAACCTAATTGTAAATGGTCATTTAATGAGGGAAGGTTTTGAAATGGAATGGGACGTAATTATTTGACTGGGAAGGATTGTTTTATTTTTATTTTTATTTTTTTTTGCTTTTGTGTTGGCGTGTGTGTCGTCTGGGCGTGTCCCCGGTTCTCGCTTTATAACGGTAATAGATAGATAAACAACTTGTCATCATGATCATGGAGGGGAGCGGCAATTAAATATTGTGATGGGCTGTCACTGCAGACATCATACCGTGTTGGGAAGGACTTTTCTTGTCACTTTAGATGTTGACATGGTGAATCCAGGCCGTCTATCTGATAGATGACCTTTTGGATATAGGCCCAGCGGACATTCATACACTACAGCATATAATACTCTAGCCCCCGTAACTATAATTATTTACTCTTTTTTTCGTTCGACATAATAAAAAAAAAGGTATGAAACAACGTACATTGTTTTGCCATGTGGCAGAGGGCAGTTATGCTGAAATTTTCCTCATGGAGAGCAATTTAGGTGCTCTAACAGGCAGATCCTCTTTGGTCCTGCCACTTCATCAGGCGTGTTTGATTGTAGTGCGAAAATTTTTTCTCTTGGAAAATTGTCTTGAGAAAATATACTTTATAAGGGTCGGGCTCCGTTGAGAGATATAAAATGACATGGACACAATATAAGCCAGGTGGCACACTGTTACAGGACTCTGACCGTACGGATGTTTGTCCTATCCTATGGTGGACCTACAAACCAAAAATCAGCCTGATTAGTGATTTATAGGCTTTGGATTGGACTTATTTTTCATGGGCTGATCTCAACTGTGGGAATTTGAGCAGTATTTGAGGTACAAAGATGCAACACTTATAAATCACTAATCAAGCTGATTTTTGGTTTGTAGGTCCACCATGGGATAGGACAAACATCCGTACGGTCAGAGTCCTGTAACAGTGTGCCACCTGGCTTATGTTTTACCTGTCATTTTAGATCTGTCAACAGATCCCGACCCACTAGATAATGCTGTTTGATTCCATTTACCCGAGAACATATGTAATTTTCAATTATGTGATAAAATAAGGGTGGATTTTTATGGAAACAAATTCTCACCTATGTGGAACGGAAATGAATTCTAGGCTTAGATGAAAAAAATTTCAAATTTAAAATGGCTATCAAACAAGGAAAAATTAAGTTTTCCTAAGAAAATGCAATTTTCCCACAAGAAAATTGGCAATCAAACACGCACTAGGTCGCTTGTTATGATATATTAATGGCTAACATTGATCTTAAGCTCTAGGTCTACGGTATAAAAGTCCTCAAGTTGCCCAAGAATGGAGTATCTTGAAGAATTTAAAAGAGAAAACATAGAGCTTAGAGAGTGAGACTTGCGATCCATTGAAGTTGTGCCAGAAGTTCTTGCTTCACAACATGATATGATCTAAGCCCACTTCTATCTATAGTTCTGGCCCATGCACTAACCATAAGGTAGTTTGGGTGGTTTTTCATTGTTTTCTTATACAATTTGAATAGTTGGGATAGATCCTTAAGTTATGGTAGTTTGGGTTGGTGGACCGCGAACCTTCTTCCAGCTGCATGGGTTGTTTAGGCCCTGCGCGCAACTATCGAATTTCCTCTAGTATAATTTTCTGAAATTCGTCATGTTTAGCTGCTATCAAGCTTAAGGATTCTCGTAGCTCCTTAATCTGAGAGTCAATTTGATCCTTATGTACTTGGAAGTCGAACTCAATCCCAGTGAGCTCCTGCAGATTAGTGTTGCATTTCACTATTCTCGAAGTAGCTTTGATACCAAATGTTAGGATCAGACCAATTGGGGAAAGATGAAAGAAAAGAAAGACGAGTTTACTGGTTCGTCAACCACAAAAGATCATCTTTATTCAATATTCAAGAAATCCTCTCCCCTTACATGACTCACATATTTATAGATGATCCTCCCTTAACAATTAAAGAAAGCTATTCAAAAAAGAAACTAAAATAAAAAGAAAGAAATCAAAACAAAAAGGAAAGATGTTGCAGTTCTGTAACTACCTTATTTAACCCAACTGTAGAATAGAAAGCTGCTCCTTATTCAACCTAAACCTAAAATAGAAACCCAACCATGAGAGATCGTGGATGATAGGCATGATCCTATCATATATAAACATAAACGAAAGCGATGGAGCTCTTGCTCAAATCCCATTCGCGGCTTAGGCTCACATGCATACCCTGTTCATAGATGTGTTTGGGGACTTGCCATGCATCGTATTAAATCGATGATGGAAGATTTCAAATCGATTTCCTTCTTATGTCTTGCATTCAAAATATGAAAGAGTAATATATATAGAAAGAGGGAGATTACAAGGGAGATTAGAACCCATGATTGTGGGGATGAGAATCAAAATGAATAAGGAAAATCTACAAAATAGGGAAAGATAAATATGCAATGCGTGGATTGTGTGGATGGCGTGGATGGCATAAATGATGGTAGAGAGCAAGAAATCCACAACGAACTTGTGTGTAGAGTGGTGGAGCCAGGATTTTGTTAAGGGGGGCAAAATCACAAGAAAGAAAAAAATCAGGGGGGCAAACTAAAGGAAAATGGCAATTTAGGAAGTAGAAAAAGAAATTTAAAGAATTTTCAAAGTTGAGGGGCCGGGACCGTTATAATGGCATAACGGTCTGGGGGCATTACCGTTTTCTCCGTTATAACAAAAAAAAAACTCTCAAGGGCAAAAACGAAAAAAATTGGGAAAATAATGAAAAAAAAAAAAAAGGAAAAAAAGTGCGCTGAAATTCAAATTTTCAAAAACGGAAAATAACGGAAAAAAATGAAGAAAAAAAAACGGCCATTTTTTTTTTTATAATTTTTTTTTCAGAAAATATCGGTCGTTATTTTCATTATAACGGAAAATAACGGCAGTTATTTTTGTTGTAACGGCCGTTATTTTCTAGGCATTTTAACGGTACTTAATGTAACGGGGTAGGTCCGAATCCATTATAACGATCGTTATTTTCGTTATAACGGCCGATTTTTAAACCTTTGCTGGGGCAACTACTCCCCATGGCCCCTTCTTGGCTCCCCCACTACTTGTGTGATGGTGGTGGTGAGCAATGAATCCGCAACTTATTTGTGTGATGGTGGTAGCAAGTAACGAGCTGCCGAGCGTGAAATCAATTCACGGATTATTTTGGTTTCTTAATACTCCCCCTCAAGTTGGGGCATGGAGATTCATAGCATCCAACTTGCTAAGTAGAGAAATGAACTGATCACGACCCTTTAGTGAAGATGTCAGCAAGTTAATTTTGAGAAGACACATAAAAAGTGACTAAAATGCCAGAGAATAATTTTTACCGAACAAGATGACAATCGATCTCAGTATGTTTAGTCCATTCGTGAAAACTAGATTCACAAGTGATGTGAAGAGCAGCTTCGTTGTCACAAAACAGTTTCATGGGTTGAGAATGTTGAACGCCCGAATCATGGAGAATAGACTTCGACTAAACAAGTTCACATGTAGCATATGGCTCAATGCTTTGCCTCAATAGAGGAACGAGACAATCGATTGTTTCTTCATTTTTTAGGAAATAGGATTGTGACCAAGCATGGTGAAATACCCTGTAGTAAAATGCCTTGTCATGAGTTAACTTGCCTAATCAGAATCAGCATAGGCAGGTAGTAGAAGAGAACTGTTAGAGGCTAGGAGAATGTCTTGATCGGGCGTTGATTTGAGGTAGCACGATACTCGGATGGCTACATCATAATGTACTTGACATGACTTGTGGATGAATTAGCTCAGAATGTTGACTGGATATACAAAGTTGGGCCTAATAATGGTTAAATAAATAAGCCGTCCAAACAGACAATGATAAATACTGGGATCCAAAAGAGGATCTCCTTGATCATCAATCAACTTAAGATGTTTCATGAGAAACGTTGGAAGTTTTACTTCAAAATGACCACTATCTTTTGAAGATGTCAAGTGCATATTTCCATTGACTCAAGAAATTCCTTGCAAAAAGCCTCCCACTTTGATCCCTAAAAAATATTTCAGGGTCCTAAATCTTTGATGTGAAACTTTTGAATAGAAGGCAAATCATTTTGTCACAAGAATGTCATCGACATAGACTAGGACAATAGTGAATGTAGAACCCTTGGAGCATGTAAAGAGCAAATAATCTACAATAGATTGAGAATACTCAACTTCCGTAATAGCAGCATAAAAAATTTCAAACCAATTTCTGGAGGCTTGTTTGATCCCATAGAGATACTTGTGCAACCGACAAACTCGTTTCTCCCCCTGTTGTGAAAAATTATGTGGAATTGTCATAAAAACCTCTTCAAGTAAGTCTCCATGAATTAAGGCATTATGAATGTATAAATTATGAATAGGCTAATGCTTGATCGCAGCTATGGCAAGCAGACAACGCATTGTGACACATTAACAACTGGTGCGCAGGTTTCATGATAATCGATTCCTTCAGTTTGAGTGTACCCCTTTACTAGTAAACATGCTTTATAATGTTCAATGGTACCATCAGCCCAATACTTGATTTTGTAAACCCATTTAGAGCTAATGGGTTTCTTGTTAGAAGGTAATTCTTGTATGGTCCAAGTCTGATTTTTCTCTAAAGCTTGAATTTCTACATCCATGGCATCACGCCAATAGGAATAGCGGTAGCGTGGGAGAAAGATGTAAGCTCATTGTGTGATGAAATAGCAAAAAGTAAAGCAACAGGGTTAGTAAAAAAATGGGCATAGGAGATGGAATTAGAAAACGGGTAAGGTGTACCTGTAGAAGCCTCTAAAGCAAGTGAAGTAAGGGATCATTGATTTGGTAAAGTGGGGCAAATGTAATCGTTAAAGTGAGTAGGATGAGTGATGGTGCGTTGAGAACGCCGTACTACATGTAGTGGGGGCTTGTGATCCTTCTGTGGTAGGTGTGGAGTACAAGGTTGCTAATTTAGGATAAATGTAGGTGTTGTTACATCATGCAGCTAATCAGAAATAGGAAGGGGAAACCAAGTGGATTCTTGCAATGGTGAGGTTGTGAAATGAAATGACTGATTCAACAAAAGTGATGTCACAGAAGGTTGAATATGCATTTGATTTCTAGGTCATAGACCCTATATATAAGCATGTTAATCGTAAGGATACCCAACAAAATACATTTTGAAGCACGAGGTACAATTTTGTGCCAGTGGGCGCTTAGGGTTCGAGCATAACATAAATAGCCAAAAATGTGAAGATAGTCATAAGAAGATTTACGAATTAAAAGTCTTTCATGAGGGTTTTGACCATCTAAGTTTGGGGTGGGAATCCTATTAATGAGATAAATAGCAGTCACAAGACATTCTCTCCACAATGAAAGAGGCAAGTGCACTTGGGACCGCAAAGCACAGGGGCAACCTCATGGAGGTGCCGATGTTTTCGCTCGACTACTCTATTTTGTTGAAGTGTTTCAACATCTGGTGGTGAATAATTCCATTGTCATGATAAAAGGCTTGCATGCGATCAATGAAAAAATATTCAGTTGCATTATTTGTTCATATTTTGCAAATGCGACATTGAAAGTCAGTTTGAATCATAGCACGAAATTTTGAGAAAAAAAATATGCTTCAAATTTGTGTGCCGCATAATATAGATCTAAGTGCAATGGAAAAAAACCATCAACGATTGTGAGAAAATAATTGCACCAGGTGTGAGTGGGTGTTGGATATCCTCCCCAAATATCACAATATATCAAATCAAAAGTTCTTATACTTTAATAAAATTCGAATTAAAGGGGTGCATGTTTGTTTAGCAAGATTACACACTTCACAATGGGAAGTAAAAGAGAAAATTTTATTAGGAATAGAAGCCAAATGAGACAAGCGAGCATGAGAAGGGTCACCAATACACATGTGCCAAAGGTTTGAACTGGTGGATGGGACTGTCATTGCTGATGGTGACGAGGTTGGTTGTTGAATGAAATGACAGAGTCCATGACCTCAAAGGCCTTAAAAGCAAGACTAAAACAAAGCACATTTGAGGCTAAAGGATTTTGAACCCAAGACCTCTTAAGTTATAAAAATATGTCATTCTCTCACTTTTAGAGCCAAACTTTATATATATTTTAATTAAAATTTTTGAAGGAAAAAACGAATGAGTATTTTTTCAATCCCTATAAATCCTACATTCTTGGGAGAAAGCTTATATGAGAGGATGAGGACTAAGGGTGGAGCCCTTAGGCATCCCAATTTTGTGCCTCATGGGCACAACTATACAAACCAAAAAAACACACACGTGAATGCGTTGAGTCAAGTTGTAGGCTGTTAAAAGCCAAGCAATGTTTTTATAAATTAGAAACGTTTGGCTTTCTCACACTAAACATATGTTATAATATGCACATAAAAACATATTAAATTTTTAAAACATTGCATGCACACAGTAACTCAAATTGTTTCCGTTTAGCCCTTAGTGTGAATTACTTAAGGCCCTCTTCCAAACTTTATATAAAGAGGGGAAGATAAGTGTCTACATACAATTTACGAATTACAAAACAAATTAAACTACTCTCTACAAAATGTTCTGTTCCCATCTTCTTCTTTGTGTTTCTACAACCTTAATCTACAGCCATATAGTGTACAGATTTCATCTTTTTTATTTCTTAAGCTTTACAATATCATTTGAGGATATATCCACTAGAAATTCGATAGTACTGGGGGTGTTGAAGTGTTGCTTACCTTCAGTCGACTGTTGAATCTTGGGGATAGACGTCCAATTAACTGTCAACAACCCTCACAAAGTCCAACGATGAAATCTACCTTAGGACAACTTGCAAAATGTGTGCCTCTCGTCTCTCTAAACCGATAAATTCTCATTTCTCTTTGTTTACAGTTATTGTTCTGGAATCGATTCACCTACTAGAGTTTTCTACAAAATTGATACATATCTTGTTTACAGTTTTCTCATTTAATACATAGGGATGGACCAAACATACATACGGTCAGTAGCCTCTAAAAGTGGCACATGTCTCACATTGTGAGTCTTGGACTTCATCTAAATTATTCTTACCATAATTGCTTGCACATCAGGATTCAATAATTGCTTGCGCAATTGAGTTGAAACATGTGAAATGTGGAAGTGTTGAATGACCAAAGCAACTTTGTAAATTTTAAAAAATTCAAAAACCGAAATAAATAATTTTTGTTAATTTAAGGAACTTGAGGGCATATTAAGAATAAGGATTTATTTTATTTTTTTACCATTAAATGAGCTGCAGGGTGACATGCGATTGTGGGATGACGTGTTCTTTGACACCAAAAGGACCGAAAAGCCCCTGTCAAATAAATAAATGAAAAAAATAAAAATAAAAAATAAAATAAAAAGAAGGGCATTTGTAGGATATTGGAGTTTAGCGCGCGTGAGGCACGCAAAAAGGGCCTTCGCCCTTTAAATAGTAGAATAGATATTGCAATATCTTTCATTTGTTTCTGAATCAGTTTATTGATACATTAACCGTGAACATTCATTACCACTATCATTTGACATTTGTCCATTAAAAGAAGGCAGGAGAGCACCTTATGATACACATGGTCCACCCTATCACATCGTGAGCCTTGCAAATGATCATGTTTTTCTAATTCAACCGTCTTTGTCTCATTGGCAATGGATTGCTCGTGTAGGGACGTATCTGGAAAGTCAGCTTATAATTGCAGAAAGGCTAATCGTACACATGGACACCTCGCCAGCTTGGCATATCAAACCGTACACGTGTAACCAATGTAGTTCAACTCCTATGGATTACTAGATTGTCTCCTTGTGCTTTGGAGGGAATGAGATACCAAGGAGTTTTGTAAATTTGTCCATTATTTTATTTACCCTGCAGGCTGAGAACTCTCTCAGCTTTTTGTGGGTGTTATCCCACAAGTCTTAAAACCATGGTTCAAAATCTCGGGATCGAAGGCCGATCGGTGGGCTCTGATCCCGATCTGGATCGGGATAGGCCCATCTTGCCCGAGACAAAGTGGGACTCTTTTTGGATTAAATCGGTGGGCTCCGATCCCGCGGCCGAGACGTCGAACCATGCTTAAAACAATACAACTTACCTGAAGGAAAAAAAAGTTGATGTGAGAGGGACGCATCAAATTCAATGTGTATCCAATAGGGACTGTTTACATGGGGTCATATGGTAGTTACATGAGTCAAAAGCAGATGCATCATGGATTTAGAAAAGCATTGACCAAGGTCTATCATTAATAGCCATAGGTCAAAATTATTGTTGGCAAGTAGGGGATGGAGCTAAGACATCTGAGAGGAGCCATAGGTTCCAACTCTCCCATCCAAGAAAAATTGGTGATAGACCCACAGACAATAATTCAATATAAATAAGTTGGTTTCTAACAAAATGTGGATCTCACTCGGTTAAATCCATGTTAGCACAACCAATAAAAAAAATAATCCATGTTAGCAAAGCTTTCAACGATGACACAGAATAACCAAACCAGTGTTTTGAAAACCGGACCGGACCGATGGTTGGACCTGTTCTGACCTGAATTTCTATAAAATTCAGTCCGGTTTGCATTGAACCTGAGTTTTCATAAGAATCGGCAGTTTTCTTCAAATTGAAGGTTCAACCATTAAACTGAGATTGAACCGTCAGTCTTTTGGGAACAGAGAAGACCAAGATTGTCCTAGTAATGGTTAGGCAGTATATCTACATCTACGGGTGAGAAGAGCTCTTTCACCATCTCTAAAGAATTATGGTTAATATATATAATCTCTGGTACAATGAAATATCCAAAGTGCGTACCCCAACACAAATTCTACAAACAAAAAACGTCATTAGCTCTGGTCAGAGGAAAAAAAATTATAAATACAGAGAATGAAAGAAGAGTCATGGAAAACCAAGAGTTTTTAAATAATAGTAAAAAAATTTAATCAATAAAAATAAAAGAGAGAACAATCTCAATCAAGAAATATAAGTACTAGGGATTGAAAATGAGGAATATTTAAATATAATATGTATTTTTGGACCATAATATTCTCCTTTATTTTACATTTTTTTGAGTTCTTAACTTGCAAGTCGAACCATCTGATTTGATTTGTTCTCAATAGCCATGAGATGATCATCTTAGGGTGATCCTTTTGTTGATGGATGCTCCTATTACACTCATAATCTCCAAAGGATGGGAACCAGACCAGACAACCTATTGGCTCGGACCAACTAACAAACACCAAATCTACCAATCAAAGGATCGATTCCTCCCGCAATTAACTTGTTTAAAATTAAAGTGGCATAAAAATTCTTATTATGGATAATTTCTTTGTAGCAAGAACAGCCATGCAAATCCCGCTTCCAGTGCCAAAGCAGCCAGGGACTACATTTAAGGCAGGTGATTATGGAGGGGGATGCAAAGGGGATTATCAACTTTTGAACAAGAAGCCAACAGCTCTTGAATGGAGAGCTGTTGAATTATTTCCAATGTCTGTAAATATATTAATATACAATCCAAACGATCAAAAAATCAGGTGGCCCATATTTTCGCTAGGATAATTTTCGTGTCCAACCAAATTTTCTCCATTTTTAGCATGTTTTGTTTTTCAAAAAATGAACAGATTCCATGGGTAGCCTGTGACTCTCAAACCACATTTCAAAATCTTGTTGGTGTTGGATGCTTTAAATGTCTATAACAACTAAGGCATGAAATATATCGGAATCGGATTCGGGTCTGGATCCGTATCAGACTTTCAATAGCACGATCCATATCCGAACCAAATCCGCTTAGATCCATGACACATGATTTGAATCCGAATTCCGAACCATGATACATATGGGAAGATCTGGATCCCACCCACTTGGTGAATAAGGATTGGATCCACTACAAAATGACAAATATTAGTACGGATCCAAGCCCATACCCAGGATCTGACCTTGGAATTCAACCCGAATCTGAATCAGATTACCACTTTCATTCAGATCATATCATAACGATCCAAACCCGCAAAAAAGGGGGGTTTAAATAGGGTCGGATCAAGTCAGACAAGCCCAATTTCATACCCTAATGACCTACCCCAAAACTCTATTTTGTTGGACGGTAGCTTAGTACTCAGTCTACTGCAGGATGATGTGGCTTTTGCCAAGGTTTAAAAGGGGCCGTTATAACGGTATAACAGACCGGGGGCATTACCGTTTTTCCGTTATAACGGATTGAAATACACAGGGGCAAAAATGGAAAAATAACGGAAAATTCAAAAAAAGATTATAACAGAAAATAACCGAAAAATGGAAATTGATGGAAAAATAACGGCTGTTATTTTCTGAGCGTTAGAAACAGTACATAACGTAACATGGGAGGTCCGAATCAGTTATAACGGCCGTTATATGCAGATACAATGTAATGCCATAATGGGACCCACCAACTGATCCACATGAATACATTCTAATAACTCACCAGCCCGTAAAGTAAACGCACGGAGAACGTATAAATATTGGTTTGTTGTCCACGATGGACGAGGAAATTATTACATGGAATATGCCAAGTACTTGTGGTCTTCCCAAAATGTAAAACAGAACAAGAACGAATTCATGGGGCAGCAAGTCTGCAACCAAACAACCTTCCATGCAAAATAAAACATTCAAAGCTTTTGGTTCTCAGTGTTGTCGTTATGGGTTACATTCACTACAAGACAGAACTTCTGCGGAACATATAAATATATTTTAGGATATATTAGTCACACACACCCCTGAAATTTGAAAGTCATGTAATACCCCCTTATACTTTCAAATTTTAGGATTGCCCCCCTTGACCTAGTTTAACAGTTGTTGACTTAGGGCATGTTTAATTGGAACATGTATTTCAGTCATGTGAGAAAATAAATGCGTATTTCCGGGTGGAAAAGAATTCTCACCTATCTAGACGGGAAATGAATTCCAGACTTAGTAGGAAAAATTATCCAGATTTAGATGGCTTGGTAGGGAAAATTATACAGATTTAAAATGACTATCGAACAAAGGACAGTTGTGTTTTCCCAAGGAAAATGCAATTCTCCCACCTGGCAGTCAAACACGCCCTTAAGTTAAAACGGACTTCAGTCACACGTTGGTCCTTTCATAGGTGCATTAACAGGCGCATGAAGCATATCATGTTTTAACGTTAGTCAAGTGATGGTTAAACTAGGTCAAGGGGGGTAATCTTGTAGTTTGAAAGTACTGTATAAGGGGGTATTACTAATTACTTTCAAATTTCAGGGGGGTGTTACTAAAATATTCTATATTTTATGAGTATGTGATCAGAGAGAGGGAGAGAGAATTGGGGTCCCCCCAACCTTCCCCGCCAAATAATCTTCAGATTCTGTAGTTTTAACTGCTGGCTGTCCCTTATCAAATACAAGAGTGCCTGGACTCGAGGTGATTTCAATGATCTTTTCCTTCCTTTCAATCCTCTACAATCTCTTTCCTTCTCTCTCTCTCTCTCTCTCTCTCTCTTTTGTTCAGTCCCAAACTGACAGATACACTTTGTCCCTCCCAATTAATACTCCTGCACCTCATCACCTCTTCTACCCCAACCTTGAATTTGAACCCCACATCTCCATTCTCATCCCTTCCCAACTCTTCAACTTAGCAGGTTTAATGGCCACCTCTCTACCTAAGCCAGCCCAGGAAAAACGCCTCAGCGAGCTTCTCCAAGAGAAACAAGAGCCTTTTCTACTAGATGTTTACCTTCTGGAAAGAGGGTACTCAAAGAAAAGCCTAGAGGGTAGAAGTAGTTGCTGCACTGGCAACTCAAGTAAGAATTTGAGAAGGTCTGGCAGATTTGGTTTGAGGAAGAGGAGAAATGGGATCCCACGTTGTTCGACGATCCTGAGATCAGTACTTAACAAGCTTGTTTCTGTTAATGACAACAGGAGCATGTTGAATTGTGATAATACAGCTTGTGAACATGGAAGGTCTAGTGCTACTGAGATGAGTGGAAGGACCCATCAAATTGCAGAATTGGATCAGTTTTCGTCGGCAAGCAGCATGACTGTGTTTAATTCCTGTTCAGAGAGTGATATAGAAGAAGATCCTCCCTCATCCAAACAAAATCCAATCTCATCCTCTTCTGCAGATACTTTCCGAGCCTTAAAACTTAGCAATTTGAAAGAACAAGAGGTGAGGAATGCTTTTGATTTTCTCTCCCTTAAATTAGTTTTTGTGTCAAAACCATTTTCAATTGACACATCTTGACATCCATGGATTCACTCACAAAGTTAACAGGCTGCTACAGATAGAAGACTTCAATGGGGATGCATGGAAGACAGTAAGCAACTAAGCCCTGTGTCAATATTAGAAGAAATACCCTCTGATGAAGATTCTCCAATCTATATCAAGAGTCAGTCTTTCCAAGCTTTGTCTACTAAGAATTAAATGCATATTTTCTTGCTTTGTATGATTCTAAATCTTCATGTTCTGGTTGTTTTGGATCCAAAACAGTGGGGTTCTGCTCCAGGATAAGTAAAAGGGAGATCCCATCAACTTCAAGTTTCAATCTACCCAAGAAAGTATTAGAAGACTGCATAATTTCAACTTCTATGTGGGAATTACTTATGAACTCACTAGTAGAAAAGCAGGGTTGTATTGGAGTTTCAGAATTACAAGAGCTACTTCAGTCTGGTTCTTCTTCTCAGTACCTGAAGACCAAGAGGGTCTTAGAACAAACAAAGCAGCTTCTCGTCGACGGTATCCAAGAGGCAGTAGGGACGCAAAGAAATAACGGAAGAAGGCGACATGTTTATGAATTCTTAGGAGCTGAGGAGCTTGGGAAGATAATCTGTGAGCAAATATTTTCATGGGGGAAACAATCAGGAAATGCAACAAACATAACCCAACTATTAAATTCAGATTCTTCAGGCTCAACAGAGAAATGGAGTGATTTCCAGCCTCAGATCAGGGAGATTGGGATGAAGATTGGAGATGACATCTTGGAAGATATCGGGATTGAGATTGTCACAGACATGATTGAATTTTTTTATCTGAAGAGATGTTGAGCTATTCAAAGATATATTTAGCCCATCTTACAATTTCTATTTAGTGAATTAAAGAGAATTGAGGAATTTACTTGTATGGGTTGTTGTTTCCTGATATTCATATTAAAGTCTTCAGGAAAATCTCTTGAGCATAAAGAAGAAACATTCTTTATTACATCCAACCCCAAAGTGACATACTTTACTGCAACTCTTCTTTTCCTGTATAGGGAACGTTGCTTCAGGTATTGCCAAGGTATTGTATGCCTCTGCATCAGAGGTTACATACTTTGCTTCTAGATTTTATCTCTGGCTGATTTACTTTAGCTTGGTACACTAGTAAAACTTCTGTCACAAGTTGTGACCGAACCCACAATACGAGCCACGTGGCACACTATTAGAGGGCACTGACCGTATGGATGTTTGGCCAGTCCCTCGGTCGACCTGCAAAGCAAAAATCATCTTGATTAATGATTTACGACCTTTGGATCTTTGCACCCAAATAACGCTCAATGATGCTCAAATTCCTACGGTTAAAATCAACTCATGAAAACAACTTCAATCCAACGCTTACAAATCACTAATCAGGCTGATTTTTTGTTTGCAGGTCCACCGAGGGACTGGCTAAACATCCATACGGTCAGTACCCACTAATAGTGTGCCACATGGCTTGTATTGTGGGTTGTGAACAGCTTCGATCACAACATCTTGTGATAGAAGTTTTACACGTTGGTACACTAAGGGATGATGCATGGTTCAAAAGGGATCGTTATCATTATTTTACCGTACACTGGCATTTTTAACGTTTACATGCTGCCATTCAATTGGTTGCACCTGCCCATTTGTTCATAGTGCCATGGTTTAAAAGTTAAAACACAGCAACAGCCTTTAAAATGGTAACACCCTGAACCCGTTATAAGGGCCCCCTTTTAAACCTTGGTCCATACCATCTAATGGGCATATACCACAAACTGGGAAATGCCATTTCAGGGCAGTAGTGCATCGATTCAATATTCCAATTGACCGATGAGGATGCCGATTAACATTTAAGCATATTCAGATTCACTTTTTGTTCCCATAGAAACCGATATTTTGAAGGGCATTTTAAGGGGTTAAAAAGGAAGTTTCCTATTCAGGTCAAAAAAAAAAAAAAAAAAAAACAAGAGGCCATGCAGATTACGCTATCTACAAAATCTTAATTTCTAGCCAAGAAAATTAGCTAACCCAACTTCTCAAAAGTACAACTAGGAGAAGCTAACAAAAATGTGAGGCTCTCAGAAAACGTCAAAGGGATAAGGTTATTAATCACATCATGGGTGTAAACATGTTTCGCTTTTGGTAGGCAAACATTTTTATCCATCTACTTTACAGAGAAATCGTTCCATGGTTGGTGCCAAATGAGTTGTCTCTAATTATGATTTTACAGGGCGAAGTTGAACTCTGATGGAATTCTTATATTATCAAGATAATTGCATAAATAATTTGGGTTAAGTAAAAGCACAATGACAAGGCACTCCATCCAATCAAATGTAGAATGGACCAAACCCAAAAAAGTACATGAATCGGATGGTTCAGATCACCCAATTAGCAGGCTCTTTGACGACTATCAAGCTCGTAACTTTAATGTCACATCCAGAGCGAGTAAGTGGTTGAATGAGTTGGATGGCACACCGAGGAGCAGAAAAGATTGATTGCGAGACATTATAAACCACTTCACAGCATAAGAATCATACCAAGGTTCGTTTACTTTACATCACCCAAAGCAAATGAGCCCATTTTTGCCAGAAGCAGTCCTGCTTCAGACATGTACCCGTCTACCTGTCTCTAATATTTTGATATTTAAATTCTTTAAAACAGGGTTTTCAGGGATATGTGTTGGGTTCAGACGTGCTGTGCTTCAGCGTGAGAAATTTTTTGAAGCGGCAATCATGTGCCCAGTGATCGCACACCTCATATACCTGCGTTAACTTTTTATAAGTAACATGGGTATATGTGGCCCTCGATCATTGGCGCATTACCACCACTTCAAAAATCCCACCGCCTCAGCATGAAGTATGCAGTGTCGAACACAAATAAACTGAGAGCAATGTTACTAATGTCTGCTACACATCACCTCGAGCAGGGATTATGAGAAGGGTTGAAATTCATTCGTGCAATAAAAACCTAACTGATAATGAGTTTATCTGTGCATTTCCCTCTCTATATGTACGATCTGTATTTCCATTCTTTGGGGAAATATAAGACGTGTTCAGGTGTATGTTTTAGTACGGATTCGATCATAAATGGACCTCCAGCTGAACAAAAGCAGTTGTTAGCAGAGGTGTGTTCAATAGGTCAAGAACAATCTAATACCTTATGACATTCCAGGTTGGACTGACGGTTACCAATCCAGGAACTTTCTTTCCAAAACTTCCAAAATCCGGATGTGCTCTCTTCCCATAACCAAGAGAATGGAAACTGACACCTGTATGGTTATATTCAAATAGAAAATGAGGGGTTATTGCAAGAGACTTCAGGGCTGATGTGGCAATTGGACATCATCCAATATCGATGCAACAAATGGTGTCTGGGACACTGACCCCCACAAACCCGATACGTTGGCACGTCCAAACAATTCATTCCTTGTACTGAAGGATATATCCTTTAAATACTATAGTCATGCCAAGTATACAATACCAAAAGAATGTACTTGGATCAAGTTGGTATACATTAAAATCACATAAACCATATATACATAATAACTGAAAACAAAATATTTGAATAAATTGAGATTTTGTTTGAAAATGTACGTCAGCATGTCAGTAACGTGAATACGGCAAAGTGTCCACACGGCAATAATACATAGTGCCCTTGTTACATAGTCCAATAGAGAATAATGACAGCAGCAATATAAAACTCTAGACTGATGCTTGGTCTGGTCATTAAGAGCCACATCTTTTCACCCTCTGCTGCGACTTCAGCAGTCTTGATAGGGTAAATAAATACAATACCTGTTCCGCAAGAGGACACCCTAAGGGATCTAGTAGTTAGTGCTCACCAAACCCATGAGGCTGGTGTCGAGGATGAAGAACTTGAGAAAACCACGACCACAACCTCCTTCCTACGTCAAGGACTAGGCAAAACAGGTATTCTTCTGATCCTGTCAAGGCTAGGCAAAAAAGGGATTCTTCTGGTCCAAGAGACCCAGACCCAATTGCCATCATTGGAAGGTAAAAACTTATCAAAAATCATTGACTGTATGCCTCTCGGCCTATCAAGTATTTGGACTGTCATCAAGTGCTTTCATTGTCGACTGAAAATAAAAGAAACGGCATCATCTATAGGCTAGCTCCATTGCAAATTCGCGTGACAAACAAGACTGTTCGTCACCAATCATGTAAAGGTTGGCAATAAAGCAATCAAACTACACGTGAGAAACAGTTCCACACTAAGCAAGTTCATCAGGTTAATTCGAAAAATGTGTGCATTAAAAAGAAATAACAGGGTATCAGGTGGAGATTTTTGGGAGTTTCTAGCGATGTGCTTGTAGGTTTGATACAGTCGAGAATTTATAATGCTCTGAATGACACCACCGAAAAGCATGAGAAAACAGATCAGCCCACATCTTGGCAGTTGGAACACCCAAATTAGAACAGATGGGAATTTCTTTAAAGAACCTATATTAAAGGTCTGCGAATAGTGGTTAATGGCTAAATATTATCCTAAAATTGATAAAACGTGTGTGAAATCTCTTGCAAGGTTTAATCAAATAGGATCCTATACCAAAAAGGCAAGCATAGCTAGCTAATATCCAGGAGATGACAATTATATCTAGTCCTCCAGAATTCTACATGGGGTGGGGGTGGAGCTATAGCCTAGAAGTAATTGTCCCACCTAAGCAAGAGCTGAAGGGGATGCTAGTCCCCTATTTCAGAGGTCTTGTTATCATTGGTTTGGAAGGTGGAATCTAATGGGTTAAAAGATGCATGCGTGTGCGTGTGCCTGCTTTCCCTTCATATTCTTCACTATTATCTATTGATTTTTAAGTCTGTTACCTCAGCTTAATCACCCAAAGAGTCTGTTCTCAGTAAACAGATTTTGGAGGTGAAGGTATTTCCCGAGGAAATACAAGTGGGGTTGTAATGATGTAGTTCATTCTCCTCCCCGGGGCAAGGTGGTGTTCATTTTTCTAAAGTGAGCATGGTACCACTGCCGGTTTTGGTGTTTAAACATAAAATTCACAGCAATCATTCTCAGCAGTAAGTCCATATAGAAAATATAATAATGTATGGTGCATAAATCTTAATCACTACATATAACATATAAGCAATATTATATCCCATTAGAATGAAGATATGGTACCAAATCTGTAAATCTTATTTTCCCAGGTTGGCCAATGTGACAATTCTTACCTGTTCCAAAATTCTCACTCATACAGTACCTGTGAAAAGAGATCTGGGTTATTTAAGAAAGAACAATCCAAGAGTTCCTTTCTCTCAAAAGGTTGCTCATTTAACAAAGGTCATTTGATGCACTTATCTTTCTTTCTTTTTTTGGAATAAGCAATTGATGCATTATGCTTATTTTTCTTTTTTTGGATAAGCACATTTCAAGCATTATCCGTGACATCTCTAAAAGAGCTCTCCTACAATCCATTCATATGTCATCATACCTGGAGAGCTCTTCCATGCAGCCAGCTTGAACTCCTGGTGGGCACAACAAAAACTTGGATCAAGATGGTTGGGCCTGGCAACAAGGATTTGTTGTAGTATTCTCCAATTCTGACAGTCGTTTTACCCTTTGCTGGCCCTGCAGATGCCTCTAATGTTAGCTTTATGGAACAGTACCAAACTCCTGTCTAAGCACCCCCCCCCAACCCCAAGATGGAATTCATGTTTCTTAGCTCATGATTAAGGAGTCACCCCCAAAATTTCCTCGTTCTTTTTTATTGTAATAAAATTTCCTCCACACCAACATAGATATCACATTTTCCACCTTCAATGGTAAAGTAATTCTAAGTCAAATAAACTGGCAGTGTTTCTCCGTGACACCTCTGTAATTTGGATCCACATGTTTTGCATTCTTTTTCATTTTAATATCTCTCCTACCATTCAAGCAAAATGTTGTTTTCTTCATAAAATGGAAAAATAATCATAGTAACAATGTGTATATGAAATCTTTTATTCACATTCTTTACAGCTTCATACAGTGCTTTCCAGAAGGATGATTGACCTAATGCAAGGATGGGAAATGGAGCACTTGGCTCTAGAAGTGAGACTCCACCATTTGCTTTGTGTTCAATCCTATGTAACAATGACATGGAGATGTGTGTCGGTGTCTGACAAAGATAAGAGGTGTCCAACATGGCACCTTTTAAGAAGCCTGAACGCAAACACATCCATACACGTATTATAATCTAATATTTTTGTTATTATTAAATCAAAATCTTTAGAAAAAATAAGGAAAGAAATATGTGAAAAGTGAAAAAGAAAACATTTCAATACACCATGAAACTATCCAATAACATAATCAATATAAGTAGATTTAAAAGAGGAATAGCCAATCAGACAATTATACCTGTTAACAACTTAACAAAGTACCGTATGGAGGATGGAACACATCAACCTCCTTGAGGATGGAAAAACAACCCCCTTTTAGAAATCATTTTTACAATAAAAATAATTATAATAAAGGCTGACACTGCTGTACCTTAACCAGATGTGTTTTGGGATGTGTCGACAAGTATATCGATGTTGATACATATCCGGCATGAGAAAAAACCATAGTGCCATGTCCTTAGTTACATGGGTTCTAGGCTTCTAGCAATTGAAAAAAAGAATATGGATGTACTTTTAAGATAAATATAGACCCATGCAAGATGTCTTTGGGCCACATAAAATTCCAGTGGACCCTATATCCAGCGGGTACCAGCCCACTTTGACAACTGATCCCATGGTCCTTACACCAGTCTTGCCTATCAAAAAAATTAAAATAAAATTACAAGGAAAAAAAAGCAAGGGTCCATCTTCGAGGCACCACAAATAAAGATTTCAAAATTCTCTTCTAGTTTGAATGCTATCCCACAAGGAGGTGAGAAAGATAAGATTTGGCTCTTATGGTAGAGCTATTGCAAGGACGAATGAAATCAGCTTGATGGTTGAACCTTGGCATTATTGGCCCAGTGGATTGAGGAGAATCATTAGAGATGAGTCTCCTGAGTTCAAGGCAAACAATATTGTATCATCCCATAGGCAGCAGATTATACGATGGTCCTTGAAGGTTAGCTAAAACGATAGGCCAAATTGTTGAGTTGTCGGTTAGAATTAGGTCAGATTTAGTGATTTACTGCCTAGGCATATACTTCATGGTTCTAATGAGCAAGCCAAATCATTGGAAAGGTATGGTGTAAGAAGTCCATCACTGTGTAAGTGTATATTGGGAATTCTATTCCCTAACCTTTCTATTTCTTTAATGAATTCTGAACTTAGGATAATAATCCCAACAACAACACGAGTACCGATTGTAGCGGTAAACATGTATCCCTCTTGATAAGTAGAGTTCTTGACAAGTGAATGGCATTTTTATTGGTAATAGGAGAATCTTTTTCACCTGGTACGTGTGGAAGGGGTGACATACGTGACCTTTGGGACTAGTTGGGTGCTCTAAGAGGCCCGGATACCCACGGTATGAAAAAAAAATAGGAGAATCCTTTTCAATATTGAAAAAGAAAAGAAACAGATTTAGGGGAGGTCTTCCCCAATACACTAAGAAGGCCAAAGAACACCTTTGACAAGGTCTGCTTTTCGAAGCATGTGGTTATACGTAACATCCAACCTGTCCACAATATCCCACTATGCTCCCCATCAAGCTCATGCTGCTTTGAAAAATGAAATGCATTCAAAAATCATACAGAACAATTTATCTGAAAATCGAAGTTCCCAAAGGATTTAACGAATAAATGGACATTTTGATTGGTCAAATGCGTTGAAGATGACCCCCTTCATTCACATGGATCTTTTCTACACTCTTGAGCTTCATGAGATTAGCCAGCAAGCGACCTAGAGCAATATACCAGCCTATATCTGACAATGCAGCTTGGTTCTTGGCTAAGATTTGTGAATTGAAAGCTTCTTCTGGTAGCATTGACCTTGAAGATGATTATATATCGCATGTTTCCATAGGCTGAGGCAATTATCTCTAAATGTTTCGCATTTGAAGTTCAGAATGAGGGAGATTGAGGTGTTACCTATACCAAGCCTATATCTGACGAGCAGCTTGGTTCTTGGCTAAGATTTTTGTATTGGAAGCTTCTTCTGCTAGCATTATGGACCTTGAAGATGATTATATATTGCATGTTACATAAATGTGTAGCATTTGAAGTTCAGAATGAGGAAGATGGAGGTGTTACCTATTTGAAATCTTTAAATAAAAATGTGATTAATGAAAACCTCCAAATAAGGAAGTGATTTCATCCCAACCACTGGACCAAGCACATGATCAACTTTAAGATCAAAAAAAGTGGTCTTTATTTCTTCCATAATTATTATTGGAGTAAGGTGTTGGATTTGCACCAATAACAACACTAGGCCCAAGTAGATTTTATCCCAACCACTTCGTTACCATGATTGTGACCAGAATTGCAGTGGATCACAAGGTCTAAAATATTGTTCAGTCTCGTTGTCACGATAAGCTGACAGAATGAGACATCTCGGCCAAGACAAAACAGAAAAAGAGACAATGGAAAAAAACAATATAAGTCTCAATATGATTAAACAATATTTTAATGTTCAATTAGGCTATAAATCTGTCTTTTAGCATTTAAATGTGCTATAAAAGGCAAATCTACCATAAAATAAGCTTTTCAATCAATTTTAGTACTTAAAATTAGGCTTTTGGCACAAGACAACAGTACACTGCGAGAATGGGACGTCTTGACCGAGACACAATGGTGGATCAATTAATAGCTTGCTGTTTTGCAGGGGCATTTTCACACCGGGCTCGAGTGAGGCAGCCTGCATAAATGGGGCACACTCGGGGTGGGGTGGCCCATGTGATATGGACCCACGAGGGGTCATGTCAACCGAGAACCTAGATAGATCCTATATGATATAAAAGAATTTAATCTCACACTACCAAAAAAAAATAAAGAATAAAATGGCCGTACACAATAGTCAACAGCAGCCTCTGTTGCACACTTTTTCACATGCGCGAGAAGAGCACATAGAATAGCAGCGTATAAGCCATTGTTATCGTAAGCAAGAAGAAAAAGAATAATGATGACCATACACTATTGCTTCCACCTTGTTTTGATTCCACATTGAAGAAGAGAGTATGGTTGAGGTGTAGGATTTTCTCGGCAAAGAATTTTTCATGAAACTACATGATCCCTTCCATAGTCCGCCACATACGAATACTCATCCGCACATGAATCCCAAATTCGATATTGAACATCAAATTTGAATCCAATAACTCCAAAGGGAACAATTTTCCTTGCTAACCTCCATAACCATTTTCCACACAAAGCATTATTCATATTAACAATCTTCCCAAGCCAACATCCATAATTCTTAGGCTTGCACACCAACTTCCACTTTACAAGAAGAAACTTCTTAACTCCTCTTCTGTCCTTAAAAAAAATCGCTTCATAATCTTGAAATTGAGGTATTCAAGTGCCCCATCAAGAATTCTTCCTATTCTTACATAGCCCCTCGAACTAGAGAGATGAGGCTTCCGATAACATCCTTAATTTGAGAGGCTTGAACCTTAGAGAGGATCATGGGAAGAAGAGCCACTTGAGGAACACAGAGAAATTTATCAATCCAAGTCAGAGAGTAGTTTCCTTGGTTGTTAGACCAAGTGAACAAAGCACCACCCAACAGAAAAACAAGATTGTTTCTATCAAGGTCTAAGAAAACTCAAATACTCTTGTGATTTTGCCATCCCTTTTCTCCTAAGAGGAGAATCTAATGACATTGAAGTCATCTCCTTGAATACTACTGCACTTCCAATTAGAATTCTCATCTTCCAATTCATCCAATAGTCTATATCAATTGGCCCATAGACACCAGCAATGCCCACTTAAATTCGTCCTCTTTTGACTCGAAAGAAAACATAAAGAGAAAATGAACCAATCAAGACATCCAATTTGTTAACTATCTCCTGATTCCATACGCAAATAATCAGCCCAGCATTTGCCAGCAAAAACTCCATTCAACTGAGGCTCCAAATTGAGGAAACCACGTTATCGTCTACCACATCCATCTTGGACTTTTTTATTAGATATCAATTTATTCTCCCTAAACAACTCCCTGTCAGAAACCCTTGATATTCCAAGAAACTTCCTTTTTTTCTTCGTTTCTCCAGCAACTTGGCTATTATAATCTCACGACAACTGTGATCCCACCCCTCTTCTCCTCACCTCTCCTGTCAAAATTAACAATGTACACCAGTTTCCTCACGATCTAGTTACTATTGATTTAATGTCTTCTTCAGACTTTAAAATCGGAACATACTTTGCCTTCTCCCTGGATTCAAGAAAATCAAAAGGTTTCTCACTGCTTCCTCATCAAAGCTCATCCCCAATGTTTTACTAGCACTAATAACATTAGCTTTCACCCATTCCAACAACAATCTCACATGAATTATAAGCCTTCTGATGAATCTTCATCTCCCTAAGGTATAATCAAATCCCTATTCTTAGACACATCCCTCCACTATCACTAGATCTTTCACCATCAGCATATCAACCTCCGCTATGATTACCAGCTGAAAAATGTTACTATATCATTCTTCTTAAATTCCCCTCCCTGATCATTGTATATGTTCAATTCTCATCTAATCAAAAGACCAACAGAAGATTAATAACTCTAGCCAATTCAAATCAGCTTAACTGCTCTTGTTGCGGTTAACCAAAACAAATCCAAGCTAGCACCATTATCACCAGACAATGTCTGAATGGGGTGAAGACCCAAGCCTTCATCAATTTATCATCTTCTGCAACCCTCTCATCTACCAGCTGAAGCCTTGAACTATCTATCAAGAATGCAGCATCAGCCCATCATCTTGATCGTCCCTAGTAGAGCCCTTAAAGAGATTCCCTTCGCTAAAAACTCCCCAACCTCCTTATTGTCCCTACTTTTGTCTCATAGGAATGGTTACACCATCCAAATGCCTGGGCAGCCCTCAAAAGATCCTTCCATCACCATCACCTCTATCTCCCCCAGATGTCCACATGTTAAACAAAACTCGACTAGGGTTAATTCATTAATCCATAGAGTGGGGTCCACGCAGCTTCTCAACCTTGCCACCTCATCCAATAGTTTTATCTTACCATTGCCACCACCTTCCTCTCTCGTATCATCAACGATAACGAGTCTCCAATCAACCCAATGGTAGTTGTACACACTTCTTCTAGCCAATATTTCATCATTGCCACATCTAAATATTGTCGTTCTTTGTTAGGGGTGGCATTTTCACAGAGGACGACTGACCAATCCCCAAAAGTCTCAATGAATTCACATCAGTTGACTAAATCCCTACAAGAAGGCTCAACCAAAGAGAGAACACTCTAAACTCAAATTTCCATTAATCAAATCAACTCTTGCACACTAATTTTGGTTATGATTCCTACCTTAAATATATATAGACCTTGAAAATTAATCATATCTAACTTCAAAACAAATCCAAACTCTCTCCTAATCGTAGTACAAATCAAAGAAACAATTTCTAATCAATCCACTCCTAAACAAGCAAGGAATCCAAAAGTAATTCGAACTCTTTTTCAACCACCTTCCAAAACCCCTCTTGGACCTATTGAAAATAATAAAATGCGATTTCCTAAAAATAGTATATTTATAATTTACTAAAAATAGTAAAAATGTGATTTACTAAAAATAGTAAAAATGTGATTAGACATCTTTCACAATGAGACGGAGTCTCCTTGTAGCACTCCTCTTCTTTCTTTTTGATTCGGAGTAGCACAAGTATATCGTAGCCTGGATGTTCCTGAATCACATATATTCTCCTTACTTGAGATAAATAATAGTGATGGGAGAATCTCATCATCAACAATATATGAGTCTTCAATCACCCAAATGGTGGTAGAGCTGTCAACAGATCAGGTTACCCCAATCCGATCCAATCAGATAACGTCGATTCTGGATCTGGGAATCATGCTTCAATAAGCTATCAGATCAGATCCAGATCTACCTTATTCAATCCATTAACGACCCAATCCGATATTATAAATGAAATATATATTATATTATATAAATACATAAAAAATATTATTTATATATATATATTTTATAAGTACATTTTTGTCATTTAAAATTTTTTATTATTTTTATATATTATTAGTGAAATTTGTTATATTAATGAACGTATGTAGATGAAATCTTCTATTGTTTGTTATTTAATTTAAGAATTTGCAGTGTTTATTCTTTTGAAATCAAATTTAACAGCTTTATCACCTAACCCCTAGCTTATCTACCCCAACAAAAACCATTTAGCAGCTGTTAGGCCATCTCGATCCGACCCAATAAGTTCCGATAGCTTATCGAATCAGGTCTGGGCCTGAGAACCATGATCCGATAAGCTATTGGATCAGGTAATTAACCCCAATCCAATCTAAATCGGATCCATTGACATCCCTAAATGGCAGTTGTGCACCCTCCTTTTGGCCAACAATTCATCATTGTCACATCTCTCCTAAAGATTGTTGTTCTTTATTAGCTAAGGATTCTATTCTCACCTAAGAGGCTAAGATCGATCATAGGGTTGAAGGAATCTCCTCACCTGATGGTGAACTTAGGAAAAGGCTGTCAAGGGACAAGATCGGCTGCAAGAAGGTATGTCAGGGGAAAAGGACACACTATATCCCTATCTAAGAAATCCCTGCCATAACTGAGTTGGATTTCTTCTCAAACCCCAAAGGGTAACATGGAGGAAGAATCATCCAGCCAAGGGGGGCTCAATTGATAGGAGTGAAGAGAAGAACGAGTAAACCATAAAGGCAGGAATGTTTAGCTTGTTTCTATAGTACGTAAACATGAGGGCAAGGAGGGGGGGTGATGGTGTGCATCTCTTTTCTTTCTTTTTTGATCGGTGTGTGCATCTCTTTTCTTCGTCATTGCAAAGAAACTTTCTCAGACCAAATATGTGACATTTTTTTATACATAAATACGTGACATTTATATAACATTAACAGCTCCTAAGACATGTATCAACGTAAACTGTGATGCATACAAACATATAAAGTGCAAAGGGATTACTTTAAAGAAAAAAAAGACTTTAAGCAAGCCAACCTGCATTACCCAAACATATCGCCATAACATCAACTCGTACTAGTAGTTTCCACACCTACCTAATTAAAGGAGCAAATATCCTTGCTTTAACTGATTCTGTTGTGAATTTCCAAACGTTAAAAGTGATCATGTATTCTAACAGCCAAAATCCTCTCTTAATATTTTTAAGGGCACTGTTTTTCACTGGAACATTTCCCATTAATGAAATATTATAAGAGCGAGAGATATTGGAAATGTGACTGATTCAAAAGAATACAAAAATGAAAAACTGACCAAAATATTTAGTGAATGTAACCAAGTATGCTATTAAACAATAATATCTTGTTCGTGAAACTAAGGTTAAAATGAGAAACACAAGAAGGAATTAGCAATCATCTTTAAGGATAGGATAAAGGGAACTACCGTATTTCCCCATCCTCTCCAAGTTCCCCATCTTCAAGCTCCTCATAAGCACCATTTCTACGGGAGCCATCCCGATGGTCTCTCTTGTGTCTCTTATGCCTGCCTTCGTTATCTGATTCAGGTGTGTATGCATGCTGTCCCAGATACCACAGGAAAAGTTACAAACCTTTTCACAATGTTCAAGAGCAAACTACAAACCCAGGCCCCTATTATTTACATGAAAAACTTGACAATGAAGAAATGAACTCATACGTGTACCTTCCTGGATTTTTTGCGATCGCTGGTATGTCTACGTGACTTCTTAGAATCCTCTTTCTCATCTTTTTCAGAGCTTACATCATCCACTGCACTATGGTGCCGCTTTCGGTGTTTCCTGTCCTTGTCCTTTTCCCTTTTTCTGTCCTCTTTTACGTCAGTTACATCAACATTTTCACTCTCTGTTTCTTCCTTCTTAGATCGTTCCTTCCCCTTGTCTCTTTCACGTTCTCTCTCTTTTTCCTTTCTCTCTTTCTCCTTCCTCTTCTCTTTCTCCTCTCTTTCTTTTTCCTTCTTTGCCTGCAATATGATAAACATCGACAACCCAATAGAATACATAATATCAGTGTGAAGACCACAAAAAAGAAATAAACTATATCTTAGAAAACTGTAATGAAATTTAAAATTTTCTGAACTGAAAGCAAGAAAACACATTGTTACCAATATTTCTCGCAGGAAACAAGATACCTGGAAGAATTCTTCTTTTTTCATTTTCACGCAGAAGACAATTCTTGAACCATCATTAGGCTTTTACAAGATTTTCATGATTACAGTTAAAATACAGATTATGTTTTTAAAACTTCTATATACGATGCCCCTATTCTCTAAAGTTTGCCATATTTCCATATAAAAACTTTAAGTCAAGAAAAAAAGTTAAAATCTCCAAAATTCTCTAAATAAGAAGACCCCAACAATGAAATTTGTGAGACTGAAGAGAATTGCTCCTCCGCTACTTATCCAAAAAAAAAAACCTTCTCCACTAGTGACAATAAATCTCAATCTCTAAACCTTCCAAGTTAGGGATTCCTTCCCACACATACACTCCCAACCACATTCAACAAGGATACACCATTTTTTTTAAATCTATCTGCGTCGGACACACTTGTCACACTCCCGTGTTAGACACACATGACACTCGTACTCAGATGAATATCATATATATATTGACTGGGAATTGATTTTTACTGAGAACTGTTTACTTTTTCCAGAGCTCATTAAAGGTCTTCATATTGGACGGAAATGCCCCTCTCATTTTCACATTTGATAAGACATGTAAGGGCAGTTTAGACAGAGGGGCATTTTTGTCAAATGTAAAATAAGACCTCTAATGAACTCTGGAAGAAGTAAACAGTTCTCTGGAAAAATCAATTCCCATTTACTTATTTAAAAAAACATAAATTCCCATATTAATTTCAGCTACCACAGATAAACTTGCTAATGTGATGTTTATCAGCTTACAGAGAGTATCATCTTTCACAATGTCGTATAACAACTATTAGGGGTCAGCAACATGAATCTTATTTCACGATTGAATTCTATCTGAAGTTATATCTCCTAGTAAGCCATGTGCCTTCATACTGTTCTTGGCTCAGGCTCCAAGGACCCCCTTTTTCTGACCCCTGTCAGGAGTCAGACTCGGCGCTATCAACCACTGTTAGATT
Source organism: Euptelea pleiosperma (assembly GCA_035048495.1). Lineage (NCBI taxonomy): Eukaryota > Viridiplantae > Streptophyta > Magnoliopsida > Ranunculales > Eupteleaceae > Euptelea > Euptelea pleiosperma. The sequence continues at coordinate 15,182,860 of CM068552.1, forward strand.
CACAGAATCCACGGCCCCGAGTCCAACTCCCAAGAGCGGTCAGAAAAAAGGGGGGCTCCTGAGCCCAACCCGTTCCTACCACCTCAATCCACATCATTTTCGACCTTTGTCTTGCCCTTTTAGAGCCTCCAACCTGCACTAAAGCACCACTTCTCACTGGTGCCATCATTATTTTGTTGTAAATGCTACAAACCACCTCATTCGACTTTATTTTATTCCTACAGAAGCTACTCCTAAATTCCCTTGGACGCGCTCATTTCTAGTCTTTCATCCACCTAGACATTCACATGTATGCTACACTCAGTTTATGAACATGTTATTATTTCTTGATTGCCCAACATTTTGATCCATAAAGCATGACTGGCCTTATTGTTGTTTTATAAAATTATTGTCTTTAATTTGATTGGTACGCATCGGTCACATAATACTCCAAGATCGTATTTCCACTTTAGGCACCCAACTCTAATTCAATGGGAAACATCCTCTTCAATCTCTCTTTATGGATAACTAAACCTTGATAACAAAAATGTTCATTTGGGGTATTACCTATCGTATTTCCACTTTAGGCACCCAACTCTAATTCTATGGTAGACATCCTCTTCAATCTCTCTTTATTTATAACTAAACCTTGATAACAAAAATGTCCATTTGGGGTATTACCTGCACATCAATCTTAATCAGTGTCTCATACCTTTGCGTGCCCTACTAAAACTGCACCACATATACTCAATCTTGGTCTCACTTATTTTAGAACCCCTGGTTTCTAAGGTAGGGATACCGTCTGGGTCTTTACTAAAGTTGCAACACACATACTCTGACTTGGTCCTACTTATTTTAAGACCACTGGTACGGTCCTAATTTTGAATTAGTCTCGTGAACCAACACTACATTATCCACAAATAACATATACTATGTGCAATCATTGAATATGAGCAATTAATTCATCCATAACTAGTGCAAAAAGATATAGACTCATAGTTGACACTCAATACAACCCATTGTAACCAAAACTCACTTATCTCACCACCAACTATTCTAACACTAGCTACTGCTCCTACATGTTCTTAATGACGTCAATGTATCAGCTCCGAACTCCTTTTTCTCCTATACCCTCCAAAATGCCTCGTGAACTATCATATTGTTTTTAAAAGTCAAATAAAAACCATAAAATAAACAAAAAATCATCTTTTTTCAAACTCTTTATGAATTGTTTTGGAGAAAAAAGAATATTATATTAATTTCCAATTAAGAAATAATACAAACCAACCAAAAAGAAAATCTTGATTGTTGACCTACCCAATATAGAGCCAAACTAGATCTCTAATATCTTTGTTTCTTGTCTTAATCTTTGCTCCATCACTCTCTCACAAAGTCATAGTTCGGCTCATTACTTTTGACCCCAAGAATAGTATATGCGATTTTGTACATCTCCATTGTTCTTGTAAATAGGTACTCAAGTACTTATCCTCCATTCATCCGGCATTTTCTGTCTATAAAATCTTGTTGAACAACTTAATTAACCAAGACAATCAAATTTCCCTCGTGGTCTTTCAAACCCCTATTGGAATACCATTGGAACGTAGAGCTTTTCATATCTTCATCCTTGCCAAAACTTCTTTCAGTTCTATAACACTAATTCTACAAAAGCCCCACATACAGTTTTCATTTAGTAATTTTAGAAAATAATCCTCCACGTTTCTTTAATCTCCCCGGCCCTTACAAGACTCTAGTCATCACCCGCAAGGGATATGATGGTTACGACATATCTTGCGGCCTTGCCTCATTACTTTCTTGGCTTCCTTTTTAAAACTTTCATATTTGTTGAAGTTCACCTCATTTCTAGTTCATTGCGAAGTCTTGTACCAGGACCACTTTCTCTAATGCCCTTCTGGATCTCATAACTATACTCAAGGAAATAAATTTCACGAAATTATCGAAATATTTCGCAAAAGATTTTCATTTTCTAGGTTCCCAACAGGAAAGAATACTTACGTCGAAATAATGTTAAATTTCCCGAAATATTTCCATTCATGTCGAAATATTTCGCGTGAACAGTAAATTTCGATCAATTGACAGTGTAAATATGTATTATTTCGGTCGAAATGTTTCGACATATATGGAAATATTTCAATCGTAGGTAGGAAACATCTCATTTGAGTTCAAAACCGTTATAAATCTCATATTTGATCCATTCAACCCCTTTCCATACATTTTGTTTATACAAAAGATCAATCCATTGTAGATTTTTTGGTTCGTGGATTGATCATGAGGAAGAATCAAATCCCGTTTGGGAGTTTTTTCAAATTCAAAATATACATAACGATAAAATTTCTTGCTACAAATAAATAGGTTAGGTGTAAATTCATTAAATTTATGAATCTATGATGCATTTACACTAGATTTGTGCACGGATTGAAGATCGTTTAGGGTGAAAATTTAGAATTTGGGAAAAACCCCAATTTCATTAGTTTTTACCCTAAACATCCATGATTGTGCATAAATTGATTATATGTTGCATAATTTAGCCTGTTCTACAAGTTGGTTGGGTTAAAAAAAATTTACCCTAATTTTTTTTTTCAAATAAAAAAAATTAAATAAATGTTATAAGTTAATAGTAAATAGGTTTTCTAAAATTACATATAATGTTAAGAAAATAATGTAAGTGAATAAAGATTTGTTAATATATTACTTTATGACTTCTTTATAATTAGCAATTAAATAATAATTATATAATTAAATTAAACATTGACTAATTAAAGATACTTACCGCGACATATTATAGACAATTATGGTCATTCATTTTCACACTACTACATATGACTGTATATTATGGTTTGAAAGCATATAAGTGTTTTTATGCTTGTTTCATCATTTCCCAAACTTTCCACAAACATTTCCACAATATTTCCGCATTATTTCCATCATTTCCATGAAAAATGTATTATTTCCACACTGGTCAAAATATTTCCATATTTAGACTGGTCGAAATAAACCTCGAAACCGAAATTTATTTCCTTGAATATACTATTTAGATAAGTTGATTTTTACAAATATCAGCTTATCTAAATACATTATTTCTATCAACAAAATTATTTCAGAAATACATCTGATAATATATAAAATAATCTGAACAGATCTGCCAACTGGAGTTTGCTAGGGTCAATGTGTTTAGCGCTTCATATCCTTTTCTGACACTAAAGCATGTGTCCATGTCTAAGTCACATAGCTTGCCACGGTAAAACCAAAGTACAGGTAGCTACAGTGTGTAGAGTTCAACCAAATTTACACTAAAAATCAGAGTTACGCATAATTTTAAAGTCATCGTTGAGCATATTTTAACAAAACTATTATCTTGAAGAAAAAATATGAAACCCCAAAAAAATGTGCTTTTACTCAGAGTTGCATGCACACTAGTGTATTACATGAACAAGGACGTACATGTATCTAATATATGCACAGATATAAACTGGCTAAGAACCCATTGCAGAATCTACCCTCTTCAGCATGCAACTAATGCAAAATCTAATTTATAGCAAGCTCACAGCAGATTCTGTCACCTATATTTTCCAAGAGCATAAACAACTATGACAGGAACTCTATTAATATCTCACGTAACCATATATTATGAGAACTAGCTAGAATAAAGAACAGAAAAGTAATACTAGAAAATTTTGAAACAATTCAGATACCTTTTCTTCCTCTCGCTTGCGTTCCTTCTCTTTAGCCTTTTCTTGCAGATGTGTGATGTATTCCTCAAAGATCTCCCTCTTGAAGCTCTCTTCTCCCATGGATCTAGACAAGTGTATGCCACCAATAATGATATTAATAAACCACAAGTTTGAGAGTTTGAACAGAGTTTGAACAATTGATATGCAATACCTATACTCTTGGCTGTCTTCAAAAAGCGGTTTGCAATCCTCCCACTTAGAAGATGCAGTTATTTCCTACAATAAAGCAAAGCAATCACAGGGTTTGTTTGTATGAACAAATTGTAATTCTTCGGCCAACGTAGCAATGAGAATATTACAGCGTAGCAGAATGACAATATTAATATAACTGTATTGCACATAGCCTAGCTATACCTTTATGGAGTATAATAGATCAGAGAATTCATCGGCAAGACGTTGACGCTTTTTAGCTTCTTTCTCCTCCTTCTCCTTGATCCTTTCTAGCAACTCATCAAATACAAGCTGCAAATAGGTTAGGACATTGCATTAGTTGCTGACAAGTTACATGGGTGTAAAGAATACCAAATGGGAGGTACGAGAGGTACAGAATAATACGACAGAAGTCACCTACAAAAAATATGCTTGCCACATAAAGTCGTCAATTCGCAAAAATAAAAATATGATGTAAGGTGATTTGGCTGAATCACAGGCCAACAACAAGGTTTCTAACCTCAATATATATAAACACAACATCTCATCACTGGGTGGCTACGGGCACCTCAGCTGTGTAAACACAGCAGCTGCCAAGACCACCCCACCTATAGCCTTAAGACACTTTGGCTACAGTGTAGTTTCTAATACAATTCTAATCAAACTATCATAGACTCAAAACAATGTGATGGTTCAAAGTATTGTTCCGTATCGGCCGAGACATCTCAGCCAAGTACAGTAACGAGATGATACATTTGAGTGTGTCTCATCTTGTACCAAAACCCTAATTTAAGTAATGTAAACCTTATGTATGTGTCTTTGACCGCATATATAAAAGATAAACGGCATACTTTTGGCTTAAGTAAGCACTAAAAACCATTTAGTGCGATATATATTTGTATGTGTGTAACAAGACGTCTCGTATTTTATTTCTTTTCCAATGTTTCATTCCGTCGACTTACCAAGATGTTGAATGGGATTGAGATATTAAACCTTGCAATGTATAGAACAGCTAGTCAGTCAGAAAGTGGGCATGGCTATATAACCAATGCAAAACGCAGAACTTAAAACTCACCAATTCATGTGCTATTTGTTGTCCATGTAACTCACATCTCTTTCTTCTATTATGGAGTAAAGAAAGCATAAGCTTCCAATAAACAGTTACTTTGTTTCTAATATTAGATATATAAAAACCCAACCAAAACACAAATGCAATATCTCTAGTCTAGATCAGTTCTTCCATGGCACACAATTGAACAATTTCATACCAAAGAGGATGAAGGGTAAGTGCATTTGGATATGGAATCTAATGGCTTCAACATCAATTAGGATTTAGCCAATTTGATATTCCCCAATCAACAGATATGTATCAGAATATACACATTTAAAAAGGTGTAAGTTTATGTATTTTACATTTTCCCCAACTCTTTTTTATTTTTGAGTTTTTTATTGTTTAAGATCATCTCATGCATCTCACACTACCTCAGGCTCGTATCGTCTGGATCATCCAAGACATCTCAGTCTCACTGCTTGACGATCACGAGACCAAGACTTGAAACCATGCTGAGCCTAGTTGTTTGAAAGGTGTTCATCAACCCCCCAACTACCACATACCGGGGCCAAAAATACAGGGAACTCTCTTTACTTTAACAATGAACAAATGGGCTTGTCTGGTCAGTTAGGTGACGTAACAAGACACAAAACATAATTGAAAAAAAAACTCACTTGTAATATGTGCTATTCTCTACTGCAAGCCCCTTCCAAGGATAACGTGAGAGATAGAAAACAAAGATTATGCTTATTAATTGTACAATACACTAAAACACAGAGATGTATATAAAATAAATAATGTGTGTGCTTATAAAGCAGAACCGGTTACCAAGTGCTCTTTTAGGCACCGAAGCAACAAAGGTTTAATTCTTGATTCGCCAAAACATTTTAACCACCACTTGTTCAAATTTCTCATGATCACAACTTGTAGAGCAAAATACAATGTTTCCTAGAGCAGTAAAAGCTTCCATGTAGGGCAAGCTACTAACAACAATGAGAAATGAATCCATAAACTTATCAACTAAACCAATTACCTTTAAGTTGACATTTGATATTGGTGGGGAGCTAAAGTCCTCAGAGATAGCAGCCTTAAAGTCTTCAAGGGTCCATGTTGATGCCAATGTAATCTAAAAAGGGATCAAACATAAACACCCATAGTAATTTGGGATGTGTTGAAACAATAATTGTATAAGACATTACCTTTTCCAACTTCATAGCATCTTTTATTCGAGTCTTGTCGTCATGATACTGTTGAGAAACAAAGAAAAAGAGTTAAGACAACAGCTACCTACAAGCATTTTGGTTCTCAACGACTCAAGGTTGAAGAAAATTGCAACTACAACTATGATAAAATTTACAGCAATTCTCTGCAATTTGATATCACACAGAAAATTGACTCCAGTAAAGATGGAAAGAATCTGCCAAATTCAATTGGGTAATTAGGTACTCTCTTGCGAAACTGTTGTCAGCTAAGCAACTGCCTATACAAATTACAGCTGTTTTACTGATCTAGAGCACCCCGAATTATTTTTAACATCTGGATAACCTTAAGAGGGAAGCCTTCACAAGATATTATCACTTGAGAACTAAACAAAATACTAACAACACATAGCAGGACTTACACTTGGCACTATAATACTTTTCTTTATAGTTGTCAAAAATCATATAGTTGGGAAAGTTAGTACACAATCTAAAAATCCCCTCTATAAGTGGTTTATGACCTTCTCCTTGTATAAGGTAACCTTAGAGGGGAGCCTTCAAAAGTTATTTCCACTTGAGAAGCAAAAAATATACTCTCAAAGGCACAAAGCAGGACTACGCACTATAATACTCTTCTTTATAGTTGTCAAAATCATATAGTGAGGAAAGTTGGTCCAAAATCTAAAATCCCCTATAAGTGGGTTTTGACCTTCTCCTTGTGTCCAAATTCATCTTCCATTCCATCTCCTACAGATCATTTATTTCATAAATTCTAATCTACAAAACAAAACCTAGTGCAACACAATTGATGAAGGATCATAAAATTCCTCAAATTGAACCTTTTTAGAGAAAATCCCTGTTTTAGTTCAACCTAAGTTTCAGCCCGAACCGTTACCGCATCTGGGATCTGAGAGAGCGACCTTAGTTGTTTTGTAAGTCCCCCTACGAAAGAAGGACACGCCAACAACTTACTAGGGTCAATGACCGCCTTCTTGTCCTTTAAGTGCTTTAGCTTTGATTTGATTGTCTCATCTCTATCACAGGATCTCCAATCCCCACTCAGAATGGATATTGAAAAAGGGACGGTTTGGCGAGAACCTGAAAACATAACTTAAGCAGAGGTTTTCCAGAGACCAGTGATAAATCTGAAACATCACTAAGGGATTTCGATCATTATTTAAGATAAAAGTAGATCAAGAACGAAACTGTCTGTTTGTTGCTTTCTATTCCCCCCGCCGGGGGGTAGGGGGGGCCGTTAAGATTTGTTAGCAAGAATAACCTCCGGCCGGGTAATAAATCTCCGAACAGGCATGAGAGAGTATTGATTGTACGAGACAGATAATAGCAGCAGTCAAGCATGATGCCGTTAAAGTCATTTTGATGAAGACAGAATGGCAGTTCAAAGATCCCTTAAGGTTCCCCTCCATCAAAAGTCAAAGCAAGCAATAAAGAGCTCTGTAGCTGCCTTACCGGCCATTGAAAGACAGACTATCGACTACGTCCCGCTATACCTGACCAATGGGAAGGAGATCTAGGATTGTCCTGCTCACATTTCTCCCCCTGTTCAAATTCAAACCTGAACAGATCACATTGCCTAGCAGAAGAGCTTTTGGCATACTTTGTGAAAGAGCATACTTCATTTGTGTTTATCAGGTCGGCTGGTCAGGCTTGGTTACTGAAAGAGCATACTCATCCGGGTCGGTTTTGGGTCTGGACCAACTACTTTTGAGGCTTTGGTTCGGGCCCATGGATCCACATGATGCATGTTGGCTAACACATGCTCACGTCTACAGTGTACATTTTTTTTGGTACTCTCAGTAATCACGATGATGCAGAAAAATTAATAGCGAGATTACATATTTGTGTCCAAGCAAAGTTCCCAAAAATTTTGTTCTGAAAAATCAACTTGTAAACAAAATTGTGATCACATACAACATGAGCAGTTACAAAATATTGTAAGAGAGTAACCTGTTTCTCTAGTTCTTCAGCAACATCTTCAAACAAATCTTTCGGTGTTGAACCAGAGGTGTTTGACGATACTGCCAGATATGGGGGTAAATCCTTCACCTAAAAGGCAAAAATGAAGAGAAATAGATCAGATGTTATTTATGAAAGCTAGATACACACACGAATTACTTTCTATTCTCATAATTTAAAGCATCGTATTCTTTTAAGCCCGCAAGATCAAACAAGGTTACATACCTTCATACAATAGTCGCGCCAGTGAGTTTTAGCTGTGAGTATGCCAGCAGCAACATGTTCTTCCATCAACTTGCGGAACTCATCACGGTTCTTTCGCTCAGCCCGTCTCAATTGTTCCTGCATTTTGTTTACAAAGGAAAAACAAGAATAAGAACAATATCCCAAAGAAGTAAAGAATGTAAAAGTTAACTACAAGGCTACACAACTGAAAACAGTCATTCTTTTATGCACCTTTTGTATCTTCCTCTGCTCCTCCTCTTCCTTCTCTAGATCACGTATATATTCCTGCAACAACATGCAAAAGTCAGCATAAATATCCAGGAAACACGGTCAATAGTAAAATAAGAAAAAGTCACCTGGAAAATTTCCAAGCGGTCAATTTTTTCAAGACGTGCGCATCTTTCATCATCCTCCAAGCGATCTTGCACTTTGCGCCACTGGCTGTTTGCCTGCAGACAAAAAAATAAATCAAGAAGAAACAAAATAGTTCTACAATAAAAACTACCAAGTCAAGTTATCTTAACAAACCTTAATGAAGTCGCAAGATTCCAGAAACTGCTTGTATTCCATTATATTCCGCTTATGCTCCTCCTGTGCCTTTGCCCTTTCCTGCGTCAGAATCCAATGACAAGAACGGTAAGCATAAAAGAGTTGAAACTTCTAACTGCTCACAACCTGGTAAAAATAACAATGGAAAACAAATACCCATGAAATAAGATCCAAGGACTAAGCTCAAATGCTAAGAGAATTGGTTATAGAAGCAAATACATATACACTTCAAGATTTACAAGAAATGTGAAGCCTTAGAATTTGATGCAACATAATGTCATCATCTTATTTACGGATGTAATTTTAGGCAACGAACCAGTGCCTTAATTTTGTTATCACTAGATAGTTTATGTGATTATATATCCAACAAGACCAATATTACACCATTTGAGAATGATCGAGTTAGGGCCAAAATACAGACAAGGTGCATAATCATGGTGGAATTACTATTTTCCGTCTGTTAATTTTCATAGGTGCAGATGACTCTTCATAAAACTGAACGGACAAACAGAATTCATGTTGCCGACCCAAAATAATTATGATGATGAAAATGATAATGATGATATTTCTCAGTTAAAATAGAGGATTTCTAGTAAGTTTATGCATATCAATTTAGCTTAGGGTTGTTTCTTTAGAAGGTTTTGATTTTGAGTGTAAAATACTCTTTTCATTAGAAGATATGAATGGTTGAGATTTGTAAAAGCCTAAGATTAATTGATAACTTCGGTGAAATACATTGACCCTAATCAATGGTTTTATATAGAAACTAATTCTGATCAAATCATCTAAAGATAGAAACTAATCCTAATCAAATCTAATCTAATATCCCAATTGATAGATAAATCTTATCCTAATCTTGACAACCAGGAGAATGTGATGAGATACACCAATGTCATTCTCTAATACCCTCCCGCAATCGCATGTTTTTGAAAAAGAAACATGCGATTGGTAACAAGAAATATGAGCCATTGATCTTCATGAAGTGAATATGATGAATGGCAGAAACGTATGTTCGTGTACTTGATGGCAGTCATTGCCTGTATGTGAAGTCCATCACTGTTGCATCCCGCTCATCTTGGAGTTTGTTGGAGCCAGTGGCCCACTAGATCAAGTCGGTCATGATTTCTTCCCATAAGCTATCCAAGACGGAATGCGCGACTAAACTCTCGTTGGAGATGTCTTGAGAAAATAAACTATGATGAGATTGAAGGGCTTAGATAAGCATTTGATGGGAGGTTAGAGAGATGTGGGTAAATGATTTGGTGAAGATTTCCAGCGGACAGCGGCAACATCGTCCGCCGTAAGAAGGCACGGAATCAAGAGTTTGTTCTCAGTAGAACAAAGGCTCTGATACCATGTAAAAGTTTAAGATTAATTGATAACTTCGGTGAAATACATGGACCCTAGTCAATGGTTTATATAGAAAATAAACCTATCTGAAAATAGAAACTAATTCTAATCAAATCATCTAAAGAGAGAAGCTAATCCTAATCATATCTAATTTTTTTTATAGGTAAGAACGGGACCGAACCCAAGTCTTTGGGAATTATACCCCCAAAGACTCGATCCCAGGTCGTGGGTACAACCGCCCACAGCCTAACCAACTCAGCTATTGGACACTTCTTTAATCAACTCTAATTTAATATCATAATTGATAGATAAATCTTATCTTAATCTTGACAACCAGGAGAATGTGATGAGATACATCAATAATTATATGGTGCATCTCACGCACCTTATTACAATGCCATTCTCTAATAAGATTGTGTAGGAACTTTATGTGTATTGTTTTGGAGCACACATGTTTAATGTTGTGTTAATGGAATCGTCCAAACACCAAAAGAATCACAAGTTCATACGTGTGGACAGAGATTCAGACACAGACTCGCTGCAGACTCGTGAGATTTTTATTATTTTTTTATTCATAAGTTGAACCCTAATGCTTTACCATCTCACTTCTTTTCTTCTTACCCTTATCTTCTTCTACAACATTGGCACCTCTCTGCACATAATTGTTCTTTCTTTTACAGAGAGAGAAGAAAGAAAGGGTTCTGCGAGAGAGAGAGAGAGACTTTCACGTGTTCACCATCGTTTCATCTTCCTCTTCTATCCTCCACCAGGTTTTGACTTTCCCTCTTGAGTTCAGAAAAAAAAATGCAAAACAAAAAAAGCATCTTTTTATATAGAGGTAACATACTAAGGTGCTGCCACAAATACATGTCCCATGTGTTTAGGACTCAAAATTTATGCCACGTTGCACAATCTGTAGGTGCAATTATGCCTTAATGTTTGGCCCACCACTCTTGATGAACCTAGAATCCAAGGAGCCTGATAGATGATTCCTAGGCCTAGCCATTTGATTTCAGCAATTTTTCATCATGGCCAATCCATGGAGCATGTGATGAAAAAACACTTAAAATCCAGTGGCTATGAATCACCTATTAGGCCACTGATCTTTAGGGTGAAGGTTCATCAAGAGATGGACCATAGAAAGAGGGCCCGCGAGGTGTATGTTTTACTTTTCAAAGTCAAAACATGTGTACATGTCACCAACCATGTTACATATTTACAAGTTAAAAACATTTTTGTTCATATCACCTAAAATTTATCCATGCCATGCCCCTGACAAAAAAATATTGTATGTTCCATGACTATCAGAAAAATGAAAAGAAAAAGAAATGTCACACGTCACTTAGCAAACTTTTATGATCAATTTGTTCTCTTTTCCATCACTCTTATTAATTTATAAAAATAAAAAATAAATATTCCCCCAAATCCTATTTTTGGGGATTTCCCGAGTTCGACACCTCCTACACGTGCTGCTCTGACACACGTATCCATATCCATGCAACTTAGATTTGATGTGAACTTTAATTATTCATAGTTTACGGGATATACTTTCTTTTGAGGAAAGAGTGATTCATTTTCAACTCAGGAAGTGATTTCCTCTAGATTGAGAGCAAAACAATTGTGCAATATTGATCTTTAGATCTTTTGGTTGAAATTCTTGGAGTACAAGAATTGGTAATAGAGAGGATGAAGATTGCAAAAAATATATTACAAAGAAGATAAATCAGGAAGTTTGAGTTCAATGCACAGATTGCACATATTTACGGAACAGTGTGCTTCCATCATCCAGGAGCAGAATAGGGTATAACTCACATGTTTATTGCATAATCATTATTACAGAAGTTAACCAAATGATGAAATGAGTCAACGTACAATCCATTATTAAATATTATGTGCATGTCAAGCTCAAGCACACATATCCACAAGGTTTAAAGTAAATTAAAGATAGGTAACTCAATGCATCAGAAGGTTCACAAACATGATGGCAAATTTCTCCTTGCAATATGCAAGTAATAACTTTCTTCCATCATAGAAGCAAATGTACTTCCTGATTTACTGTGATTCACCTGCTAGAATGACTGATGATGTAATTGCCCCTGGTGCCCGAAATCCATCTAATGTTACTTTCGGCCTAAAAATAGGATCTAGTGCAAAGATCTCGTTTACATCATCGCCTAAACCGATTTTTTGACTCTTTCGAAAGGACTTCTCACATATTTGCTTAGGATGTTCATAGCTTCGGGAGTCCAGAGAAGGCTTCTCTTCTAGGACAAAACGTGGCTTAGGGTTGGAGTATAAAAAAGGGTAAAATAAGCCCAAAATTTAATGACAACTAGGGTTGAATAGAGGTTCTCCACATCACTTAATTGACTGAACTTGGGGCTTTTGCTTTGGATACCAATCATGGAAATTTCAAATTTTTACATAAAAGGTGTCAACCTTGAGGTCAAACATAAACCTACACAGTAAAGGGAATATATTTCACTGGAAAAGAAATCCATTTAGAAACTTACTAGAGATCTGTTCAGGAACAGGAGAGAGAAGATGCAAGGAATTTTTCTTTTGAAAGTCAAGAGACAGAGAGAGCCCTTTAGTACCATACAAGTACTCAAGAACCCAACAAAAACCAAGTTAATAACTCGTACAATTTGAACGATGACAGCCCAATAGTACAGCTCTGGTTTGCTTAATTTTGTGCGCGTGTCTTGAAAATCTTTTAAAATCATTTTCCGTATGTACCCAGTAGTTACAAGGACTTAACATCTGACATTATGCGTCTGTCATCTAAAGTCCGCCGGGGGATAAAGGTGGATTGAAATAATGATGACTGCACAGTTGCAGGTCAAAGGCTCGAAAATAAAAAGGGCAATGCCCAAAAAACGTGGATTGATTAGAGCAAAATGATTTGAAGCCGTGCAAAGGATATGCTCTACGTAGAATATTACTAACAAAAAAGAATTCGAGTGGCTGGCCCCAAATTCTTGGGCCAAGGCTCAGATGAGGATGCTATGAGGGGAACGAAGAGCATGTATATCTAACAAATGAGAGATTGAAGTAGCAGAGTTTAACCTTTTTCTCAAGATCCACCAAATAGTTTTCAAAAAGATCCTCGCGGTCTCTAGCTCGCTCAACAGCCTTGAACCGTTCATCATCCTCAAACATAGTTATAGCTTTGCTGAATGATAGTGGAAAACATCTAATTAGCACATCTAAAATAAATATGAATACCGTTCATGTTTTCAGCATCATAAACCACATTAACCCTAAAGAGTCAAATCTCAATGCTATGTAGAGAAAGCCACAAACCTCCATCTTGTGGATGATGTGAGCTCTTTGGACTCCTGTAAAAATATTCAAGCAAATATAACCATCATTTCCATGAAAGATAGTAAGAGAGCTTCCAAGGAGAAGTATGCAACTTACTTCTAACATTTTTGTAAATTCCTCCCGTGCCTTTTTCTGTTTAATGCGCCTCTCCTCAGCCTCTTGTTTTTTCCTCTGGCCTAAATACTGACACACAAAAAAAATACATAAATAAAAACATCTAAACGTTTATTTGGAAAAGTAAGCAGCAACAAGAATAGTGTACCATTTGTGTGTGGAATGCACAGCCATTGTGTGTGGAATGCACAGCCAGACAAAACTACAACAATGTGTACGAGAACTTACTATAGTGCCCATCCTTGGGAAGGCTTACCTCATTAAATGCTTGCTTCCGCTCTCCAAGTGTTTTCAAAGCACCATATCTTTTATCATTTATAATTACTCTCATGGCCTGAAATTTCCTCTCAATGTCAGTGTCAAGCGCTTACATACAAATCATAAATACTGAGAAGAGTGCTAAAATTAAGCTACCTGCTCCCAACTCCAGTCAGATTCAACATTTGCAGATTCCAAGAGCGCTTTAAATGCATTTTTCGCCTCCTGAAAGAAACAAAGTAGATGCTGTAGCTAAGCACCATACAAAACAATAAATCAACTGTAAAATGAAAACTCTCATGTAGGCACCAGCTTATTAGCATAAACCATAGGTTCATCATCAACTGTTTTCTCCTCCAATGGAGTAACATTAATTTTTCCAGCTACCGCCATGCCCTTTTTCGCTTCCTGCAAGGGATAGACCACATCAGCACAGGACTGAAAGCATATCAAAGTAGCAACACTTACAAGTTCTGCAAACTGAGAAAGAAAAGATAACAGCATAAGGCAGTGATACCAACAATCCTACTTTAGAAATATCAGATACTGCATAATGGCATCTCCAAAAACACTGACCATCAAGAGCATTTGCCCAGGCAATAAGTATGAAAAGTGTTACTGTAACAAACGTATGTGGGTGAACACTGGGGGTTCGGGGACCAGGGCCCCCGAGGGGAACGTAGTTCCCCACCGGGCCAAAGGTCAGGGACGTCTGTAAAACATCCATACAATTTAGGAGTATTTCGCTAAGTTTCCCTATTGTCTTATCTTACATATATTAGGAGACATATGGAGAGAGATAACTTCGCCCCATACAATTCTCTCTTTCTCCCCAATTCTCTTTCTCCTATGCAAACCTTAGTTTGCTAACAAAAAGATCCAGTAAAGCTGAATTAGATAATGCTTAACGTTTAACTGGAACAGCTTTAGCATAAAGAATAAACTTAGTCATTCTTAGAAAACTACTGAAGAACTTTGGAGAACTGACATTTTCCAAACTTGCACGGCACAAGTATAACTTTGATCAGGCTAAGAAAACTAGTTGTACCTCCAAATCCTGAACAGAAGCTCCATCTACAGAATTTGCAACATCTTGAGACATGTTCTCAGAAATATTCCTGCAAGTGGTTGACAATATAAATGAAAAAATTAAAACTATCAGCACGGTCCAAACTCATAACTAGATATTTAACATCTAAAAGCAGCTAAAGGCGTCCATACATAGTTGTAGTGGTAGTGACCAAAGCAGCAGGAACTCCATCATTTCCAGAAACAGCGGCGGATACAGATGTTACATTTGCCACCGGAGAGTGAACTCCTACTGCATTTGTTGTTATAGCAGAAGGTACAACAGGAATAGATGGCGATCCAGAAGCCACCACAGGGAGTGGATTCACAACAGGTGTCACTGGGACTGGGCTTGATGCCACTCCAGCTGCTATGGAAGATGAGGTGGATGGTGTTTCAATCGATGAGACAGTAACAACGACTGGGGCTTGAGGAGTCGCAGCAATTTCTGACTGTATCCCCTGACTAGCCATCTTTTCTGCTTGCTCACGAGCCAACTGGTAGCATTTGCAGAGTAGGATTAGAAAAATAGAAGGACAGCAGAAGTAAAGATAGTTGACCAAATTGGTCTCAACAAGTCATGCTAAGAAACCTTCAGCTCATCGGGTATTGTCCATTTAGATTGCTTTGTAACCTTGTTGTAATAATACCTGCAAACATTTTCCCATATTTTAGATCAAGATAGTTCACAAACACAATAGACCAAAACAGAGTCTGAACCACATCTTGAAATTGAAGTGAGTAAAAATGAACTTGAAGTAAAAAAAAAAAAGAACATGAAGGAAAATAGAAGTTATCACCCACTTTCTTCCGTCCTGGGTAGTAAATTCCTTCCAGTCAGTGGATGCATCAGCCCTCTGTCACAATGATGGAAACTGAATAAGTGAAAAGTGGCATTTAAATACACAATAAATCCCTTTGATAAAGTGAGTTCTGAAAATTTATCGTATATCATATATGCGAAGTACTATTAGAAGTCATGATAATCAACAGATTGTAAGGCGATTGGGCAGCCTGAATAGGTAAGTAGTAGTCAAAGTAAACACATTTTAAATACCAAGGAAAGACAAACATGTTACACTGTACCACAAAGTTTGAAAGTGAGAGATAGAAAGGCCCCATATATTAGAAACGAACAGCATCTGCATGCTATGTAATTTTTGACGCATAATGTAGACGAACATATAAAGAAATAAAGGATCAATATATAAAAGATGTTCTACAAAGAATGGAAGTAATCTAAGAAATGTGATTAATTCTTTGTACCAATGACAAAGAAAAATATTGTAATTCAATTACAGCCAAAATCCTTGGACAAACTATCTACAAATTTACACTGTATTTCAAACTATTAACAGTAGAATTTGCTCCTCCGTCTTGCGCAAAATTAGGAGAACAGTATCTCAAAAAAAATCACCGGCAAAATTTCTCCCAGCGTTAGCTTCGTTGTCTAGCAAAGCAAGCTGCAGAGTTATACCTTCCCATGTGGATTATGTTTATTGATAGAAACGTCACTCATGGAAGGGAAAGGAGCAATAACCAAGTAAAAGAATCTTTTAGTGTTTTTATACCTTATTTTCCCATTATTCATAAATATATATATATATATATATATATATATATATATATATATATATGTGGGTCAGGATCGAGGGACAACATTTTTGACAACAATTTTGGCGTACCCATATGAAAGATGAATCAATAGCTGAATTTTGGGGAGGATTGTCTCCTCACAATATAGATCACCCATACAAAAAAATCAGCACATTCTGAAATTTCTAACCCCATCAAATGTGGTTTTCAAGTTAATGATAAAAATAGACAGTCCATAATTCTTCAACTTGTAAACTGGTCTACGAACATCGGAATGATTTGAATTTTTGTGAGGATGATCTCCTCACCATAGAGACTATCCTCCCCAAAAATCATCCCACTTCAAAACTTCTAATTTATATATTGGCCGCATCAAATTTTTATTGTCAAAGATGTTGTATGAAAATGTTGTCCCCAGATCCTGACCCTATATATATATATATATATATTAGTTTCCTATTGCTCTTGTAAATTGCATGAAAGATGCGAATTGTTTCTCTTGACCGAAGTGAAAGGTCCAGTGTACACCATAGAGATGCCTGCCCCAAAATTCCAAGTTTGATAATTGCAGAAACTTTAGATACTGTAACTGGAAAATTTAAAAAAAGAGCACAAAATGGATCAGAGGAAAGATCGATAGAGTATTAAAAAACAATAAATAGATATTAAATAATAACTTTCACATAATAAGAAGGATGTCTAGTGCTAGAAAATGAAAAGAAAAAAAAACCAGCAAGACAAAATACAGAACCAAAAAGAGATTGTAACCATATGAAAACTACAAACTTAACATGGAAATTCTAGTGGTCCCAAGAATTATGAGACACGAGGTAAATCCAAGAATAAATTATCTAAAGTTCGTTTTCACAACTTACGTTACTAATGACATGCTTAGGTCATGTATCCAACTTTCCAACCTTGCTATGATGCAAAGCACAGTAATCGCCTTATTTGATGTACTAAGGTATAAAACATCCATATTTCCGTCATAAGTTGAACAAAATCAATCTCTTCTAGGTATAAACACCAAATTTAATGGCTAACACTCTGCAATAGTAAACCAAGTCTGAGCACTACTGGCCCTCATACCGTAATTACAAAGATGCAATCCGGGCTTCACTCCTTTCAGATTGCAATACAAGGTAGTAGACAAAATAAAGAGGTTTTTCTTTAGCAACATAACCATATATAAACTCAGCACACGGTCACTCACAAGGAAAAGTAGTATATGCTGTTCCCCTCTTAACATCTGACAAACCAAGACTTGTCACACAGACAAAAGTACTAAAACAAAGTGTACAGAAGAGCAGATACATAAATTCTACTGAGAAATAAATCTGGCCACAAAATTCCTTTGTTTACAGAAGAACAGTCGGGCAGTCCATGCAAATAGAATCATCACAACTAAATATAAACAGTAACAGAATTCACTGGCATCCAAAATACAATGGATACAGCAAGCAACATAGACCCATACATTCCATACCTCTCAAGCGAGTAGCACAACGTGTACCTGGGAACAACCTTTAAAAGCTATAGAAGTCAAGCAAATTATATACATTAAATAAAAGCATGCCAAGATAAGCATGACAAGGAGGCCAACTCATCATTGAACCTTCACAAACAGAAGGTAAAAAAGAAAAAAACAATCAACAATAACTGTTTTCATACTTGAGAAATATGTGCAAGGCTAAGAAAATGAGAATCGCAGAAAAAAACGACGACATCTAACAATAGCTTTATGCAGCACATAAATAATAAACAGCAGTTAGAACATAAGCAATCTGAGTAAATGACTCGTCTGTATTCTAACAGCAATCTTACTTGAATTTGAGAAGGAAATGCTATCAAAATTGTCTAAGAACATAAAATAGGCAACCCCAGTGAAAGGCATAATGGAGGCAAATATGTCTAAGGTAGCATATCTAGCCTGAAGACATTTTTCCCATTGATGACCATGACATTAGAGTTACTACAATCAACCAGCAACTCTCTTGGCAAAAGAAAAAAAATGAATCATGTCTAAGGTGGCATCTAGCCTGAAGACATTTTTCCCATTGATGACCATAACATTATAGTTGCTACAATCAACCAGCAACTCTCTTGACACACAAGAAAAAAATGAATCACGAAAACAAACAACTAAAAGAATAAGCAGCTGCATCTTATGCCAGAAGCTCTAAAATTACAAACAAAACAGCAGCCTTTACTAATCCCTGCCCATGATAAATCGTATCCAACCACCAATTCATAGGAAAATCTCCCTACATGATAAGAAGAAAGTAAATAGCAATGATTGCCTGCCTTGAGAAAGAGAAACCTCGCCTTCAAAAGTGAGCATATAGAGCAGTCGTTTTTTTCTCCTGACTTGCCATGACATC
Organism: Euptelea pleiosperma; assembly: GCA_035048495.1. Lineage (NCBI taxonomy): Eukaryota > Viridiplantae > Streptophyta > Magnoliopsida > Ranunculales > Eupteleaceae > Euptelea > Euptelea pleiosperma. The sequence goes on from CM068552.1 coordinate 15,201,833, forward strand.
TACAAACCAGTGGAAGAACATGCAAAGAAACAGAGAGTTTGCATAAAACAATTTTGATCAATTTAAGCACAGTTACAATTGTCAACAACCACAAAAGCGGACACACATTCTACAAATAACAGAGCAATTCAGCAGTACGATTGAAGATCCATTTGACAGAAGAGTTCAATATATATGTAAGCAACTATTTGATAAATAACTCACCTCAATAGGTGTCATCAATTCTAGAGGCTTCTCCCAACTAGATTGTCTCGTCTTCTTGTTGAAATAATATCTAAAAATATTAGATACAAAAATTATTCAGAATATCTACCAAAAAAATAATGTAATAAAGGACTGGATCCAAAATGACTAAACATCAGTAACCACAAGTACCATAAAAAAAACATGGGCATTAACATTTCTTAGATGCATACAAGAGGAAAAATATAGCTTCAACACTTAATGCATAAAAATAAAAACATAAAAACAAGTATTTGTTATATAAATGCCATATACCTTCTTCCATCAGCAGAAGTATGCTCTTGCCAATCCGATGATGACTGTATGGTGGGGTTAGGATGCACACCTGTTGCCTGAAAATCCGTCAAACAAAAACTCCCCAAATTAAAGGAGTACAAAAATTTCACATGGACAGATAAATCATAGAGCAACAACGAATGAAAGGAAAGGACTCTTACTGGAACAGTGGCAGCTATGACTGTAGGTTGCTGGCCAGTCTGCTGCACAGGTGTGACAAGAGGCGTGCTCTGGCTTCCAGATGACAACCAAGGTTGTCCACTAGCAGGTGTCACCGGTGCATGCATTTGGGATATCGGTTGATACTGGGACGAGGCATTGATATTATTTTGTGGCTGACCATAAGAAGATGGTGCAAACTGGAAAACATGCAAGCATATGAAATTAAGGATTAGGAATAAAGATAATCCACCAACTCAAATCAGTCACGTCAACCACGAATACACTAATACAAAATCTTACAGTATATGACGAAGAAAGAGGCATTCCTGGACCACCTACACCAGGCAAATGATTACTTAAAGGCTGGGTATTTTGCTGAGGCTGCGGTGATCCAGATGTCATAGGCCTGTTTGGTTGACCATATTGCATTGGAATCGCTTGTGATGAAGGTGGACCATGAACTGGCTGGCCAGATCTCGGAGGCAACTGCTGCATCAGTTGAGGAAACTGGAGCTGCTGACTTTGAGCAGAAGGTATTCCAACATTTGATACGGAAATACCTTGACCAACAGGGCGGAATTGTTGGGAAGCTGCTGGAATAAATGGCTGGGATTGTTGTTGTGGAACAGGTCGGAACTGTAATAAACAATGAATTGCAAAAGAGCATGCATTCAAGATGCTAAAAATAACTAATACGAATAAAGTCCAAACTTGTTGAAACATTTACCTGCATAGACATAGGTGGACCAAAATTTTGTGGAGGGCCTGCAGATCCAACCATTGGGGGCCGAAGTGGCTTTTCACAATAATAACAAAGAGCAATTTATCAGAGTCATGCAACAAAATTAAAACTAAACAAATAATACGAGTTCATATAAGAAGAGAGAATATTTATGCTACCTGTGCCCCAGACGATTGTGCATTACCAGCCATTTCTACAAAAAGCCAAGCCTCACTACTACAAAAATTAAGATGTAAGAAGCAGATTAACCAAAATGCATGCAAGGGTAAAAGCCAAAGAGTTGCTACAACTAGCATAAGATAGGAAAAAAAAGGACGAGGAGAGAAAGAAAGAGAGAGAATGCTAGATTCTGCTTACCAGAAGAACAGACCCAGAGGTAAAGAGTACCAGATAATCTATGAAAAAAAGAAGAACCATGGTACCCAGAACAGAATAATTGCACTTAGATGGTACAGAACTAAGACGAACCAAGAATAATATTACACCACAGAAAATTTCAACTATTATATCTGGTACCAACCAAATAAAATAAAATAAAAAATACAATCCATTCACTAGTATCGTTGACAGGACGAATAGTAAGTGGAAGATATCATAGATCTAAGAGCATAGAGCCTGCATGTGAAAAACATTGGGTACAGCCGTACAGGTCCATTATATACAAAAAAAGGCTCAAATCAACAGATAAGAATCACAGATCAGGCTCATTTTTTGGGTGTAGGTTTACCAAGAGGTATGCCAAATATTCAATGGGTTAGTGGGCCCGTAAATGTGCCATGTGGCACCAAACCACGTCACACATGGAGAAGCTTCCATATGTATCACATGTATATATATATATATATAACAAGAACACTAATATTTTTAAGAATTAGTCGTCGTGTCAAACACATGCTGACACTTTTTCAAACAGATCTCTTATTCATATATCTTGTTTTCAGCTATTATTTATATAGTGTTTATCTGATTTTAATGTAAACTTATTAATAAAAGCTCTTCTATATTATATCTCTCAACATATGGAAGGGCATTCTCAACATTAAGAGTACCCTATTTCACTTAGGAGTTTGCTATCCCTATTACAACCAATTGTGCTTGCAAGGTAGAAAGGAGATCACGCCATTACAATACCAGTCATCTTCCACCTCGATAGGACCTTTAAAGAAACAAAAGAAAGATTTCGATCCCCTCAAGAAGAGTTGAAGTGTTGAGTGAGGATGTGACCCATAAAATTAATGTTGGGTGACTAAAGTGGAGACGCGCTTCTAAAATATTATGTGATCGACGTGTGCCTATAAAACTAAAGTAAAAATCTTACAAGACAGCAATAAGACTGGCTATGCTTTGTGGGGCAATCAAGAAACAACAAGTTCATTGAATGAGTGTAGCAAAGATGAGGATGTTGATATTGATGAGTGGAAAAACTAAGAAAAATCTATTCATAAACAATAACATTCAACGAAATCTAAAAAATAACCGCAATAGGAGATAAAATAAGGAAAAGTCGATTGAAATGGTTTGGGCACGTACAACGAAGATCAATAATGGCACCAGTAAGTAAGGAGTGCTTTGGTAAAAGTTGAAAAGGCATAAAAGGAAGAAAAGAAAGCCAAAAATGAAATGGAGTGAGTTAGTAAGAAAAGATTTGAAGACATTTCTTGACAGAAAATATAGCTCTTAATAGAGTCAAATAATGAAATAAGGTTCATGTTGTCAACACCACAAAAATAGATAAGACCTTTAGAGTAACCCTTCAACATCTCTCAAAATGCCACTGACATAGGCAAAGCATCTATTGTCAAATGAGAAACCATGAAATTTAAGCTTAATGTTTCCCAATTTAAATTTTCCAATTTCGCAAAATGGGAGATTTCTTCCTCAAGTACTATCAAAAATATCGTTCCACCCAAGATCAAAGTCGATACCGATTTGGCTTCTTAGATAATTTGATGTTTTCTTTCATTCCATAAATTCCCCACAAAAAGGGAAAGCATGTAAATTCCAAATGTTCTTCCACATCCACCATGAGTGCTAATAGACCATCCCCCAGTAAGTTCTACCATAGTGGCCAAGAACCCAAAGATCAACAAATGATCTTTAAGAACTGCTCTACACATCCTAGCAGACAAATAGTGAGTGATGAGGAGGTTTACAAATTTTTCATCTTCTCCACTTATCCATAGTTCTATAGAAACTTGTATACATGCCTATGAAGATATTACTAACAAAAAATTTACAAGCACGCAAAATATATTTATATAAGCATATTTACAAAAACTTTATGTAAGCACAATGAGGAGTATGTTGTGCACAAAAGAATAATGCTGAATTCCAACCCTTATTTGGCCCAATTGGACCATATATCAAGGTCCAACATGCCTCCTTTATTAGCTAGTCAACACATGGGTTCGAGGACCCACGATCGACTTGCAAGTTGAATTTTCTCTGCCCACTTTAGCAGCAGCCCAAAAAGGCGTCCCATCTGAACACGCATGAAATTTCCAATTTGGTCACTACATTAGTTTCCAATTTGAATCTAGAGTTAGTTTCTAATTTTGAGTCCTGTTATTTTCTAATTTGAGTCGATATACATCTAGGAAAGTTTCTATTTTCCATTTTAAAAAGTCTAGTCTATTTTGTTTTTTTTTTGATAAATGTGTGTATATTATAGACAGGGGAAACCCCAAAAATGTACAAAGGCCAGGATCTAACTCTCAACACGAAGAGTAGGATCCTTGATCAACTCAAACCAACGAAAAACAAAGGTCTCAAAATAACAACCCCGGAAAGGAGGGAGCACGAGGACCACACATAGAGAAAGGCCTTCACATCTAAAATCACTTCCTGCAAACATTTTTCCTTATCTTCAAAAATCATGTGATTCCTCTCCTTCCAAATAGCTCAAATTATCGCAAAAGGTAGGTAACTCCATAGAAGCCGCCCTTTTCCTGACGTTGATTCTTCCGCACACCCTTGGAAGAGGCCACCCACATGTTGGGGAATAACAAAAGGGATCTCAAACAAAGCGAAAAACGTGTGCCAAACTGCATAGGAGAATCTACAGTGCAAGAGAACATGATCCACCAATTCCCCCTCGGATTTGCACAAAGCACATCTATTAGGGATCATCATACCCCTACTAATGAGGTGATCCACAGTCAAAATCTTGTTGTGAAACACCGTCCACGTAAAAAGTCTAGTCTATAATGAATCATATATTGAATCTAGTAAAGTCCACAACTAATTTTTCTCATGGTTCAAAGTCTCGCCCGATCCCGAGTCAACTCGAGCGATCCGGATCCGGATCGATAGCTTTCAAGACACATAACCAAAGTTTGGACCGGATCACATAGGACCGGTCAAGACGGCGAGCTAAATCGGTCAAATCGGACGATCCCACCGAGTTGACTAGGCGAGTCGAACCAGGCAGAAATGACTATATATACCCGAATTTGGGGGGGTTTCCCGTTGATTCAAACCAAACGAGGAAATTTAAAGTACAAAAATAAAAACCATATGCTAAATTCGAATTACAATCGAAACTCTAATTACTCATCCTCGCCTCAAATCGCTAATCTTCATCAAAACAGGCGTAAAAGAGCAGGAAACGAGGATAGAAAGCAACAAAATATCAGGAAAAAAAAAGAATAACACAAACCCTCACCCTAACCCTAACTCAAGCATAAACCCCACCACGGAAAAATAACGAAATCAAAAGAAAAACAAATTGAAACTCAAGAGAAGCTTAAAGATGGGGGAAAATGGCGGAAACCCTAAAATGCTTCTTGAATCCAATAGAAAACCTGGATCTCGGGCGGAGCCGTTCGCGGCGGAGGAAACCCTTTTTGTTCTTTGCCTGCTCTTTGACAAGGGAGAGAGAATGAAACTAGAGATCTTCGCTCAACTACTTTGATCCCTGTGAATCCGGTAGGCAGCACAGAGTATCAATGGGGATTATATGACTCTCTTCGGCTACTCCTCTTTCCATCTTCCATCGGATTGATCCGTATCGAGATCGATAGTGGCCGATCCCAAAATTTTGAACCATGACTTTTATGTCTTAGGTTGTGTTTGGTAAAACTTAATTTCAGCACTGAAAGGTTAAAGTGCTTAAGTGTTGTAAGCTTAATTACTTATGTCTCAATTAGATCATTTGGCAAAGGTCTTATGTCTAAGAATTAAGTCAAGGGTATTGTGGGTATTTTAAAATGTTTATGAGGATATTTTTGTAAGTTTTTTAAAGAGAAAGCTTTCATAAAAAGGGTACTTTGGGAATGAAAAGAGAATCTTATAATTTTTTTTAAAGATGCTAAAACTTACCGCATTGCCTTTTTCAATGATGCATGTAGCATTTTAAAGATCTTTTCACGACCAACTGTTATTTCTACATGTTCTTTGAGATTTTGTCATTTTGGGACCCAAAAAGGAGCTTGAAAATTAGTGACAGGAATTGAGATGAGATATGCTGTTTAGGGTTATAGATACTGGTTTGCAACTTTGTCAAATTCGAGTTGAATCGAAAAGTCTCGTGGGCTATGTTACCCGGATATGGCAAGGACATGGGACCGACACGGGGAGGATACGGAATTTACACTCAAAATGGAAGTATCCGACACGGATACGGCACCCATTTTGAAGTATCCGGGTATCATAGCTCATGGGGTAGAATTCATAACAAATCGGGATTCAATGCGTTAGATTGTATGATTCATACAGATTTTATTTACAAGTTAAGGAAAAAATGCCTAAATCCTCTAGAATTTATCCTATAATAACAAAAAAAAATTAATATATTTAGGAATAAAAATATGACAGATTACCTTCTGAATTCACAGTTACGTAAACAAAGCATCTTTTCACAAAAAGAAAAATCAAAACCATGCATCATTAATTCATGATCAAATGAATTAAGTTTAAATCTCTCATCAAAAACCAATCAAAAAAAAACTCTCATCGAAAACATCCCATCTATCAATCTTTCAATTGCACGCATGGACAAGCATTTCTTCTCATCCATGCTAGATGATGTTTCAAGAGAAGAACGCCACCATATAAAGTTTCTTAAAATAATTGCAATGGAAGAATTGCTTGTCGTAGAATATTAAGTTCATGCCTCTTACTGGAAAGTAATCAACCTAACAACTTGAAATGAAGTAAAGCAAGAGAAAATAGACATAGATGATTCCTCGTTGGTAGAATTTTGTACAAACAATTCCAATTTATTTCATATCCCCAACCTTAACCACTTAATAGACTTAATAGTTCCCTGTTAGGGAACAAGTCCTGTTAGGTATCCTATTAATAACTTATTCTAATCGTTGAAGGCCTTTAAAGCTTAAGATATAAAAAGAGAGACAAAAAATAAAAAGCCAAAACAATTAATCGGAACTATGTTAAAACTATCTTTCGTTTGTGTAGAAATACATAACAAGAAACCTGTTATAAAGTTGTTTAGCTGGGAAATATCCACTTTCTTTCTTTCTTGTAGAGTTTAAGATTTAGTAGGATCCAATTGCCATCATGCATCTCCTCATCTTTCTTACAGAAATCTAAATCCATGACGTGACTACTGAAAACATCTTGCTGTTTCCATCATAATGCATGTTGCAACCAATCCGCTAGCATAATCTTAGCTTCCTAGCACATGAACTACACTTTGATTCCACAATAAAAAATAAATAAAATAATAAGAATAATCTCAAAACCTAACCCTAAAAGTCTAGTTTTAGAATCTCGAGGTGATGATGCCACAAAATAGATTTAACCGAAGTAACAGAGATAGTAAAACTCTACAAACAAGAAATGCCAAAACACGAAACTCAGCCTCAAACCCTAACCCTAACGCGAAACTCAAATGCATGCCTCAAAAACCCTAATCGAAAACCATCGAACGGAAAGCCCAGCAACAGACTCAAACCCTAACTCTAACCTTACTCCTTAAACCCTAACTGCATGTCGCAAACAATAAACTCTGACTCGCTAATCTGTAAATTGTTAAATGAGGAACCCAAACCCCTCGAAAATCAACAAAGTCGCCATTGAATGAACAGAGAATTACCGTAGCACAACGATGATTCTTCAAAAGTAGTACAGATGAGTGTGAATTCAACGTGAACAAATAGGGACGAAAATCGGAAAAATAAGAAAAACATAGAGAGGAGAGAAAAAGACTTACCGGATTAGGGGGATCGAAGAAGAGTTTTTGATTTGAGTTACAGTACTCTAATGTGCTCCACCAGGGAACATGTTATTTATACAGACTTAAACCAACCTAATACCATGCGTCCCGACTCCCGTGCTTAAATTCACACGACCTGTCCTTATCACTTTGCGCGGTGGTCGGACTGGCGCCGGGTTTTTGGAAACCCGGACCAACCATTGACCCGGTGGGTTGTCCGGTTCAACTAGTTGGTCAGACTGATGCCGGTTTTTCATAATTTTAAGAGTGAGGGATTTTTGGCTTTTCCTCGTCACTATATTGATTCATTTTGCAAGTCACTCAATGTTTTTTATATATTTGTGTCTAACATTTGACCATGGTCAACGTCATTGACCACAGACGCCCATTAACAATCCCCTGGATATCCCGGAGGTTTTCAAAATGGCTATAATAACCTACAAAAACTTAGAGTACGATTATATACTTCCTAATTTCAATTTTTTAAGAAAAAAGATGTCTACGATCCAGCTATCCATTATATACATGATCCAATGACCAATAAATATTTTGTCGTAAAAACCTAAATACATTGTTCTTATAAAATAAAAAAGTGGAGAGCGGGTGAACCCTCACTATTGCACCCATCCTAAACTAGCTAACCAGCAACGCCCACAATCAACGGAAGATGAGATTCACCTCCATCACATTGACCAACGCTAAGCGTTGTGATAGTTTTCTTCTTTTTCGTCCTCCTCATCCTCTTCTACTACAAGAAATATAAGTTTTAGTGGCGACATTTTTAGCCGCAGTTCATATCTCGTCACTAAAAATCTACCTTTAGTGGCGAAAATCAGATGTCGCCACTAAGTGTTACCGTAGCCATATTTGACGACAACCCACATGTCGCAGCAAAACGTCGTCACTAAATTAATGGAGTGAAATTTTGGCTCAAATTTTATTTGGAGGAAAATATAATTAGTAGCGAAGTTTAGGTTTCGCGGCTAAAAGTTAAAGTTTTAGTGGCAACTTTACCTGTCATTGTTAATTATTAGTTTTAGTAGTTTTTTTTATTTTTTATGGCTAAATGCATAACTTTTTGTGGCAATTGAGTTTGCCATTAGTCAAGCGGATCGAACCCTTGACATGCAACTCTATCATCTCCAAGGGCGTCTCCTCCGCTGCTATGGAAATGCACCATCTCCACTATGCTCGGGTTGCTCCATTTTGATTTGTTCTTCTCTCTCTCACACCGTCCACCCCATCTACACTCTCAATAAGACACGAGTATGCAAACCCCCCTCTGTTCTTAGATTTGAGCACTTATTGGATGTTGCCTACCACTTATGACTCACCACTCTATGTGGGTTATGTTGCTTCAGATTTTGTTTTTGTACTGTTTTTTGCTTACAAGGTTTTGCTTTAGATCCAGGGCTTCACATGGCTCTATTTTTCTTCTTTTCATCTATGAATGATACTTTTCACTATACCTGAAAACACCAAACAAATGACTGAGAACTTTTCAAATTGCTCTTGTTAGTTGACTTGCCCTTCCATCATCCTTCACAATCTTCATTTTTTGAATCAAGAAGGTAGTGAAAAACTGGTAAGATTTACATACATTTCCTGCTATTGCAATATAGTTGAAGATGTTTTTATAGATATACGACATAATTTTATAAAATATAAAATGTTAACATTGATTTGGGATTGCATGAAACTTTTCTTTTGTGTTCCTATTGGTCTATGGGTTGGACTAATAATTGGGTTCATAATTGAGTATTACACTAGCAATGCATGTAGTATCTAATCCTTTAAAGCACATATAATTATTTTGTATATTGCAGGACTACATACAGTCAAATCATTTTTAGTTTCATTCTAGTAACTATCAATTTAGCCATTGCTTCTTCTTGTTGATTACCTTCAGCATTAAAGAGCTTTTCCCATTGACCCTTATTAGTCAAAGTGAAATGATAGGATTAGCAGATATGAATGGTTTGTCGACATTAGGGATAGTATAGATATTTAATTCAACCGATAAACTGTCTATCAGGTGATAATTTTTCAAGCGTCAATAAAACATATGAGACTCTATCGAAAATTTTATAAGCTTAATCAACTCCGAATTCAAGTCAAACTTATTAATTGAGTTTTTTTATTTAGGGGATGTTTGATATAGATAAAATAACAATATATACTGTCTCCCAACAAAACTTGGTGATTAAAGAGAGAAACTTGTCTCCCAACTCCTAAGGGATTTGGTGATTAAATAAAGAAATCTGTTAGTAATGCTCTTGGACATGGGGTGCTACAGAAAATCAAAGTGTTTTCAAATCTCATGAGAATAAGTAGTGTAGAACTACTTAGTTCATTTATGTCATTCTGCTATTTTTTCAATAAAAATACATAAAATATTTATATTCTTTAAATGTATAAAATACGTATCATATCCGAGAGAAGAGTGTATGACTGTGGGAGTTTTTGAATATAGATACTACTAATCTGGTTATTATCTTCTGCATATATATCATGTGTTATATTTTTTGATAATATCTAATCATATTTTTTATTTATTTGCAGGCCAGAGACATGTGATGCATAATTTCTTAAAAGCTCGATTATCGTGATATTCTTATTTGTATTTTTTGTTATAACGATATATATATATAGTTTAATTATATTTATAAATGAATATTTTACTTAAATGAATTAAATTTAAAATTATATTTCAATAGTTTGTAGTGATTGATTTTCATATTCGCATTTTAAATATAAGTATGTTCATGAAAAAACATGTATATAAAAGGGAAAAAAATTTATTAAAAATAATATTTTTTATTTTTATCAAATTTTAACTTTTAGCCGCGATAATAAGTCGCTACTAAAACTACGATACTTATCATTTTTTGTGTCAACATATAATTGCAGCTAAATATATACTTTTTAGCCGCAAGTAGAAGTTGCTACTAAAAAATTACGATATTAAACACTTTTTATGGTTACATTTAGTTTTATGTAAACATATAATTTTGTAGCCGCAACTAGAAGTTGCCACTAAAAATTACTTTTATTTTATACTTTAGTGGCGATTTATACATTTAGTGACAATAATTTTCATTAATTAGTGATGACAAATGGCGTGGCTAAAATGTTTATTTTAGTGACGATTATAATGTCGCGGCTAAATGTTTCACTTTTAATTAATGACGATTATAAAGTCGTCACTAAAACTTTTAGCCACAGTACTTTCAGTTGCAGCGTAGTCGCGATGAAAATGTCGCTACTAAAAGATTTAGCGATGACAATGTTCGCTGCTAAAAGTCAAATTTCTTATAGATATTTTTCTTCCTCTTATTATTCTTATTTTTTATTTGCTTTATGATTGATCAAAAGTTGTCAATATGGTGTATAACTAAAAGAGAGTTTTTAGATTGTTATCATTATCTAATGACTAATTAATCTTGATCTAGGAGATGTTATAGGGTTTCATTGAGTGATAGATACCAATGTACTATAACTTCACTATGTGTGTAGCACGGGGGTGTGATGAATGAAATTTTTATTCTCTTGTAAAGACCATCCACTTTTTCTTAAATCAAGTTTCATTCACTTTCTTATGTAAATTGATATAATCTTAAAATTAAATTGTTCAATTTCTCATTATTCTTTTTCTTCTGTATTACATGTTTCCATTTTTTTTTTTGTAACCTACCATAAGATACACCATTAGGTTCAGCTATGAAAAACTATAGAATGCATTGGTGAGGTTGTTATAAATAATTTAGAAGGAAAACCATTATAAACACAATTCATAACGGCTATAAGATACATTATTTTTCTGTTACTTTTTTGAACGATGATAAGCGACCTGTCGAAGCTGTGGGATGTAAAAATGGATCAATTGGAGAGCGAGGGAAGTGCTATAGATCTTGGAGATCTAGGATAAGAAAACATTGGATATACAGTTTCATTATTAGTGAAAATTATTAATTTAAAAAAAAACCATATTTTATATAAAGAAAATGATATAATCATCTTAAAGACCACGCCTCTCAGGGGTTCATAGCATTGGACAGTCTTAGGAATAATGTGATGTGATTCCCAATGACCGTCAGTAACCTGAATTTAGGGACGATAGTCACCTATAGATGATAGTAACAATGCCCAACAAGCAAACTTCAGTTGGAACCTATACAAAGGCCTATGATAGTCAACGTGGCCAAATCAAAAGATCTAAGAAAGCTTAAAATATTTAAAAAAAAAATTATAAGGCAAAAAAAAATGAAAATGACGTGTGTGAAAGTAGAACTTCCAACCTAAACCTATAGTTTTTCTTAATTTGTTTATAATTAGTGTCATTTTTGATTTATTTATAATTAGTGTTAAGAAAAAGTTATTCTATTAATTTTTTTTCTACAGTGATTTTTTATATTGTGGTCATATTAAAATTATTTTGTGATTTGGTATTTGAACTCATTGACTAAACGATGATGATTGATAAGTTAGTGGGCCAACCAACTTGTTATAGGAATAGGGTTTTATAAAAACTATATTAGTAAATCTATTACCATTAGTATCACAGTTATAAAAAATTGAATATCTAATCTCTTTATCTATCAATTGAATCTAATTAGTTAAATTGCAACAAAGAGATTAAAAAACCTCTACTCGATAAAATCAAATTTACTTATCAAAGTCCTTTGTTAGTTTTTAGTTAAGGTAGAAACTTGATGTTAACCCATTATTCATACAAGAGACAAAATATTACATTAATGGATCACTTAGAGAAGAATTGGGCGCCTATGGATGTATAATAAAAAATAATCTTAGTGAAGCATACTTTGCATATGCAGGTCTATGTAAGAAATTCGTTGTCATCTACTATAAGATTCAAGCTATTGATAAAGGACTAGAGCTAGCGATATCCAAAGGAGCGAAGTCTATTCAAGTGGACCACAAATTCTACACATGCAGCGGGGGTCATAAAAGGCAAGTTCGTTTTTTTATGGCAAACAAGGAAATTAGTTAAAAATATTTATAGTAATCGTAGTAGATTTGATAATTTTGAGATATGCCGTGTGTTTTGATAAACTAAAAAAGTAGCAGACAATCTTGTATTTATTAGCACTTTGATTGAGTATATATTGTTATACTTTCATCATCTCCATGGAGATCTGAAAGACATTGTTAGAGAGGATGTCTCTGGATGATTGTACTTTTGATTGTAAATTCTTTAAATTTTTAGGTCAGGAAAGGGTCTGCCTGACCCCATTTATCTAACAAAAAAAATTACATTAATTAATTTTTATCTTATTAGCATATAAAAAAAAAAGAAATATAGGAAAATGTTTTATCCAATATGTCATATTTAACTTCGATTTTTTTTTGTACAAACGATAAAAATATTACATATCATAGTTACTATCTTCTTTGATTTTTTCTATTAATCTTTCGGGAGCTTTGAGAGAATCATTAGATTTATGATGATGATCAATGGTGGCTTGACATATATTAATTTTTGCCATGTATTTAATATTTTAAGATTTAAATAAATACATCACATCACCATTAGATTTTAAGTTCATGTTATTATCTTTATAACTTTGAATTTAAAGATTGTATTTGATGTATATTGTATTAGTTATTTTAGGAGATCTTATAAATAATATATCGAATGTTGTTGTCTACTTTTAAGGTAAATTCAGACAGTAAAATCAAGGCAATACAGTCTTGATGATTACAAAAATGTGAATGTGACCATCTTATTCAAATTTGATAGACGGATGTTGTTACAAAGATTGATTGGAGGCCTTAATTAAAAAGCTAAATATTTCAACCAGATCTATAACAATATTAACAATTACTTATTTGGACGATAAATGATCAATAACTTCAATTAACATAGATAATGACTTGATAAAGTTGTTAACAATTAAAAAATAAAAATTATTAGCAGATATATTCATCAACTAGAGAATTGTTTATCACCTTTCATCTATATAGCTTGGGGTGGATAGTCATTATTGTGTTAGAACTGCACTGAGTACAAGAAGTTTATGTGAATCATTAGTAGAAGAGTTGAATGATGTCTTTTCATCTCTAGCCAAACCCACATTTGATCATAATAATTTAGAGCCAATCGATCAAAATTATTTGCATATTGTAAGTAATGAAGTACAAAATTATGATATTAGTAATTTTTCGAATGTTGATAGTGAAAATAATATTAACCTTACTTGTGTACACGTTATAAAAGAACGAGTCACCGAGAGTGACAACTTATTATAATGGTAAATGGTGTAATGAACATGTTTATGCTTCACGTATCAATGATGTATTTGACATTAAAAAATAAGAATTAAACACTCAGCATGTATGTGTCAAAAATACGAATAAGAAATAACATACTAAAATGACAGGTCGTAGGGTCGCTAAGTAAATCATTTAAAAGCTTAAATACCATTTGAAGATATAAAAAGTCAAAAATATCAAAATTAGAATTTTGAAAATAATTCGATGTAGATATATGTATATAAATGACTTGGTATGCAAGGGACATACTATTAAAACTTTTTATAGTTCTTATGCGCTGTAACAAAGGCAGGATTTTGTTCAACAATGGGTGAGGTAGCAAACAGTGGTCAATTAACAATGTTAATAATTGCTTGTGATATTTTTAATTTATAAAATTTTGACATTTTTAATTGACGGAATCATTCCTACATAAAAAGAGGCAATTAAAGTCTATTATATTTTTTTAATTTCTCAAATTCTAGTCATTTTTTTGAGTAAATCTTTAACAACAGACATTGGTCATCAACATTGATGACAAACCATAATGTAATAATCTAAATTCTCAAAACCTTAATGGGTGTAAACCTTAGTGTAGGAAACTATACAACTTATGGTAATATAATATTTAATTTATTTTTCTTTAAAGAGCATGTTGAAAATTATAGAACCTATAGTAATATATGAAATAAAATAATTAGCTCAACCTAATAACCTTAGAAACTATATCTCTAAATTTATAGATTTTTCAAATTATTCTTTATCAGAAGAATATTTTTATAATTAAGGTTTATTGTATCTTATATATACATCTTAACTTCAATTACTTGGTAGTCATGCGATCATATGCATTTGAAGCAATCAATAACTTTATTGAGATTTTTAAAAAATTCTAAATTAAGAGTATTTCTATTATTTAAATATTCAAATAATTTAATGTTTAGAGTATAACTTGTTACTTCGATGTTGAAATCATGATACGTTTGATGTTTTGCAATCTTTGATTTTTAAGTGACAAATCCTCGTGTAATAAAGTTTTTCTAATTTCATTATTTTTTATTTTTAACTTAAATTTGAAAATTAAATATTTAATTTAAATATAAATAATTAATTTAGTAAATACTTAATATTTGGTAAGGGCCCACACTTGGAGACTGGTTTTAGGCTCACATTAGAGCACAAAATTATGAGATTAATTAATTAATTACCACATTATTTTATATGATTTAATAAGAAATAAATATCTTATACATTAAAATTTTTGATAAATTTTGATCGCACTTTTCGTCTTTGAACTTAAACCATCCGTTTATCTTTTTCTCTCTTGATCGAAATGTCCTCATTTTTAAAGTTACCAAATACCCCACCCTTTGATAACCACCTCACCCCTTATGGATGTCTCGCCAGTCACTTGGTGGACATGTAAACCAAAAATTAGCACCATTAGTGATTTAGAACCTTTGGATCTTTGCACCCAAGTAACGCTCAATAATTATCGATCAAATTCCTACGGTTAAAATAAACCCAAGAAAATAACTTCAATCCAACACTTAAAAATCACTAATCAAGCTAATTTTTGGTTTGCAGGTCCACTGAGGGACTGGCCAAACATCAATACGGTCAGTGCCCTCAAATAGTGTGCCACGTGGCTCATATTGTGGGTTGTGACCGGCTTTGCTCACAACCCGTAATAGGAGTGGTGATCAGATGGTCTAAGGTGCATGTGGTGCCCAACAATTGGCACATTTTGATTGGCGTTGAACACCTCGGGCTGCTAAAAGACTAGTTAAAGTGACTAGTGAATAGACCGACGTGTCCAACACCAATCAAAATGTGCCAACTAGGGGGGCACCACATGCACCCCTAACCATGTGATCACCAATCTATGATAGAAGTTTTACTCTTAAATGGGACAAATCTAGTCTACAACTGTTTGCAGATTAAAACTATGCAAACATTGTATCCACCGTCGAATGCTCCTTGAAAAATGTGTTTTTAATTTATAAAATAGACTCTTTTGAAAATTTTGAAAAAATAAAATTTCAAGAGACATCCAACAGTACTAACAATGTTTGCATATTTTTAAGTCTGTAAATAGTTGTAGACTAGATTTGTCCTTTAAATGGGAATACTCTATCCATTGCAGGTGGTCAGACCACGTGGAAGGGGGCTGGTACGCGTAATAATGGTGGGCTGATGTAAATGTAATAATGGCGGGCTGTCAGTTGGTATTTTCATAATTTTGAGAAAGGGTATTTTGGTCTATAGGGCTAAAGTTAAACAATTTATTTAGGGTGAAAGATAGATGGCAACAGTCAAAGGGATAAACACAATATATTGAAACTAGCAGGGGGTTATGCAAATATCTCCAATTTTACAGAGGGGTCATACTAATTTACCCTAAAAATTTTTATTGCTATATAAGATATAGAGGATTAAATTCTTTTCCATCTATTAAGAAAATGTTGGAATCTCTTTAGGGTGGACCCTACACCCCAAAATTCTAGCAATCTTCCCCCTTTTCCCCCTAAATCGGTGAAAACATGCCACCTTACATTTTCTTTCATTACTAAGTATTATAAAGTACATGCTTAGTCGTCCAATGCCCAAATCCTTTTTATTATTTATTTTCTTTTAGTTCCAAATCCTATTAATAACCAAATTCCTTCATTCCACCTTACATCAAGAGTTGATCTATCCAAATCTATTTAAATGTTTATCAAGGGTCGTACTACCCCATTCATTATATATATTTTTTAACTAACATTCTTCTAAAAGAGCAGGTCGTACACCACTTTATTTCTCCAAAATATAATCTTTCTTTCTATCATAAATTATGTGTATTTCTCCACTTGTTTCCTCTATATTTATTGCTCATTTCTCACACATACACCCCATAATCCTTATCAAATTTTTAGCACCCTTGTGTGCTAATTCAGCCTAACCATGGGCTATTGTAGGAGAACTTCACCTCCTAATTGGCTCTCTTTGTTGGTCTTACAAAGCATAATAAATTTATTCAGATAGTTTTCTACACAATTTACTTGCTTTTGGCATTTTTAAAGTCCAAGCTAGCTTAGATTGATTGATGGGTCCGTTGAAACTCTTTCTATGGTTTAATTGGCCTAATTTTTTAAGGATTTTTAGATTCTTATTTATGAGATAACATATTCAAATTTAACTCAATTGAATCTACAGATATTGAGTTACAGTTTTTCTTCTATCATTTTTTGGGTTTGAGAGTTACCTAAGCTTAGATTCTTGTTGAGATCAATTGGACCCCTTATTGTGGTCGGATTGACCTGAATTTTAGAGGGGTACTTAGCTTCCTATTTATTAGATAACATATTTGAAATTAAACTCAATCGAATTTATAGATATTGAGTTATAATTTTTCTTTTATCATTTTCAGGTTCGATATCCATTTTTAATAAATCTTGATATTGATATTTTTGGCTATTTACATACTTGTTATGCATACATTTTGCATCCTATTATGTTTGAGTTGCATTGGGATTGGTTCATGGTCCTATTGAATTTTCTATAGTTAGAGAGCATGGTCTTACAAGATGTCCTATGGTTAGAGGGTGTGGTCTTACTAGACTCCCTAAAAAGGAAAGACATGATGTTCCCTTAGATGAAAAATCCTAAACCCTTTCGAATCCACATGGTGGAATTGTGGTGAGCTTAGCAGGATATTAGTACTATAAATTATAAAAAGGTTCTGTTTATATTATTTGTGACACTTAGTTGGGTTGTACACTACAAGAAATGTAATTTTTAGTGCCGATTTTTTTAATCTCAATTCATATATCTCCACTAAAAACTTACGTTTAGCAGCGAAAATCCAATGTCGCCACTAAAGGTTATAGCCATATTTAGTGACAACTAAAATGTTGCAGCAAAAAGCACCACTGATTGCATGACGCAAAATTGTGAAGTGAGTTATATTTAGTGGCAAATTTTAACTTTTCACTGCTAAAAGTTGAAGGTTTTAATGACAACTTTTATGTTTGTCGCTAATTGTTGGTTTTAACCGCGGTTATTTTTGTTGTGACTATATGTAGATCATTTTGTGGCAATTATTATTGCGATTAATGCTTTTACCCTTTTTTCCCTCATCTTTCATTGGAAATAGATATAATAAGGATAGCTGAAACTTTTTAGCGTGCGGAAGTAAAATTTTTGTTAATCAGTGCTACAATTTGGGCCCATGAGCCGGATGGATGTTTCGCTCACCGCTTCATGGATGTACACACCAAAAATCACCACGATTGGTAATCTTTAGCCATTATATTTGAGTACTAATTAAGGTGTGATTCTAGCCATTGGATTCAACCAATATTCTTGAGTATTAAAATCGATGGCTAAAAATCATCAGATATACTGATTTTTGGTATGAATGTCTACCAAGGGGTGGAATAAACATCCATGTGATAAGTGGGCCCATATGGTAGTAGTGAGTAACAAAAATCGTGTGTCCACACACAAAAAAAGAGTAAAACATATATGACCGCCCCCCTAGGACTGCCCATAATACGAGCCGCATAGAACATGTTTAGAGCACTCTGATCGAATGGATGTTTGGCCAATCCCTATATGGGCCTACATACAAAAATCAACCTAATTAGTGATGTAAAACCTCTGGATCCTTATGCCCAAATAATGTCCAATAATGCTCAAAATCATGCGGTTAAAATCAACCCATGAAAATAACTCAAATCCAATGCTTAGAAATCATTGATCAAACTGATTTTTGTCTTGTAATTCCATATAGGGATTGGCCAAACATCCATACAGTTAAAGTTCTCTAAAAATGTGCCACGTGGCTGTATTTTGGGCGGTCATAGGGGTGTCATATTAGTTTAACTCTCCATAAAGTTTCAGGTATACCTTGTTAATTTACGAGCCTCTCTCATTTCCCCATTCTATTTCCACAATCCTTAACCTTATTACTCTTCGCAACTCTACCTCACTCCAAAACCCAAGCTCCGGCGAACATAGGCGATCTCACGATTTTCGGAGGCCTCCGATAAGTTCTTTCTTCCTTGACGATCTTTGTTATTCGGTGCTCTAATAAATTTTTGTACATGCTTGTTATCTTTTTGAGTTGCATGTTCAATGATAGTAATAGGTTTTATATGATTCAGAAAATCATATCTTCATTTTATTTACATAATTAAAATAGGCGAGGGTTTCTTCTTGATTTTCTACAATATATTTCTTCGTTTTTAGATATAGATTTGAAAATGAAGGCTTCAAAGTTTTTTTCATTTTATTTTTGAAGGCTTTAAGGTCATGCACCCTCTTTATGATCTTATACTTCTTCTTCAAATGCAGTTTAATCCGGGCAAGGCGGAACGGCACCTAGGTGGCCCCTTTTAACACAGACTTTCTTTGAGGTCCGTTAGGTACACGGCCGACTTCGCCAGAAAGTTCGTCTGCCAATCACAAATCCATTTCCTCGGGGATCGTGTGGGCAAAGATCACAGATTTTTCCTCCATATTTGTCATCTCAAATTTTAGAGTATGGTCACTTTTTGAATATCTAATGATGTGTTTAACACAATAAGAGAATAAAAAAAATCCAGTGGCGGGACCCACGAGGTCCTAGTTGGACTAAACTCTTCAAAACGCACCCATTTGACCTCAACGATGAACGTATATATACTTCCAGCACAATCGTACACCTTGATAGACTCTCCGTATCCAATAATCTCACCAACTTTATTTTTCCTATTTTTAGGGCTTGATTTAGGATTTCCATGAATAATGGGACAACCAAATGATTTGACACTAAATCGATACTTTTATAATTTTGAGAAAATTTGGAGTAATTAGGATAATTCGGGCATAATAACGTATTTTCTAACATAATGCACAATTAATAAGTATTTAAATTATTAATATAATATAAGCAATTGTATGATTGATTGAGTTGTAATTGTTGGGTAGGTCAACAGGACGAATTTAAAGATCTTTTGGACCTTAAAGTAATCTTAAATGAAGCCTAGTTGATACTTATAGGCTTTGGGCCCATTTCTGGCCTATATCCAATCTAAAATAAGCCTTTTAGTGGTTATAAAATACACACTAAACTCCATAATGCCATGCTAGATTTAGTTTTTCTTCTTTAGATTCTTATCTATAAAAATTCATGTTTAATCCATACTCCGAAAGGCAGCCGAATTGATTCTTGACACATTTGTGATTGTCCATTCCATGTTGAGATATTGAATGATGGTTATTGTGACTGAGAAAAGATTGGGAAAAGAATGATTTCCTCCCATTTAGATACGGTGGAGATGCACATCATTATAGTTAGCGAAAGTACTTATTATTTTAAACAAGAAAGGCCTAGAGCCTTTGGGTGAAAAGCCCTGAACCCCACACAGAAGAGCTTACGAGCTACTTCGATGTGAGAAGGAAAATGAGACCTGACGAGTAGGTTGTATAGTTAGTTGGAGTATGATTTATTTTAAGCAAGAAAGGCTTGGAGCCTTTTGGTGAAAAACCCTGAACCCCCTGGAAAAGAGCTTAAGAGCTGCTCCGAATGTGAGAAGGAGAAGGAGACCCGACGAATAGGTCGTAGAGTAAATAAAGCACATTTGTATATTTATCATTTTTGTTCATTGCTTTAAGATCTCACGTGTGTATGATTGTGATGCTACCATGAGATGCATGAAATGTAGAATTTATATCTTGTATATGCTTTGTAGAGGAAAAGGCAAACGATGAGGGAGAAGCTTTGGAGAACAGGTTTGCTGTCGAGGTGATGGATGAGGGATTCGTGGCTGGAGAAGATGACTCGGAGGATATTTAGACATTATCCTTTTCATTTATGAACTTTAGCTATTCTACTTTTCATTTAACGGGTGACATTGGGTCATTTCGAAAATGTATGCACTTTATCTCATCTTGATGAATGATTATTGTTTTATTTGATTACTTGATTTGTTTTGTTCTTAATAGCATGTTAAAGTTAAATTTATGGATTTGAAACAACCTTTAGTGGGCCCAGTTGAGGATCAGGACCTAAGTAGTAAATTTGCTCAAAAGTGAAACGTAGGACAAAATTATTTTTTTTGCCTTTCGCTGTATTTTTGACCTAATAGATGACAGATCCAACATTTGCCAAATAAATTTTTGAAGATTTTTCAGTCAGCTTTCCAGTGATGTTTACGGATTTTTGGAATTCTGTTTGTGATGTCCGTAGTGACCAAAACACTGACATGGACACAAATTTGCATGATTTTGTTTTTCTGTCTTGTGATGCATTTTTAAGTAGGAAGATGACGTTTCTGAGATTTGATAAGGAATTTTTGTAGGTCTTTGAAAGACCTTCCAAAAATATATGGCCCGTCTGTTAATACCATTAGACCAAGAAATTATGGCCAAAACAACATCTTGCTGTCCTACATTTCTTATGCAACATTTTTAGACTCACCGAGTCAACTCGCTTGACTCTATTAGACCAGCCTTGAACACATGAAACATATGATAAACAAATTTTAGACTAAAATGATTTAATTACTGAATATAGATCATAATTAAATTAAAGAATTAATACGCTTCTGCATTAGTAATTAATTAATCTACGCTAAAATTATAAGTTAGATTCATAAATGAATTGAGAAACTAAGTTTATTGGGTTAGAGTAGTAACTAATTAGGTTTTCTAATCATGTTTGAATTCGGATACGGGTTGACCCATGGATATCTGGGTCGAATCTGGTGCACGGATTTGGAGCGTGACACTTCCAATGCTTCTTGTTTCTCAAAAACTCAAACAACTCAAGGAGGTTCTGAAAAACTAGAATAGAGAAATATTTGAAATGATTAGTCAAAATCTGAAGAACATTAATTTCAGAGGAATTGGGGGATCTGTAGGTAAAGCTAGAAGAGGACAACCTCAATGATAGGCTTGCGGCTACCATAGAAAAGAAGGAACTAGACCTAGATAGAATGATCCATCAAAAAGGGATATTGTAGAGACAAAAGTCTAAAATTAAATGACTCAAGGATGGTGATAGGAATATTGCTATCTTCCACACATATGCTAAAATAAAAAGGGGGCATGCGACAATCCATGAAATTAAATCCAAGGAAGGAGGGCGGGCTACTCACCAATCAGGATGACATTCATGCAGTTGAGTTTTTAGAAAGAGATTTCCTAAATAAGATTAAAGAATTGATTGAGGTCACCCCGAATGTTGTTTCCACAATGAAGAATGATGAGCTTACTCAAATTCTTGATGCAGAAGATATCAAAGCTGCAATTTTTAGCCTCAATCCGGATAGTATCCTAGGTTCGGATGCTTCTTTCAAGCATGTGGGAAAAATAAATAAATATTTGGAAACATTGGTTAACCAAGGGGTTTGGTTGTTAAGCGTTGCTTTCTGCAGCATTTGCATTCTCCAAAGTATGCAACCATTTGCAAACTAGTTTTTCCCCTTCAATTCAACTTAGTCGGACATCAAGTTTACCTTTCTTCCTATGTATTTTATGGTGTTTTAATGCATAAATTGTTGTTTGTTTGAGAGGAATTATTTATTTTTATCAACAATCTTATTCTTCTTTATTTCCTATTTTGAAGCGAAAATATGATAACTAGAAGATCAATTAGCATGATAACTATTTTGGCTTAAGCGGGTTGATGATGGCGTGCAACTCACCTTATTCGTTGCTTGCAAGCATTCACAAAATCTTAGGTTGGGGGCTCAATCTATGAGTGCATATAACCAACACCATTCTGGAGGGGGTGGTCAGAGGCATGTATGCTACAAGGGAATCTCAGGGTTCACTCCCATCTTTTTCTTGGGCTCCTATCTATCTGTGCCCTAGCCTTGCGTTCTCGCTTGAAATGTGCTGACCAAAATAGAAAAGAGTAGGACTTAGGAGTAGGGGTGTCAACGTACGGGTTGGTTCTGGTTCGGTTCCTAAGGTAACCGAAACCGATATTGTTGGTTTCTTCAGTTTTGGTTCTCAAAATGATGGATCTAGAACCGGAACTGATTATTTGGTTTTGGTCGATTCCGATTCTAGTTCCGTTCTTGGTATACTGGTACAAATCTTGATAAAAGTACAATTTTAACATTATATTTATATACCAGTTCCAGTTTCTATCAATTCGATTCCGATTTCCTATTGGTTTCGGGTCCAAATCTAACTATCCAGGATTGGAACCGTTATTTTTAGTTCAACTTCGATTCTAGTTCTTTTTTAATCAGTTCCCAAAAATGTGAAACCAGAACTGGAGTTTTTGGTTCCGGTTCCGATTCGATTTTCGGCTAAACGGGTAAAATTGACACCCCTACTTAGGAGTGCACATTGGCCAGCCTAGTCTGATGGATGTGGTCTGAGCTTTGGTTGTCTAAAGGAAATAGCCCAAAATATCGACATGGGTCAGGCTTGGGTTTAGCTTCTTAAATCCTAGGAGGGCCTAAGGCTAACACTCACCCGGTCTACATGTACTCTCTAGTCTCTAGTTCAACCCTAGCTTACCATGCCTCCCTAGATTCAAAATAAATTAGAATTGCCTCATTTGACTATTGACTTTAATACCATTGTGCGTGAAGAGTGGTTGAAGTACAAATTAAAATATAAAAGGGGTAGTTTTGTCACTTCAAGTAAGACTTGGACAAAGTCAATATTGGTCAAGGGAGGCAAGTCTAAATATTCTGAATCCAGGGACCCATGTCAAATTTGCCTAATTAACATGGTAGGTAAGTAAAAAAAACCTGAAAAATAATACACATCTACACTAATTCATCATTGTCAATCAACCCTTTTCTCCATTTTCCATTTCCATATTAAAAATCAAAATAAAAGAGATAATTAGAACTTATAAAAATTAAGAAAGTACTGACTCTCAAGGACACACAAGAGAAGCAAGATTTTGTTTTCCTTTTCCTATGTGATTTTAGATTATTAACATACCCCAGTAAACAAATCAACCTTGACAATTAATTTGATGGATGAACCATGTCACGAACTGCAAACTAAAAATTGAAATTGAGCCGACCGATCTGCAAATTGTGCAATCATGACATGGATGGAACACTTACAAGCTATTAATTGAATTCGTTGCGACTTGACTGCAAGAAACATAGCTATATAGGTCTCTCCTACAACTGCTTCGAAAGGATATTCACTTTGTAGAGATTTTAATTTTATTCCTTGAACCCAAGCTATACATTAGAGCATATTAAATCTTGTTCTGATGCTACTGGATTTTGTAATCTTTCCTTATCCTCTAATAATGGTTAAGATGTAAGATCTAGTTTTGAATTGTCATAGGTACAATAGACCTTATTCCAATGAAGAATTAGATACGAACCCATAACATTCGTACAAAAATGAAACCCTGGATCTTATGGTGTGTTTGATTGCCAATTTTCCCACGGGAAAATCTTATTTTCTGCGGAAAACACAATTTTTCATTGTTTGATAGACATTTTAAATCGTGAATTTTTCTCGAGACAACAAGATTTTCTTGTCCAAGATCAGAATTTTTTGGTGAGAATTCGTTTCCACGTGAAAATATATATGCCCTTATTTTCTCACCATTCTTTGAAAAATGAATCTTTTCTTGGATGCAATCAAACAGCCATTTAAGGCATTTTCGCAGATGTATATATTTTCTCAAGAAAATTTCCCAACAGAAAAGGAGGATTTCTTGAGAAAATTTCCGTGCAATCAAACACAACCCTAAAGGGAAAACTCCAATGAATGATCTTCTCAGATTAAACATGGAAAATATATTTTTGAAAGCATTTTCGTGCCAAAAATAACAATTTTTTTTCCTTTTGCGCTCCAAACACCCAAAAATCTGAAAAAGAAAAAGAAAAAGAAGAAGAAGAAGAAGAAGAAGAAAAAGAGAAAAGTTATGACTTAGCAAACTTCACATGGATTCATATATTGGGTCCTCCATATAAATCTGACATTTCTCTGGTTTCATTTTGCCTCCAAACTTTCTTTAGGAACAAGAGGAAGACGAGACAACCTCACCAAGCTATCTTCTTTAACATCCCTAGAGTGCTTACAAGAAAATAAAAACCCACTCCTCCCCACTCTAGACCCACAACCTTTCTTAATGTTCTTACACAACTTACCTTGTTCAACACTTTTGGTGACTTCCTTGTATGCCGCCAGAAAAGGGTCGTCCTGTTTTCTGAGTCCCCTTCTTGAAGAACTCCTAGAGGGAGGCTGAAATGGACATGGAGGAAGAGGGATCTGTAGGTCATGATGCCCTGAAAAAACCCTAGGACTTTCTGATGGACAAGGAGGGGGTGGTAGGTTAACCCCATATCGTCCTACATCCGCAGGGCACTCTTGGTATGTCACCTTGCATATCCCAGGCTGGTTCTCCCATGAAAAGGGCACGCTTCCTTGTGAATGAACCTTCCTGTGACTCATCACTAGTCTATGAGGGATTGAAGGATAAAAGTAGTTAGTTGGGGGGG
This sequence comes from Euptelea pleiosperma, assembly GCA_035048495.1. Taxonomy (NCBI): domain Eukaryota; kingdom Viridiplantae; phylum Streptophyta; class Magnoliopsida; order Ranunculales; family Eupteleaceae; genus Euptelea; species Euptelea pleiosperma. The sequence continues at coordinate 15,227,172 of CM068552.1, forward strand.
CTTATAAAGATTTGCTCATGCACTCCACGCTTTCTTAACGGCAGAACTTTCTTAGGATAGCAAGTAAAGCGTGAAGGGGAAGACTGTTTTGCTTTTAAACAAATTCAAGGGCAAGGAGATGATCATGAAGGAGAAGAAAAGAAGACCAGGTTCTCTTGTGTTTACGTCATGTAAATGTGGACAAGATGGTATAAGAAGTTAAAGTGCTTGTAGACAAATTTGGAAGGTTTTGACTAGTTCCTTGTATATTTTTGGAAGTAATTATTGATCTATTATACGTTTCATGTTATCGTAAATGGTGGTACAGGCACTAGCGGAAAAAATTTAGATGAAGAGGGCTTTGGATGCAGTCGATGCAGAGGGCTCTCGTGGCCCTACATAGGCCATTTTTTGGGCCCACTACCCTCATGGATGTTTAGCTCAATCCTTGGTGGATATGCATACCAAAAACCAGTCTGATTGGCTTTCTCTAGACGTAGATTTTAGCAACCTTTTAAGATTGAATCCAGACGTTGGATTCAAGCATTTTTTTGGATACTTAATCCAACTGCTATAAATTATCAATCAAAATGATCTTTGGTATGCATTTCTACCAAGGATTGAGCTAAACATCCATGTGGGTAGTGGGCCCAAAAAAGTTGAGCTATGTAGGGCCACAAGAGTCCTCTGCATCGACTGCATCCAAAGTCCTCTGCATCTAAATTTTTTCCATTAGTGCCTATACCAACATTTACAATAAAATGAAACGTAATTTATAGCCGTTTGATTAAGTATCCAAAAAGTCATCCCATTACAAAACTTCTAATCTATATATGGGTCGGGCTCAAGGGACCCCCATTTCTGACCCCCATCTTGGCTTACACACGTAGAAGATATGTCAATGGCTGATTTTTGTTGAGGATGATCTCTATGGTGAGGAGATCATCCTCACAAAATTTCAAATCATTCTGATATTCATAGACTGGTTTAGAAGCTGAAGCATTATGGACCGTCGATTTTTACTCTGTAACTTTAAAGCCACATTTGATGGGGTTGGAAATTTCAGAATGGGCTGATTTTTTGTTGGGGTGATCTATATGGTGAGGTTATCATCCCCACCAAAAAGTTGAGCTATGGCCACAAGAGCCCTCTGCATCGACTGCATCCAAAGTCCTTTGCATCTAAAATTTTTCCGTTAGTGCCTATACCAACATTTACAATAAAATGAAACGTAATTTATAGCCGTTTGATTAAGTATCCAAAAAGCCATCCCATTACAAAACTTCTAATTTATATATTGGCCGCCGACGATTTTTGTGTGTGAAAATATGTGTCCGCTAAGCCTGACCCTTCATTTTATTGTAAATGTTGGTATATGCACTAAACCCACCGTCCTAAAAGTTAGTGCATGTACCAAACCCATTGAATATGATTTCTTATTTGGGAATCAAGAAAAACTTTAATTTGATGTCTAACTCTAGGCATCAAACTCTGATGTCCACCCCCAAAAATCTCATGTTTTCAGGCCCACTAATTCCATGAATGCTTGGCCCATCCCTTTGTGGATCTACAAATCAAAAATCAGTTTGATGGGTGATTTATGGCTGTGGGATTCATGCATTTTTCATTGGGGTACTTTTATAGCCCTTGGATTTGAGCATTTTTTGTGGGTTTTCAAATTCAACGGCTAGAAATCACGAATCAGGCCAATGACTTTTGGTGCATGTGTGGGTCCACTAAGGGTACGCCAAACATTCATGGGATCAGCGGGGAAGGAAGAGTATGCCACGTGGCATTTTAAGGATCAAGAGTGGACATCATAATACATATGATTGTACACATAGATCCATTGCTTACTTTAAGGGTCCTTTTAGACAAAAAAAATTAGCTTGATCAAATGATGAAAACAATAAAACCAATGGGGTGACTTTTAAATGTACAAAATCTTAAAGATGGGAGTCATGGGACCCACTGATCGGATCGATGGTCTACATTCAAAAGAACCGGCACAAGACATAAACTATTTCAATTCGTTTTGGTAGGTGGACCAAGAATTTTAGAATAGAAAGGTTTGAAATCAAAGGTTCGCTGTTGAAGAAGAGAATCGTCGATTGCACACGTTTTCGATACCTTCATAGTATTTTCTTTTGTCATCTTAGAGCCAGCTCATTGGAAAAGTAAGAGCCGGCAAATGCTTGTAATCTATCACTATTATATCTACGTAACCTATAGTGAAGATGGTTACAATGGTGGCAAGCTTAGCTTTGGAGTCATGTGGAAGCTAGGGAAGGTGTTTGATGAGATATGGACATCAAAATGAAGTCTTGGAGATAGACAGTTTTCTATCATGACATGGTAGCGTATTCTGATCAAACACATGATTTTTCTTGCTAAGATCAAAGACTTGAATGGTCTTAATGACTAATGATAAAGACATTAAGACTATATAGAACAACCAACCAAGGGGAGGAAATTTCAACATTGAAGATTGGATATATCTAAGATGGTACTAGTCTTCGTCCAACATATGTACGACTTGTTGAATTAAGAACGGTCTATGACTATGAGCCATGCATCTCTAGCAGCTAGCTAGCAATTGAGATAGGTAGCCCATCAGTGGTGAACCTCTCATTTATCTCTAGCACCAGATGGCACCGATTACTACCAAAAATGCCGCTTCCACAATTGAAAAGATCTCACGTATACCTTGTTACATCACGACCCTTTACATTTTTGCCATCCCTTCTAAACTTTTAAATTGTTTGTAAATTATATTTTTACCAACCGCGGCCCAGCCCGTAGCCCAGCCCAGCCCGTGACCAAGCCTGTAGGCCCGAACATAGACCGGGCCACGGGATGGGCCTGGGTTTTATTTTTTAAAAGTCTAGCCCACGGCCCGGTCCAAGTTCTTGGTGGTCTTGGTCGGCCCAGCCCGGCTGGCCAAATTGCCATGCTAGAAGTAGCACATTATTAGAGACCATGGTTTAAAAAACGACTGTTATAACGAAAATAACGGCTGTTATAACGGATTCGGACCTCCCCCATTAAGTTATGTACCGTTAAAACACCCACAAAATAACGACCGCTATTTTCGTTATAACGGCCGTTATTTTTCCGTTATAACGAAAATAATGATCGCTATTTTCTGGACAATTTTGTGAAAAAAATGGTCATTATTTCCGTTATTTTTCTGTTTTTTGAAAATTTGAATTTCAACACCATTTTTCATTATTTTTCATCATTTTCGTCATTTTCTGTTATTTACCATTTTTGCCTTTGAGCGTTACAGTCCGTTATTACGGAAAAAATGGTAACGCCCCTAGTCTGTTATAACGGCCCCTTTTAAACCTTGTTAGAGACCATTGGCCGTATGGATGTTTGGCCCATCCCTATGTGAACATGCATACATGCAACAAATAAGCCTGATTTCTAAGCATTCGAATGGAGTCGTTTTCATGGGTTGATTTTTAACCGTGGAATCTGAGCATCACTATTTAGCATGCAACGAATGGGTACATTTTTGGCCAATAACAAAACGACACCACCATTTGGTCCATGGACCATGTGAAAATTATTCTTTTAATAAATGGGGTAAGTACAGGGATTTTTAATCAATTTTTTTTTGCAAAATACTGAATTTTACACCAAATAATTGCTTGGAGACCACTGACCGTATGGATGGTTTGGACCATCCCTAGGTGGACCTATATGATATGGTGTATCTTATCACAAGATTAGGATAATATAATAGGATTAGATTTGATTGAGTGATGATAGAATTTCTTTCCTATTGGACTCTTGTAATGCTATATCAATTATGATTAGATTTGATTGAGAAATTATAAGAGTCCAATCTTATCGGACTCTTGTAATGCTCTATATAAGAGTTTTGAGTAAGTCTATGTAATTATCAAAAACTATTCAATAAACTTAAGTTTCTACACTATATACTAAAATTCATCTTGATTAGTAATTTCCATCTATTGGATTAGAGTATTTTTATGGTTTTTAACTGTGGATTTCAAGCATTATGATCCAATGTTAGAAATCACTAATCAAGTTGGTTTTTATACGATAGGGATGGATCAAACATCCACATGGTCAGTAGCCTTGTATAATGTGCCGCATGACTCACACTGTGGTATCATCAACATCGATCATGGATGTTGGTCATCAAAAGTTTTCTTGTTATAAGACCTGAACACATTTAATGTATTTGAGCGAGTTGACATGTAAAAGTTGTGATATGATGACCAAAAAACCCTTAAAAGTAATAAAAAATTAAAAAATGTAAGAAGCAAAAGAGGGGCATGGAAAGCCATTTAATGAGGTAGAGAGTGAAGTTTGTGTGGATGACCCCAGTTTTAGCTTTATAATAGTATAGATATGGGGTTATAGGTACCTCAAGAGGTGACTCATCAAATAAACGTTTTTGAATTCATGGGTCAATAGATCTGATTTTGAGTAGAAAAAATTATTTACACTTCTTCTACTTATAATACCAAGGGGATAGGGAAACTCCCAAGCCCACCACGGAGTACCTGTCGCAAAGGGTGTGGGGGTTTGTAGATAAGCAACACATTGTCCCTCCACTGAGTTAACCCAAGTTGAGTTCCATTTAAAAAAACTTAATTTCAATTTTTATTAACTTTCCCCTTTATCTTCTCGCATAACTCCTTTCCTTCTTCCTCATATGCTAGCCTTTCGCTACTACAGAAAATAATAAAGATCGTGGTTCTTAAAAATAAATAGATCTCAATTTCACAAAAAGCTGGGATTGAAAGCATGGCGCCAAAATTTTTTTATCGTAATTCTAACTTTCAATTTTGAATTTTCAAGAACCTTGATAGAAAATAAGACTTTTGATCTCGATTTTATAGTAACCGAGATAAAAAAAAGTATCTTGATTACTAAAAAGAAAAATGTTAAGCCTCAATTCTTGACCCGAGGGTGAGTGGATAACCTAAATGATCCCTAACAATTCGAATACTAGGATCCGAGGCTATTAGAATAACTTGAAGCTCTTGTATACAAATATATAGATAAGAACTTAATCGATTCATCAAGATCTATATTCTAATTACTTAATTAACGATTAAATGATTAAAGATAATATTTAAGATAAATTAACCATGTTGTTTATATATATATGATCAACATAATATAAACAGAACATAGTGTGATAATAGTCTGTAAGTAACTGTGTAACCTGATACATAGATACAATTAGGGCTGTCAAAGGGCCGGGTCAAGGTAGGGCATAACCCGACCCTAGCCCTATCTTTACTTATAAAGGTGAGGCCCTAGCCCAGCCCTAACCCCTAAAGAGCCTGAACTGGCTAGGCCCTAGTCCTACCCTCAAGGGCCAGGGTCGGGTCAGGGTAGAGCCAGGGCCTAGAAGAAAATTATTAAAAAATATAAATTTTTTTAGTAGAAAAAGTAGATACTTTAATAATGCACTTGGCTTGATAACGTGTTTCCTTGGTTTAATCTATATAGATTTTTCAATGAATGATCATAATTTTGAAAATGAAATGAACTTTCTAATTTTTCTAAAAAACTAGATAAAATAAATGATATATTATAAATTTATACTAGAAAAAAATTATTTTAGAATGATTTTAAACCATTCTAAATTTTTTTCAAAATAAGAATGATTTTGGATCGGTCATAATTTTGGAATGGCTCAAAATTGCCCAAAATTGTATCTTTTTTTAGGATATTTGTAGTGTCCAACAATAATAACGTTGTGACATGTGTACCTAAGGAAACCTGGAGACCATGACAACCATTTTTTCTCTTTTATTTTGTATGTTTTGTTTTTCAAAAAAAGTTTGATTTCCTAGGTACCTTAAATCTCTTATTAACAGTTGGACACTTTAGATAACTTAGTGTTATTTTCTAAAAAAAAGATCCACTATATGCGTTATTCTATAGAATATAATTTAAAAATAAATAAATATAACAGAGATGATTCGCTAAGGGCCGAGACCCTGACCCTAGCCCAGCCCTAAGGGCTTGAAATTTATTTAAAAGCCCTCTGTTTAGGGCTTTCAAAAGGGTAGGGTAGGGCCGAGCCCCCTTACAAGAGGGCCGGATTGACACCCCTAGGTACAATCATCCAAAAAAGAATATAAAATTGAAAAGACAAAATAAAACGACGACAACTCCGTCTCATCTTCTCAATATAAAAAAGAAGTAGAATACAACTATTTTATAAATTTCTCGTTCGCACTCCCAAACTCCAAGTAGGTGGGTGAAATGGTGATCGCTGGCCTAAGCATTTGATGATTGCAAACTTTTTAAGGATCCAAAGACAAGTTCAAGGTAGAGTTATTCATACCCACGCGTCCTATGCCTATCAGGTAATTACCCTGTGACCTTTTGTTACTATTGATAAACATACATCAACAGATCTTCATAAGAAATTAGAATTCTATAATAAACCTCAGTATTGTATAGTTCTCATAGCTATCCATGTCACCAGAGAACGTATAGATATAAAATAAACCAACCTTCTAATTACTATAGTATCTATATAACAAAACAGGGAAGTTGTCTCCCCACTTATACCCCCTCTTATCTATTTAGACAAAGAAGGGCTGAGATCTTATCCCCCAAATAGATGGTGGATCTCAGCCATTCACACCCAATTTTGACAAACGCTTTGTTGGAGAGTGTCGTGGGCACAGGCCACCCACTATCTATATAACAAGTGACAGTGGTTGTCTTATACCCCTCTTTTCTTATATGGCTTCAATAATGAGTGGCTGAGATCCACTATGCTTCATATCGATGGCTGAGATTAACTCCCACCCGATTTTGACAAAGACTTTGTCGGAAAGTACCACGGGCACGGGCCACCCACGCATATAACAAGACAACTCAGTTGTATTCTCTTATCTTATCCATCCATCTAATGTGGATGGTTAGATAAAGAGTGGTTGAGATCAAATCCATCGATCTAATGTGGACGGTTAGATTTCAGCCACTCAATCCACCTCATTTGACCTCAATTTATTCAAAATTTGAATTTCAACACCGTTATTTTTTGTTATTTCTGTAATTTTTTCATTTCTCCCTCTGTGCGTTACAATCCGTTATAATGGAAAAAACGGTAACACCCCAGTCCGTTATATTGTTTGAGTGTCGAAGACACCCAATTTTTGCAAACGCTTTTGTCGGAGAGTGCTGTGGGCACGGGCCATTTACTAGTGTATATATAAGATAGAAAATCTAAACCTAATACTTGTTGAACTTATAATTAGACTGATGTGCGTGGTAGAATAGTTCCCAATCACCTTAATTTAAAATCAACTTTTTTGCTTCCATTAGTTTGCCAAACGGGCCCCTAGATAACTTATCCACTTTTTATTTTTTTTACTTTTGGAAGCAAAAAATGAACTTTTTTTTGGTGTTGCCAAACACCCCCCAAGAAAACAAGTGTTCATGCTTATGAGGTACTATGCTTCGGCCTTCTACACGTTGCCATCACTTGTTTTTATTGATAATGCCTTCGTCTTGTGCATATAAACCTTTTTATTTTTTATTGTTTATTTTATTGTTTATCAGATTTCAAGGGAAGAAGAACAGTAGTTACAACGGTAACACTCTAAGACCATTACATTATTTTCTAAAAGAACATTGAAAATCATCACGTTGTTTGAGAAAAAATCGTTTGAGAACATCATTGAATTTGTTTTAGAAAATTGTATGTTCAGCCTAATCCAACAGAACAAACCCTTCCTGTGTGGTTGGATCCAACCGAACAAAACAAGTGTTTTGTTGGTGCAGGCCGAACAATGGAATTTTTTTTAAAGAGGGATAGAGAGAAGGATCGGTGGAGAGAGGGAGTGGGAGAGATCGGTGAAAGAGAGAGAGAGGACGAAATGTGTGTTGGGGGTGTTAAGAGAGGGTGGGGTGTTTTCACAAAATTTGGGTGCAAATAGAATTTTCCGTTGATATAATTGAATAAAAGGGGGTTGTTACTAAAATTCCCCATGAGGTGTGGCCCGTTAGCACGGCCGTTATAACGGACATATTTAAACCTTGCTATATATACCATTGCTATTCCGTTTCAAACCCTAAAATGTACCCTGTTTCAGGTCCCTTCTCTTCTTATACAGCCGAAACCCCCCCCATCTCTCTCACTCTCTCCCTCTCGCCGAAACTGTAACCCTGTATCATCAGCTTAGGGATTAGCCAATCACAACTCACAACCCAATGTCCTCACGAAGTCAGTAACTACCTCAAGTAAGCTCTATTACTTTTTGTAACCCTTTGAACTGCAATGTGTGTCTAGGGTTAGGGTATCCTTGCTCTTCTTTCTGTATAAATCAAACCTAACAGTGAGTTTCAACCAGTTCATCTACGCAACTTCTAGGGTTTGTTTGTTTTGCAGTTGACCCTTTTCCTTCATGGCTATTAGTGGTTTAGGGTTTCTCTACTTTGATGCTTTAGTCGAAAAATATCAACTTTCTTTGTTTTCTCTTTCTTTTGCAATTGAAGGACTGCGTTTAAATCTCTAATCTGCCCAAAGAACAAATTTGGAGGCAAGGGTTACGCACGCCTCTATATCGTTTGATCTTATTTATTTCATTCTTTAGGATATTTTTGGCTGTGATGACTGAATTAGTTTCTCGATTCTGATAAATTTTTCGTATTTAGAGACCAAATTGGTGATGACATTATTTGTGCGTGTCTGAGCCTTTGTTCTTATCCTTCTATTTTGATAATTTTGTTCAGTTTTTTTTTAAATATCAAGTGGTGCTGCGATGATTATAAAAAATTCCTCGTTCTGAATGCTAAAGCCATGGCATGACAGACTCCTATTAACCCATAGAATATGAGCGCTACCACTAATATTTTCTACAATATGTGCTTTTTAATCATTTATTTTCTTTGCTAGGTTATGGATTAATATAGTATAGAACACCAATTGAAGGAGTGAGTTTTGTGATTTATGCATGGCATCGGTTCTCAGATGCTGTGTGATAACCACTCCTGATAAGGATCAGTGGCTTTTAAAGCCCTAATCTACACTAAACAAAAATCCAGAGATTAGGGTTACGCTCGCCTCTACATTGTTTGATCTTATTTACCTCATTTTCTTTGAAGATTTGTTGTCGTGATGACTGAATTGTTTCTTGATTTTGATAAATTTTTAATATTAAGAGAGCAATGTGTTGATGTTTTTACTATCAAGTGGTGATGTGATGATTATAAAAAAATTGTTGTTCTGAGTGCTAAAGCCATGGCATGACAGACTCCTTTTACACCCATAGAATATGAGCCCCACCACTAATATTTAACTCTATAAGAGGAATAGAAGCCCATTAATAATTTATTCATTTTTGGCTAGATTTATAAATGACTGTGATCTTGTTTCTTTTCCTTCTGTTTTTGATAAAATGGTTTTAGGGGTAGATCATTAGATTAGTAGTTTAAGATTGAATTGTTTTGCATAAGGTTCGAAGAGACTACTTCAGTGGGGTATGGAACAACAATTGAATGCCCTAATCGGCACCTATTTATCTCATTTTCTTTAGAGATTTGTTGTCACGTTTACTGGATTGTTTCTTGATTTTGATAAAATTTTGATATTGAGAGACCAATGGGTGAAGACTTTATTTGTGTCTGCTGAGTTTTTATTTATTTATCTCTATTTAAAAATGCTTTTTCCAGGTTTTTACATAATCAAGTGGTGATGTGATGATTATAAAAAATTCCTCGTTCTGAATGGTAAAGCCATCGCATGACAGACTCATTTTACACCCATAGAATATGAGCATCACCAGTAATATTTTCTTTATGAGAGGAATATAAGCATGTTAATCAGTTAAATTCTTGCTAGTTGTTTAAATTACTGTGATATTGTTTTTTTCCCCTTCCCTTCCCTTTTGGATAAAATGGTTTTAAGGGTAAATCATTAGATGGGTTTGTCAAGACTTTGGTGGACTTTTATCGTGATATTTTAAGGATGATTTGTTTTGGATAAGGTCCGAAGTAACTCTTACCTCTATCCCTAACCTATCTGACAAACCATACTGAGAATTGAACGTAATGTATTAGATTCACTGAGTAGCCTTTGGGTGGGTCTTGTGATTTATACATGGCACTGATTATCAGATGCTGTGGTATAAACTATAAACCATTCCTGATCAGAGGTTTTTACAGACCTAATCTGCCCAAATGAACAAATCCAGAGATTAGCTCGCCTCAATATTGTTTGATTTTGGAGATTTGTGGCTGCGATGAGTGATAACCGAGTTCATTTCTCGATTTAATTTTTTTGTTAAGAGACCAATGGTGATGCCTTTAGTTGTCTGTTTTAGCCTATATTTTTATTTCTAATTTTATCGTTTGTGTTTAATTTTTTCTATTTAGTGGTGGTGTGATGAATATAAAAATTTGTAGTTCAGAATGCTAAATCATGGCATGATATACTCCTCTTACACCCATAGAAATTGAGCTCCACTACTAATAATTTCTATGTATTGTGATATTTTATGGTTGAATTGCTTTGTATTAGATTGAAAGAGAATTTACTTGAATCTACTATATTTTGTAATCATAATCTTTGCACACAACCATTACTGAGAACTGAACCAAACGAATTGGATGGATTCACTGAGTAGCCTGTTGAGAATGAAAAAGAAACCAAGAATAAAAGTATACTCTAGAAACTTTTGTATTGACACATAAATCTCAAATTATTCAAATGAATTTTTGCTGCCACTTGCTAGGGAGGGAGGCGGGTGGTGAAGAAAACCTGAGACAACACTAAGAAAATTTGTAGTGCTGGCACCACAACGACCTTGGGCCTTTGCAGTCTTGGAAAGAGAAGAATAACCAAACTTGTAGAGGTTACACACCAAAAAACAAAATTTAAAAAAAAGATAACTTGTCAATAAAGCTTTTTAGCCTCTGGATGTGGAGTAGAAACTCATAGCCAAAGTATGGACTAAAGTTGTGGTGCGAGAGCAGACTGGTTTCAGGTTCTTCAAAAGAGAAATCAAGTGATGCTGCTAATGTTATTCCTAACTTCAATTCTCAGCATTTTCACCATTGCATGGAAGTAAAATCAACTTCAGGTTTTTGTTGATACCTTATTGTATGATTTATTGTCATTTTATAAAAATATGTGATGATCTGCTTGACAGAATGTGTGAATTTTGAGGATGGATGGTATAGTGAAATCCCTCTTTCCATGTTTTTCAAGTTTGTCCTGCATCACATATGCTTTATGTTTTGGAGATCCTAGGTAATGGAATTGAATTGCAGTTACAAGTTCTGATGGTACAGAGGAGTTCATGCACCATGGGGAATTGCCATATGTCCTTTTCTATGTTCACAGGGTACCAAACTCTATATTTCTATAGTTGTAATTTCTCAGTGTGGATAAAGCTTCCACAGATTAAGTTTCCTCTTTAGTGTTGCATGATTAAATTATTCATTTTAGCTAAAACATTTTACGTTCTTTTCTGGGACAAAGTTTATCATCTTCTGTGTGCCTTTTTTTTGGTTTGATGTTGGGATTTATACAGGGCGCCGGTTCTCAGATGCTGTGTGGTAAACGATTAATAATCCAGACATTAGGGTTCTGCTCACTTCTCTTTTGTTGATCTTATTCAATTTTTTTTTGGAGATTTGTGTTAAGATGCTTGTCTTCAATTCAGTTTTAAAAATTCATATTAAGAGACCAATGGGGATGACTTTATTTGTGCTTGTCTGAGTTAGTGGTTGTGTGATGATTATAAAAAATTCCTCTTTCTGAATGCTAAAGCCATGGCATGATAGACTCCTTTTACACCCATAGAATATGAGCACACCACTATAAACTTCAATATAAGATGAATATAGGCCTTTTAATCAATTATTTTCTTTGCTGGGAAATGGAGAAAAAAATTTGTGAAAAATGGATATTGTTCTCATGTGTTTTAAGATTTGAAACGACAGATCAAGTGTTTGTGTCGCCTTTATGAAACGACTGGTGTGATTTATTGATTTTTCTCTACTTTTTTTCCTTTCTGTTTTCTCTCCTCTCCCTCTGTTGTGTGCTGCCTCACGGTTTCTGTCCTGTCGTTGGCTTGAGTCATCTATGTATCCCGGTGGGCCAGAGGGCTTTTTTAGGGTATAAAGAATTGCTAACATTAATCTTTTTTAAATTGATACAAATGTTTATCTCAGTTGGTTTTTGTTTGAATTTTCATAAATTTGATGAGGCGATGATGATAAGACTTAATAATCCCAGCTCATTATGAGACCTTTCACTTTGGAAGGTCTGGGAAAAGTGAACAAAAACTATCTGAGCACCAAATATTTCTTAAATTTTCAAAAACTTTGTGTACTTGTGTGCATTTGTTTTTCCAAGTTGATTTATCAAGCATGTAGTTCCCAGTGATGCTTTACCTAACCATGCTAATACTGAGATTCTTTGACGAATCAATCATCTTTTAATCTTCTGAGGGAACTGTTCTTTTCATTTTCCAAATATATTCTCCTTTTTTGTGATTTATTTCCTTTTTTTTTTCAATTCCTTTTTCAGAAAATTATTTTCCTTATTTGTGTTCTGATAGTTGTCATCACGAGGTGTTGGATTGATTGGTAGGGAATATTTTTTTTTTTTTGGCTGCAGTGGGGCTTTGAACTTGTCGATCACGCGGCTCCATGTTTGGTAGGCCTATGTACCGCATGTTTTTGTTTGGTAACTGATTCCCCGAATTTGTCAACTTTGAATGCTCATGATTGGTTCTCACATTTAAATTGTAAATGTGTAAAATTATTTAAACGGGGAATTGCATCTTGTTTTTTTCCCCGACAAGCTATACCAATTCCTGGCTTGTGGCCTAGCTCGACAGAGAGCGAAGCTATATTCATGCCGGCTTCTTGTACTTGGACAACAAGCCATCTTAACTAGGGCTTTCAAATATTTCATTATTATTATATGGCTATTAGTAATTTTCTTTATTTAAAGGGAATTTTTGGCATACCCCCCTACACTTTTAAAAAGCTGACGTACCCCCCTATGACTTGGTCCAAGGTCAGTTGACCAATGTTAACCCGAGTTGACCATCGTATTTTACATCAAAAATACCCTTGTCTTCAATATTGGAACAAGGGTTTGAATCAAAACCAAGCCCCCAAATCAAATAGCTGTGCTGGACAGCAAGCCAAGAAATACCAATGGGTTAGTTTTCCATCACCGTAAATCACCCCCAAATCAAAAGGCGCCAAATCAATTGGCTTGCATTGTCGTTCTTTTTGTTCTTGAACTGAGTTGTTTGTGTTTGGGAGTTCTGAGGTTTAAGACTTGAGAATGAAAACTCTGCAATCGATTTCACGTCTTCTTTGTAAATGAAACCTGCAAAGAGAACGATTGTAAATATGACAACAATGATCGGGGGTGAAAAAATGGTTACTAGGATATAGAAGAGCTTTTTAAGCAATGACATATTTGTATAAAATTAATGAGATTTATGTGCGAGCCTGCAGTAAAGATGCCCCGGCCAACTTGGACTTTTAAGTTAGTTTGGGACTTGCCAACTAATCTCTTCCCCCAATCTCTATATTCCGAATTCATTATCGTCTATTCGATCGGATGTCTAAAACCCTCATTTGAATTTGAATAGAGAGAGATGAGAGAGAATCATTAGTTGAGTCGTTACATCCATAAATTTGGATGGGAACTGATCTATTCATTCATGGGGAGTCTGTTTAAATCTATCTCTAGTTTCTGGTGAGGGAAACAGACAGCTTACCCATGGAGGAAGGTTTCTGTTGCTACCTTTGACTCCCTTCGTTAGAGACTGTGATTTGGGATAGAAGAGGTTGACAACCAAGGGGGTTGGTTACCTTTTGCCTTCTTTTAATTTTAGATTTCAGTAGGGAATGAATCGTCCGTTAAAGTAGAGATTTTATTGAAAAAGTATAGTGGGTGTCACTTCTTGGGCTGCAACTCGGGTGGCTTAGGAGTCAACCCGAGCCCAACCTGACCTTCAGACCCTCTAGCCCAAGCCTGAGCTGAACCCGAGATCTGGTTGGGTTGTACTGTTTTTTTTAAAACTCCAAACCCTAATCCCATTTGGTGAGACCACCTCTTTCTCATCATCATTTTTTTGCTTCTTGGTGATTGGAGACATCGCACATCGAATTTGTCCATCGTTTCATCTCCCTGTCGTAGCAGGCCATAGGTGCACATTAGAAGGAAAAGAAAAGAGGTGGGCTATTTGGATTGCCATTCGACGCCATCAAAGACTAACTCAGTTGCTTTGATTTGAGGGTAGGTGTGTGATGGCAAAAGCAACAGCAATGGCGGCAGTAGTGGTGGTGGATTGAAAGGTAGTGGTAGCAGATTGAATGACAACCACGGTGGCGGTGCACATTAGATTTGGGTTGGGCATGGGCAGATTTCATGTACATACAATGCGTAGTTAAGACGTGACATACAGAGGCTCCCCCATGAAACTCATTGTGCACCTGGGTAGTAAAACACTAGTATTAGTTGAGAGGCATGAAGTGAGACAAAACAAGTGAAGGTGAAGCATCCGAGTGTAGAAGGTTTGTTACGTCTCATTTCCTAGTGATTCAAATGATATACTCATCCGACACACCTTAAGTGGATAGATAAGTGGGATTCACATCACATTTTTGGAATAGCCTCTAGTAGGCTTTGGGAACTCAATTATATTTCATCGATACATTTCACCCTCGGGCAGATGGGCGGCTAGAGAGTGCACCATTCAGATCCTTAAAGACATGTTGTGACATTATGTACCAGACTTTAAAGGCAATTGGAATGAGCACCTATCGTTGGTGGTGTTCGTGTATAATAGTAATTATCAGGTGGGCAACATGACACCTTACGAGCCACTCTACTCCACGGTAGATTTTGCAAATCTCCTGCCTTTTGTGCAAAAGCTGAAGATCGTTCATTATCAAGACTTTGAGTTGATTTAGCAGACCATCGAGAAGATTCAGCTGACCAGAGATCGACTCCTCACAACAGTCTACATAACCGTCTATAATGCCTTATCCCCTTGTCTTAATGATGGACTCCTCACAATTGGAGCTTTTTGAATTATAGATTAGGTTCGGAATTATAGAAAGAATTCCTTCCAGAGGATGAACAAGTTCTTTCTTTGATCTTCCCTAGAGCCTCTTCTTCTTCGTGAAGTTTATTTAGGGAATGGATTTGGTATTTCGATATTATTCGTATCAATGATTTGGCCAATAATGAATGACTGGTTATGAGACCATGGAAATGGAACTATCCCTAAATATTGAAGAAATCACCACAATTTTCATCTGTCTAAAATGTATTTCATATTTCTTTCATTCAGAAGTACGAGCCAGATTAAACGCATGTCATCGACTAATAAGACCTACAATTTTGAGAGGATGCAACTTATGAGGAGCGGTTGACCTAGATTCTAGGCTGTGTTTGGTAGCGCACCTTTGACGTGTGTCTTGGCTGAAGGTGTGCGTTTTGTTTGATGACAAGTGTTTGGTTCACACCAAAGCACGCACCTTGGAAGACACAATGGACCTTGAAGACGCATGAAAGTGAACCTTCGAAGGTCACCTCCCCCTCTGAGTCTTCGAATACGCATGTACTTTGAAGGTACACCTTCCACCCCTAACAGGCTTAGCCCACATAATGTATGGCCCACTTATGATGTATGGGCCCACTTGTCATATATCACATGTATGATCTATCAACGCCCCTCTATTATTTGGAGCCCACATATGATCCATAAGCTTTTGTTCTTATGTGGGGCCCACATGATTTATCAATTCTAGTTATTATGTCCAACTCACACAAACTATTGATCTTTGTTCTTTTGTTGGGTCAGTGTGATCTATCAACCTTTGTTCATATGTGGGTCTCACACAGTTGTGTAGAACCAAACGTTGGTCTTGACCATTAAAGGTACACACCTTGAAGACGTGGACCTTTGAGACGCGTCTTCCATTAAAGATGCGCTACCAAACATAACCTAAGGAGCAAATGCTACGTGCCAAGACTATATATTTGGTCAATGTATTGTGGCTGTACCGTGGTGTTAAGGAGACAACTTGAGAGTTGGAGTTTGTGATACGAGAGAAGTACCCCGACCTTTTCATTACCATTGGTAAGCATATTTAATTTCGAGGACGTAATTCTCTTTAAGGAGGGTAGGTTATAAAATCTTGAAAACTCTGTAAGGGATGTTTTGGTCTATTTATTTAAATTAAATTAATTAGGGTTTTTATATTTTCTCTGTGTTTTTTAATGCTCCAGAACAATGTAGGATCGTATGCAACTTTCTTGAGGTTTGCAACAAACTTAAGTTTTAGGGTTTCAAGCTCCGATGGGCATTCTACAACTCTGATTATCCCGATTCGAGTACCAATGGTTCATAAAAATAGAAAACCTAATTACCTATCGATTTTGGGAGAATTCTCATTTTTTAGGATAATTTGGTAATTTGATAAGTATGCAACCAGCTTGTACATTGTTAGTTATTCACTAAAACTGAAAATGACTAGGAAGCTTTGTTGTCATTTCTCATTTGTGTGATTTTTTTTGATTATGGGCATGGCGGTGCAAGCCGCGAAGACTTGGCCAAGGCCATTAGTGTTCATACATCACGAATACGTGTTGTAAATCATCATTAATCATTTTATTACAATAATAGATATTGGAATCGAATTAATTCATTAATGGGTTAAGTCAATAAACTAAGGTGATTAAATTTGCCTTTATTTTTTCATTTTTAAAGAATGTGGGCTCAGATATGGGCCTTTTAAGCCCATTTATGTTTTCATTTTATTTATTATATAATATTTAATTTTGATGATTATTTTAATTCTTAATGTGAGTGTTGATTAAATTTATTTGGGTATATTTATGCAATAAATGTGTCATAAGCAGGGATTGAATTAATTCATTAATGCGTTAAGTCAATAAATTATGTTTGTAAAATTACTTTCAATTCATTTTTGAAAACACGATTAAGATGTAACCAATCGGATTTTATTATTATACTTGCATATGATGTTGCATATCTTGTCCGTACCATGCATCTCTTTCTATTGCTATTTTTGATTATTGATCTTGATTTGGACTTGGAGCGTCTTTTTCTATTTTTATTGTTGAGTATTTGAAATTTATGTTCGATTAAGTTGTCAGTGTTATGCCGCTCCTTTGGTTTGTGCCTGTGAAATTCTAAGCTATTATCCTAAAGAGCAAGAAGGGCCTGGAACCATAGGGTATATAAACCAAAACCAATTTGTTAAAGGCTACAGGGGTTTTTTTTTTTCAACACCCCCGTGATAAATCTTCTATATTAATGATGGGGTCGTGATGCAGCAAGGTATACCTGATATCCTTTCAATTGCGGAAGTGGTATTTTTGGTAGTCACCGCACACATCTGGACCCACTGACCGCATGGATGTTTATCCCACCCCTTGGTGGGTATATAAACCAAAACAAACTCTGATTGGTGTTCTATAACCATTAGATTTTAGCACTTTTTAAGGCGTTCTTATAGCCGTTGAATGCAACCATTATTTTTGTACTAAAACCAACAGCTAAAAATCATCAAGCAAGCTGTTTTTTGGTACGACTGTCTATTGAGAGGTGGGCTAAACATCCATGCGGTCAGTGGGCCCAGATGGCAGCGGTGACTACCAAAAATACTGCTTCCGCAATTGAAAGGATATCAGGTATACCTTGCTGCATCACGACCCCATCATTAATATAGAAGATTTATCACGGGGGTGTTAAAAAAAAAAAAAACCCTGTAGCCTTTAACAAATTTAGTTTCTGTATTTTTCCCGTGGAACGCATCAAAACGTGCCACCTGTCACATTCTTTCTGGCCCACTGACCCGTGAATGATTGGCCGACCACTCAACCGAACTACACCTAAAATTAGCCCGATTTGTGATCTCTAGCCATTAAATCGTAGTATCCGAAAAAAAAATGTTCAAATCCATCGACTATAATCACCCCATGAAAACATCCAAATCCAATGGCTAGAAATCACCAATGAAGCTGTGCTCAGTGGGCCCAAAAGAGTCTGCCAAGTCGTAACCCCACCCCACACACAAAAAAAAACGAAAAGAAAAAACAGCTGTCTTTTGTCCACCTTAGGTCAATGTTCGAGTAAAACTTGTGTCACGAGATGTTGCCACGGAAGCCGGTCACAGCACTCAATACGAGACACGTGGCACACGATAAGAGGGCGCTGACCGTATTGATGTTTGTCCAGTCCCTCGGTAGACCTACAAACCAAAAATCAGCCTTATTAGTGATTTAAAACCTTTGGATTTTTCACCCAAATAACGATCGATAATGCTCAAATTCCTACCGTTAAAATCAACCCATGTAAATAACTTCAATCGAATCGGTTAGAAATCACTAATCAGGCTGAGTTTCTGTGTACCGGTCCACCGAGGGACTGGCCAAACATCCATACGGTCACCGTCCTCTAATAGTATGGCACGTGGCTCGTATTGAGTGCTGCGACCGGCTTCCGTCACAACATCTTGTGACACAAGTTTTACTCAATACTCAATGTCTAAGGGATTGGACACAAGACTATCCAATGGCTTGGACCCTAGGTAGGATGTTATCCTGAGGTTGACACCAACATCTTTCTGAGGATGACTGTCGTCCCTTGTTCCACACTGTTGGATGGTCTTTGAGATTTGTGGTGTGAATCACGAGAACATCAATGGAGAACAGCTACCTAGGGATGATGGTATCACTTCTCCGCACTATCATCTATGGAACACCTTTTTGAGTTTATGGAGTTGATACTCTGTGCTTTCACAATATCAAAATCTCTGATTCTCTTGGTTGTAGAATTTTTTTGGTTTGGTCAAATAGATATTCCCTTTGAGCCGAACAAGCTGCTTCCAGCGTAACAACTGTCAATCACTCGAAGTTCAAGATACCCAAACAAAGGAGTAAAACTTCTGTCACAATGGAATTGCAAATCACAGCCAATGAGTTCTCGGCACGTACACCTAAATCAAAAGCAATGGGTACGTTGAAAAGCACTTGTGTACGTGCCGAGAACTCATTGGCTTGTGATTGTGTGATTTACAATTTCGTGTGATAGAAGTTTTACTCCAAACAAAGAACGAGCGAACATGGGGCCAAATAATGGGTCAGGCTCCGTTGACAGATAAAATGACAGGGACACAATATAAGCCAGGTGGCACACTGTTACAGGACCATGACCGTACGGATGTTTGTCCTATCCCATGGTGGACGTACAAACCAAAAATCAGCCTGATAGGTGATTTATAAGTGTTGGGTCTTTATACCTCAAATACTGCTCAAATTCCCACAGTTGAGATCAGCCCATGAAAATAAGCCCAATCCAAAGCCTATAAATCACTAATCAGGCTGACTTTTGGTTTGTAGGTCCACCATGAGATAGGACAAACATCCATACGGTCAGAGTCCTGAAACAGTGTGCCACGTGGCTTATATTGTGTCCCTGTCTGTCATTTTATATCTGTCAACGGAGCCCGACCCCAAATAATTTGACCTAGCCTTGGCCTGCAAGGGAGTTATGCTTTTGCCTACCAGCACCAGCCTGACAAGCTCGGCCGACCAGCTCTACCCAGGCTAGGCTAGGCTGAGGCTCAACCCTATGTTTAGACTAGCCTGGCGCAACAAAACATCTTCAACCAACACGGCACATATCTGCAGCCCTAGCCAACCAAATTGGAAAAAGAGAGCTTTAACTTGGTTCAAAGTAATATTATTAATTCTAACCAAAGTAGGGAGGCACTGGGCCAAGTAATGGACCAGGAAAGGCTAACCCCCTGGGCTTCCACCCATTTATTTATTGGGCTAACCCCAACTCCCCAACTCGTTGGGTCTAAATGGTGTCAACCTACTGTTGACAATCACTTTACTCTAAAAGCCCCATAAGATCACGATGTTCCAGTAGTTTGCAGGTTCGAGTCTCGACAAAGTGTTGAGAAAGCATGTTACTGGAGTGTGTTGTTTGGCTACGTGGTTAGCACTTTGCCTCTTTTAGACCCGTGGGCCCTTTGATATACATAATATGCCTCTCTGTAATAGCTTAACCTTTTAGAGTAAAGTGGTTTGTCAGCATGGTATCAGAGTAGGAGGTCCCAATAGGTCAGGAGTTCGAGTCACCGACAAAGTGTTGATGAGTGGTGTCGTTGGAGTGTGTTAATTGGCTATGTGACCAGCACTACCCCTGTGTTAGCCCCATGGACCTTTTGATATACATTTTTACACTTCCCTCTAAGAGCTTACGCTTTTAAAATGAAGTGGTTGTCAACATGGTATCAGAGACAAGAGGTCCCATTAGGTCACCGGTTCGAGTCTACTCTACTCTAAAAGTTTAAGGTGTTAGAGGGAGGCATAACAATGTATAGCAAAGGGTCCACGGCTCTAACAGAGGCGGATTGCTAGCCACATAACACACTCCAATAACACTCCCCCTCAACACTTTACCAAGACTCGATCCTGCGACTTATTGGGACCTCTTGCTCTCATACCATGTTGACTAACTACTTTACTCTAAAAGCTCAATACCTACAACATAGAGTCGTTTATGTTGAAAAAAATACTATTATTATTTTTCTATTATATAACCTTTTCACAGGTGTGATTTTACATAAACTAATTTGATTGAGGGTTGTTCAATAATAACGAAGATATATATTGGGACCCATAGTAGTATCTGTCTAAGAAACTGATTCTCCTTAATATGAGGAGAAACAATTTTCACTCTGTATGTATAGGTGGCAGTCCCACTATACACTTTCAAATCTATTCTTGAGATAGAGGCTCCCATCACCAAAGTGTAGGAGAGTTGCGGTAGAGCAACCTATCCATACGTAAGTCACAAGAATGTATAGGGCGGGTGCGAATGCAAGAGCATCCAATTCGGAAAGTTCTTCATGCCTAGAGCACGTGCGTGCGCGTGTGCGTCCAATTTCCAACTTTTAAGAGACCTATATCATAACTTTTTTCTAAGTTGCCAAACAAACCCTCAAAATAAAGAAAGTACTGTTGTCCTCATGAGAATGACAACTTATTTAGGGCTCCCACCGTTGGATAGTGGGCAATCCCAAGGACCATCAAACATGGATAAGGGAAGACATCGAAGATGGAGTGAAACAGGGAAAAAAAGTGAAGGAAATGGAGGAGATAATGGAGTTGAAGAAAGCGGAATCAAAAGTGCTCTGTAGTGAAACAAGGGAGATTAACGAGTGCTCTTTGTCTCAGGTTACAGGGGTTAATCGACGCATCTGCGAGGTCGAATCTGTTGAAGAACTTGAAAAAGGGTTGAATCAACGGACATTGCTTCAAATCAAAAGAATTAGAAGTTTGAAGTTGCAGATCTAAAGAGAGAAGAAACCGAAACTGAAAGATTGTAGTAGTCTCTCTACAAGACTACAACAATGCAATAGAATTCTCAGAAATCTCTGAATCTGCAATCTCATCTGTGAAATCTCGAGCTCCTAGGATTCTGAAACCCCCTCCAAGACCTTCCTCATCAAAATCAACATTTCATCAACCTCTGGTTCTTCTAAGATTACAGGGACCAAAGCTTTGTTGGTAAAGACAAACCTAGCAAGTTGCCTACAACCCCATTTAAAGCCCGTCAAGTTGGCAAGTTGGGTTCTTTATTTGGTCATTCAAGAGGTCCTTTGGTGTACATTATTTGTTAATGATGTAGTATTGTTTGATAAGACTAAAGAAAATAAATGCAAAAACTAAATTATGAAAAGATACTTTAGAAACTTACTGACTTTAAGATAACTAAGATCAAGACAAAATACATGCAACTTTAATAATTGAACTCGCAGAAATGACATATTAGTTAAGATTAATAGACAAGAAATACCCAAAAGCGACGACTTTCATTATTTAGGTTTGGTTATCCTCGAAGTTTAATCCTATTGTGGGGAGTGTTCTCTCACTGGTACCCAAACAACCATGAAATCTTTCTAAGAACAACAGTAGAGACTAAAAACAGCCAATCTTGATGTCAAACATCAATTAGAGAGATTCCTATAACAGATGTGTTACTTCTTCCTGTATGAATTGAACATCTGGAGAGAGCAATCTATGTTAAGGGGAGTTTGAAAAGCTGAATAAGAAGATGAAGACATGAACACAGAAACATAACTAAAATTCTTCGAATCATACATAGCTGCAGATCAACATCAGAGCCAGAGCCAAAATGACCAATACCAATTGGTTCGGAATCAGCCTGAAGTTCTGCTTCGCAAACCATACACGAAGTAGATAACAGAGAGAGAAAATTTATGAAATTAACAAGCAAATTCAAAACCCAAAACTAACTGTTTCAAGTCTGTCAACAGATTGACCTCACTCTTCTTCCATCACCCAATCTCTTCTCAAGCTTACTAGGAAGGAATGGACGATGAATTTACAAGAGTTGAGCCAAGGAGGCCGTTGCACAGGCTATCCCTATCATGGATCTTGTTAGTCTCTGCTCTTGGGCTGCTACCTGTGCTGCTGTTTGAAAGTGAGCCGAAGGTGGTCTTTTGTAGGACCCCGGTAGGAGACGACCCCATCCGAGGGCTGGCATCCCAACCTTCAGTCATGAGGTTAAGGGCTGATGAATTCTTGCAGTCTCCCGCAGAGTTATTGGTGTTGTTCAACACCTCCCCGAGAGGTCCCCCCATAGAAGTCTCCCAAGAGATAGGTATCCAGTTCGCCTGCCGTTGGGTTGGTTCATTTAGGACACAACCCACCCCTAAACCCATCTGAATCGGATCAAATTCACGCGATAACCTCAGTGGTGAGAGAGTAAGTTTCTCATGGGTGGGTGAGGAAGAGGATGACGAGAAGTCTGAGGAAGCCACAGGGATTGAAATTGAGAGCAGGGTCGGGTCTGATTGGATTTCAATTTCAGGCCAGGTAATGGCCGAGCGATCAGACCGGTTCTTGGGCCAGTCGTCAATGAAATGACGAAGGGGATACTGGGCTCGGGGCTCTCGGTCATTAAGGTCAGAGGAAGAACCAAAGTTTCTGCAATCTCTGTAAGGGCTTTTCTGTGAATGATTCAGGAGAGAATCAGACGAAACAAGTCCAAACTCCATTCGAGAGGATTCTCCGAATGGGTTGGGTTGTTTTGGAATGGAGAATGGGTTGTCTTTGGATTTCAGGTTCATGGTGGATGATATGGAGAGGCCCTGTGAATCTTGGATTTGGCCACCCACGTTATCTTTGTTCAGTAAAATCCTGCAAGAGAACATAAATCATAAATAATAAAAAAACAGATGAAGAAAAACAAAAATCAAAACAAATGGAGGTCACTGATTTAAGTTCTCTCGTTTGAAAATACACAAGAACCTCTGATTTTCTCTAAAAGGAATATATTTTCTACATCGAGGCCTTAATTCTTCAATATCGGAAAAAAAATTGGAAATCTAACAAGCATAATTCAATCCACCTTAAGAAGGAATCCCAACTACTAAGAACAGTCAGTTTCACCAAAGTAAAAAAGAAACAATGCCGGTCTACTTTAGAGAAAAGGAAAAGGAAAATATAAGAACATCCATATTGTTAAAAGATCAAGATAAATGTTAGAGAAATCAAAGGGATAAGAAGTGAAACGGATACAAAAAGGACACCATAGTATATGAGATGAAAATTTTTCACCTGCTGATGTGGGTGTTTGCAGAAGGATCAGCGGCGCCAGGCTGCACGCTCTTGATCTGGTGCTGCGTGATGGCAAGGCTGTTGGATGCACCGCCAGCAGAGACCACCGATGCTGACGAGGAAGTATCCATCGGCATCACCTTTGTGGTGGTGGGTCTGGAGGCGGCTTGGCCAGTTTGGCCTTCCACAGGCTTTCTTGAACGATGGCGGCCCCTATTCATGTGCCGCTCACAGTATTTCTGGTCGGCAACCGCATCTCTTGAGCACCGCCATTTCTTCCCATCAGTCCGACGACACCTCCCTGGCTCAGGATCGGTGTTACCGGAGAAACCCAGATGGAAAGAACCCCATCCCACTAAGAACGTTAAAGGAAAAAAAAGGATCAAAAATCAACAAAATGGAGAAAAAGAAAAACATGATTTCTGGATCAAATCCAGCATGAAATCCACCAATTCCTGAACATTTTGGGTTAGAACAAAACTTTCTATCTAAATCAAAAGAAGAGTTACTGATTTCACACACACACACACACAAATAATTACCACTTAGCTGCTGAAAATCATGAAAATAACGTGGAAGGTTTAGGACGACAAGCTTACATACATGCATTTGGTTCACTAAAACGAAGAAAAGCAAAACAAAGAAACCATTTTTCTACATCAAATATACAGGAGTCAAACTTCCAAAACCGTTATGCAGATCTTGAGTGGAAGCCACTTTATTTCTACTTTCTCTTTTTGAAAGAAGAGAATGAACTTACATGTATTGGGTCTCAAGGATCCGGCAAAGCAGGAGAAGTCAGATGGGTTGAGTGCTTTTCTGATGGGGATGAGCAAATTAGAAGGTATGGGCACATTTGCATTGATGTACTTGTAAATCAAGGCCTGGTGTTCCAGCTCCATCCACTGAGATGGAGTGAATGGCCCTCTAACACCTGAAAAAGCTCCATGCATGCTTGTATTCAAGCTTCCAGAACCCAAACCTGAAACAGAAAACCCAGATGAAAATTTGAGAAAGTAAAAAAAATAACAGATTATAACAGAGAATAGAAAGGGTTCTGGCAGTGGAACCCAAGCTTATAACTTTGTCTGCAACATTTAAGGAAGCTACATAAATCATGAAATCTTCTTTAAAAGCAGAAGAAAACAAAGAGAAGTAAAGGAAGCAAGAAGAAAATTAAAACCATTGGCCACCTTTTTTTCCCTTTTCTGTTCTCATTCATCTGGTGTGATGAAAATTTTCAAAAACCCATCTCCCAAACAGGAAGACCAAAGATTTTAGACAAAAAAAAAATCACCTTTTCTTGACAAGACTCAAAACAAAGATCTCTACTAAGAGTCCATGAAAAGACCCTCCTCCAACAGTACTTGAACCAAATTCAAATAACCAATAACAACTCATCTTTTGCTCCGTAAAAGTCCAATCTTTCCAACCACACAAACACTTCAATTACTCAATAATACCCATCTCACAAAATCCAGATCCATGCAGAACCCACATACTCAATTACTCAAAATCCCCCAAATTAATTTTAATTTTTTTTCTTTACTTCAGTCCATGCACATAAGCTTTCACACACCCACATACACAAACAGTCTCTAATCTCTATACCTGTATTTCTAGCATAAGTAGAGGAGGTGTGATGATAGTAAGGCAAGGTTGCATTTTGTAAACTCCTCTCTACTAATCCACCATCCTGACAAAGTAACAAAGCTTCTGATTTGGGAGAAGCGAAGCTCAGCATCTGCTGTTGTTGCTGCCCATCAGAGAACAGAGAATTAGATCTCGGTAATGAAGGAGTCCTCTGCTGAAGCAGCATTGTCTTAGAGGCTGAGAAATCATCAGCTCTCGCCATTTTTAAGCTCCTCCAATCATCTTCACCAGACTCAGATCTCTCTTGTTTAAGAAACCCAGACCCATACCCATACCCTTTTTGCCTGGTTTCAGCTTCTGAAACCAGGGCAGGAAAACCACCCTCAGAACCCACCAAACCATCGAAACCCACCACCCCAAAATCCATCCCAGCAAAACCAACAATCTATAGAACAACCAAAGTGAGAAAATGAAACATGGGTTCATGAGAAGAAGAGAGAAGTTTGAAAAGTGAGAGGAGGGGGTGGAGGAAAGAGAGAGAGGCACATTTTAAGGGTAGGGTGCGTAAGGGTGATGGTTAAGCTGAGTTGAAAAATGAAACCAGACTGGTTTTGTTTGGGTATGGGGGGGCGATGTTGAGAAAGGAAATAATTGGAGGGGGAGAGAGAGTATGTCTGAAAGTGAAACTAAGACCAGACAAGGTTAGTACTAAATAGTAAATACTTCTCTCTAGAGTATAATTAACAAAAAAAAAATGTTTATTTTGAAATTACCAAAATACCCCTCAAAATTTTTATTTTGAATTTAAGTGACTAGGTTAAAAAAGGATTGAATTACTATAATCTCCCTAACCCTAATGAAAATGACAAAACTACCTAATAAGAAGGTTTGGAGGCTTAATTTTAGTTAGGGAGTAGAGGTATGGATTCCATCTCAGCTTACTCGACAGTGCCACGTGCCAAAGCTACCGATCGAAAATAGGAAAATGGCCGAAAGTGTCATTAGATTATCAAAAATAGAGAAAATATTGTCAGGATCTCGTCTTTGATTATTGTATTTTTTTTGATAAGTCCAAAAAATATATTAAAAAAGGAGATCGAGAAGATCTCTCATCTTTGATTATTGTTACGAGCATAGCAGGCAAATTTTGAATGATCGCAAACTCATAAGAACAAGTTCTAAATGGAGTTGAGACATGTACATAAGAAACCTAAAGACCTTGGCAACCAATTCTCCCTCTACTTATTGTTTTTTATTTTCAGAAAATGAACCGGATTTCTTAACATCGGTGGTTGTCTGAGAAGATTTTTCGCGAACGAATCTTCTGGCAAACAGAATAGAAGTTGACCAGAGTGCCATCTTTGCTATTCAGAATGTCATCTTGGGCATGAATTGATCTAATTACAACCTAATGCCTTATCCCCTTGTCTTAATAATGTGATAAATAGGTGTGAAATTTTGCATATTAATCACATTTCTACTTGCATAATTACTAAGGGTTTTTAAGTCCACTTCGAGATTGCATAAGGTTATTTTTGTCATTGGGTTCATATTCTTGAGTTTATGTTTTTAGTTCTTTTATTGTGCCTTTCTCTCTCTTTGGCAAGCGTTATCCTTTTCTCTTTGCTCTTTGCCTTGCAAAGTCCGCTAGCGGTTTCATATTCTCTCTCATCTTAAATAAATGAGCAAATGAGTGGTGCGTTGCATGTACAAAGATCTATCGCCACGTGACGCCACTCAAAATCTAGAGCCAGATGGCCTACTCAAACCTAGCCCCCACTTTTTCTATGGGGAATATTTCTAAATAAATAATAAATTATTTGGAGAAGGATAATATCCTAATCAGAGCTTACTGTAATCTCATCATCTATAATCCATACCGATGGATGGACTTCGAGATTTGTGTCATGTGATTCGAGGACCAATGGTGGTCTGGACCTAGAGGCCGAGTTTGATGTCCCCCAGGCCTTTGAAGTCTCCCCCCTACATTGCAATGCCAGGTGGAGTACACTTTAAGGCCCACTGACCTTTTGGATGTTTGGTTCACTTCTGTCGTGTGGAGTAAAACTTTGATGACAGGGTGAAATATGAGCCACGTGGCATACTCTTAGAGGACTCTGACCGTATGGATGTTTGGCCAATCCCTATATGGACCTACAAACCAAAAATCAGCTTGATTATTGATTTCAAACCTTTGGATCTTTGTACCTAAAATAATAGTAAAAAATGCTCAAATTTCCCACGGTTAAAATCAACCCATGAAAACACTTTCAATCCAACGCCTAGAAATCACGAATCGCGCTGATTTTTAGTTTATAGGTTCATCTAATGATTGGCCAAACATCCATACGGTCAGAGTCCTCTAATAGTGTGCCTCGTGTCTCATATTGTACCCTGTCATCGGCCTTGATGACAGGCCCTGTGTGTGGATCTACACATCAAAAATCAGTTTAATCGGTGATTTTTTTGTTGTTGGATTTAACATTTTAATAATATAATTTATAGCCGTTGGATTTAAGCATTGTTTTTTAGATGCTAATATTTAACTCTTAGATATCATCGATCAAGCTGATAATTGGTATGTAGGTCTACCCAACATCTATAAGGTAAGTGGTCCTAAAGTGGGCTCCACATGGCATTTTTGGGAGGGGAAGACTTCGAATTTTGAAGTTTCTGAGGGCAGAAAATATTTTCTCTGGACCTAGGGACGACATCCGTTAGCAAAGAAAGTAACATGGAAGCCGCTTTTGGTATCCCCTGGGACTTCAAAGTCCAAAATGCCACGTGGAACACTCTTTGGCCCCCACTGATCTTATGGATATTTGGTGACTTTGGTCCACCTCTTGATGGTTCTACATATCAAAAATAAATTAATTCTAGTGATTGAATTTGGGCACTTCAATAGAGTGATTCTGGCCGTTGGATTTGAACTTTTTTTAGATGCTAAAATATAACTTTTGGTAATCATCAATCAAGCTGACGTTTTGTATGTGGGTCCAGCACGAGGTGGACCAAACATCCCTAAGGTCAGCAGGTCCTAAAAGGTACTCCACGTAGCACTTTTGAGAAGATATTTTGAAGTCCGGGGGACAGCAAAAATAAAAATAGAAGTACTTTGAATTTGATATTTTTGGCAAGGTTTAAAGGGGACCGTTATAACGGTATAACGGACTGGGGGTGTTGCTGTTTTTACTGTTACAACGGAAAAAAAAAACGCTCAGGGTCAAAAACGGAAAAAATGGGAAAATAACAAAAAAAATGGCACTGAAATTCAAATTTTGAATTTTAAAATTTGAATTTCAAAATTTCAAAAACGGAATATAACGGAAAATAACGGCCATTTTTTTCACAAAATTTTCCAGAAAATAATGGTTGTTATTTTCCGTTAAAATGGCCATTTTTTCTGGGCGTTTTAACGGTCCATAACGTAATGGGGTAGGTCCAAATCCGTTACAACGGTCGTTATTTTCGTTATAATGGCCGTTTTTTAAACCTTGATTTTTGGTAGGGAAGTGATATCGGCAGGTGCACTTTAAGTTAAACAAGGGCATTCTAGGCATTTCGGCCACAATAAAAAAAAAACTCTCAAAGAAACAGAAGGACCATTTTCATATACTTATTTTAAACACGCCTGGCAATATCACTTTCTTATTGTTATTTTGTAATTCTTTAAATAAACTAATGGAGGGGCACGTGCCATGTAATTAAAAAGAAAAAAAAAAAAAAGCATACAAGAATTTTTCATGACCAATACATCCCTATTTATATTCAAAAACATTATTGACCGGTGCTTGGAAATAAAGGGGTGAGCACATTATAATAGTAGAGAAGAACGTAAATGTTTGCAGCTATTTTGGAGGCAGAAGTGTGCACCCAATGCAACATTTGCAGAATTCACAGTTATTGGCACACACCAAGCAACCAAAAAACAAACAAACATTTTCCTACAAATGTTTGTATGGCAACCAATAAGGCCAAGAGCACGTTTGATTGCATGGAAATTTTGTTGAAAAATTTTCTCGATAAAAAATGAATTTGGAATTGAAAATAGAATTCCAAGATTTGTGATTTTTTTTTTTTTTGAGAATTTGAATTCTAAAAATTTGAAATTTCTTATTTTGGTTGCATCGTAGAATTTATTTGGAATTCCCAATGAATATACCCAAATGGCTAAAATTAGAATTTATTGGGAATTCCAAGTAATTCATTTATTTGAATTCAAAATTTTAGAAATCACAAATCCTAGAATTCTATTTTCAATTCTAAATCCATGTCTGGCTGTCAATCAATTCCTAAACTACAAATTTGTAGTAAGTTCTCAAGAAAAGCTCAACCGAAAAGAGGAATGGAGGTCTTCCAGCAATCCACTCTTGAGAGCCACATGATAAGGCAGTGGCAAGCTTAGCACATCTGTCCGCTGCAAAATTAACTCGTCTCCAAGAGGAAGTGAAACGAATTGAGGCAAACCCGGGTTTGAGGCATTCCGACTGCGCTTTAACCTTCCGCAGGACATCATTTTTTAAGAAAGCTAACATAGCGGATTTGGAGTCAAAATCAATCCAAATCTTTAGACAATGCTAAGACCATTCCTTCAACAAAGGCAATCAAACACACCCAAAATATAAAAGTAATTTGGTTATTTGAGAAACTCTATGTCTTTCCTAGCAAGATCAATGTTGTGTTTAAGACCTAAGTTCCTTAAGGAGTGTAGTATTCACAGAATGCAAACTATACTGAATAAGATGGTCTCTTTCTTTTGATTTAAGGATGGTTTCTTCCGTCTAGAAGGGTATTTTAGTCATTTGATGGGGTATCCATGATCTATGTATCTCTAATTCCTTTATATATCCTTAGTTGGTAGGGGTCCAGCTCTGTCCCACGTGGCCCATATATCGAATTGGATATTTTTGAATTTTAAATAGTCTTGTGTACCTTTTTTTTTTTTTAATTTATAGCAATAGTCCAAGCTGTACTTGGGTTTTTGTCTCTGTGTTCACTCTTTTAGCACTTTTTTTATGGTAAGCAGCTCACTTTTTAGCAGTTGTTGGTCAAACAAATGTAAGTGGTAATGGGGGGGATTTCCTCATGTAGAGAGATACTGAAGAGAGGCTGATGATCAAAAACCCTTTTAAAAAGGCTCATGTTGTGTTTAATACTATAAACATGTTTGAAATTCTTTTTTTTTTTTCGGGGGTAAGCATACAAGGTTTTTTTTTTAATGGATGTTCCAAAGCACATGACCTCCATGGACACTATTATCCATCTTTTTCTCCTGTTTTTTCCCTTCCTAAACAATTGAAAACAACCACCAACTCCCCTCACCTCTCTCTCTCTCTCTCTTCAATGAAGATGCCAAAATCTTCTTAGGATCCAGACCCAAAAGCTTGGTTGGGTATCAGATGATGGAATGAGAAAGAACCCTTTGCTAAGTCTAGTTGCCCGAGTCTGTGGAAATAAGGCAAAAAACAGAAATGGGAAATGACCCCTACCAAGTTTACTTGATGCCGGAAATGAGAAACGGGGAGGAAACGTAAATGGAAAAAGGGTGACAATGTCGTAGGGAAACACGTGAAGAAACACATGTAAAATATCTCCGAATTATACTTAGGGTGTGTTTGATTGCAAAAAAAAAAAAAAAAAAAAATCCTCTTCTCTTTGAAAATTTTCTTGGGAAAATACAACTGATAAGGCTGTTTGATTGCACCCAAGAAAACATATAATTTCTAATTATGTGAGAAAATAAGTGTGGATTTTCATAGAAATGAATTCTCACCTATGTGGAAGGGAAATGAATTCCAGGCTTAGATGGAAAATACTTCATTTTCTTACAAAAAAAATTTCAAATTTAAAATGGCTATCAAACAAGGGAAATTGGCAATCAAACACGCCATTAGAATAATTTCTTTTTTTGCTACTAATCTTCCTAGTCGAGGCTAGCAATTGTGATTAAGAGACAGAGAGAACATATAACTACTAAGCAGGATTAAGAAGGAGAAGAGAGCTAGGAAACAGGAGTAGACCTAAGCGAAGCCGATCACAGCCCACAACACAATCCATGTGGCAAACTCTTAGTGGACGATGACCATATGGATGTTTGGCCAATCACTAGCTGGCCCTACAAAGCAAAAATAAACCTGATCAGTGATTTCTAAGTATTGGATTGAGGTTATTTTCATGGGTTGATTTTAACCGTAGGAATTTGAGCATCAAAGATCCAAAGGTTGTAAATCACTAATCAGGCTAATTTTTGGTTTGTAGGTCCACCGAGAGACTGACCAAACATCCATACGGTCAGCGCCATCTAAGAGTGGGCCACGTAGCTCGTATTGTGAGAGAAGATTTACTCAGGAAACAGTGTGTGAGAAACGCGTTTCTCAAATGAGTTTCACGAGAGACATCTAGTTTCCTGGTGAATATAAATAAAATTAAAAAATTTAAGCCATAATAACATGATTCCGACTCGCATATAACAATATACTGGGACTGTTTTGCTCAACAGCACCTTTGCATCTAACATGTCATTATAATTATGAAGATGCACTATTGAGCACTGTTGCTCAACAGTGCTGTTGAGCGAAAAGATGAACTCCAACATACGTGTTAGACATGGCAAGCTCTTGCAAGACTTAATGGGAGGAAAGAAGAGAGGCATTCAATTACAAATAGAGGAATGCAGAGAATTTAAATGGGGCCTAAAATGATAACTGAACTTAAAACCAGATTACTACGGTTCGAACCAGTGGCGGAGCCCCCCTCGATTTTCCCCCTCGAACAAAATCCTGGCTCCACCACTGGTTCGAACTAGTGAATGAGTGAGAATGAGACCTCCATATCTATGACATCTTAGTTAATAATCAAAGAAACAATCTAAAAGAACAAGGAAACAGCAATATTGTGGATGGAAGTTTGATCCACGGTTTAAAAAACGGCTGTTATAGCAAAAATAATGGCCGTTATAATGGATTCGGACCTCCCCCATTACGTAATGTACTGTTAAAACGCCCGGCTCGTTATTTCCATTATAACAAAAATAACGACCGTTATTTTCTAGAAAAAAATTGTGAAATAAATAGCCATTATTTTCTGTTTTTGAGAATTTAAATTCATATTTCAAAATTTGAATTTCAACACCATTTTTTTCATTTTTTTCCGTTTTTGCCCCTGAACATTACAATTTGTCATAACGGCTGTTGTAACGGAAAAACGGTAATGCCCCCAGTCCGTTATACAGTTATAACGGCCCCCTTTTAAACCTTGGTTTGATCCGTAATGTCTATTTAGTGTCCAAACTAGATAATTTTTTTTTGGGTCCACAAATAAAGAAGTGAGCTACAAGACCACCAAGATTGAGCAGAGGTTGGGCCAACATGTTGAGGGGAGATCACTTGGCCTCTAGCAACATTGCCCCACAGTTCATATTGATGAATCATGATGTTCAGATAGTTGGTTGACATGCACTTCCTGCACTATCTTTATTTCCAAATTTAAGATCATGATGCCATACATGGTATAACTTTTGAGAAGATCATGATGCAGGTACACATATGAATGAATGCAGATATTGATGCCATTGTTTTTTATCAACTTATTGGGCCGAAGTACATAGATAAACGGCGCCGATGTGTGGTGGATATACATATACCAAAAATCAGCTTGTAGTATCCCAAAGAATTGACCGATGCAGGGCCACGAGAGCCCTCTGCATCGACTGCAACCAAAGACCTCTGCATCTAAAATTTTCCACACATCAGTAAGGTGTTGAGGGTTATTTTCTGAAATAACCAAAAAAAGATAGAGAAGGAGCTACGTGGAAGAGAGAAAAAAGCTTTTCCATGCGTCTGCTTTAGTATAGATACATAGATATTGAGTAAATTTTGAAATGCGTCGGCCAGTTGGTTGACTTTTAGTTGCTCTTCTGTAATATATTTATTTCCAAATTTAAGAAAAGAAAGTTTAAGAGTACAATGCCATAGATGACATAACTGTGTTGCAGGCAAAAATTGAAGCAACTTCTTCTTTTTCGCGGATCTAAGCTTCTATAATGTGTTTTGTTACAAGAATGCAATGGAGAAATTGTCGAATGTGACCTTATGGTTGTCTACACATACATGAATATCCAAATAGGGATGCCATTGTTATTATTCAATTTATTGCGGCTAAGTACATGAATATAAATGGTGATACGTCGATGAGTAACTTCGTGTCGAGTTACAACCATACCGACTTTCACGTGCCGTGTTACAATGCATTGCATGAGCTTTGGTAGGTTATCGTTGACTCGCTACATATTCTTGAACTTTCGAAAACTAATACATTCTATCATCCATTTCTTGCAAATGGTTTGGCTAGTTGAATAGGCCAGGCTGATCCGATGGGCATTGAGGTGCAACCTGTTATGGACTGGTCTTGGATTGCATTTATAGGTCCAACAGGCCGGGTCTAGGATTGATTTAGAGCATGATAACCAGGGCCGGCTGTCTCTACCATAAGGCCAATAAGGCAGTCGCTTTAGCCAGTTGATTGACTTGACTTTGCGCATACTATAATGATCCAATGTCACGGATGACATAACTTCGTCGCAGGCAAAAATTTGAAGCAACTTGTTCTTGTCGTGAAGGTATAACGTTTTGTTAGAGGAAATCAGTGACAAAATTTTTGCACGTGACCTTATGTTTGTAGAGTTACAAATAAATAAATGCAAATATGGATGTCATTGTCATTTTTTCAATTTACTGGGGCCAAGTACACAGATTGATAATGGTGATAGCTCAATCGTTATAAGCAAGGTTTAAAAGGGGCCGTAATAATGGTATAACGGACTGGGGCGTTACCATTTTTTCCGTTATAACGAATTGTAACTCTCATACTATTCTTACTAATAGATTACTAATGGACGTGGGGTCCACATGTAGATGAGTTAAGAGCTGATTTTTGATGATGATGATGATGATGATCTCCTCACCATGGAGATCATTCTTACCTAAAATCAGTAATTTTTAAAACTTCTAAAACTATCAAATATGTATCAAAATTTAACGGTGAAAATATATGGTCCGAAAATTTTCAATTTACGATCTACTTTTCACAAGGCTGCAAATGGTGGAATCGGCTGTTTTTTGTGAGGTTCAAAAAATACACTTATTAAAAAAAAAACTCTTAACGGCTAGGGTTATGGTAATCTCTACCCATTAGATTTTAGTACTTTTTAAGGCATGATTATAACCAAGGTTTAAAGGAGGCCGTTTTAACGGTTAAACGGACTAGGGGCGTTACCTTTTAAACAGCCGTTAAAATGGATTGAAACCCCCAGGGGCAAAAATGGAAAATAAAAAATAGAAAAACGGAATTAAACGGGTTTTAATTGCCGTTAAAACAAAAAAAAAATGACCGTTTTATTCAAAAACGATAAAACGTGTTTAAACGGTTTTAGGGGAAACGGGCTTGGGGTGTTACCGTTTAAACAGTTTAAACGGCCGTTTTTAAAACCATGATTATAACCATGCTTTAAAAAATGGCCGTTATAACGAAAATAACTGTCGTTGAACGGA
This sequence comes from Euptelea pleiosperma, assembly GCA_035048495.1. Lineage (NCBI taxonomy): Eukaryota > Viridiplantae > Streptophyta > Magnoliopsida > Ranunculales > Eupteleaceae > Euptelea > Euptelea pleiosperma. The sequence continues at coordinate 15,261,969 of CM068552.1, forward strand.
TTGGACCTCCCCTGTTACGTCATGAACTGTTAAAACACTTTAAAAATAACGGTCGTTATTTTTCCCTTATAACGAAAATAATGAACCATTATATTCTGAAAAATTTTGCTCTACAATTTTTGCGTTTTTGAAAATTTGAAATTTGAATTTCAAAATATGAATTTTGAATATCAACACCATTTTTTCCATTATTTTCTATTATTATCGTTATTTTTCATTTATGCCCCTGAGCATTACAATTCGTTATAACGGAAAAAAAACGGTAACGCCACCTTGAGTATAACCGTTGGATTCAACCATTTTATTTTATTTTAGTACTAAAACCAACGGCTAAAAATCATCAAACAAGCTGATTTTTGGTATGAACGTCTACTAAGGGGTGGGCTAAACATCCGCGAGGTCAGTGGGCTCAGATGGCAGAGGCGAGTTTGCGGGTCGGGCTCCGCTGGCAGATCTAAAATGACAGGGACACAATATAAGTCACGTGGCACACTATTACATGATTCTGTCCGTATGGATGTTTGTCCTATCCCATGGTGGACCTACGAACCAAAATTCAGCCTGATTAGTGACTTATAGGCTTTGGATTGGACTTAGTTTCATGGGCTGATCTCAACTGTGGGAATTTGAGCAGTATTTGAGGTACAAAGATGCAACACTTATAAATCATTAATCAGGCTGATTTTTGGTTTGTAGGTCCACCATGGGATAGGACAAACATCCGTACATTCCGAGTCCTGTAACAGACTGACACCTGGCTTATATTGTGTCCCTGTCATTTTATATCTGTCAACGGAGCCCACCCTAACAAAAAATGTGCTTCCGCATTTGAAAAAGCCTCAGGTATACCTTGTTACATCACGACCCTTACAAATGTTTTGGCTGAGAATTGGGGGTGTTGATGAGCCGGGCAGTCACTATGAGCTTTTAGGCCCAGCCACAATGGGCTAGGCTTGGATTGCATTAATTTATAGGCCAAGCAGGCCGACCCTAGGCTTGATTTTAGAGCTCGACAACTCATTGGGCAGCCTGTCAAGGGCGTATGTTAATCGTTTAGAGGCTGGGTCTGGGCTTACCTAGGCCCGACCCCTTAACATCCCTACTAATGGTAGAGATTTGTTGTTGAGTGAAATGAATCGAGTTGATATCAGAATCTAATGGTGGGGACATTCTTGCGATAGCGTATCGTTATCCAGATCAAGTGGTGATGTATTTGATCCAAGGTTTAAAAGGGGCTGTTATAATGGTATAATGGACTGGGGCATTACCGTTTTTTTCCATTTTAACGAGTTGTAATGCTCAGGGGCAAAAAGGGAAAATATTGGGGGAAACCGGCGCTAAAATTCAATAAAAATAATTAAAAAATAACGGAAATAACGGGACTTTTTTTTCTTCATAAACTTTCTCAGAAAGTAACGGTCGTTATCTTCGTTATATCAGAAAAATATATAACAGAAAATAACAGACGTTATTTTCTGAGCATTAAAACGGTACATAACGTAATGGGGGATGTCCGAATCAATTATAACGGCCATTATTTTCATTATAACGGCGGTTTTTTTAAACCATAATTTGATCTACATAGAAATGCAGTACAAGGGCATTGCACCATCGTTTCATGGAATGACATTTATATATGAGATGTCGATGCCATGTAGCAACATTATGAGGTTTCTCAGGACAAGTCACGAGAAAATAAATGCAGAAAATAAAAAACTCGTGAAGGGCTTATTTCATGGTTTGCTTTTATGGCCATTCGATAAGGTCGTTCGTCCCTTCTGGTGGAATGATGGATCCCCAACATTACCAACATGTATCCCGAATTAGATCCAATTGAGGGAGGTACGTGACCTCCCAACTATCCTGTCCTTCAAAGTTGGTATTATTCTTGGGCGGGCTAAGCTTGCAGGTCTTCAGGTGTAACATCGGACTGGACTGGACCCGTGACTTTTCCCGGAAAGTGGGTACACCTTACCACCCTATTAAGACGGGTTGTGTACCCGTTAGGCTTCATATTAATATGTATATAACAGAGTACTTGTTAAACAATCATTTACCCCAAAAGATCAACGTTGTTGGAGAAAGGTGAAATAATTATTTATACAAACGGGTCATCAGGCCAATACAACACGTGCGTGAGAACACACCATCCGCTGGAGACTTGAACTCACGTCCTCCCAAGTCTTAAGGCTCTGATACCTTGTTGAACAACCACTTTTACTCTAAAATCTTAAGCTGTTAGAGGGAGGAGTAACAATATATTAAAGGGTCCACGGGTCTAACACAGGCAGAGTGAGCCACACAACCAAACAACACACTCCAACAACACCCCTTCTCAGCACTTTGCCAGGGACTTAAACCCGCAATATTTGGTTACCACAAGTGGGAGCCTCTTACCACAAGACCAATTGGTTACAACAAGAGGGAGAAAATTATAAGAGGTTAGTGGTTCTATGATTCTGTCCTTACTTTTATCGGTTGTCACTTACGCTTAGGGGTGTCAATTTTACCCGTTTAACCGGAACCAAATTAAAATTGGAACCGAAAACACTAGTTCCAATTCCACATTTTTGGGAACCAATTAAAAAGTAACTGGAACCGAACCGATAAGAACCGGTACCAATAAATAAATAGTGTAAATATTCTAATATTCTCAAGATTTTGCCCAATATACCAAGAACCGGAATCGACATAAATACATAATCAGTTCCGGATCCAGATCTATCACTTTGAGAACCGGAACTGTTAAGGAACCGAACCGATAAGAACCGGAACCAATTGTTCCGGTTCTGATCACTTTAGGAACTGAACCGCCTGTGACACCTCTACTTACACTTGATGTCACATCCAAGGAGGTAAGGTTCCCAAACATTTTGAAATTGGCTAGTTTTTGTTTTTCATAAATTATAAGACTTCAATAAAATAAAATTTATGTGTATTAAGGCTAATGGGTTTTGAACCCTAGAAGTCATGAAATTTTAAATGAGTATTTTCTTCTGACTTTTAGAAAAACCAAGTCTACGCATTTTTTAATGCAAAGTTTGGAGGGAATTTTTGCATGACTCCCTACAATTTATTAAAATATTTTAGTCTCACATTTGCTTGGAAGACTAAAAGTCTAAACTTCTTATGTTAGAGGGTTAGAACTAAAGGGTAGAGCCCTTGGACATCTTAATTTTGTGCCCATTTAGCACAACCATGCTCCACAAAAAAACACACATACGCGAGCGCCAAACCCGGGTCTAGCTATTGGCTATTAAAGTCAAGCCTATCTTTTTGAGCAAGATATTTTTGAGTGAAAAATCTGTTCAATAAAAGCGATTAATTCTATAAACATTGCACACTAAGGCTGCGTCTTATTAAGCTTAAAAATCACAATAAGCCAGTTTTGGTGATTTTTAAACACTTATCAAAATAGCTGTGTTTGGTAAAACGTAAAAAACACTTTTTTAAAAACCGAATAAGCTCTTAAATCTTCATAAGTAGAAGCAGTTTCTGCTAAGTACTTTTACGGGAATCCATTCTTTAGAAAATTTCTTTACACTAAAAAAGGAAATTGTAATGCCAAAACTACCCCTTTGAGTGTTTTTAAGTGAATTTAGCTACTTTTAGGATAAAAATAGGTAGGTTGTGTTTGTGTAAGCTTAAAGCTTATCTTAAGCGCTTTCCCCGATAGCAATTATATGTAAAGTGCTTGACTTAGCTGTTTTGGCCATTTGGTAACCATTATAAGAGAAGTACTTATTTTCTTAAAAAGCCTTTTATGAAGTTTGACAAAAAAATACTTTTTGGTGAAAAATACCTATTTTAATCTTAAATGCACTAAAAAGCACTGTTGAACTTGTTTTTATTTATTTGGGCCCATCTGGTTATATCCCACATAGGGGTGTAAATCTGACCCATGAACCCGTGGCCTGGCCCACACACCCAAAATTTCCATGAAAGGGTGCCATGTTGATGACACGGTGTATAGCGTGATGTTAAGATTCCCATTAAATGGGCCTCACGAAACTCCTAAGGTCAAGCATTAGCCCCCATCTGTGATCATAACCATGTAATCAAATAAATACACAAGAAGTCCAAATAAAAGTCTGATCTGATGAGGGAAGTGGAGGACAAATTTCAAAATGGATGGGTGGGGTACCTTAGCGGGCTGCTTGACTCGTTAACATGGTTTGGTGGGCCGGGACACTTAACCCGATCAAACAGGCCATACCGCTCTGCCCGTGTGCTGGCCCGCTAAACCTCTTAACGGACCAGGCATAGGTATGTATCTATTGCAAGCACATGGGCTTTCCATAATTCTCTAAAGGTGTTGAAGATTTGAATGCTTCCCAAGGAGAATATTAAGAGGAGATATCATGGCTCGTTGGTAATAAGGTATTTTTGGTATATAGGTCCAACTTGGGATGGGCCAAACATCCATACGGTCTGTGGTCTCCAAGAGTGTGCCACGTGGCTCAGACTGTGAGACCTACCGCTAGCGGTTTTGACGAAGGGGTCCCATTTCCCACCTTAAATGCTAATTATATAGATTTTTTTTTTTTTGGTAATGCTAAATATAAAGGGTCCTATTTTCCACCTATCAAAAGTCCACGTAGACCATGTAGAGATTCTTTCTATTTTCTCTGAATTTTAACCACCCCGCTTTTTCTATTTCAATAAAGACCATGTAGAGATTCTTCTTCTTTTCTCTGAACTTTTCCATCTACGTATCAAAATCTTAAAATAAAAATCCTTCAAGATACCATGTGACTCTTTCAGTCCAATGACCTTATCAATGATAGATCCACACCTTGTCAAGCCCACGGAAAAAAAATTAGCACGATTGATGATTTCTAGCTGTTGGATTTGGCACTTCTTATCATGGGCTTGAAACCAACCCATAGCCCATGATGAAAGAGTGCTTATATCCAATGGCTACAAATCACTTATCACACTGATTTTTGGCATTTAGATTCACCGAGGTGTGGGTCAAGTCAGTGGGCTGAACAATCTGCCACATGTTAAATTGAGGGACTTTGGATACAGAATTCTGTATCATATAACAGCTCCCTTGTGCTCTTACTATTTTTTTTTTCTCTCCTCTTTTCTTTTTGGGTCAGGACGGAGGACAACCATTTTTTACAACCATTTCCGCGGACCCACATAGAAGATGAATCAATGGCTGATTTTTGGTGAGGATGATCTCCTCACCATATAGATTACCCCAACAAAAAATCAGCCCATTCTGAAATTTCAAACCACATCAAATATGGTTTTCAAGTTAGACGGTAAAAATAGACGGTCCATAATTCATCAACTTCTAAACCAGTCTACGAATATTGGAATGATTTTGAATTTTTGTGAGGATGATCTCATCACCATAGGATAGGATGACCAATTCAAGATCCCGACCCTTTATGGTTTTGGTGGAAATATTCTTAATCTTTATAGCAGGATCAATTCACCAATAAGAAACAGACAGGACAATCTATTTCTAGAAAGACTAACAAACATAATAATTATAGGAGCATAGTAACATAGAATAGATATGGATTCCCAATGCAGGTGGAGGCCATGATGGCCACATGAGGTTCTTTAGCTGACATCATGTGGTCTCTAGTTTGAAATTAAATTAGATTTTAACTCCATGTGTTTGTGTCTTTGTGACCCTAGCTTGTGTCACAAAGTTTGAGAATGCATAGGGAAGGGCATGGGATCCATATATTACCTTTTTCTGATTAAAATATTATATGGGTTTGTTAGGGTTAGGGTTTTGGGCAGGTCACAAATGTCTTAAACAAGGATGATAAGTGTTGGGGTTCCTTTGGATTGCAGCTCAACTATTAAAAGACCTGACTCTTGTCCCCTTAAAAAAACAAAAACCTAATTTTTCTAGGGTTTACATGTCTTGATTGTGTAATCCCAAAGGCATGTCTTATACCCTTTTCTTGGTCGAAATAAAGAACTAAAATGTTTTCTCAAGAGCTATTCTCTTGTCCTAGTGAGTGCTTGAAGTTTGATGTCCCTTAAAAGCTAAGCTCCTATATTTTCTAGGGTTGTCCTTTCATCATCTCTAAAGGCCATTCCAATCTCCTAGGGCTGTTGCTTCACCATAGACTTGTATATTATGTCTAGGTTCAGGCTCAGAAAATTTGTGCCCACTCTTGGGAATTGTGTTCTCGGCCGTGGATTTCAAGAATCCAAGCAGGTTGTTAGCGCCGTCAAAAGTGAAATAAGTGATGCCAGCTCTGTGCTAACAACCATCATTGGATTCCCGGAACCCACGGCCAAGAACACGACTCCCGAGAGGACCGGGGCACAAAAAGGGGGACTCATGAATCCGACCCTTATGTCTAAAGTCTTGGAACAATCTTGTGAGACCCACCTCCTATCAGGCGTTTATATCCAAGAACTGATGGGCCCTTTTTTAGGCATGAACAGTATGAAATTGCACTTGGGTATAGGGATTTAATCTAATTATAGAGAGGCAATTGGGCAACTTGGGTTCTCTTCCACATAATTATAAGACAGTTTGCTTACCACTCGCACTATAAAAACGTAAATTCTATATTTGTTAGCAGTTGCAGACTAGATTTGTCCAGGCACTACGGCCGAGACCTTATCTTTGCATGCTATTTTAAACCAAAAACTAAACCTTAGTGAGGGGGAGGGATTCATGGTTCAAAGTATCAGCCGATCCCCAGTTCGGCAGGTAACGAATCATACCGTCTTGAGTTGTCTCACCCCGAGACAGGTATACTCTATAAGGGGTTCATATGATCTCGGCTGAGTTGCTGCGAAGACCAAGTTGAAATAATCCAGTGGCCGAGACCGAGACTTTCAACCATGAAGGGACTTAATTACCTTTAACTGGTTTCCATTAGACTAATGCATAGTTAGTTAGAGAGAGAGAGAGAGAGAGCATGCTAATGTATATTAATGAAAGAAAGCTTCCGTGAGGAAGAAATTCTGAATATTTTGTAAAGCAAGTAAGATTGAGGAACCCCAAAACAAAACTCAGTTGGATCTCTTTAAATAACCAACAAGGTTTGTTTATTTTTTTATTTTTTATTTTTTATAATGCAGGTATCCCCACACACATTGGTGATGGGACTAGTCCTACGGTTGTGTGCGTTTACCCAAGGTTTATTCTAATCTTATGTGACATGCAATGAACGAAAAAGGGTTGATTAGTTAAATGATTAATTATGTGGATTCTTATATGTTCACATGTTTGTGAAATAATAATTCCTACTCAATTATTTTTTATTCGCACGCGCAGAACTGTTTCTTATGGTAGCGAATCACATTGTAGCTCGAGTGACAACAAGCAGTTTGAGTGCCAACTGTACTACTTTATAACAGGTTTTGGTCCTTCCTGATCCGATCTTAATTACCTACCCAGGAAAGAAAAATGCTGCTTTTAGCATGAGATCATGGTCAAGATTGTCTTAGCGAAATACAGTATTTTAACTAAATAAAATAAAACGTACAAATTTTTAGAAAAAAAAATCGTTAATAAATTATGTTTTTGCTTGTATAACTGAAAAAGAATTTGAAGAGAAATAAAAGCACGACTTAAGAGAAATAAACTATAATCTATATAACAAAACAAGGAAGTTGTCTCCCCTCTTATAGGCTTCATATATATCAAGGGCCCATATCAACCCTTACATAAAATAAAATTTAGACAGTTGGATTAATTTAATAGGGAAATTGTCTCCCCACTTATACCTCCCTCTTATCAGCTTCACAAAGATGGCTGAGATCTTATCTCCCAAATGGACTATGGATCTCAACCATTCACACCCGATTTTGGGAAATGCTTTACAGGGGAGTGCTGAGGGTACAGGACACCCACTATACATCTATATAACAAAACAGAGAAATCACTTATCCCCCCTCTTATTGGCTTCACAAAGGATAGCTGATATCTTATCACCCCAAATGGATGGTGGATCTAAGCCACTCATACCAAATTTTGGCAAACGCTTTGTTAGAGGGTGTTGTGGGCACAGGCCACCTACTAGTTTATATAACAAAACAAGGAAGTTGTCTCCTCCTCTTATAGGCTTCATAAAGAAGGGCCAAGATCTTATCCCCCAACAGGACGGTGGATCTCAGCCACTCACACCCAATTTTGACAAACGCTTTGTCGAGAAGTGCTGCGGGCACGGGTCACCTACTAGTTTAAGAACAAGAGAGGGTTTGACTGCAGTAGACAAAAGATAATTTGACATCTTTCATATCATTGCCTGCCTCGTTCCTAATAGAACGAATCCCTGAAATACATAAGTTTCCATTTTTGAGATTGTGTAGGTTTTGTTTTTAATCTTTTTATAACTGAAGATATGGCAAGTGGAATCAGGGTTGTTACATTTCAAAAATCTATTTAAAAGAAAATTGGATTTTAAACCATGTCCGAATCCCCATACTGAACTATGGAGTGTTGTCATAATTAATTTGATATCTTCTCCCCCTTCATAGACACTCCTAAAGCTTCATAATGACGACCTAGTTGTCTGTTGTAAGTAAACATCACCTTGCAACAACGACGTCAATGAAGTTATACAATATCTTACTCTGAAGTGAACATGAGAAGAAAATCTATCGTTTATAAAAAAAAAATTGATTTTGTAAACGTTTCATAGTTGGGCTGGCCGTGGGCTACATAGCCCTCACGGTAGTTCAGCACTGTAGGGGCTAAAGCAGAGAGAGAGAGAAAGAGAGAAGACGAAGGAGAAGGGGTGGATGCCCAACAGAAAGACAAAATGAAGGGGGACATTTATGTCCTTGTGGGGTGCTTAGCAGAAAGACGTGGGCACCCGTAGACCGACCTTTTTAGAAAAGATTAAAAGATTCCTACACTTTGGAACCCTTGATAAATGATAAATATGTTTTGGAAATTATCAATGTTGCATATATTACTTAGATTACATGGAAATATCATATAGTATCAGTTCAATTGTACTTTTATTACTACCCATCTATATTACATCATGGGCGTATGCACATATATATATATAATTTTCACAACAATTTTGGAGTACCCACATGGAAGATGAATCAATAGCTGATTTTTGGTGACGCTGATCTCCTCACCAATTTTTTGTTGTAGGTGAAAATTGGTATCTCCCGATCCAGACCTATATATATATATATATATACACACGTTTTTTTGAGTGCATAGTTTTGAACTAAGAAAGTATTAAACTTAGTCCTCGCTTATCGATCTTTTGACGTTCTCGTCTCTTTGATAGTTGTTTTTACTCTATTTTTTAACCAAAATCATTTTAAACTCGTATTTTTCAATGGGCGAAGTTTTGCCACCTCACGATTTGCTAGTTATGGTAAAAATTAAAAAGAAAAACGAAGACAAATCTCTTGCAACTAATGGAAAGTCAAAAGAAAGAGATAACGCTGATAAATATAAAATGAGAGAAAATCCATATTAGAGTTATTTTTTATAAAAGGAATAAAGATGGCAGAAAACGTGGAACCCTTTGGACCAGCCACCTTAATGACAAGCGTAAAAAAATCCCAGCCAATCTAGACGTCTATTCTGGACGGGCCGCCCAGAATAGAAAACCTCTTCCCATTTCAATTTACCGTTTTTTCAACGTTCACGTAAGATGACATCGCTGTACGCTTCTCCCGCCTCACAAAACCCTCCCACACATCTCTCTTTTTTTAGGTTTTTCTCAACCGAGAGGAGAAGAAACTGTTTTGAGTTATTTCTAGGGTTTATTGATCTGACCGATCGAAATTTCCGAGACCATGACTGTGCTCTCTGCACAAATCCTCTTATTTCAGCAACCTCGCTCTCTCCCTTCCCCAGCATCTCCGTCTGTCCCTCACTTTCCCGCCATTTCTCCTCTTTCGTCCCCTGCTTCATCCATTAGCCTCCGCTCGATTAAATTAGCCATGGACCGAAGACTCCCTTTCGTTGCAAGTGCTTCTTTATCTGGTTTTAATGGAAGCATCGGCGAGATTCTCAGCGATGTTAGCATTTTCACCGCAGCTGGTGACTCCGTCATGTTCAAGGATCTCTGGGATCAAGAAGAGGTTAAATTTTCAATTTTTATGTATATTTTGCTTAATTTTGTGCTTTTATTGGGGAATTTGTGGGAAGACAATTTCGATCCACTTTAGAACTGATCGCTTAGAACTAATTAGAGAGAAATCCCAATTGGATTCATCTCTACTAATCCATTTTTATACTTGTTGAAATGTAGAAAGGGCTTAAATTTCATGAATTAATGTTGTTTTGGGATTTCGTTGTACTTTCTATTAAGAATTCCTTTTGGGTTTTCAGTCCATGGAGTTTCTGCTTGTATATCTGTAAATTTCTTTTTAATGTTCTGTTCCGAATCTTTTGAACCCATCTTTCTTCACGAAAGTATTGGCACATGCTGCGATCTTTCATTACAGTAAGAGATAATTGAATTTATGGTTTGCGGATTTTGCTTTTGTTGGTTTCGCGGTAAGTTCAGTGAATTTATCTCTTCTTCTGAAACTGTTATTTTATTTTTTTATTTCGTGTTGATGGCATGTTCGTAAGGGGTTGCAAGGGAAGCTCCTTGGGGAGCAAGAACTTGAACACTTGCCGCTTGCTTGACATATGGGAAGATATACCCTAGTACTGTGATATTTTTCTTAATTTCTCTTTTACGGTCTCTGTCCTCAACAGTACAAGCCAACTTTTTTCCTTTTCAGGGAATGGCCGTGGTTGCACTTTTGAGGCATTTTGGATGTCCTTGCTGGTAAGCTTGGAGTTTTAGACTGCTACACTTTGCTGCCACTTAACTAGAAAATGGTTTTCTTTTCAGGAATCACAATTGGTTATTGACTCTTATTTCTTAAATCTAACCACGCCTATTGATCTTCTTTTACTTAAAATTTTTGAAGCTGGGAATTTGCTTCAGCACTCAAAGACTCAAAGCCAAAGTTTGATTCAGCTGGTGTGAAACTGATTGCAGTTGGTGTTGGTACACCTAACAAAGCCCGTATGCTTGCTGAGCGGGTACTCATCCTTCCTATCTGTTCATTACACGATGATTACATGTCCCTGGCATGTGTTTCCCCAATGGAGATTGGAGTACATGACCACATCTCATTGAAGGGAAGCTTCATCTCAATAGAGCTATGCTGGACTTCTTTATCTTCTTTGAATTTCATAGAATGTTTTGTTTGGAAAATATGCAATAGTGTATTCAGAATAATCAAAATAAACACTGATGAGCAACTTACAGAATAATCAGATTCTCCAGGAATGAGTATTCTTAAACAAATATATAATTTGAACCTCTGCAAATAAAAGTGAAATAGGGGCCTTATTGATTTTCTCTAGACTGAGGCACATTTAGATATTTTGTCCTTAAGGTGATTGATCGCCAGTTTGGTGGTAAAAATGGTACTCACCTCCCAGGATACAACATTCTATTCCACTAAATCCAGCAATAGCAAGTTGATAGAACTGGCAACCCTAGCGTGGAAAGCAACCTCAAAAGTAGTAATTGAAATGACAAGGCAAGAGTAAAACTTCTGTTTGTAATTGAAAAGAAGAGAAAAAGTACTGTTGTCTGTGTTTTATATTCTCTTTTCTACAAAGAAACAATCTTATATATGTTAGAAAGATGATGTAAAAACCCAGAACATAGATTTCCCATTGAACATAGATTGTCTTTGTCGGTGATTCATTTGTCTATGTTATATCTCTTTCCCATTGAACATAGATTTCTCCAAGTCACAAGGTTGGTTCCCATTGTCGGTGATTCATTTGTCTATAGGTCTTAGACCTATCCTCCCTAATGTTCTGTGAACCAACTCTCTCAGTCCCTTACTGTCACGATTTCCCATTATAAGAGTTATTTTGTGTCCTTGTTGTCAACTTGGCAATCACAATGAATAGACATTGCAAGTACCGTCTTAGGTCATAGTTGTATATCCACCACAAAATTTTTAGCCATTTTGCTTCCTTACTATGAATTCAAATTCCATAGTGGATTGGGAAATGTAAGTTTGTTTGGTGGATTTCCAATAGACTGCAGCTCTTCCAAGAGTGAAGAAAGATTCTTCTAAATCCCAAAATCTAGGTTGCAATCTGTTTCCTTTTAATACAACAGGATAGCTACCATAATGTATTACATGGTTTAAATTGTACTTTAAGTATCTCATTATCTTGGTAAGGGTATCTCAAAGATCTTGCTCCAGGTTATCAGTGTATCTACTAAGTCTACCCACAACATAGGCTAAGTTTGGTGTAGTGTAGTCCGTTATGCACATAAGACTGCCCATTACTCTGGAGTATTCGAGTTGTGTTGCCCACAAACTGGTGCTTATAATTACATCCGGATTCCAGACTAGATCGAATGATTTACATATCAATGACATACAAGCACGTTATTTGACTAAATTTATTATTAGATGTACTCTACGTACATTTATCTGATAACCAATTGACATTAACACTTTATCAAATTTCTCGTGCCTTTGTTTAGGCACTTGTGTAAGGCTGTATAAAGATTTACAAGGTCTACATATTTCTTGTTTTAGGCTTTGAACCACAATTTCAGCTCGATCTACATAGATTTCATCTTCAAGTTCACCATTTAAAATGTCTTATTACATCTATTTGATGAATTTCTAAGTTATATAATGAAGCTTTCTCTATTAGCACTTGAGTCGAGATTATCCTTGTCACAGGAGAGTATGCGTCAAAAAAATCTATACATCCTTTTTATTTAAGCACTTTATCATCCAACCTAGCTTATAATTATTTATTGGTCCATTTGCTCTCAATTTCTTTTCATTTTTCATCCTACTAGTTCTCAAGTTTTATTAGACATGATTGATTAAATTTCATCATTAATTACTTCTTTCCAATGCAAGGCATCTGGATATGACATAGCCTCACTAAATGTCTATAGATCATCTTCTATTTAGTAAGAATGTTAGGACCAAAACTAGTAGTTTTCCTAGAACGTTTACTTCTTTTAGGTTTGATTTATCTATCTAAAGGATCAACTTGATTACTAAATGTGTTATTAGTTTTTCTTTTGGGCTTTTTAGATGTTTCACTTAACAGAAATCTGTTTCAAAAAATTCAGCATCCCTAGACTCATTGATAAGTGTTAAGCTCTATTGTATTATTTTCTAACTTCATTACTAGGAAGATATAGGAATTGTTATAATGAGCATAGCCTATGAAAATACAGTCCATGGTTCCTAACTTTGTTCTCTTGGGAGCAAAAATAGCTACCATAGTCAAACAACCGTACACTTTAAATAGGAAGAAGGTTGCCATTCATATAGTGTTTTATATATATGCTTAATTAGTAGTTTGTTGAATATGTAGCAAGTAAACAATATAAAAATAAGGAGAAGACCAAATATGGAAGAAGGCTTTGTTCTCCAAGCTCAATCTGTGAATCAATGGAGATGTTTCACTCTGATTATATAGACATGTTTACAGCAATAATCAGGGGTTTGTGATTCCCAAGATTTACAAGAATAAAGGGATAATCATCCCAAATATAAACAATTGCTAAATACAAAGAGGAATTTTCCCAAATATATGCAGATTCTAAATCCAACGATTTCAAGGATATAGATCAACCACTAACAGGATCTTGGGTTATTATTTCTGAAATTCCCTTCTAATTATCACATTATGTCCTAGAAGGGGGTGAATAGGGCAATTTTTAATTTCTCTGTGGATTTTATATGGATTAAAAATTAATGATCACACGAGGCAGAAAATGATCAAACAATCAAAATACGAATAATCCACAGAGCATAGATATGGGAAAATCTGAGACAAAATATGCAAACATTCACAATCACACAAGACTCAGATTTATAGGGGTTCGGCGACTCCGCACCTACGTCCACTGTCCAATACTCAACACGAGTATTATTATATTATTTCAATCATACATTACCACATTTCCAATCAAAATAAATAATCAACTAACTAAGATTCGCTTAGTCTCAATTTAACGAGAATTGCTTCTCGCTTACCTAGAGAATCAGTCAGCCTAGGCCAGTAGTCTTTTAGAGAAGCACTCGTCTCATGGATCTACGATCCTCAACTCGATCTATACGAGAATCACTTTGCGATTTACCTAGAGAGTCAGACTAGGCTCGTAGTATTTTAGAGAAACGGATTTTCCAAGGATTTCACCTTCCTCAACTCAATTTGATGAGTACTCACTTATCCACCAATCACAAATAACCAAGTTCAATAATTTTGAATTCACTTTAAAAGGTTTGTTCTAAGAGATACTTACATTTTGATGAATTCGATAAAATGGAGAATCCTCGGAGAAGAATTCATCACAGAGACACTCTGCCAAGATAATCTTCTTCTAGGAAGTTGATTGCAAGAATCAATACGCTTGTAGTCTCTTTCAACAATTAGAGCATTCACAAAGGATGAACTAGGTTTGCTCAGTTGAAGCTCTCTCAAATTGTAAATCTCTAGACTCAAGAAATGTTAATCAAATGATGGGAGTCGAGAGATAGCTTGATTGGATTATCTCATTGATGGGTTTAGACTCTAATATATAAGGCTATTCCCAAACAAGAGAAACAGTCCTAAAAGAGCCATTCGAATGACTTAATTGCGCCAAAAATCACACAAGAGATTGAGTCAAAGCGAGATCCGGAATAGGTGGGGTCGACTGCACATATTGACCTGTCGGTCGCACAATATGTCTGGTCAACCGCTCAGGTCAGAACGAAAAATCTTTCACAGACGAGTCCAGTCGATCTTCGTAGACCTTCGCCGATAAAACCCAAATAATTCTTAAACTATTCTTTTTGGTCAGGATAGCTTCCAAACAGTACTAAAAATAACCAAGGGACATTTAGGGTCAATTTTATCCGCTGGCAACGCGCGGTGCATCCTTAGATGTATGCAAGTAACCACAACACGAAATTTTTAATAGTTGAACATTCGTTGAGTGAGAACGTACTTTGATCATTCATATCTTCATGCTTGAGCTCCTAGTCACAAAAATCTCCGAATTTTTTAAAAAATCTGCAAAAATCTCCGATTTTTTCAATTCACGAATCAATTGCCGATTAATCGGCAAAATCTCCGATTAATCAAAAAATTTGGCGATTAATCAATGATTTTGCCGAATTTTGCCGATTAATTGACTGAGACCCGTTTTTTTCCCCTTTGAGTTCGATTTTGCCGATTTTGGAATTATGAATGATATATCATGCTTATGAGTTATGACTTATTATTATGGAATTATAGATGTGTTTTTCATCATATAAATGTGTTTTTGTTAAAAACAACATTTCTAACTTAAAAGTGCCATGATATATTTATTTATTTATGCCGATTTATGTTGATGTTTACCGAATTTATCTGAATTTTTCCGACATGACCCCTTGCTGATTTATTGCCGAATCCTGACTTTGTGACTATGCTTGAGCTTGACTTTGTCTTCAGCTTGAACACTTGGGTTGGTTTTCTTCAGCTTTAATTCTTCTTTGATTTGTTGATGAAGTCCACTTGATCTATGACACTTCAGTCTTCAGCGAACTCCTAACTCAACAATTTATATTACAGAAGAACTAAGTATTGCTGCGATTGACAATTGAGACTTTTCAGTTTCCTTATCCAACATATTGTGATTTTGAGGAATGATCTGGTGTGATGCATGATTTTGATCAAGTGGTGTGAGTGGTTGTTTAATAGCAAGCTGATAGGAGGGCTTCCATCCACATGTTCATGGCTAGACAAAACTGTTTAACATCGCATTAACCATGTCTTTTAGGGTTCGTATTTTTCCTCCCAGCTACTCCATAAGAGTGAGGAAAATATATAGCTATTGTTTCATGTATTCTTCCAATACTACCACAAAAGTCAATGAGAGTTGGAGTCATATTCAATACCATTATTAGTTACAAGAAATTTAATGTTCTTCCTAGTTGGTTTCAACTTCTGTTTTATATGCTTAAATTTTTTTCGATTGCTTCATCTTTACTCTTAAAGTGAATATATTGTGCAATATCTAAAAGGGTCGGGCTCCAGTTGCTGCCCTAAAATGACAGGCTCCGGTTACAGGACATAATATAGCCACATGGCACACTCTTGGAGGACTCTAACCGTATGGATTTTTGGCCAATCCCTAGGTGGACCTACAAACCAAAAAACAGCCAGATTAGTGATTTCTAGGCGTTGGATCTTTGTACCTCAAATACTGCTCAAATTCCCATAGTTGAGAATAAGTCCAATCCAACGCCTATAAATCACTAATCAGGCTAATTTTTGATTTGTAGGTCCACTTAGGGATTGGCCAAACATCCATTCGGTCAGAGTCCTCTAAGAGTGTACCACGTGGCTCACATTGTGTCCTGTAACCGGAGCCTGTCATTTTAGGGCGGTAACTGGAGCCTGAGCCTATCTAAAATAGTCCATCTTAAATTCTATGAAGTATTTGGTTCCACCTCTTATAACTGCTTTTTGAATCAAACAAGCCATCGTGTATAAGACTAAGTATTTCTATGCTACATTCTACACTTTTATGCAGACTTTTAGGATATTTAGATTTTAAAGAAATCTAAATATCATGTAAATGAATGAGAAACACGGATTCCTCTTTCTTATCATGTAAAGGAAATAAAATTCAAGAAAGAACCTGATATATTAAGGTTGACTAGCTTTTTCTACAAGAAATGTTAGCTTGAGACATCAAGGCATAACATGTGAATAAAGATCAAGTTGCTGATTTCATACGATGAGGGTCAACATTAACATCCACCAGAGTGATTCATCATTATCATTAGCCTTATCCCAGCAATACCAGAGTGATGTACCTTAACGTTATATACAAGCAAAATAGGACATGAAGTTTAACCTCAAACACTGAATGTGTTGGAACATAAAGTAGTTATGAATAAATTTGCCATTTAAGGCATCTGAGCAACCAATCAGTGGGCAACCAAACAAAAATTGCAATCAAGTTAATGAATCTCATATTTGGCCTGACTAGATAATAACTGTGGCGAGTGTGGTCTTGTTCGATTCTACTTCAAGGGGTATTGAGTAGGGATGTTAATGGGTACCTGACCAACTCCGACCTGATTTGTTGGGTTTGGGTCCATCCTTTTGGACCCAATTAATACATGGGTCAGGTCTGGGTATTATACTGGTACCTGCCCCAAACCCAAACATTGAGGTGTTGACCCCCCTGCTACTGAGGTGCACGTACATCATATCTACCAAAATTTTCTCCGATAAGAGTAGAATGTATGTGCACAAGTCACAACCGTAGATTGCCCCCTACCCAGAGAAATCATATTTTCTTTTTGTAATGCAAGGCCATATTCCCTATTCTCTTTTATGTACTTCAGTTTTTGGTGTAGAAGATTCCTCACTTTGATGAGCGTTTGTTGCATGGTGATTTGTATTGTTCTATTGAGCTAATTATTTTCTCTTTGATGTTATCTGGCCAGCTACCATTTCCATTGGATTGCCTTTATGCCGATCCTGACCGCAAGGTGAAAAAATGAATCACCATCCACCATTTAGGCTAATTCTTTTGCCAATAATAACAAAATGCTCCAATAAACTTACTTTTTTTCTTCCAGGCATATGATGTTTTGGGCTTATATTATGGGTTTGGCCGCACATTCTTCAACCCAGCCAGCGTAAGATTTTTCTTCTCCTATTTGTATTTTCGGAAAGGAGTTATCATTTCTAGATCCAAATTCATCTCCATGGTGTGTAAGACGAAACTCACATTTCAGTGATTCATAACTGCAATATAACAGGCCAAGGTATTTTCAAGATTTGGGGAACTGCAGAACGCTGTAAAGAATTATACCATTAAAGCCACCCCAGATGATAAGAGTGGTGTCTTGCAACAGGTCTGCTCTTCTCCTCTCCCCAATATTTGAGAGCTTCCCGTGATAGTTTACACGTCCTTAAATTATTCAACCCAATTTCATTTTTGAGTTATTTTTGCACTAGGGAGGGTTGTTTGTCTTCAAAGGGAAGCAGTTGTTGTATGCAAGGAAAGACGAAGGGACGGGTGATCATGCCCCTTTAGATGAAATCCTTGGCCTATGCTGCACAGCTCCAGTTGCTTGACACTCAAGTGCATATCAATGCTTCAGATGTCTGCATTGGTTACATGTTCGTCTGGTACCTGATTGGGTAATATAACACCATGCACATTAAATGTTATTATTTATGTTGAATAAATTACACACTATTAATCAAATGATGGACATATTATAGCTCTGATACATGTCATTTCAGCTGATATCCATATTGCTGCCAACATGCAGATGCTTTGATGTGGATATTGTAATATGTAGATAGCTTGACAAGATATCAATAGTTGTATGGATGAGTAAATTGATTTTATTACATAATCATGTCACGTTGACCCGTTCTTGGCTTCCGGCAATGAATGAGCTACTTGATGTGTGCCAACCTTCTACTTCATGAATGCAACTGTTATCCCTATTGAGCAGGGTGATTTATTATGCCTTTAGGAGTGAAAAGTAAATGTTCTCTCGTGAAAGCAAAATGTTTATAATCAGCAAACTGTAAATATCATGGGCCAAAATGTTAAACTTTCATATCATATTTACCTTTCAAAGGGAACTGTTAACGGTGAACGTTAACATTCCCAATGTGTAAAACTCTTAAAAGGAGACGTTAACATCATAAGCAACTATTTACTGCCTGTTTAAGGGCTTCCCTTAACCAAGTAGGGAAAACAATATGAGATAAAGTAATGGAAACTTTAATTAATCAATTAACAAAGCCTTGTTCTAAATATTTGGGGTGTTGCAAACAATATTTCCTGACAAACGGTGCAACGTAAAACTTTAAAAATCACATTTTGAGTATTTTGATTATTGAGTCATATTTATGGAAAACGAATCTTTCTTCGCATGCCCCATTGAAAGGATTAAGCCATGTACATTGTCTTATACTAGTGGGTACCCAGTGCCATCGGCACTCCTCAACAAAGAATTTGCCAAAATCAGTTGAGTGGCGGAGATCCACCATCTATTTGGGGGAGGATTAGATCTCGGCCCTTCTTTGTTGATGCTTATAAGAGGAGGTATAAGTAGAGAGACAACAAATGTATTTGTTATATAGAATAGTAAATGGCCCATGCCCATGGCACTCTCCGACAAAAGCGTTTGCAAAAATTAGGTGCCTTTGGCACTCAAACGGTATAGCGAACTGGGGCGTTACCGTTTTTTCCATTATAACAGCTGTTATAACGGATTGTAACACACAAAGGGAGAAATGGAAAAATAACAGAAATAACAAAAAATAACGGTGTTGAAATTAAAATTTTGAATAAATTGAGGTCAAATGAGGCGGATTGAGTGGATGAAATCTAACCGTCCACATTAGATCGATGGATTTGATCTCAACCACTCTTTATCTAACAGTCCACATTAGATGGATGGATAAGATAAGAGAATACAATTGAGTTGTCTTGATATATGCGTGGGTGGCCCGTGCCCGTGGCACTTTCCGACAAAGTGTTTGTCAAAATTGGGTGGGAGTTAATCTCAGCCATCGATATGAAGCATAGTGGATCTCAGCCACTCATTATTGAAACCATATAAGATAAGAGGGGTATAAGAAAACCATTGAATTTTTGTTAAATTATATTTTTTTTTTTTAATTTTAATTTTCAAATTTAAAAATTTGAATTTCAGCACCACTTTTTTCCGTTAAAATCATTAAAATCCGTTAAAATCCATTTTTGCCCATGGCCGTTTCAATCCGTTTTAACTGTAACACCCCTCCCGAGAGGCATAAAAAGTGGGGCTTCTGAGCCTGACACTTGGGCTATATGTAAATCCAACCCATTTCATTCCTTATATGTGGGTAAATAGTAGACCCGTGCCCATGGCACTCCTCGACAAAGCGTTTGTCAAAATTGGGTGTGAGTGGCTGAGATCCACCATCCATTTGGTATGATAAGATCTCGGTCATCCTTTATGAAGCCGGATAAGAGGGGAAGACAACCGCCCTGTTTTGTTATGTAGATAAGTTGTGTAATTACTAGCCTCTACCAAAATACTCGTGCAGACACAGAGCCCATTTTAGTTGAGTAGCGGTAGCGCTGATCAGCGGTCTCCAACAAACACTCATGCTCTGACAAACCTATTTTTGGAAAAAATTCGAATTTAAAAAATTAAAAACAGGATTATCCTGGGTCGTCAAGGGGTACATGTTGAGGTGGACATGTGCCAACAAAGGTGTGTAGGATGCTTCGTGTGTTTTCAGTTTTTCCTACTCGTGCGAGTAGCGCTTGCATTCCTCTAATTACTACTATGTTCAATGGTGATCTCATCAGGCGTCCCGTATGCAAATAAGGGTAAGGTGCCCTCGTGTAATTTTTTTTCCATTGGACAAAAAACCTCTATGCAAACCAAAAAGGCATACTTACAAAGTACATTTTATCCATTAAAAAAAAGGGAATTTTTGACATACCCCCATGTTATCTTTAAAATTTGACATACCCCCTACAATTTGAAAAAAGCTGACATACCCCCCTATAACTCGGTCTACTGTCATTTGACACGTGTTGACCTGAGTTGATGACCAAATTTTATATTCAGTGGCAAAAATGCCCTTGTCTTCAACCTTGGAACAAGGGTTTTGGGCCAAAACCCAAACCCCAAATCAAACGGCTGTGGTGGACAGCCGGCCAAGAGATTCCAATGGGTTGGCCGCCCATCACCGGCGACCAACCCACCGGAGTATCATAGCCGGCTGGCCGCCACTCCGGCAATAATTTTAAACCCAAGGTTATAAAAAAAAAAAAAAAAAAAACACAAAGTATATATACAATTTTAGTTTTTAAATTTTCATTAACAAAAATGAAAAACAAGACAAAGCAATTTATATTTTAAACTTTTCAGATGTAGATTTTGGAAAGAAGGGTTCTCTCAATTTTAAAATTTCATTCTACAATAAAATCCATAAAAAGAAATCTCATTCCTTCATGAGTTTTATTTATTTTTGGAGTATTTTCTTATCAATATTTGTTTAATTCATCGAAAAACCCAAAAAAAAATCTCAAGTTTACCGACATGGGTTTTAATTTTTATTTTTAATCTCCTCCTTTCATGTTTGATTTGGGGTATGGGTTTTGGCCTAAACCCAAACCCTTGTTCCAAGGTTGAAGACAAGGGCACTTTCGTCCTTTAATATAAAATTAGGTAGTCAACACTGGTCAAATGACAGTGGACTGAGTCATAGGGGGTATGTCAGCTTTTTCAAATTTGGGATTGTGGTAACTCGGGCTTATAGCTTATTGTTGCAAGTGGTGGGTGAGATTGAGTCTTTTAGGATGAGTTCTTCATTTAGAAAATGTATTAAAGACTAGCAAGGGTAGTTTTGCTGTTTAGAAAAGTTATTTTAGGATGTATTTGTCATATAGAAAAGTTATGTTGGGCATCCCGTTTGTAGTTTGCAGGAAAATGTTTGTGGACAAATATTTGATAATAAAATGTTTGCAATGACAAACATTTGTTGGGAATAGTCATGTGGTTGGGGCCGAGAGAGCTGTTGGGGGAGATCAAAGGGCATGTGAGAGTCATTTGCCTATTGTTTGCAGCCACTTTTGGGCTGCAAACATTAGACCACTTTTAATTTGGCAAAAATGATTGGGTCTACCATAAATATTTGTTGGAAGTCGCGCCACCAAGCACAGACAAATGCCACAAATGTTTGCGCCAAACATTTGTATTGCTACCAAGCAAGGCCTTAGAAGGGATGTTCGGCATTTATAAAGTTTCACTTAAGCTTAGAAAACTGCGGTCTGCAACAGCTCTAAACTATAAGCTGCTTCTCGTTAACCTGCAAAGAGGACTTTTTTGATCCATTTCAAACTGTAAAAATCCAAAAAAATAAGTCAGAAAGCAGTTTTTTGACTATTTTCCACAATAACAAACGCAGTGTTATACACCAAAAATCATTTTGACTAGTGATTTCTAGATGTTCATTTGAACTTTCTTGGGAACACAATTCCAAGGGCTACAGATCATCAATCAAACTGATTTTTGGTGTGTAGGCCTACCAAGGGGTGGTCCAAACATTAACCAGAGAAAAAAAAATTTGCGGTCACCAAGGACTTCAAAGTTTATATCGCAAATGCCATGTTGGGCACTTTTTTTTTAGCTCACTAACCCCATGGATGTTTGGTCCACCTTGGTGGACTTACACACCAAAAATCAGCTCAATTTGTGGTTTCTAGCGGTTAAAAGGCTGTGTGGACCTACAAAATAAGCTGATTAATGATTTCTATCCCCTGGGCTTGAACTGTTTTGTTTTTTTGTCGCGGGCTCATGAACGCCTATGGATGAGTTCTAACCCCAAGAAGTCCATACCTGAAAAAACTCAAATCTAATGTCTACAAATCATCAATCAGGCTGTCCAGGCTGTGTTTTTTTTGGGTCCACCAAGCGGTGGACCAAACAGTCATGGGTTAGTGGGACCACAAGAGGGTGCCATGTGGCATTTTGGAGGGACTATCAAACTTATACGAATGAATCTTTGACGACGGAGGTCTGTTGATGATGGACCACAGTATGAGCCACGTGGCACAATTTTGAGACAACGGATCGTATGGACGTTTAACCCATCCATAGATGGACCTATATTTCAAAAATCAGCCTGATTAGTGATTTCTAACTGTTTATCTGAGTACCCCAAATAATGCTTCAATCCAACGGTTAAAAATAACTCCATGAAAATACTTTAATTCAACAGATTGAGCCATGTGGCAGACTTTTAGAGACCACCAACGGTGTAGATGTTTGGCCCATCCCTAGGTGGATCAATATACTAAAAACAGCCTAAGTGGTGATTTCAACCCTTTAGATCTTTAGACCCCACCTAATGCTCGAATTGTACGTTAAAAATCAACTCATGAAATCGACTCTAATCCAACGCTTTGAAATCTCTAATCAGGATAAGTTTTGGTCCATCTAGGGTTGGGCCAAAAATCCATACCGTCAGTGGTTCTAAACGTGGCATGGCTTATACTGTAGTCTGTCATCCACGTTCAAAAGGGGTCACTCTTGGAGACCACTGACCGTACGGATGTTTGTACCATCTGTAGGTGGATCTACACAGTTGAAAAGGGGTCGTTATAATGGTGTAACGGTTGGGGGCGTTACCTTTTTTACCCTTATAACGGATTGTAATGCAAAAAAGAAAAAACAGATTAAGGGGGAAAAAGGAGAAAATAACGGGAAGGGGATCAAATTTTGAATTTCAAATTTTTGGTAAAATTTATAACGGAAAATAACGAAAAACAACAGAAATAACAAGTTTTTTTAACAAATTTTTACGTAAAATAACGGCTATTATTTAAAAAAAGCTCTGTTATAATGAAATTAACAGCTGTTATTTTTTGAGCGTCAAAACCAAAGTTAAAAGGGACTGTTATAACGATATAACAGACAGGGGTGTTACCGGTTTTTCCGTTACAATGAATTGTAATGCTCAAGGGCAAAAACGGAAAATATTGAAAAATGACTTTGAAATTCAAATTTTCAAAAATGAAAAAAGGGAAAATAACAGCCATTTTTCACAAAATAACCCTCGTTATTTTTGTTATAATGGCAAATAACGGACGTTATAATGAAAATAATGGCCTTTATTTTTAGAGCATTTTTAACGTAACGGAGGAGGTCCGAATTGTTGTAACGGTCGTTTTTTAAACCCTGGTTAAAACGATAAGCAACATACCAGGAGAGGTCTGTTTCCGTCACGATGGCCATTTTTTTCATTGTAACGGCTGTTTTTTCAATCATGGATCTACATACAAAATTCATTTCTATACGTTTTCATGCTTTATTTTTCACCGTGGGATTTTTATCATTATTTGGCGTACTCTGATCCAAAGGTTAGAAATCTGCTGACTTTTGGTACGTAGGTCCACCTAGGGATGGGTCAAACCAAGGTTTAAAAAACGGCCGTTATAACGAAAATAACGGCTGTTATAACGGATTCGGACCTACCCCGTTACATTATGGACCGTTAAAATGCCCAAAAAATAACAGCAGTTATTTTCCGTTATAACAAAAATAACGACCGTTATTTTCTGAAAATTTTTGTGAAAAAAAATGGCCGTTATTTTCTATTTTTTCCTTATTTTCTGTTATATTCTATTTTTTCATTATTTTCTATTTTTGAAATTCAAAGTTTGAATTTCAGCGCCATTTTTTCCGTTATTTCCCTTTATTTTCTGTTTTTCCCATTTTTTCCGTTTTTTCGTTATCACCGCCGTTATAACGGAAAAATGATAACGAAAACCGGTAACGCCCCCAGCCTGTTATACCGTTATAACGGTCCCCTTTAAACCTTGGGTCAAACACCATACGGTCAGAGGTCTCTAAATTGTGCCACGTGGCTCATACTGTGGTCCTTCATCAAACGTTGATGACGGACGTCCGTAGTCAAAGTTCTACTCCAAGCCGGACTAGGTTTAGTGTACGTGTACCCTAGCATGTTGGAAGGGGATTGATTTGAAATTTTGGAAGTCCCGGGAGAGTCGGGAGACGGCAAATTGTTGTTACCGATTTATAAGGGGTTTTATAGGTTTAAGGGGTTTAATAGGTTTATGGGGTTTGAGGGTTTTAGAATTTGTTATTAGTTTTCATGGATTCTCCGCAAGGAAAATTGTTTCTTGGAAGAATCTCATGGGAAACTAGTGAAGAAATCCTGAAAGATCACTTCATCAAGTATGGAATAGTCTTGGAGTGTGTGATCATGAGAGACAAGTATACAGGAACTGCAAGAGGCTTTGGGTTTGTTCTGTTTTCAGATCCATCTGCAGCTGATAAAGCCCTTCAAGATAAGCACGTTATACTAGGAAGGACGGTTAGTTCACTTCAAACCCCTCTTCTCCCCTCTTCAAAACCCCTCTCTCAATCTTTTCTGTAACTCCTGCTATTTTATTTCAAGAAAACATTTCTTTTTCAATCTTGTAACGGGTTTCTGTTTTCTTGGTTGTTTGTTTTATGTTTTCATAGTTAGAAGTGAAAAAGGCAGTGCCCAGATGTAAACAACACCAAAACCAGCAACACCCCCACCCCAATCCCCACCAACAACAGAATAAAGGGTTGAGCAAGAACAGTAGTAATGGTGATGGTAGTAATAATCAGTTTAGGACAAAGAAAATTTTTGTAGGTGGGTTATCTGCTAACCTAACTGAGGATGAGTTCAAGAGCTACTTTGAGAAGTTTGGTAGTGTTACAGATGTGGTTGTGATGTATGACAATGCAACCCACAGACCTAGAGGTTTTGGGTTCATCACCTTCGATTCGGAGGAAGCTGTGGAGAATGCATTGCAGAAGAGCTTCCACGAATTGAATGATAAGCTAGTGGAGGTCAAGAAAGCGGTTCCGAAAGATGGGAATAACTACGGCTACAACAACTACAACAGTTATAATATGAGACTAGGTGGCAGAAGAGGGTCTCCTTTTGGTGGTTTCCAATTCGGGATCTGCCCTCCTTATAGTCCAAGGTTTGGGATTTACCCGGGTTATGTGCCTTCCCCTTATTCTGGTTATGGGAGTGTGGGAGGGTACCCCATTGGAGGGTACGGCGGAGTTGCTTACGGGGCGGATCCAAGGAGTCCATGGAATGGCCCGGGGATGATTGGTGCAAGATGGAGTCCAGTTCCTTATGGCAATGCTGCCATGTATCCTAGCTACATGAATGTTGGGGTTGGCGGGGTTATGGGTATGGCGACTGGTGGTTATTGTGGGATCATGGGACCTACCACCAGTGGGAAATGGAATCAGGGTGGTGGTGATGTACGGATGCAAGTTAGTATAACATCGCCTCAGGCCAATGTTGGAAAATTGGAGGATGATTCTTCAGGTTTCACAGGAAGCTATGGTGCTGCTGGCAAACAGAATCAGAGAGCATCTGATGGGCGATTTAGGTTGTACTCTGTCAGTAATTCTAGTTGACTTCGATGCATCTATTGCATTGTCATTTGAGGTCAGTAATTTTTTTATACATCTTATTTTTAGTGTTTGGTTCCTTTTTCTTTAAAGGTTTTATCATCATGTGTTATCTATCGTTTCATTTTTTACCAGTTCAGTGCAGTCTTTTCTTGTAATATAATTTCCAAGGAATTTCAAATTATTGTCCCCATTCTTTACTTTTCAATAAGGTTATAAAGTGGCAATTGGAATTTTGGTTGTCAAGCAGCCAAAGTATCTACGTGGCTAATTGTTACTATTTTATTGTGGGTTATTTATTGTGATTGAACTTGAATCCTCATAGAAGAAGATCCCGGATTTGAGGCTGTTTCCTAGTGGTGTTAGAGCTTTGGTATTATGTGGGTTGGAGTTAATCAAACCCAATACACGCAGCTTGAGTTTTTTACTGGTTTCCCCGTTTTTCGCTTTATGTGATTGCTTTTTTTTATTTATAAGTAAGTATCATTAAAAGGGACGAATCTCGAGAAGAAACAAAAAGAAGGCATATCCCACTCTCTAAACAGAAAGAGAGGAATCCCCTAAAATATCATCCCATCTAAATACAAAAGAGTAAAAAAACAGCCTACAAACTCTGGGGATACGAAGGACCATAAAAATAACAAAGCTTTGACTTTCCAAATTAGCTTAGGAACAGAAGCTTCTGTACTTTCAAATATCAATGAGTTTCTTCCTTCCAAACTGTCCACAACAAAGCGAATGGGTGAATTCGCCAAAGAATCCGCCTTTGCTAGAAAGAAAGAACAACGAATTGCCAAGCAACAAATCTCCCACATGCTCTGGAACCACAAAATCAATATTGAAGAGGTATAAAAGAAAGTCTGCTACACCTAAAATGTATAACGACAATGAATCAACACACGGTCAACGGATTTAACTGCAGACTTGCACAAAGCACACCTATCCGGCCACATCATTCCCCTCTTGAGTAAATGATCCACCGTCAGAATCTTATCAAGACTAGCTGTCCAAGCAAAGAACTTCACTTTCGAAGGAATTGGTGTCCCCCAAATTATAGATCCTGGAGGGAGCTCCTGACCTGACCGAGAGCAATGCTCACAGAAGGAGCTAATAGAAAAAATGCCCTTGGAATCCCACCTCCAGCTTCTCCTGTCTTCCTCCAAGTTCAAAGTTGGGGTCTCGCCAACCCGAAGTAGAAGAGAAGCAAGACAATCCAACTTCCAATCATTGAAGTCTGTATGGAAACCAAAATTTCAAGAAACCATCCCATCGCTATACTCTACACACTCTAAAATTGTGGCATCTTACCAGTCAGATAGGCTGTATAGAGTAGGGAAGATGGTCATGAGCGGCTCCTCCCCACACCACGGATCCTCCTAAAACTGCAATCTATCCCCTCTTCCCACCTTGAAGAGCATGCCCCCTCCAAATTTCTCTCGGGTACTGGCTTTTCCCTCCACATACTAACACAGTAACACCATAAGAAGAGAATACTAGCTAGTTGTCCCACCCAAATTGGCTAACACCAAACTTGCTACCAATCGCATTGTACCATAAACTCTGATCTTCCTTCCCAAGTCTCCACAACCACTTCCCAAGGAGAGCCACGTTCATATCTCTAAGATATCAAAAACCTAGTCTTCCAACACCTTTAGGCAAGCAGATCTTTTCCCACTCCCCAAGATGGAACTTGTAGGTGTGCCAAAGCCCTTCCCACATGAAATCTCTCATAAGTTTTTCCATTCTATTGGCTACACTAACCGGAATAGAAAACAAAGAAAGAAAGTGAATAGGGAGGCTAAAGAGTGTTCTTGATCAGAGTAATTTTACCTCCCTTAGAAAGGTACCTTTTCTTCCAACCAGTAAGTCTCCTACCAAATCACTCCAAATTGGGCTCCAAATGGATTTATCCTTATACTTGCCACCCAAGGAAGCCCAAGATAAATAGTGGGCAATCAACCTATCCAAATTGTTCGCCAAACCCCTCAAGTTTGGAACTTCTCCTATGCCGAACATCTTGCTTTTGGAGAGATGAACCCGAAGTCCCAAAGCCACCTTAAAATATCTTAAAATACACCTAAGGTATCTAAGACGACTGTGGGAAGCATCTAGAAGGAAAACCAAACTGAAGATGGGAGATCATGGGCCCTGAGCTCCCCGCTAGGAAACCTTCAACAAATCCCCCTTCTACAGCTTTGCTCGTCGTCCTACTCAAAGCTTCCACCACCACCACTAACAAAAACGGAGATAAAGGATCTCCTTGCCTCAGCCCCCTCGAACTTGTGAAGTAGCCTGCCGGGGACCCGTAAAACTAAGTAAGACGCTGAGGAAATACAAACCTTAATCCATTCCCTCCAGCTCTCCCCCAAACCCATCATGCAAAGTTTAAAAAGGCTAGTTCGGGAATTGAGGCGTTTTGTCTCAAAAAGGCGAGGCGTAGCCTCGAGGCTGTACCGAGGCATAAGCCTCATGTAAGCATCCGTTTTTTTTTTAAATATGCTTAAAAAATTCTGAAAAATATAGTTAATTCTATAAAAACGAGAAACAACATATCATGTGAAAAAAATAACTTAAATAAGCATAAAAGTAAATAAGGCTATAATTTTTTACCTTATGAGCGACTTTGCCTAGAATGCATGAATGCTGATATCAAATCTTAAAAAATAACAAAAACAAATCCTAAACTTCCATGCCAAATCTTTTCTACAACTACACTACTATCATGCACCTTAGAAACCCCTCTCATCTTTTTCGATCATATTATTAAAAAAATAACAAAAACAAACCATTAAAGAAGAAAATATGATTAAGTTTTACATGTAGTTATGAAAAATAAGGCAAAAACCCAAAATATGGTCACATCAAGGGTTACGGTTTCGGGTTTTAACATGTACAAGTGAGGCTATAGCCTCACGTGCGCCTCGAGGCTATAGCCTCAGTGAATTGAGGCTTAAGCCTCAGAAATGACCACTGAGGCTATAGCCTCGAGGCGAGGCGAGCCTCAAGGCGTAGCCTCAGAAAGCCTTTTTAAACCAACCCATCATGTACATCACATGATCCATAAAATTCCAAACATGATTGTAGACTTTCTCTATATCTATCTTACACAAGATACCTTTCTTCCCCTCTTTAACTCTGGAATCTATACATTCATTGGCAATCAGAACCCCATCCAAGATAAGTCTCCCCTGCACAAAAGTCCATTGGATCGAAAAAATAATCGTACCCAGTACCTGTTTCATCCTTGATACCAACACCTTGAATATAATCTTATAGGTGCTACCAACAAGAGTAATAGGACAGTAGTCCCTTAAAGAATCCTCCCCCTAAAGTACTATTGGAATACTGATCAAGATAAGCGTCCGCTTCAAACTCCTCAATAACACACATAAAATCTTTCCCAATAATACAACACTTCTTGTAAAAAGCCAGTGTAAAGCCATCAAGGCCTAGGGCCCAATCTCCACTTAGATTCTGAATAGCACCCTGACCTTCCTCCTCCACAATCGTTCTCTCTAATATCTCCCTCTGCTAGGGCTGTCAACGGATATTATTCGGATCGAATACAGGCATATCCAAATCCGAAAAAAAATCTGACATCCGAATCCAATTTGATATCCGACGACATTGTCAATCAATATTCGAATCTAAATCCGATTAATTTATCGGATATCCGATAATACCCGATCCGAAAATTGGATATAGATAATATTTTATTATATTTAATAATAAATATATATTTATATATAATAATAAATATATATTTATATATAATAAATATTATTATTATTATTAGAATAAATATTAATTAATATGATAAATATAATATAATCTATTTATTATAAATATAATTACTAAATAATATATCGGATCGGATATTATCGAATCAAATATATCAATATTCGAAATTTTCGGATAATACCCAATTTTTCGAATACGGATTCGAATTTTTGACTATCCATTGACAGGCCTACCTTCTGCTCCTGATTGATACAATCAAAGTACAACCCATCCACTGTCGGCTTGAAACATTTGGGCTCAGTATACAATCTAGAGTAAAACTGCACTATATTATCTCTAATCGTAGCATCTCCACCAGATCGCTTCCCACTTTCGAGCTTGAAATACCGTTGTTTCTCCTTCTGGCATTAGCTATCTGGTGAAAGAATTTCGTGTTGCTATCTCCTTCAACCACCTCACTCTAGACTTTTAATGCCAACTAATTTCATCCAGATGGGCCCACTTAAGATAATCTCTCTTGGTTTCTACTCTTCTCATTCCTTCCTCTTCTGATAACTCTCCATTTTCTTCTTTGCTATCAATAGCTGCAATCTCCTCCAAGAGTGACCCCATCTTCTTATCCACCCTCCCGAAAAATATTTGTTCCACACTTTTAGTTTGCCTTTCAACGCTTTCAATTTACTTCTAAAGACATAGCCCGCCTTCCTCTTGAAGAGAAAAGAATCCCACCATTCCCCCACCATATTTATAATGTTAGGTTCTTGTAACTACATATTTTCGAATTTAAAAGGAAAGGGTTTCTAGGAATACTTCCACACCCAAGCGAAACCGCATTATGATCCGACATCGGTTTAGGGATAATAACTTGGAAGATGTCAATACACAGCTAGACCAACAGTTTGACACCAAGAATCTATCCAATCGGGTCATCGTAGGCCTCTCTTGATTATTGGACCATGTGAAGTTTCCTCCTTTGAAGGGAAGGTCCATTAGATAATGCCTCCTTACAAAGCATCAAACTTCTTCATACTCCTAGTTACCGAGCCCCCCCTTTCCTCTCATAGGTAAATCGAATAATATTAAAATCCCCAGCAATACACCAAGGCAAAGCCCACTTCCCTCTAATAGTGTCCAACTCCTTCCAGAAATCCTACTGAAAGTAGCTCTAGAAGGCCCACACCCGGCCCACACCCCAGATAACACCCACTTATGTTGATCATCTAGATCTGTACACACCACTGATACGGAATAGTCCCCAACATAGGAATCCTCCACACAAACTTTAGATTGATTCCATATCAACAAGATGCCACCCACTACTCCCTTCGTTGGCAGAGTTAGCCACGCACAATCCTTGTTTCCCCATATCTCTTCCACTACCCCTTCTTCCATTTCCATTTTAGCCTCCTGGAGACTTGTAGCATCTACTTTCCATTGATTAATGAAATTCTTGCAAACCACCCTTTTATCCCTCCCTCTTAACCCCCTCACATTCCAAGAAAGAATGTTAATATTCATAACCATAAGATCAAGACCCCCCTCCCTTCCCCTTCTACCACCTTAGTCAAATATTTGGATTCCGACAGATTATTAATCTCTTTGGATAGCTTTACTTTCTTTTTGTTTGGGCAAGCACTAACATTGGCCATACTGTCCAATACCTCGTGTTCCCCATTGTCGGAGTCCTCTACTCCTACTACAATTTGACCCTCAAAAACTGAATCAGAACTCTCATCATGAACAGACACCTATTGCTTGCCCCTGCAAGAAAATTCATATCCTTCCACTAACAGAGCTTCCTTTTGAACCCTGAGAGCTGCATCTGTCCTGTTGAAACCTCAAGAGCTAGCTCCTCTCCTTGTTTCAGAATTTGATCCAACCGGTCCTCTATAGCTCTGAATAACTCCATGACCTCTTCTTCATGTCCTTGATACGACAGTCTTAAAAATTTCCCAAACCCCATCACCTTGTCCAACACCCAACCAGAAACCCTGTAATTGTGGAGATCTTCCTCATCATGTGGCCACCCCCTCCTCAGACATAGGACTTGAGTAGCACACAATGTCTCTAGGCCTCATATCTCCCTTACATTAGTCTGCACCTTCTCCATCTCTTCATTGTGCTGGCTCTTCTCTATCTCGATTGGGTCTGCCTAACTAACCCTTTTCCTCCCTCCTTCACTCTTCTCAAATAGGAATACATCAGTGGTGGTTGGGTCAGGTGGTCATTTGCTGTTACCCCTCTACTCGGCAAGTAGACCTCATCGCCTTCACATTCTCCCCTACTACTAGGGTCCTTAAGTTCCTCCCGTAGTCCCACCTCAGAGTTTCGATGAGGGGAAGAAGGAGAAGAATGAAGACGAAGAAGAGCAGTAGGGATTAACGAGGAGCCTATCTTTGCCGCATCCTCGAGCTGCTCTTCATTCTGTATGGGATTATGCAATGAACACTTGACAACTTCTCCATCTTCGACGTTTCGCTTACTATCTGCATCTCTACTTTGGCTGTAGACCTCAGTCCCCGTATCTTTTTCTAGCACCTCCTCGATCGTCTTCTCCGACTCCGAAGTCCTTTTTCTCGTCAACTCTTTGTCTTTAACCAACGAGCATTCCCTTTTTAATAGGAAGGGATCGTAGACCGAACCACATCGCCTAGTGTCGTTGGAGCTACTAGATGCTGTAGCAACATCCCTTAAGTGTACTTTCCCTTTTCGAAAAACGACTTAGGCGTCCCTCTCTTGATTGTACCCCATACGACGCTCTACATTGTCCCATATAATGATACCTTTGTTAGTATTCATACACACACACTTGTCGTCTCTCTGGTCTCCTCGTATAAAGACGACCAACCCTCTCTCTTCCATCATACACCTTACTTCCCTTCATATTCCACCTGCCCCTCCCTTGTACAAATGAACGTTGCCCCTGCATCTTATCCAACACGCGTCTAGGGCCGTTGCGATTTTGCCAGCTGTCGTCCTTATCAAACGGAATCTGCCAACGAGTTAAATCTTGATCCTCAAAGGCCTCCCTCATTGACACAAACCTACCCCTCTCAAAGGGGTACATGTTAGGCTTCCCCACCCCTCCACATCGATTTCCTCGATAAAATCTCGCCATGTCAGCATCATCCCTAACCTTTGACTTAGAATCCCATTCGAGCGTATGTGAAACTCTCCATGTATTACCCATTGTAGGCTCTTGAGGAATCAACAACCTAACATCGGTATCCCAACCTACCTCTGTTGGAACTCGAGTAACTCCCGGAACTTTGACCATCACCGGGGCTATCTCCAACCAAAGTTTTACCTTGTAAACACATCCTTCATAAACACATCCTTCAAAATGACAATTAGGTTGCGTTTGTTTTTTACAAATGTGCGCGCATTGGCGCTGTTGTGCGCAACTCAGCAAAAAAATGTGTGTTTGCTTACACTAATGTGCGCGACTCACAATGTGCACCAAGGTCCTCAATGTGCGCCAATGCGCGTGTTGCAACACTCACCCCCCTCCCTCCCTGAGAATCGGAATACGCACGAAATTGCGTGTTACAACACGTGCCATTGTACCACAAGGCATATTTATGGTGCATCGCACGGTATTTAAAAAATAATTTTTACTATATTGTATATATTATATATTATATAAAATAATATATTATAATATTATAATATATTATATTATAATATTATAATATTATTATATTATAATATTATTATATTATTATATTATAATATTATATTATATAATAATAATACAATATGATAATATTATATTATATAATATAATATTATTAATATTATATAATACATTATAATATTAATATAATACATTATTATTAATAATATTATATAATTCATTATAATATTAATATTAATATTGATATTATAATAATATTATGTAATAATATAATATATTATAATAATATAATATATTGTAATAATATTATATATTATAATAATATTATATATGATTATCATATAATAATATAATATATATAATAATATTATTATATTAATTTTATAATATTATTAATAATATTATAATATTAATATAATACATTATAATAATATTATTATAATATTAATAGAATACATTATTGTTAATAGTATTATATAATTCATTATAATAATATCATTATAATATTAATAATATTGATATTATAATAATATTGTGTAATAATATAATATAATAATATTATGTAATAATATAATATAATATAATAAAATAATATTATATATGATTATCATATAATAATATGATATATTATTATGATATATCGTTGGTCATTCACACCATTGTTGGTCGTTCATTCGAATATTTGCTCAAGACGAATTATTCTTCCTTCTCTGATAAGTTACTACAAATTACAACAATGAAAGAGCATTGTGAATATTTGTTGCCATCAATACAAAATCCAAATCCAGTGAACCACGATGTGACATGAATAGTAATTTGGAATTTAATCGGTACGATAAACATTTGCTGATTTTCTAAGTTATCAAGTTTATTTTGTCATTTGAAACCTAAATACTGAATTTCTTTCATTCTATATAAAACTGAGTTTCTACTCTTTTTAAAGACCGATCTCTTATGAAGAATTCAATTGGGTTTTTGTTGGGCATCAAAGTGAGTGTTTGATTTGGTTGCTTTTTGCTTTTAGTAGCCAAAGCAATGTTTGTTTAGGTTGCAGCTGAATGATCCTCTCCCACTGGTAAACAGATGTGATTGATGTTATTCACCCATTTTAAAATCTAGAATTTAGCAGCTCATGATATGTGTTTGTAGAAAACCGCTCCGGTCTCAAGATCATAACTCAATCTCCTTCATTGAAGATCTGTTTCTTCCTATGTTCATTGGCCATAGCTTTGTACTGTTGATTAAGGCCTTGTTTGGGAATGCTTCTATAGAAGTACTGCGGAAACGAGCTTCTGTAGAAGCCCTGGAAACAGTTGCTGAGAAGCATTTAATTCTAGAATAGCGTTTGGCAAACCATGTTGATGAAGTGTTGTTTTGTGTGTAGAAGCTGGTATTGCTGTTTGGCAAAACCAACTGTGAGCTTCTGGGTTTTGTCAAAATGTCAAGAATACCCTCATTCAAAATAAGGCAGTAGTTGATATTTTTTGGCTTCTCTAAGGCAAATATTATGTTTTGAAATACATCTTATCGATCCCAATAATGAAATAACATTAAAAACATATGAAATGCATAAAGCAAATAATCTAAATGAAATACATCAATCTATAAAATGAAATCCATCAATCCATAAAAGTAACAACAATAAGTTATAATACAATGTATCTAAGACAAATCTAAATTGCATTGATCAAAAGCAGTTTTGATCGCTTCAGCTATTTGTGCTATTTTGCTTTTCATCTTCCTATGAGTTGGATGTTACTTGAGTGCAAGAGGTTCATGATATACTACACTATTGCTTGCTTCCTCGACTTATTCCTCATCTTTGTAAAAGGTGAATTCTTGATTTGCTAATACTTCTTTCCTGATACAGTTATGCAGTGTCATACAAGCAATGATTATATAAAATTGTGTCGACAATTTATATGAAGGCATTTGTTTAAGTATGGGCCATCGTGTTTTCAAAACACCGAAGGTTCGCTCGATGACTTTGCGCAGGGAAGAATGTAGATGATTGAGTAAATTATTTTTCCTCTTCGCCTGTGATCCTTTTCGAAAATCTTGTAAATGATAACGAAAATCTTCGGGTCATTTGCCGCCCTTTCCCAACCAATGTATACATATGTAAAGAGCATGCCAAACGAACATGCAACCATTACATTGTGGGTTAACCCTTTTCGTCATCGGTACGTCATTTATTCATCTAATGGAACATGTGTAGAGGTATGTGTACCATCTATAGCCCCGACAATCCTGTGTGTTTTTAGAATGATAATGTGTCAAAAAATTAATTGAAATTAAACATAATGTGGTGCTAATATACATAATTAAATTCTTAACTTAAAAAATGGCCAATACTTATGACTGTGTTGGATTTCTTTGGGGACTTCATAATATGAATTGGAGATTATAAAAGACGTGGAGAAATGTAGAATTGCGTTTAACACTATGAAAATGTCTACTAACCGTCTCCGGTGAATGTTGAAACCTTGAACAAAGCAAACGATTTCTCTTGTTGTGACCAACTGTTGACAGGAACATTGTCATTTTCTCTTGCATGGAAACATACCTTGTTCTCGTTAACAATCTTTTCTTCTAAAAAAGTGTACATAATCGAATGAACACGTGTTTTTCCATAACAGATCATAACAAATCGTTCGGTGCACATTGAGTACATGATTAATAAAATCCATCCCCATCAATGTACAATTTTTCTTGGTTTCTTGTATATGTATTGTTCATAATACATTTTGATGGTTAATGTCGCAGCTAACGTAACAGTATAAAATTCTTCATTCGAATCCATCTAACTTCTAAATATCCATTAAAACAAAAGAACCATCCGTCAGAGAGAAAAACAATCCATCAGACAAAAACGTGGGCATATAGTATTAACGTCATAAATAACCAGACACGATACTACTACGA
Organism: Euptelea pleiosperma; assembly: GCA_035048495.1. NCBI lineage: Eukaryota > Viridiplantae > Streptophyta > Magnoliopsida > Ranunculales > Eupteleaceae > Euptelea > Euptelea pleiosperma. The sequence goes on from CM068552.1 coordinate 15,298,243, forward strand.
CGCACAACTTTAAAATAAAAATAAAACATCCATCAAAACAAAAAAAATCCATCATAACAAAAAAACATTTATCAGATACTCTAACCAACTACGGTCCAGACTGACTCTCTAAACTCGGAGTTCAACCAGATACGTTGCACATAGGTTTTAGAGCGCAAAATAGTTCCCTTTTATCACTTGACAGAAACATCTTCAGTACAAACATGTACAATCTTGGGATATCCGACTCACTGTCCAAATTGTCTATACATTCTTTCATTTTTCTAGTTGGAATTATGGGTGAAATGGCAATCTGGTTCCTTGTCGCAAGATTTTCAACAAGCGCATCGATTTACTTTGTAATTTGGCTAGAACCAGTTAATTTCTTTCGACATGACTGCGACTTTAGTAATGAAGGTAACTTCCCCCGTGAATGTATAATAGCTAGTGTTGAATCATACAGCTCATCGACATCGTTGGGTGACTAATTTGGAGATGGTTGGGACTCAGGTACCAACTCAGGGCTATCATCCTCGTCAAGATTCTGTATATGATCAACACGGGAACTAGAAAGATGTAAACTCCCCTCTGTAGGTGTTCATGCGAGATCACCAATGGCTATCGTCTCATCGTAGATGATTTCTAGGTCTTTCTCAGGCTCAAGTCCCTTATGTCAAAATTTCAGGTCCGCTGGATATTTTTACATAAAACCATAGGGCAAGTTAAAAATATGGTTATGAATACCCCTATGAAATAAACTTTTCCTTACAAAATAGATTACCTGTAACTAGCCTTCCCACCAGTTATCGTCGGCCTAGACTTTTTTTTCTCAGGGTCCCATCCCAGACCACTATTACCTTTCAACTTATTCCAACGGGCAAACTCGGACTTGGTTTTGTCACAGTGATTTTTCATTTGGACTTTTGTATACTTGACACCGGCTCTTCGTTCTAATTCATCCATCAGGTTGGTTTGTTTGGTTTTGTCAAGTACAGAACCAATTTTACGGCCCTTCTTAACTTGATTGACAACAATTTCAACCAAAATCTTGTGCAAATTGGATGACTATTGAGTTTTTGATTGTGGTGGAAGCCGGTTTCTCTTTTCTATCAAACACTATGACTAGAGTGACCTTATCAGACTATATATTAAATAAACTCAGTTTTACCATCAAGAAAGAATGGTAAACAACTCAGTTTTATTGTTAGTCTAGTGGATAGCGTGCATTGAAACTTGATTTTTGGATGGAATTATCTGTATTAACTAATTAAAATCCAAATAACTCTACACCTAACTCATAGTAAAATAAAAAGAAAAGAGCAATGAAGACCATAGCAAAATTAACCCAACTGTTATTCTATCCACAGTAGGGTATTTCTTAAAAAAGTGCGTCTGTACTTTTGTGGGAATCATATTGCAGTCAAAACGGGTCTCACATTTTGACATTTTTGTCCAAACTCTTTTTTCCATATTACAATGACTTTTAAAACCTTGGTTTTGAGAAAAAAAGAATAAGAAAGAACATAGCATTTCGCTTACCAGAAGGTTACATCAACATGGCATGGTAAATGAGCTTGCCTGGGGTGGGTCTTCTCAGAAGGTTTATCTGTGGTAGGAAAACGGCTCAGAACTCGGGAGTGTATCCTTCGGCCTCTCACTAGATTAACCCATGCAATTTCAATAGATTAAGCCCCGCACAAGAAGTGATAGGTGCAACAACCAACTAAAATGAATAAAGAAGAAGAACAACATTAAAATGACAGCCGATAGGCTGCATTAATCAATTAATAGTCCTGCGGTTACATAATAATAAGGTTGTGTTCATTACATGGGTGGTTACATGGTTACATGATTAAATGGTTACAAGACCGAGAATGGCACAAATTCAGATGTTAAGATGTTACTGTCTTCGTCTATCATGTGAGTCGAAACTCACACATTCCAAAAGTAAGTCTGAGCCAGATCCAATAATCGGAGTAGCTGGAAAGTTGACCAACATTCAAATTCAGGTTGTAACGATGTGAGGATGTCAAAGCCAAGTGTTTGGTCTTGTTGAGGTATTGATAATGCCAAAGTGGAACTCGAAGAAGCAGGAGTGATAGGTTGGAGCAAGTAAAAGCTGAGGTATCCTATCTCATTGCCTATAAGAAGTCACAACACAGACAAGATATGTCACTCTCTAGACGAAAGTAGTGAGGAAACATTGTACAAAAGAGAAGAAAATGTAATCATAATGCACCATGCAACACATCCTTTATAAAACATAAGCCTGATCATACTGAACCCCCCACCCTATGAATGAACATGATAGCTGTGCCCAAGAGGCACGAGAATGACAATGTACGCAGAGAATGTGAAACCATATCGGAAACTGGGAAACGAGCCAAGGTGCATTATCAAACTAGGTTTTAAAAGTTATTGTAATATGGAAGAAAGAGTTGGGACAAAAAAGTCAAAACATGAGACCCGTTTTGATGATGATATGCTTCCCGCAAAAACGCGGTAGCGTTTTTTTAAGAAACACCATATTGTGGATAGAATAATAGTTGGGTTACTTTTGTTATGGGCTCCATTGCGCTTTTCTTCTTCTTTTACTATGAGTTGTGCGCGGATTTATTTGGATTTTAATAAGTAGTTAATACAAATGACTCTATCTAGGAATCAAGTTTTAATGCATGCTATACACCAGACTAAGAATAGAACTGAGTTGCTTACCACTCTTTCTTGATGGAAAGAAGAAACTAGTTTACGTCACAACCCAAAGCTCAGTGGCCAGCCAATTTGCACAAGATTTGGGTTGAGATTGTTGTCAATCAAGTTAAGAAGGGCTGTAAAAATGGTTATGTACTTGAAAAAACCAGACAAAGCAATCTGATGGATGAATTAGAATGGAGAATCGGTGCCAAGTATACAAAAGTCTAGATGAAAAATCACTAAAACAAAACTAAGTCCAAGTTTGCCCGTTGGAATAGATTGAAAGGTAATAATGGTCTTGAATGGGATCTCGAGAAACAAATAGTCTTGGCTGATGAGGACTAGTGGGAATGATAATTACAGATAATCTATTTTGTAAGGATAAGTTTATTTTATAAGGGTATTTATAACAATATTTTAACTCGCCCTATGGTTTTATGTAGAAATATCTGGCGAACCTGAAGTTTCGACATAAGAGACTTGAGTTTAAGAAATATATAGAAATCATCTACGGTGGGACGGTAATCACTAGCGATCTCACTTGGACGCCTATAGAGGGGAGGTTATCCTTCTAGTTCCCGTGTTGATCTTATATATAATCTTGACGGTGGTGATAGCCCTGAGTTGGTACCTGAGTCCCAACTATCAAAACATTGGTCACCCAAAAATGTCTATGAGCTATATGATTCGATACCAGCTACTGTACCTTCACGGATGAAGGTACCTTCTTTACCAGAGCCGCAGTAAAACCGAAAGAAATTAATTGGTTCTGGTCGAATTGCAAAACAAATCGATGAGCTTGTTGAAAATCTTACGATGAGGAATCAGATTGTTACTTCACCCATAGTTCTAACTAGTAACACGAAAGAATGTGTTGACAATTTGGACAGTCTGTGGGATATCCCAAGATTGTACATGTTTACACCGAAGATGTTTTTGTCAAGTGATAAAAGGGAACTATTCTGCGTTTTAAAACCTAATGTGCATCGTATCTGGTTGGAGTCTGAGTTTAGAGAGTTAGTCTGGACCGTAGTTGGTTAAAGTATTGGATGTATGTTTATTTTATTATGATGAATGTTTTTTTGTTTTGATGGATGTTTGGTTTTTATTTTAAAGTTTTAGGCTGTAGTAGTATCTTATCTAGTTGTTTCTAATGTTAATACTCTATACTCATGTTTTTGTCTGATTGATTGTTTTTTTTTTTTTTGTTCTGATGGGTGTGTTTTTTTGTTTTAATAGATGTTTAGAGGTTAAATGGATTCGAATGAAGAATTTTATATTTTTGCGTTAGCTGCGACATTAGGCATCAAAATGTATTATGAGCAATACATATACAAGAACCACGAAAAAATTGTACAATTTTATTAATCACGTACTCAATGGGCACATAACGATTTGTTTTGGATGAAAAAACACGTGTTCATCCAATTATGTATACTTTTTGATGAAAACGGATTGTTAATGAGAACAATGTATGTTTTTGTGTAAGAAGAAATACAGTGTTCCTATTGACTGTTGGTTACAATGAGAGAATCGTTTGCTTTGTTGAAGGTTTCAACATTCACCGGAGACTGTTAGTAGACATTTCCATAGACTGTTGAATGCACTTCTGTAGTTTTCCATGTCTTTTATAATCCCCCCTTCATATGATGAAGTTCCTAAGGAAATCCAACACAGTAAGAAGTATTGACTATTTTTTAAGGTAAGAATTTAATTACATATATTAGCCCCACTGTTATGTTTAATTTCAATTAATATATTGACATATTGTCATCCTAAAAATGTGAAGGATTGTGTTGGAGCTATAGATGGTACGCATATCTCTTCACACGTTCCATTAGATGAACAAGTGTTGTATTGATGACGAAAATGGTTAACTCAAAATGTAATGGTTGCATGTTCATTTGGCATGCTCTTTACATATGTGTACGCTGGTCGGGAAGGGATGGTGTGGGTACCAAATATGACACCTCTCGTGCACCTGCAACACGTTGTATTGCTCCCCCTATTTAATGCCAACCCATGCCTTGTTGGGTTTTCCCCTACGCCACTCACACCACCATCCCACACCTATTGCCATGACTTCAGCAAAGAAACCCTTTCCCCATGACACGTGTCAAGAGAGAGGGCCTATAAAAGGAAGAAGACGGCAAGACGCTTGAGAGGTGGGGGGAGAACCATGGGAGTTCGCACAAATGGAGAAGGCTGGAGAGAGACTAGAGAGAGAGATCCCAAAGAGAGAATTGATGTATGTTACAGAGAAGAGGTTTTGTCAATTAAGTCGGCTCCTATTGTATTTGTACCACACGCCATTGATTAATGAATATCGGCCATTTTACCAGTCTTCCTTCGTGGACGTAGTTGTCGGGTTCAATCCCAGACAACGAACCACATAAGTATGTGTCCATTTCCTTATTGCTTTGTCGTTTATATGTATTTATAAATATATAGTGTTCATGAATCGAGGGCAATCTGACGGCTATCCCGAATTCTCCCTCACAAACGGCAAAGGACTTCAAAGTGTTCGATGTGGCCATTAATACCCCCTCTTTGAATTTTCCACATTCACCTCGAGGTACAAAGAAATGAACTTATTTATATAATTTATCGTTGTTTGATCAAATACATAATTAAATTATTTGTATCCCTTTCAACAGGCAAATATTACGTGGTTGACGCTGGATACCCATTAAAGAATGGGTTTTTTTGGCACTTGTAAGTGTTGGAGGATAAGTAGTGACATATGTCTAATGAATGGGGAAATATAGTCCAGGAGACCCGCTTAAGTTAAGTCATTAGCCGTTCGGGTTCCATCTTCGGCAGACTGGGAGAACATAAGAGATCAAGACAGTTGGACATGGAGAGAAAATAGGGAATGAGAGAGAGATAGAGGTATTTGGTCCCCAGGAGAAGTGTCCCCTTCCCTTTCTCTACGAGAGTATTTATAGACTCGGGTCTAAGAGGCGAAATGACCGAAATACCCACGTCCAATGTTGAAGTGACATGGCACCTATAACCATATTGATTGGTCCCCGGTGTTGGTTGCTCATTCATGCACTCTTCTCTCTTAGTATGTCAGTCCCCAAGGCATGTCTATTCGTCGGCGTCTTATGTCGACGTCTCATGTCAACGAAGGGATGAAGTCAATGAGGTGCCTTCGTGGCTTCTTACGACTTCAAGGTCATGCCTTGCGGACTTATCTCTCGACCTCCAATCCTATATCTCTTGTCACTCAAGCGCTGACTATGTATTGTTGCCCTACCTTTAAGTATTCTACGTGATTCTAAGTTTTCCATGTAGCATCCACGTAAGCACGTGCATATCGAAGCATCTATAGCACCATACTGAGGTTGCCGACATCATCTCCAAGATTTTCAAAGAGGATCACAGGCGAAAGGGGAAAAGGGAATTATTCAGTTACCTACATTCTTCCTTACGCAATGTCATCGAGCGAACCTTCGGTGTTTTGAAGGTACGATGGCCCATACTTAAACAAATGCCTTCGTATAAACTGTCGACACAATGTAATATTATCATTGCTAGTATGACACTGCATAACTATAACAGGAAAGAAGTATTGGTAGATCAAGAATTCACCCTTTACGAAGATGTGGAATGTGTCGATAAAGCAAGCACTAGTGTATTATATCATGAACCCCCTGCACTCGAGCAACATCCAACTCATAGGGAGATGGAAAGCAAAAGAGCATAAATAGCTAAAACGATCAAAACTTCTTTTGATCAACGCAATTTAGATTTATCTTAGATACATTGTATTATGACATATTGTTGTTACTTTTATGGATTGATAGATTTCATTTTATAGATTGATGGGTTTCATTTAGATTGTTTATCTTATGCATTTCGTGTGTTTTTAATGTTATTTCATTATTGGGATTCATAAGATGTTATTCAAAGCATAGTATTTACCTTATTTGAGCCAAAAATATCAACTACTGCCTTGTTTTGAAGATAAGGATATTCTTGACATTTTGACAGAATCCAGAAGCTCACAACTGGTTTTGTCACACAACAATACCAACTTCTACACACAGAACAACACTTCTCTAGCATGGTTTGCCGAACGCTATTCTAGAAATAAAACGCTTCTCAGTAGTTGTTTCCAGGGCTTCTGCAAAAACGCTTTTCTACAGAAGCATTCCCAAACATGACCTACTTTTCTCAATTTTCTCTCATATGCACTGTTGTACTTCCATGATTTGTTTGGCATATGCGTTGGCATCATCACTTGTTGGTCCATGCATTTGAGGGGCACAAAATCAACTACATGGCTCAATGGATTCCCCGTAAACTACTTCGAATGGACTTTTCCCAGCATTGCGTAGTAAGTTCTCGGGACTCCTATTGACAACCTTCATCTAGTCGTCTAATTGTGGGTGATACACGGAAAACTACAATGTAGTCCCCATCCGTTTTTATCACGCGCTCCAAAAATGACTCATGAATTTGGTGTCACGATCAGAAGTGATTGACCTAGGCACCCCATGTGGATGTACAATCTCCTTGAAGAATATCTTAGTCACGCGTGAAGCTTTATCTATTTTCTTATATGATATGAAGTAAACCATCTTGGAAAAACGGTCAATGACCAATAAAACAGAATCATGACCAACTCTCACCTTCGGCAGCCCCAATACAAAATCATACTAATATCGGTCCATGGTGTTGTTGGTATTGGAAGTGGAGTGTTTAATCCAGTATTTTGCACGTGCCCCTTTGAAATATGACACACCATGCACCTTTTAACCATACGGTGAACATCCCTCTTCATTTTGGGCCAATGATATCTCTCCTCCATCGATGCTAACGTCTTATCTCGACCAAAGCCACCTCCAAGGCTACTACTATGTAGTTTTTTCATAATCATTTCATGCGGAGAACCTTTGCACACATGGCTGGTTTTTCTTGAAAAGAAATCCACCATGCGACAAGTATTGACTACTAGGATCCTCCCCTTGTGTACATTGCATCCAAATAGGACCTAAATACGCACTGCTGGAATACTGATCTTTAGCTTCTTCAATCCAGTGACCTCTACTGTCATCGTACTTAGTAATCTATGCCCTCGGCTAAGAGCATCTGTCACCTGATTTTGGGTCCCTATGTGCTTCAAGATAAATTTGTATTATTGATGAAAGGCTACCCACTTGGTATATCATGGATTGAACTTTTTGGGGGCTGATGGGTGCTTTAGAACGTCATATCTGAGTACTGAATAAACTCCTACAGCACTAGGTAATGTAACCAATTCCTAAGTGCCCATATAAGTCTACATTATATATAGAGTTTAAAGGAAACACACAACTTCTTACTAAAGAAGGCTATGGATTAACCCTCAACTCAATTCTCACACTCTACTTCGAATACCCTGTCAAATTCTGGTAGTACTAGGACTGGTGCTTTCGACGTTTTGTTCTTCACAAACTGAAATCTCTCCTTGGCCTTTTGATTCCACTAGAACTGTTTGTCCTTGTGACCATCTATAACTGGCGCGATAGGTTTACCAAAGTTTTTGATAAACCAACAATAAAAAGTAGCTATCCCGTGAAAACTACGCACTTCCATGATGCTCTTCGGTGTTGGCTATTGAACAATTGCAGCTACTTTTTCTGGGTTCACATTAACACCCTCTAATGAGATAATATTTCTCAAAAAGAGTACACTTGGAATATGGAAAGAACACTTCTTTGTGTTCAAGTATAAGTTCTCATCTTAAAACACCCAGCACTGTCGCAAGTGGTTAAGATGCTCTAGCATACTACTGCTGAAAATCAAGGTATCATCAAAGCACATTACGACAAAATGACCAATAAATGGGCATTGTACTTTATTCTTCATACTCATAAAGGCGCTCGGTGCAATAATAGATAACTTGAATGGCATCACCAACCATTTGTACAACTTGTCTCGAATCTTGAAGGCCATCTTCCATTTGTCCCCAAGACGAATCCGAATCTGATGGTACGCACTTCAAAAAATATGCTTGCCCCATGGAGCATGTCTAGTATGTTGTCAACTCAAGGAATCGGAAATTGATATGTGATGGTTATCTGATTTATAGTTTTATTGTATATACACATCAGCCATGAGTCATCCTTTTTGGGTGTAAGGAGTGTGGGGATGGTACATGGGCTCATGTTTTCCGTTACTAACCCCTTTTGTAGTAAGTCTCCAACTTGACGTCACATTTCTTCATGTTCTTTGGAACTCATTCTATGCTGTTGTAGATTGGGTACCAATAATCTCAAAGCTAGATCAATGTGATGCTGGATGCCTCAGGCAAGTGAGAGACCATCTAATAGCAAATTCTTCTAGAAAATTTCATATGTTATCTAGTAAATCAGCAGTTGGTACTTGGTGCCTTTTCCTTCACCATAATGCACATATAACCCTTGTACTCTGTGACTCTTCAAATTGCTTCAAGTTCAACAAAGTGTCCAGCTTTTCTTTTGTTGTCTGGGATATGTTACACTACTTCAATAGGAAAACATGATCTTCCCTTTTTTTTAAAGATTAAGTGGTCTCCTTCCTATGGTGGATTGTCGATCAATCGTATTGCCAAGGATGACCCAATAACATGTGACATGCATCCATCTATTGCCACAATGTGGCATCACACTTTATCCACGCTATTCTTTCCCTATGATACCCGGATACCTGCACTTGTGTCTCGTACCAGTGTCGTGTCGTGTTGACTCGAATATGGACACTCCACCGACACATATCCTTCATAAAAGTTGTAAACATTAGAAAAAATAAAAATTTTGAGCTACAAAATAAGATACTCGTATCAGTATCCGTGTCCTTGACTTTGGAAAATGTCGAGTCGTATCTCCGCTTCCCGTATCCGTGTCCGTATCTATATCCATATCCGTAACTGGGCATCATAGTTCTTTCCAATAGAATACTGCCTATCTTGAACAACTATATGTAGTATGGCCTTGGGTGTGATTCTTCTTTGATTCCAAGCTTCGTTACCATCTCTTGAGAGATGATATTGTTGATGCTGCCACTATTCACGATACTAGTGCAATATTTGTACATCGAGCACGAAAAATCTTAAAACAAAGTAATCGATCCTCATCTACAACCTTGGATGACGCCAACACCACCTTTTGGATTATTAGTGCATTAGCTGGTTCATCCTCCATCATCACTATTTCAACTAGTATCATACAAAATCTCTGGTTTTCATGTATTCTTTTACTTCTTCCTCGCCCTCCATCATATGATTTGGGGCAAGTGTCATTTTTCCATCTTGGACACTCAAAAGCACTGCGTTTGAATTCTTGGCAATGAGAACACGCATTGCCTTAAAAATCTCCAGCAAGTGAGAAAATGACCCAATATACTACTTCTATCTCCTACAGAGCTTGCGTGGACGACTTATGAAATTCTTCCGTGTAAGCTCACTTCTAAATTCTATTGTCTTAAATTCAAACACCTTTGCGAAATTTCAATTTCATATTAGCATGGAAGGAATTTAATTTGCAAGACTTTTTCACCTTTACCGAGAACTACTTTTCTCATTTTCCTTTTGAACCAACTTGCTTGAAGATTTAACCACCATCTCAAGGCGAATCTGGTAAATCGAGATGCAACCAATTTCATTTTCTGGGGATTTAAGACATCAAATATGACTTCTACCTTCAACTGATTGATAAACCTGTTTGCATCCAAGTGCCCGGGAAATTTTGGAATTCTAACCACGAAATATATCCCCACGATCATTGTGATTGATTGAATTTCTGTGGTCACGATCAAATCTATGATTCCTTAGATAATCCCTACCTTTTGACTTACATAAAAATCTCGATCCTCATTGAATCGATTTTTCCCATGATTTTCACGATTTTGCAATTTGTACGAAATCCATAGTCTTAGCTATAGTTATTGGGACCACAATCTCCATCATCCACATGAAATTTGATGCCATCATGACACCATGTTCTCACTGAAAATCATTTCATAATCATCCTTACAGTTTCCAGGGTGTTGCATCCCCCTTAAAATCCATAAAAAATGATGAGGGTCTCAATTGTGATTGTCCCCTCCTTGATCTCACCTCCAGGGGTGACGATTATCTTCATGTTGCACTGGAGGAGTTCCGAGTGTGACGTCCTTGATAGAAGAGTCATCCTCTATACCCGGTTGATCCTCATGTTCTCGGGTTTCTCTTCTCGGTTCCAATAGTTGCAGTAGCCTATGTAGAACTTCTGTAACTCGTTCCAGTTGTGCTTGATTCCCCCTACTGTGACCTTCTAATCGATCAATGTGATCAATGAGGTTTCGATTGTTTACTCTCTTTGGTTGCATTTGTTGTTGTTTGAGGTTGTCACCAATATGCTTAAGATTGAGAGAGAGAGAGCATGGAGGTTAGGGAGAAGAGGAAGATATTAGGGTTTGAGAGAGAATGGGGAGATTAAAGTGAATAATCAATCTCCAATAAGTGATATATATAAGTTGGGGAAACCTCTTCTACAAGTAAAGGATAAATCGTGTGGGTCAAGTGGGGCCCCACCACTTAACCCACTAACATAAAATAAAGAGATTGTAGGTTAAGTGGGTGGGCCCACCACTTAACCTCTAAATAATAGGGAATAGACCCCCACTAAGTGCACCCCCACGTGGGTGTACATAGAATCCAACACTCCCCTCAAGCTAGTGCGAAGATATCCATTATGCCCAGCTTGGCTATCAATGTATTCAGGATTGACTTGTTGACTCCCTTAGTAAGTATATCGGCAACCTGCTCCTGAGTCCTTACATAGGGTGTACAAATCAATCCCTACTGAATCTTCTCCTTGATGAAGTGCCTATCAACCTCGATGTGTTTTGTCATGTCATGTTGAACTGGGTTGTGAGCAATGCTAATGGCCGCTTTGTTGTCACAATAGATACTCATAACCACCTTGACTCATAGTTTTGCTAACATGATCTTCAACCACAAGAACTCACACACTCCATGTGCCATGGAGCGGAACTCTGCCTCTGTACTGGATCGGGCGACAACTAGGTGTTTCTTGCTCCGCCAAGAAACCAAGTTGCTTCCAACAAAGGTACAATATCCTGATGTAGACCGTCTATCAGTCACTGCACTTGCCCAATCTGCATCATTGTATGCTTCCACCCTGAAGTGGCCATGAACTCCAAACAATATGCCTCGACTTGGTGACCCCTTGAGATACCGAAGAACTCTGTGAGCAGCTTCAAGATGTGGTGACCGAGGTGAAAGCGTGAATCGGCTAATGACGCTTACTGCAGGATTATCTAGAAGTGTACCATCCTCGGAATTCAGCTAATGGTTCTGATCAATAGGAGTATCTGCTGGTTGCGAACCCAAATACCCAGTCTCACTCAGTAAGTCTAGGACATACTTCCTCTGTGAAATGAAGATGCCTCTTGATGACCTGGCAACTGCAATCCCTAGAAAGTATCTTAATGGTCCTAGAACTTTCGTCTCAAACTCAGACGACAAGAAGGCCTTGACCCTTGTGATCTCTGTTGGATCATTCCCCGTGATGACTATGTCATCCACATATACGATCAATGCAGTGGTACTGGTCTATAGATGCTTCACAAACAGAGTGTGATCTGCCTGACTCTGTGTGTAGCCTATCTTCCTGACTGCACTGCTGAACCGCTCAAACCAAGCTCGAGGAGATTGCTTCAATCCATATAAAGCTTTCTTCAGTCTGCACACCCTGTCTTCACTTCCAGCAAGCTTTAACCCTAGTGGCAACTTCATGTAAACTTCCTCTGTTAGGTCCCCATGTAGAAAATCATTCTTTACATCCAGCTGATGTAAAGCCCATGACCTGTTTGCAGCCAAGGACAATAGAACCCTAATCGAGTTCATCTTGGCTATAAGTGCAAATGTCTCCTGGTAATCTATCCCGTAGGTTTGAGTGAACCCCTTGGCAACTAGGGAGCTTTGTACCTGTTAATGGAACCATCTGCTTGGTGCTTCACGGTGAAGACCCACTTGCACCCCACTGATTTCTCCCTTATGGGTAAAGAAACAAGATCTCACGTGTTGTTTTTCTCAAGAGCCTGCATTTCGTCTATCATACCCCCTTTCCACTCTGGGTGACTGAGTGCATCTGTAATAGTAGATGGCAAAGAAAAAGATGAAACAATGCTAACAAATGTTTGATAAGATGAAGACAATGACTGGTAAGAAACGAAGTGAGATAGGATGCTCGGTACAAGTACGCACACCCTTACGAAGTGCAATGGGCAGATCTACCTCTGGAGTAGGAGTCTCTGAGGACTCATGAACTAAAGCAGGGGTAGAAACAATACCTGGAGCTGGATTTGATAGCAGACTGGCAGGCACAAAGTCAGTGACTTGTCCTTTCTTCCTGGATCTTACATAAACTCGCATATCCGCCGCTGTAGTAGTAGAAGTGTCCTTGTCAATAGTAGACACAGGTTCAGCCATAGGGACATGGGTGGAGATGGGTACATGAACTGAGGCTCTCTTTCTCAATATCACACTCCCCCTGAAGAGTGACCTTATTACCAAAGAACGGAACGTGCTCAGCAAAGGTGACGTCCATAGAAGTGGAACCTGCATCCCAAGACGAAGGGCATGCTCAACCTCGAGAAGGTGACGGCTTTTTCTTTCAGCTTTCCCATTTTGTTGGGGGGGTCGACGGACAAATGGTTTGAACTACAATGCCATGAGAGGCAAAGTAATCTCTAAGGCTCCTATCTAAGCAGTCACCCCCATTATTAGACCGAAGAATTTTGAGTGGGGTACTGAACTAAGATGGAAGAAACCTCATCTTTCGACTTCATAAGATTTACCTAGGTAGAGCCATTGAAATCATTAACAAATGTAACAAAATATCGGAAGCCAAATAAAGACATCACCGGGGCAGGACCCCACACATCAGAATGCACAATAGTGAAAGGAATAGTACTTTTATTTTCATTAAGAGGAAAAACAGTATGCCAATGCGTTGCGAGTTCACAAGTTTCACAATGGAACGGAACATCGCAAAGAGAAGAGAAAGCAGGAAAGACACGCTTTAAAACTGACACGGGTACATGACCAAGCCAGTTACGCCAAAGCAGTATCTGGTCTTTATTGACTCGACTACTACTACTGATGGACTGCTGCGCTGAAGAAGATACTGAGCGATCCAGGAGGTATAAGTATCTGACAATGGGTAGCCTCGAAGCTAGGATTTAGGCCGGCAAAAGAACTAGAATATCCGGAGGAAAGGGTATGAAGAGGCATGAACATTGCCCTTTCCGAAAATGGAGGAAAGAAGATACTGAGCAATCCAGGTGCTGAAGAGCCATGAACATTGTCCTTCCCGAAAACGGAGAAAAGAGTGCCATCAGCTATCCTAACCATGTCAAGACCAGAACAAATAGAATAACTGGAGAAAACTGAAGACATACCAGTTATATGATCCGAGGCCCTTGAATCGATGATCCATGAGGGACTAGAAGGAACAATGGATACAGAGAAAGCGGATCCAATACTTGTCTGAGCATAGGTGGAGGTGGAAGTAGAGGCTTGCCCATTGAGCTGGGCCATCATATGGCGAAGTCACTTGAGATCACTGGGAGAAAAAGAGTCCATATCCCCAGTGGTAGGAGGTGCTGAGGGTGCAGTGTCCTGAGCCACAGAAAGTGCCGTAGGAGGTCCCTGTCTCGCTGATGGTCGTTGACGTGGATTCAGGCCCAGACCTGGTGGACGCTCATGTAGCTCCCAACAAGTGTCCTTCACATGTCCTAGACGGCTGCAGTGATCACACTTGGTATGTCGTCTGTTGTCACCAGTTTTCTTCTGGAAGGGTTTCGCACCCTTCTAAAACATCAAAACAAGGGCAGATTGATCCTGAGTGTCATTACCACTGCGTAGCTGCATGGTAGTGTGGCGACTATCCTCCCCCTAAATGTAGGCATAGACCTGTGCCAATGAAGTAGGGTGAGGAGATTGGCCAAGTATCTGAACACGAGTAGCCTCGTAGCTAGGATGAATGCCGGAAAGGAACTGGAATATCCGGGACTGCTCAATCATAGCACAAACCGGAGTGTAGTTCTGATAATGATCCATCTCTTTCCATTTGCTTTGGAGAGAAGCATAATATGTACCAAGCTTGAGCTCCCCCTGTCGGAGACAAGCAATCTCTTGCTCTAACTCATAGAGCTTTGCAAAGTTGCCAACCTGTGAGTAGGTTTGGACAACAGAATCCCAGATTTCCTTCGTTGTAGGAAGGAACATGAACCTCTTGCTGATCTGGGGTTGCATCGAATGGAGAAGCCAAGACATCACCGTAAGGTTCTCCATAACCCATTTCTGGTGGGATTTGTCCATGGTGGCAGGCTAGACTGTCTTCCTTGTGAGGTACTCACTGTAGCCACGTCTCCCGATGTACATGCGAGCAGATGTCTTCCACTCAAGATAGTTGGTCCCATCAAACTTGACTGTAGTGATGCATAATTGGGGGTTGTAGTCTCCATGAGAACCATGAGACGGAGAGCTATCCTCAATTGATGAAACCTTTGAAGAACTCATCGCAATGGAAGGCATAGTAATAACCAACTGACGAATAGAAGGTCTACAGAACCTGAACCAAGGTTCGGAGGGTTCTTAGGGGCACTTTGGGAGGTGCGGCTAGGGTAGAAGTGCCCTGGGAACCTTTGTTTCCAAAATAAAAGAAAACCCAAAAAGCCAAAAACTAGATCTGGGCCAAAAGCCGAGCGATTTTTGAAACCGGAGATTTGACGATCAGAAAATCCCAAACGAAGCTCCGTAGATCCCAAATAATCCACAAGGAGGTGCGGCTAGGGTAGAATGCCCAAGCGGCGCGCGAGTCTCGAGGTAGAAAAAAACTCGAAATCTGAGCTGGGGATCCGATTTTTCGAAGTGGAGATCCGACAATCAGAAAATTCTAAAATAAGTTTGTGGAACCCTACTAGCCCAATGAGAGGTGTGGTTAGGGTAGAGAGCCCAAAAATGACACGAATCTTGAGTAAAATCAAAACCCTAAAAACCTTGTTATACGTGTTTCTCTGAAAAATTGATAAGAAATTCTGAAGAACGGAGTAGAGTGGATCTCTGACGACTGATAACAGGTAATACACCAAGAATGATAGATCTCTAGTTTTCTTGCTTCAGGAGCGACCCAAGAACTTCGCAGGACCCTCTGCGATTTGCTCAGAAACTTCCCAGACTTCAGATGTTAAATTCCCTTTAATTACCACGAAAAGTCCTAGAGGGGGGCGAATAAGACAATTTTTAATTTTTCTGCGAATTTTATATGGATTAAAAATTAACGATCACACGAGGCAGAAAATGATCAAACAACCAAATTAATAAACATCCACAGAACAATGTATGGGTAAATCTGAGACAAGGCATGCAAATATTCACAATCACATGAGACACAGATTTATAGTGGTTCGGCGATTCCGCACTTACGTCCACTGTCAATACTCAACACGAGTAATTATATTATCTCAATCACGCATTATTACAACATATCCAATTGAAATAAATAATCAAAGAACTAAGATGACACTTAGTCTCAATCTAATGAGAATCACTTCTCGCTTACCTAAAGAATTAGCCTAGGCTAGTAGTCTATTTAGAAAAACTCTTTTCTCATGGATCTACAGTCCTCAACTAAGTTAGATGAGTACTCACTCATCCACCAATCACAAATATTCAATGTTTCATAAATTCGAATTCTATCTAAAATGGTTTGATCATAGAGATACTTACTTTTAGATGAATACGATCAAATGGAGAATCTTTGGAGAAGAATTTGCCTCAGAGACACTCTGCCATGGGTAATCCTCTTTTTGAAAGAAGATGCTTGTAGAAAACAATAGCTAATAGTCTCTTCAAACACTTAGAGCCTTCACAAGGAATACACAGATTTGCTCAGGTGAAGCTCTCACAAATTCAAAATATCTGGACTTAAAGGATGGGACTTTAGAGATCTCTTGATTGGGTTAATTCCTATGAGGGGAAAATGCTCTAATTTATAATCCAGCCTCCACTCAAGAGAAACGAACCGAAAATAGTTGTTTGAAGGGCCAAACTTGCAGAAAAGATCGAGTCAAAACAAGATTCGGAAAGGGTGGGGTTGACTGCACCTTTTGACTGGTCGACTGGTCAGAGTCAAAAGACTCCGGTCGGCCGCTCAAAGTGGTCGGTCGGTCAGTCCTCGCAGACCTCCGAAAAATTCCAAATATTTTATTATAACTATCCTATGTCAATAGGATAGCTTCCAAACAATACCAAAAGAACAGAGAGTCATCTAAGGTTATTTTTGAACCGCTGGCAAACGCGCAGTGTACCCTTAGATGTACGCAAATATCCGTAACACGAGATTCTTTGATAGTTGAATGTTCGTAGAGTGAGAACGTACTTTTGATCAATTGCTTTAAATCTTCATGGTCGAGCTTTGACTGTCTTTAGTTGAGCTTGAACACTTGAGTTGTTGTTCTTCATCTTTAAGTCTACTTTGAGTTAATGAACTCTACTTGATCTTCAATGCTTCAGTCTTCAGCAAATTTCTAACTTAGCAATATAATTATACAGAAGAGCTAAAGGTTCCTGGAATTGACAATCGAGACTTTTCAAGATGCCTATAGGGGGTTAAGTGATGGGCCCCCACTTGACCCACACGATTTCTCCTTACTTGTAGAAGGGGTTTCCCCAACTTATATATATCACTTATGGGAGATTGAATATTCACTTCAATCTCCCCATTCTCTCTCCCCTAATCTTTTCCTCCTCTCCCTAACCTCCATTCTCTCTCTCTCTCAATCTTAAGTATATTGGTGACAATGATTATCGTGGAAACTCTAGGGGACAATAATTTAGGTCCTAGAGTAACCATGCTCTTATACCATGTTGTTGTTTGAGATTGTCACCAATATGCTTAAGATTGAGAGAGAGAGAATGGAGGTTAGGGAGAGAGAATAGGGAGATTGAAGTGAATATTTAATCTCCCATAAGTGATATATATAAGTTGGGGAAACCTCTTCTACAAGTAAAGGAGAAATCGTGTGGGTTAAGTGGGGGCCCAGTACTTAACCCGCTAACATAAAATAAAGAGATTGTAGGTTAAGTGGGTGTGCCTACCACTTAAGATCTAGACAATAGAGAATAAACCCCATGGGGTAGTGGGACGCAGCCTACTAAGTGCACCCCCACGTGGGTGTACATAGAATCCAACAACATTCTTTCTAGCAATCTAAATTCTCTTCTAGAGGGAAGACACTTTGGCGGATGCTACCTTTTGTGATCATTTGGGGTCTTTGGAGGGAACGAAATTAGATAACCTTCGAAGGGAAGAGTCAAGATATGCAAGCAATAATTCTGAACATTAAGGGATCGGTGTTCTTGTGGTCGAAGATGTTCAGGGAGTGTAGAGGGCTTTTCTTTAAAGACTTCGTCTTTAGATGAGATCTTTTGTGCACTGGGGATGGATGAAGATGTTTGGTCCAATTATTATCATTATGCTTTTTAGTTTGAAATCCATTTTTAGTAGGTCATCTCGATCTCTAAAGCTGGTTAATTTGTAGTTTGCTTGGCTTTTGCCTTATCTATACATTCTTATACTTATCACAAAAAAAAGTCAAAGTTCCAGGTCTCGGAACATACTCTGATACCAAAATTATGCAACCCACAAGTAGAACTTAATTAAATCTAGCAGGAATAAGAGAACGGATTTGTCGAAAAAAAGAAAAAAAGAATGGGAAATAATATATATTAGCAAGCAAGGACTCAACAAGAACTTAGAATAGGCCCCAAAAAATCCTCTTTGGGTTTCTTTCAATTCTCAGAGCTCAAAATAGTCAATAATTCCCCTACACGATTTTAGATTGTTTTTTTTTTATACTAAAGTTTATACTAAAAAAATGTTTAAACTACACCTCATTAATGGCTTAAAACGTAAATATTCCTAAACTAATTAGTGATGTACTAAAGTACCCTCATTTATACTTATCAAAAAAAGTACCCTCATTTATTCGAACACAATTTTGACAAGCAAGAGCTTAGATTCCGGAGTCGTCATAGCTATTTAGGTGGATGAAGAACCAAGAGAAACCACACACCAAGGAAATAAATTTCTATTTCGAGGTTTATTTCGACCAACCCGGAATTGGAAATATTTCGTGGAAATATTTCGAACAGTGTGGAAATAATACATTTTTCATGGAAATGATGGAAATAATGTGGAAATGATGGAAATATTGTGAAAATTTTTGTGGAAAGTTTGGGAAATGATAAAACAAGCATGAAAACAAACTCATAAACTATCAAACCAAGATATACAACCATATGTAGTGTGGAAATGAATGACCATAACGATCTTTAATATGTTGAGGCAAGCATCTGATAGTCAGTCAAGGTATAATTTAATTAGATAACTATTATTCAATTATTTATTATAAAAAAGTCATAAATCAAGGTATTAACAAATCTTTATTCACTTACATTAATGTCTTAATATTATGTATAATTTTAGAGAACCTATTTACTATTATCTTATTACATTTGCTTAATTTTTTGAATGTTCAAATAATTTTAGGAAAAAACTTTAACCTAACCAACTTGTAGATGGGCTAAGTAATGCAACACATAATCAATTTATGCACAAGTATGGATGGATGTTTATGGTTTGGGGTTTCTCCTAAATTTCAAATTTTCACCCTAAATGATCTTCAATCTGTGCACAATCAAGTGTAAATGCATCATAGATTTGATGCGTTTACACCTAAACTATCTATTTGTAGCAAGAAATGATAGCAAGAAATTTTATACTTAAGTACATTTCAAATTTAAAAAAAACTCCAAATAGGATTCGAATCATCCTCACGATCAATCCGTGAACTAAGAAATCTACAATGGATTGATCTTTTTTATAAAATAAATATATGGAAATGGGTTAAATGGATCAAATATGGGGATTTGTGGTGGTTTTGAGCTCAAATGAGATGTTTCCTACCTTCAATAGAAATGTTTCCATAGATTTCGAAACATTTCGACTGAAATAATACCTATTTACACTGTCAATTGATCGAAATTTACTGTTTATGCATTAAGGAGTGTTGATTAAACATCAACAAGATCAAAGAAACAACCGCAGATGGGTTTCAAGTGCTGCTGAAAATTGCAGCCACAAGAAAAAACCCAATGAAGAAGTCGGCGTTAACTATAGGGTGAAGATCACCTCACCGAAATTCCAATCCTCCATGGAACAACACATGGATGGATCCGATGAGTTCCTACAATTGTAGGGAACCAAAAACAACCAACAAGGCCAAGAAAAAAACCCCAACAGATCGGACAAAGCGATAGAGAGAAATTGGATCAGAAGTAACTTCAGGATAGTCATCTACTACTATAGACATTGGATTTGAATTATCAAATGTCAGAGATGATAATCCAAACCTTTAGATCACAACAGTGAAACTTGATGGTACGAATTATTTAGAATGGGCTCAGTCTGCAAAGTTGGCCATTCATGGAAGAAGAAAGGCGGGTTATCTAAATGGGACACTGCCACAACCAACTATCACAAATCCTAAGTATGATCAATGGGATGCTGAAAACTCCTTGGTTATGTCATGGCTATTGCATTCGATGCAACCTCAGATCAGTAGATGGTACTTACTTTTTGAAGACTGCACAACAAATCTGAGAGTCAGTAGCCCATACATATTCTCAGGCTTAGTATAGTACTAGAGTTTACTAGTTGGAACTGACTATCTCTCGAGAAGACATTGTCCTGTTATTTCTTTGTGCTACGTAGTATGTGGGAGGAGTTAGACCACTATCTACCTTTCTAGTGGGAGAGTATCAAGATTATGAGCAGTTTAATAAGCATTTTGAGACTTGTTGGATATTTCAGTTCTTAGCTGAACTTAATCCAGAGTTCAAGATGGTTGGATTCTGGATATTGAACAAAGACCTCCCTCCTATGCATACTGTTCTCCTATGTTCAAAGTGAGGAAAGTCGGAAATTACCTTTGGGGCAGCAAATTCTTCTTAGTAGTGGTACTATGGCAGCAAATATACAACAATGGAGATAGGCTCCTGGTGGGAAGAAACTTGGTAAAGCTACACAATGTTCACATAGTTTCAGTGGTCGAGAGAGACATAAGTGTGATCATTGTGGGAAGTTTTGGCATATACGGAAGACTTTTTGGTCGCCCAGATTCTTTTCAACCGAAGGGTAGACCTTCATTAGCTAACAATGCCTCCTTAGTACTGATGTGACTGATGATTCCCTTAGTTCTCAGATGACTACCCCTGCCACACCAGTACCATTCTCTCAAGTTCACATCGATCGTCTACGATCTCTCATGTCACAATTAGAGGGGCTCACTACCACCTCCACATTTGCCCAATTAGGTACCTCTACCCATCACGTTTCCACATCTCAGCCTACCTCCTGGATCGTCGATTCAAGAGCATTTGACAACATGACGAGTATGTCTCTGTCTTTTTAGTCTTACAGTCTTTGTTCGAGGAGAGACAAAGTTCACCCAGCTGACAGTCCTTGTCAGCTATTGTTGGTAAAGGAACCATCGAAGTTTCTTCCAATCTTCCTTTATATGATGTTCTTCATGTTCCCAATCTTACTATTAATCTTGTGTCTGTTTGTAATCTTACAAAAATTTAAATTGTAGTCACTTTTTTCCCTTCTCATTGTTTTTCAGGACTTAACAACGAGGAGATTGATTGGTAGTGGTTGTGAAGCGGATGGCGGGTATCTTGACGTTTTGGCAACAAACATCTTCCACAGGCACATGCGTCAAGTGGTAGGGAGGTCAATAAATCCCGTATAATGTGATGGCATATTCAGCTTGGTCATGTTTCTCTTTCTTATTTGCAGCATTTGTTTCCATCTTTGTTTTTGGCTCAGTCATTGTTTGATTTTCAGTGTGAAGTCTGTCAATTAGCAAAACATTGTCATTCTTTGTTTCCTTCCAGTATTAATAAAAGTTCATCTTCATTTTTTATCATACATTCTTATGTTTGCAGACCTTCCTCTATCACTTCATTATTGGGTTTTCATTATTTTGTTACTTTTGTGGATGATTATAGCCGGTGTATGTGGGTATACATGATGAAGACCAAGGATGAAGTATACACTATCTTTAAAGAAAATTTGAGATGGTCCATAATTTGGGAAGAAAAGCAAGGTCCATAGGTTTGATAATGGAAGGGAATCTACTTATGGCGGTTAGGAACAGTTTTCTGTAGAACGCGGATGGAACAACAAACTTCTTGTGTTCACACTCCCCAACAGAATGGCACTACAAAGCAGAAAAATCGACATTTGTTGAAAATGTGGAGTCCTACTTATTGGGATGAAAGGGTTGAAGCTATTCTGACGACATGCTACATCATTAACTGTACTTCTTCTAGTGTCTTGAATTTAAAGACACCTTTTGGTGTTCTTTATTCTTTGTTCCCCTAGCAGTCTTTGGATGCACCTGTTTCGTTCACATCTTGGGTCCTGCCCGTACTAAACTCGACCCAAAAGCGTTGAAGTGTGTCTTTCTTGGCTATTCTTCGTCTTAGAAAGGCTACAAGTGTTACCACACGCCCTCTCGTCATTGATTTGTCACAATGGATGTCTCCTTTTTTGAGTATCAGTCCTATTATCTAGGTCTCGGTCATAGTTCTGTTCAAGGGGTGGTTCAACTGAACTTCTAGTTATGAACCACTTCTCGAATTGTCTCACTCAGTCCCTTTTCCTTTGATTCCAGAACCTAGTACTATGTTAGATGATGTGTTACTTGCAGGAACGAGGTGTCAATTCTTCCTTAAGAAACAAGCCACCGTTGAACAACTACGCCACACCTCAAAGGAGCCAACTCCTCTCCCCGGTAACCTTTTTCTCCCCACTTGTACAGCTCTTGATATTCCTATTGCTCTACGTAAGGTAAATGTAGTTCTACATCATCCTATTTCCCAGTTTGTTTCATATCATGCCATGTCTCCCTCTTACCGTTCTTTTGTAGCTACCTCGTCATCTGTCACCATTCCTTCCAGTGTAAAAGAAGCATTTTCTCATACCTTATGCCCATACATAAGGTATTGATTATTAGGAAACCTTTCCTCCTGTAGCGAAGATGAATTTTGTTTGTGTTCTCGTCCTTAGCTGACAATTTTTCTTTGGAACTTCACCAATTGGATGTGAATAATGTCTTCTTGCATGGTAACTTGCACAAAGAGGTCTATATGGATACACCACCATGCATTATGTTTCCCAATGTTGATGAGAATGTTTTTGTTGGCTTAAGAAGTCACTTTATGGTCTTAAATAGTCTTCGAGGACATGGTTTGAGAGATTCAGTCATGTTATAACGGATGTGGTTTACAGACAATGTCAGGCTGATCATACCTTGTTTATGAAACACAGTTAAGGGAAACTATCCTACAGGAATCAAGCAATTAAAGACTCTTTTTGGCCGCAAATTTGAAGTCAAAGATCTTTACTTCCTCAAATACTTTGTGGGCATTGAAGTGGTACGGTCTAAGACAGGCATCTTCATTTATCGTGCAAGTATGTGTTAGATCTACTCCATGAGGCTACCAAGCTTGGAGCAAAACCCGTCGACACCCTTATTGAGCCCAATCACAGACTGAGTGACAGTGATGGAGAACCTTTAGTAGATTTCAGTGTTCAGTGACAGTGATGGAGAACCCGTCGGCTTCAGTGTTTAGTGAGGAAACTGATCTATTTGTCTCTTACGAGGCTTGACATTGCTTATGATGTGAATGCCATCTGTCAGTTTATGCATGCCCCTTGCTTGACCCATCTTGATGTAGCTTTGCAAGTTTTACACTATCAGAAAGGATGCCCCAGGAAAGGCTTACTTTTTAGACAGCATGGCTATATGCGTGTGGAGACCTGATATAGACGGTCCACGCTTTGTTGCTGCATGATGGTGGGTGGTAATCTGGTGACTTGGCAAACAAAAAAAGCAGTTTGTTGTTGCTCGCTCGAGTGCCGACGCCGAGTTTCGATCGATGGCACATGGTATTTGTGAGTCACTTTAGTTACGGTTATTACTACATAAGTTGGACTATCCCCCATCTCATTCGTTGTCCTTATATTGTGACAATAATGCGGCGATCAACATTGCTCATATCCGATTCAGCATGATTGCACCAAGCACGTTGAGGTGATCGCCACATTATCAAGGAAAAAGTGATTTCGGGGGAGATATGCACTAGCTTTATTCCTACGTCTCAGCAGTTAGCCGATATTCTCACTAAGGCAGTCGGTCGAAGTACTTTTGAGAATCTTGTTAGCAAGCTGGGCATGCGTGATATCTTCGCACTAGCTTGAGGGGGAGTGTTATCATATGTCTTGTCTTTATATTTTATGTCTATATGTTCTTTAGTCACTTAAATTGTTCGGGCCTAGCTATAATATAAATACCATTGAGAGGGAAATCATCCCTCTTCTCCTCATATCTTTTTCTCTCGTCTCTCGTCTCTCGTCTCTCTCCTCTCAACTTTCTTCTTCTCTGCTTATAGTTCTACTAATTCTTCTAGTTTAACTGGTAGCCATTGCCACCCATACTCCCAAGGTTTAGCCCTTGGGGCATCCTAGCTTTTTTCTCAATAGAACACTTTGGACCGACTCACACACGTCTGTGTGAGGCAGGTGTGGGCCAATCTCTAATTTTTTATTACTTTAATTCCAATTTCTTTATTTCTTGTGCCATAGTATCCATTTGGCTTTACATATTTAAACAGTTTCAAGTGGAATAAAGATCCACCAAAGCAATTCTATTTTTGTCCTTTTTGGGCAATTATTAATTCAAATGTTTTGACTGATTGCCCTTTAATGAATTTTATTAGGCCAAAACATGTTACTTGTTTTTTGGGGTCTATATATTCGTATTATTCTCTTCAGAACAAAATACAGACCAATATCTGAAAACCTTGTATTTCGCTGGCTTCGAAAGGACATAATCATTAAATCCTAGAGATGCGCCCCACATGGTTCAAAGTTTCGGATGAAATCAAAACGTTTCGGTTTTGTCCAAGGGCGATGCAGGGTACAAAAGTGATTGGGATTTGTAAGGGTTTCGAACTTGCGATGGGTTTCAGTTAGTTTTGGCCAAAACTCTTCAAGTTTTGTTTGTATTGTCTAAACCATTTAGAAGTACACCAACCAGTCGACTTAAAACTCGTTTTTCATGGTAAAGTGACCACATCAACTTCATTTTTTTTACGCCTAGAGCCTCCTAAACACTCATAGACCGTATAAAACTTATTTCTTTGTTAGATTGAACATTGAAACTTGAATAAAAACAAGATTCGAAGGCTGATCTAGCATTTGTTCTTGGAGGAACCAAATTGGGGTTTTCATATGAAAAGGTGAGAAACCCATCTTGCCATGAAATCAAAGATCCATTGATCCTTGATAAGATCCATAGAGTTTTTATTTTGATTTCTCGAAATATGCTAAATAAAAATGTCAATTTTTTTAGATTTTTACTTTCAACTCTTGTAGGTTTAAATCATATGATAGATGTGAATGTCAGGAATTATTTGATGAATTTTTTTTAGGTTTAAGGATTTGTTGTATTTTTCTTCAACATTTTTTAGTATTTTCAGTAATTAAAAAATTATTAATTTTTTTAAGTTGTTTGTTCCAAATCATATAGAACATAGATCTGAATGAGATTTATATATTGATCATGTGTGTGTGTGCTTCTGAAATATGTGATGAATTTTTTCAAATTTTTTATTTTTTTGTATTTTCGGTAATTAATTTTTTTAAAAAAATAAATGTTTTCTTTTTCTTTCAAAGTTATACAAAACATAGATATGAAGGAGATGTATATTGTGATCATTCCAAAATCTATGATGAATGTTTTTCAATTTTTTTTTTCAGTTTTCAGTAATTAAAAAATTATTAAAAAAAAAAAATTTTTTGTTTTAGAGTTACGCAAAACATAGATCTCTTTTAAAGTTTATGCAAAACATAGATCTGAATGAGATGTATATTTTGATCATACGTGTGTGTGCTTCGATAGTGGGGACTACAAATCAGCACGATAGCATTGCAGGCAACTATTGTTGGGTGTAAATCAAATATATGATGTAGGTTTTCACAAGCTTTAATACATTTATATGTTTTCTATTTTTTCTGTGTTTTTTTCTCAAAAAAATTCGAAGGCATTTTATAACGTTTTTGTAAGTTTTACATTGGTGTCACAGTTTTGTTTGGCTTCTCCAATTCAGACGAAACATTTCGGTTTCGGCCATGGACGAGACCGAAATGAGAAACATGTGACTTTGATCCACGCCGCAACCCTGACAGCAGCACTAAGGGTTAT
Organism: Euptelea pleiosperma; assembly: GCA_035048495.1. NCBI lineage: Eukaryota > Viridiplantae > Streptophyta > Magnoliopsida > Ranunculales > Eupteleaceae > Euptelea > Euptelea pleiosperma. The sequence goes on from CM068552.1 coordinate 15,324,292, forward strand.
GGCCAAAGGGGGACGAAACCGAAATGAGAAACCTGTGACTTTGATCCCCGCCGCAAATCTGACAGCACAATGGGTTACGGCCAAAGGGGACAGCGTGTTAAACACGTGACGTGGTGTCTTCATTCATAAATCCGATAAGTTTCTTCTCAGTTTCTTTCTTATAGTGATTTGATTTGGATATTTAGGTTTGCTTGTTGAATTTTGGGTAATGTTTACTATGTATCTTGATTATTCCAGTAAATTTTGCCATATTTGCTAATACCGAGTTTCAGGAAAATCTTGGGAGACTCGTGTGATGATTCTCAGATGCCAAGTTTTGTTGGTACTATATCCAGTACTTAACTGTTGTTTTTTACATTTCCACAGTTTATCTGCACTTTCTAAAGTCAAGTTCATAGTTTGCAACTTGTGGCTTGGAAGGCCAAGGAGTCAACACTGTTAACTTGATTGTGTAGTCACAAATCAACTTGGGGAGTCAAATCACTTTTCTCCTTTTTAATTTGGTCAAATAGAAAAATCAGAGTAAATTGTAAAAGTCACAGATTATGGGTGGATGTCTTTCTAAAACCTTACAATTTTTGTAATGATTTGCATTAATCCAATCAGAAGTTTGACTACTTTCTGAATTGGTAATATTTTATTTGATATTCATTTCATGAATACTGTGGGTTGATGGCACGCAGTTGCTCTTCTGATGTTGAGTTCTTGCAATCAAAATTGTACCAGTCTGTTTGCACTGATTTAATATATCTAACTAGCTATATATATATATATATATATTCTCTCAGCTAAACTCTAGTCTAGCAGTTTTGGGATGTTCCTTGTTATCATCTTCCATTCTAGTGAGTGACGACAGTATGACACTAGCAATCAGTTGACACCAAGGGAAAGGGAAACTTGATTTGGACCACAACAGCTTTCAACATCAGCAATAGATGTGATAGGTGCTGGTCTCTATTTAGTATGCAGATTTATATATATTCTCTCAGCTCAACTCTAGTCTAGCAGTTTTGGGATGTTCCTTGTTATCATCTTCCATTCTAGTGAGTGACCCGACAGTATGACACTAGCAATCAGTTGACACCAAGGGAAAGGGAAACTTGATTTGGACCACAACTGCTTTCAACATCAGCAATAGATGTGATAGGTGCTGGTCTCTATTTAGTATGCAGATTTTGTAACCCAACTCATCCCCTCATGGTAAGGGGATGTTTAAGCCAGTATTCCTACAGGCACCAGTGATAACTGATCGTGTGTGTGGGTGGGAAGGAGGGATGATATGCCATGGACATGAGAAGATTGCACCAACTCGTTTGTACAAGAGTTTATCCAGGAGTCAAGAATAGGTCATTAAATGGAGCAGGTCAGATCTGCGCTCCGACCTGACCAAAGCTGCCAAAATTGTTTATGAATCCTTTTAAGTATCGTCCATTCTGAGTAGTCTGGGATAGATCAAAGCACTTTGCCTCTGGGTTCATGGATCTGAGTATGAGTCGGTGTATATGAATCAGATTCTGATCTGTTTCACGCCTATAGTTGTGGACAGTCAAAAAATAAGTTCTTCGAAGCTGCGCTCCTGCGACCAAACCGAATCCATGTAGTCTCAAAAGAAGATCTCTTTTCTTTTTCATTCTCAACAGGAATGCATCAACAAAACTGCCTCACCACGTCATTCTCTGCCTTTTTCCTCGGATTCTACTATCCACACTAGTAGTGGTTGGCTGGGTGTTGTCTGTCAACCCTGTTATTCTACTAATTTTGCTTCATTCACTGCTTGTGGTTCTGGGAATACTAAAACCTTGGGTGTTTGTGCTGTGGTAGTTGCTCCATGGTGCTACTCTACTGTCATTCATTAGCTGTGGTGGATAACCAGAGTACTGGCATGTATGTGCATCCCCAGATAAGATAAATTTGGTAAAACAAGTGTGCCTATCCATACTGAGTTATTTCCTTTTATTGCTGGAATGGGTCTATCTGACCTACACATCAAGAAACGCCGATGAAGTTGGTTTCCATGGATCTTCTGATTCCCATCTTACAGATCCCTTTATCAGCTGTTAGTGTGCCTGTCTATGTGTGTGCAGGGATACATTATGGTTTGTAGTGGTAATGGAAGTGCAATTTTGGTCCATGGGGTTTGTCGATATTGCAAACCATGGCATGGTCCATGCTTTATGCAGTTGCCATGGTTTGTAGACCTACACCTCCCCTCTTCTATGCTTGGTTTGTAGAACGTATTTTGTTGTACATGTGGCGAGCATATTAGGTGATGGGTCCTGCCATTTGATGGATCCCAACCGAGGAGATACCTTCCTGTAAAGATTGACTTCGCAGGGATGGGAATGGGGATGATGACAACCAATATAAGACTTTCCTCTAGGCCCTTAGTAGAGTTGGGTCACGGGTTCAAGTCTGTTCTTGCATTATACTATCCCGTTGTTACTGGTTTTGCTATCGTATCTGCATCGCCTTGCCTAAGAAAGAAAAATGGATGGTCATGATACCAAAACTCAGCCTGATTAGTGATTTCTAAGCATTTGATTGGAGTCGTTCTCATGGGTTGATTTTTAAGCGTGGAATTTGAGCATTATTTGGGGTACAAAGGTCCAAAGGTTTGAAATCACTAATCAGGCTGAGTTTTGTATGTAGGTCCACCTAGGGATGGGCCAAACATCCATCGTCAGTGGTCTCTAAGAGTGTGACACGTGGGCGTTTGTCAGCAAAGTTATACTCTAATTGACACTGTACTACAATGTGAATCATTGATCCGGTTCTACATCAATTCTCGTCGACCCATGGATGGTATACATCTACCATCATACAACAGAGAAAGAGACCTTGATATGCAGATACTTGGCGTGTTGGGGCCTACTTGATAGTGAGACCCAATGGGCATGTGGGCTCACCTGATAGTGGATCATATGGGGTTCACGTGGCTGATGGGATCCACATGGAAAAGATCAGATAATCATAGCCATCAGCTGGGTGGATTATTTGCAAAGCACAAAATAATTGCACCACGTCATAAAAACCCAAACATAAGCCCAATGGGTGGCCAAGCCCAAAAGTTGGCCTAACAAAATGAACTGTTACTATCATCCTTGTAGCCATGGTTCCTGGGTCCAGACCGTTACTATCATTTTCCACCAAAAGGTGGAATTGAGTGAAGGGTTGCGATCCACATCCCTCAAAGCATCAATTTGGGAATACATAGAGAGATGATGGAACCGTCTGATTCAAATCAACGGTGGGTGACGTTATAATCATCTACACTTTATCCCAACTATTTGGATTTGCAATATGAATCATATTTTGTTGTTTGATTCCACATAAATGAATGCATGTGCGTCTATAAAAACAAATTGGTAAAACGAGTATTGTATAACAAAATTTACACCAGTAACGACTTTGCCATTTTTAAGATGCAGTTAATAATTTGCCATTTTGGACACCTAGAGGATAATGGCTAGTTGTGTTCATGTATCTCTAGTAACATGCAGAAAGGGGACCCAATTTCGTCTTCGTTATACCTTTAAAATTGTAAGTCACAAGTATGAAGACAATACGAAACAATGTGTAGTGTCAGTCATGCCAACTTCAAAATGATATCTACAAGTTTACAACCACATTAATCATAATATCATTGTATACATAAGTGGTTCAGCATATATCATCTCTACATAGGCAGTCAGTAATATGTGGCCTTGTTGTATTATGTATCATTTTTTGCTGCTCTAATCATCTGTCAGACGTCTGTGGTCCACGTCTACATCACCCTCAAGAGGAACAACCATGTCATCTTTCACAAACTTTCAAATATAAATCATCTTTGAGAGCATATTTTCTAATGAAATTATGCAACACACATGTGGCTATAGTATGTTTTGCTGCTTGTGAATGCTATACGATGGCAACATCTTCAAAATGGGAAAGTGAACTTTAATTACCTTACAACATCTCTCAATAATACTAAATCGCTCATTTGCAATTCAGGGTAGTTTACCATGACCTCTATAATCATTTAGATGATATAACTTCACTTTATATATATGGAGTCAAAAATTCGGTTATACCATAATCAACTACATCAAATTCAGCTAACTAAGAAGAATGCGAAACACATCAAATTCACATGCACACATGACATTTTGAGTGAGGATGATCTTCCTTCATTGATATAGTATTTGTATTTCGCTCGATGGCATAGATGCACTATGTGCGTCCAATTAATTGCTGAAATACAATTCTGACAACATCAATACTAACATAACGTGTATCCCACAATAGTCATTGTTGTTTCAATGCATTACATAGGTCATAAAAAAAGTGTCTAAACCGTTAGTAAGGTCTAAAAAATTATTACTTTCAAATAATCACCCAACCATGAATTAGGGGCAGTTACATTTCTCAACACAATCTCATTCCAAGCTAATCTTTTCCTCCATAATTTTCTTAAAATTCTTAAATTGCTCTTTAAGGTATGAGTGGCTGAGATCCACCGTCTAGTTGGGGGATAAGATCTCCTCCCTCCTTTGTTGAAACCAGAGGGGGTATAACTGGGGAGACAACTTCCCTGTTTTGTTATATGATCACGATGAAAAAAACGTAACGTATCAGCGTGAAAAAAGAAAGAATCCAAAGGGGGCCCAACTAACATGTATCCGCTGACCCGAGCTCCAAACGGAGCACTATCCGCCCGGAGATATCTCTCTCGTCACTTCCTCGATTCCCGACTCCAAACACACCTTTTCTTCTCTAAACCAAAACCCAAATTCGCCTCCATAAACCCTAGAAAAGCCTTAAATCTCACGCTGACAAATGCTGAGGCAAGCAGTGATTCAGCTTCTGCAACAAAACAAGCTTTCTCGAGCTCCACAACTCCTCCTTTCAACACTGAGGAAACCATTTTCGTCGTCGAAGAAAGCGTTCCTCTGGAGGGTGTGATTGAATTCCAGAAACCCAATTCGTCTTCACAGTTAAAAAATGGGGGTAAGTCGAAAATTTGCTTTTGTTTGAATTTGAAGTATTATGGAGAGTTTATGGCTTAATTCTCGTTGTGGTCTCAGTCGTGTAGCTCTTCTTGCTGGTGGAGATGTTTTGGCTTTACTTTTGTTTTCCGCAATCGGAAGATTCAACCATGGTTTTCCTGTTCTTGATGTCGAGACACTTCAAACGGCAGACCCTTTTATTGCTGCTATGATTATTATTCGATTTGTTTTCAGTTATTTTTCAAATGGGTTTTGGTGGCTCTGTTGTTTTGAGGGGGTTTAGTCATAAATGGTTTGGCAGGATGGTTTCTAAGTGCTTACTTCCTTGGGGGTTATGGGGACGGCTGGAGAGGAATGAACGGTTTGTCGAAAGCTGTTATTGCTGCTGCCAAATCATGGGCTGTGGGGATTCCGGTGAGTTTGATTTTTCTTGACATTTGAATTGGTTGAGATAAGGGGATAGGAAAAGAATGTGAATTGAAGTTTCTTTATTTAATTATTTGAATAACGTGCATATATTACAAGCAATATTGTCATATTGATCATGAATGTGAGTTGCATGATTCAATTAAGTTGAAAATTGTTTTACAAACCTGGAAATCATGAAATGGATGCCTCAAACATGGAATGTGGATGACGAGATGACAATATATGCTTAAGTTAGTGTGTGGGACTTGCATTAAAGGGATAACTATGGAGTATATAAGATAGCATTCTGTCAATATATTATAAGCACCACATACGACTTTATGTAAACGATTTGGGAATAAGGAGATGTTTTATTCAAGAAAAGAATCTCTCATATTGTTTTACACCTTGTGAACTCATTGCCAATTCTCTATAGCCGTGGCCAGTGTTTTAAAAGGTGTTTGAGGCTTACGCCTTGAGGCTCGCCTTAGGTCAAGGCTATCATAAAACTCCCCGAGGCTTATCAAAAAAGCTTAAACGCTTGTGAGGCACTTGCCTCGTCCACTGAGGCTTTAAAAAATCTCACGCCTAACGCCTTTTACACATTTTTAAACGCCTTATGTCAGAGGCGTGCACCTCACATGCATATGTCGGTAGGGGCAATCGTACATTAAAAAAGTATAATTTATTTTCTCATCTTTTTTTAACCCAATAAACTATGCGATGTTAAATTAAAGCCATAAAAACATCTCATTTTCCATATGAAATGGATTATTTTATTTTTTCACAAATTTACCTTAATTTATTTCTTTTATAGGGTTATCCCATTATTTATGTGTGAAAAAATTAGGGTTTAGTGGAGCAATATAGGAAAAGAAGAAAAGAGAAAGAATGAAGAGAGAAGAGGAGACATCGAACTAGGTTAGATAACCCCTAGTTAACTTCCATTGTTATTTGATATTATAATGACAATGGAAAAGACAAAAATACCCCAATACGTCTTTAAAAGGCGTTTCAGCTTGCCTTATTGTTATTTTAACCCTTATTGTTGTTTTATATTATATTGAGGCAGTGTTCTTGCCTTAGGGTGAGGCTGTCCCAAAATGACCTGAGGCTTATTAAAAAGCTTAAAAGCTTATTAGGCATATCCTCATCTATTGAGGCTTTAAAAAAGTCTTATGCCTCATACCTTCTATACTTTTTTTAATGCCTTGTGCAGAGGTGTACGCCTCACGCGCATATGCTTTTTTTATTTGGTAAGAAAAATATATTAAAGAAACAGAACTAAACATGATAGGCTGGCTGACCAATGATCGGAGTGTTTGATATTAAGTCTTTACACATCCATGATGGAGGGAGCACATACCAAGTAGTATTATCTTTGTTCTTTTGTGCCCAGGTAGCCAAAAGATGAGCACACCGATTGTTTTCCTTCACATGCATATGTTGGTGAGGGCAACCGTAAATTAAAAATTCACTTCATTTTTTTTGTTTTTGTTTCCCCCCCCCCCCCCCTAAATCATAAGTAATAGTAAGCTAATCTCTTTCCCATATGAAATAGATTAATACCATTTTTCCGCAAATTTAACTAAATTTACTTATGTATTGAATTATCTTATAATGTATTTATTTTCTTATTTTTATTATTCATTTTAAAATACATGCCTTGAGGCTTACTCCTCACGCTTTAGGCCATTGAAGACCCTTGCCCCATGCCTCCGCATTAACATTGGAATGAGGGTTATTTCTCTCTTTAATGCGAATTTCACATGGTCAAATCTTAATGAAAATTTGATATGTTGCAAGTTGGATAGATTCTTTATATCTACGGATGGGAGAGAAATTCAGTAAGCTCTTTCAAGAAGGCCTTCTGCGACCTGTTTCGGATCATTGCCCAATTAGACTCTCCAATAATGATATAAATAAAGGCCCTTCCCCATTTCAATTTGAGAAAATGTGGGCAACTCACCCAAATTCTAAAAAGGAAGTAACCAATTGGTGGATGGAATGCAAACTCAATGGGGGAGCCATTGTTTCATGAAGAAACTTCAACTCGTGAAGGCTAAGCTGAAGGAATGGACCAAAAGCACCTTTGGGCTGACTGGTGAATCAAAAGTCAAAATCCTCGTGGAAATTGGGAATCTTGACGAGATTGAAGAGAGTAGAATCCTTGAAGAAGAGGAGAAATGAGTGAAAAAGGCTTAAGGTGGACTATCATTTAATTCTTAAAAGGGAAGAAATGAGTTTGGAGACATAATCTAGAGTTAAATGGATAAGGAGGGTGATGGGAATATGGTTTTTATTTTCACAGAGTTGCAAATGGGAGAAGAAGGATTTTTTTTTATCTCCAAACTAAAATCTAACGGCATCATAACAGAAGACCCAGTTGATATTGAAAGGGAGATTATAAGTTACTTCTCCACACTATTCAACGAAACCATGGAGGAGACTGAAAGTCTTGGGCCTGGATTTAGGTTTCATCCCTGAGGAATGGGTGGGAGGACCTGAGAGGAGGTTTTAAGAGGATGAAATAAAAAAATGTTGTCCTTGAAATTAGTAGAGACAAGGCTATGGGTCGTGAATGGGTTTCTTTCAAGAATGTTGTGATATAGTTAAGAGTGATCTCCTTCAAGTTTTTGAAGAATTATTTGAACGTGGGATCATTGGCAAAAGCATGAATGCTACTTTCATTTCTCTCACTTTAAAGATAGTTGGGATGTCGGAGTGTAAATACTATTGGTCTATTAGGTTAATTGGTATCTATGAAATAACATCCAAGGTTTTCTCCCTAAGACTGAAGGAGGTGTTGTGCTATGTGGTGTCTTCCTCCCAAGGTGCTTTCATTTGAAATAGAGAAATTCTGGATGGTATTCTTGTTGCAAATGAACGTGTTGAAGATAGGAAGAGATTCGAAAGGGTGGGATTAGTTTGTAAACTTGGAAAGGCATATGATCGGATTGATTGAGACTTCCTCGATTATGTTCTTGAAGTGAAAGGTTTTGATCATAGGTGGAGGAAGTGGATAAAAGGATGTTCGAGTTTGGTCCATTTCTCTATTTTGATCATTGTGACTTTTAAAGGCTTCTTCAAGCCCTCAAGAGGCCTCTGAAAAAGTGATCCCCTCTCCTTTCTTCTTTACACTTGTTGGTGATATTCTTAGTAGATTATTGATAAAATTGGAGACTCTTAACTTAATTAAAGGTTCTGAGGTGGAAAAGAGAAGGGTGGAGATTTCTCATCTTCAATATGCGGATGACACTATTATTTTTTGTGAAGAAACATGGAACAAGTGGCAAACTTAAAAAAGCATTTTGAGGTGCTTTGCGGTTTTGTTGGAAATAAAGATAATTCGGAGAAAGAGTAAATTAGCAAGCATTAATTTTGAAGAGGTGATTTGAATGCCTTCTCCAACATTGTGAATTGCAGGGAAGAAAAGTTGCCGATGTGCTAACTTGGTCCCCCACTTTTTGATAATCCTAGAGTGAAAGAGTTTTGGGATCCGGTTGTTGAAAAGTTTCAGAGAAGTTGACGGCGTGGAAGAAAAACTCTCTTTGGGAGGAAGAATAACACTTATCAAATCTACTCTTTCAAACCTCCAGATGTGCATTTTATCCCTATTTAGGATTGTAGTGAACCGGGTTACGTTTGATTTGGATATTCTCTCTAGTGATCTATCTCCTTAGGATTTTAGGGATTTTGGAGTGTCCATTCGGATTTTTGAATTGGGACCACGAGAACATGCACACTAATATCTTTGCAATCTAGTCTACTATCTTCAATGACTCACAAATTTGGAAAAGGTTTTGGTTTAAATGTCAAGGTCTGGGGATCTGGTTACTGTGTAGGAAGGTGTTAGGCACTTCAACCTCCCGATTAGATCGGTCTTTATTAAAGATTAGGAGACTGATATTACTCAAGCCTAGGGTTTATATACCATTAGTCTGCTATATAAACTCTATGGTCTATCAATTATCTACTACTATGAAAGCAATTGAAGAAACTATTTACTATACCATAACTAAACTATGTCAAAGCTAAGAAAGGAAAGAGAAAAGGAAAGAACCTTCCCTTGTGTAGCCGATGGCTAACCCATGCCATAGCGTGCTTGTCGGTACACCAAACCATGACTTGAACCTTCTCAAACTTAGACTAGACTATTTCTCTTCTTTCCTTGAGCCACTTAAGAATTTTAGAGTTAATCCTAGCCTTTATTAGACCTAGACCCTCCTATTCTTCTCAAGAAGGCTCTAGATTTCAGAGATGTGTTGGAATGAAGGTAGTGACCTCTATTTATGATTTTTTTGGGAGGGTAGCTCAAGTGCTAAGATTGATTTGGGTTGGATTAGGATTGTGTCTAAGGCTTAGATGAGAGGATTAATAGTTTGAAATCGATTTTAGGGCTACGATTTTCCTTTCTTTGGTGGTTTTAACGTGGACCATTAGATTATATTAAAGATTTGGAAAGTGATTAGGCTTTTGGCTTATAGGCGGCCTTGCCAATGCCACTCGGGACTCCCAGTGCGATTTCTAGGCTTCGGTGATAAAATTGAATTAAACTTCGCCAAATCAACTCAAGTTTAGGTTGAATCACAATTCTAATCACTTATCCGCATTCTAAAAATGTCTTTTAAGTCCTTAAAAAGTCTGAAAATGCTTGAGAAGTCTTGGGAACTTTTGGAAAGTTGATTCTAACTGAAATTCTACGGAAATCGGGCTTGTGATTGACATAAATCAGGGTTTTGTCAATTTTGACCAAATAGTGACATATAGGTACTCCTTTGAAAGTTCTTTTAGGCTTTTAGCAAGGAATTTAGATTGGAAGTCAAAAATTACTTTTGAAATACGAATCTCAAGGTTGGGTCCCACTCGGGGTATTTTGGTCCTTTCATTTTGGAAAATCATTTCAATGTCGAAATCACATGGAATTAGTGTCATTGGAAAGGTCTTGATGAGTATACTTTCCCACTAAAAAAGTTTTAAGGTCATTTGAAAGGAAAAAAACTATTTATGTGAAAATTTTAAAATCAAGGCTTTTGGCAAAATTGATCGAAAAAGCTGTCGTTCTTGAAATCCACAAATCCGACTGTGATGCAGCCAATAACATTTGAAAGATAAATTTGACATAGAAAACTGATGAATTTTGTCTCTTTGAAATCAGACAAATAGATTGAAAGATCTAATCATTTTGTGAATACCCACCCTTTTCAGGTCAAATATCTGCTCTAGGACTCTAAAGGTTTTAAAGGACGTCCTAACAATTTTGGATGATATGGTATGGGTTCCTAATGATTGAGAAAGGTTCTATCAAGGTCTGGATGCCAAGATGAAGTCGGATTAGACCATAGATGTGCAAAAATGAAGTGTTTACAAGGATTTTACAACATATTTCAAATAAAATCCAGAGAGATTTTCTTTGGAAAAGTGGTGTAGGAAAAAATGATCACCTTGTGAATTGGAAAGAGGCGTGTAAACTTAAGGAGGATAGGGGCTCCACTTAGAAAGGATAAGAGAGAAATTCCACCATTCTTGCGAAATGGTTATGGAGATTTTATATTGACACTGATAGCCCTTGGTTTTTGGTCATTCCAAGTAAATAAGCCTACATCAAAATGGATGGGATTGCAACATCAACTCTAGGATTGGATGCGCACCCCCCCCCCCCCCCCCCCCCCCCTCCCCTTAGAAACGTATAGGAGGTTTTCTCCTCGTACGGCTCGATAAAAAATGATTCAACCACTTAGCCCTTGGAAGTACATTGTTGAGCTCTTTCCTTCTGTCATTCCTCATGTTTGTTATGATATATGGAGAGCAGACAAAGTAAAATTTTGGGTGGACCTTTGGTGGGGCAACCACCTTCATTTTGCGGAATTCCTACGTCTCCATAGTTTTTCCTCTTCTGAAGATTCCTTGGTCTCAAATGTAGCCTCTCTCTCCCTTCGGCCTCTTGTGAAGCTTATTATTTCATAGGGATCTTAGAGACTTGGAGATTGAGATTGTGGCTTTGCTAATTGAAAAGTTAAAAGATGTCTTTAGTCCTTTCTCCATTGTGGATACTAGGATTTGGTCCCTTGAGCCTAATGGAATATTCTCATCAAAATCCTTAAAATTTTAGTTAACCCTATTCCTCTCCCTTTGTCCTTCCCATTCAAGAACATAAAGAATTCGGGAGTCCTAAAATCAAAGCCGTTATGTGGACAACGACTCTTGGGAATATTAAAACTTGTGATGTCTTCCAAAAAAGAAGAAAAAACAAAGCCCTCTCTCCTCATACGTCATGTGCATAAGGACATGAAAAATGGTGAAATGTTGATCATCTTTTCATTCATTGTGCGATTAGTAGGAAAGTTTGGCACCATTTCTTTAATACTGTGGAGCTTTCTTGGGTGTTGCCCTCTAACATTTTGGACTTGGTTGCCCAATGGAATGCGGGCCCTTTTGGTCTTCCTGGTTGGGTGCTTTGAAATAATGTTCTTCATGCCATCTTAAGGGGTTTATGGGATGAAAGGAATAGAAGAATTTTTTAAAATAAAACTTCTAGTCTCTTCATGATGATTGAGAGGATCAAGGTGATGATCTCTCTCATTGGGCTCTTGCATCGAAAGATTTTAAAGGCATTAGCGTATGTGACATTTTAAGAGATTGGAAGGCAGTAGTGTGGTCTTCTCCCTTGTCCCTTACCATTAATGCGGAATGCCGCCCCCCATTAAGCTCAATTTTGATGGTTGCTCTATAGGCAACTCAGGTCCATCGGATATTGGTGGTATTTTGTGTAATTCCAAAAGGGAGATCATTCACGTGTACTTGGGTTCTATTGGAGTATGCGACTCAACCAAAGGCGAAGTTCTAACTCTCACCTATGGCTCAAAATTAGCAAAAAGGTTAAGCTTGGCCAAAGTTGTGGTCAAAGGTGACTCAAGCAATGCGATTTGGTGGGCATCTGGGAGAAGCAAAGGCTCATGGAGAATCTTCCACATGGTCAAGGAGATCTGATGCATGGCCTTCTCAATGAACATATCATTCTCTTGCATGCCAAGATTGGCAGATTTATTAGCTAAAAATGGAGTTAATAGGAGCTCTTGGCTTTTGTAATTTTGTTCCTGTTTTTGTTTGTTCTCTCCTCTTGCACCTTTTCTTTCTGTGATAAAATTTTACCAATCAAAAAAAAAAAAAAGCTTTTAGACACCCATATACAGCTAGAGGAAAAATAACCATGTATAAAACATGCCCCTGCAACATCAGTAGCCATTTCTAGTGGCAGACTTCCTTGTTTCTGTGCATTGCTCAGATTGTCTTATCACTTGACCAGGTGATAATCTTCGCATTTGTTAGTTTGGTGCTTTATTTCTTAGATCTGAACTCACTCTAAGCACTTTCTCCAGCTTCAGCACTTCAGGACAATTCTCATTCTATATTACTCTTTCTTATGGTGTGAATGGTTGGGAGCAGCAGCATATCAAATATTTGTAACTGATGCGATCTCTGTATATGTTGCTTCTAGTATTCTCTCTGTTTCATTTTGGTGGAACTATTGTCTGATGACTAGCTTTTTTTCCCATTTTTTTGCCTTTTATATGAATAATAGAAAATTTCAATTTTAATCCTGAACAATAGGATTACATAGCTGTTTGACCTACTTTTCTAATAAATTAATCAGATCATACGTATAAAGTTTCTCCAATGAAGACCATGGTGTCCTGTGGAACATGGATACTCAAAGCATGGGCAAACTTAGATCGAGAAACACCTTCCCTAGAAAAGGGAATATGATCTGGAAAGTCCTAAGCATTGAGAAACCTGTTTTCCATGGGGCATTCTTGTGTGTGTGTGTTTTTTTTTTTTTGCAGCTTTACTTCATCTAACATACATCTTTGTAACCTTACAAAAGTGACTTGACCTTTTTTCTTTCTGTGGAAGTTGGGATTTATCATCTCAGGGCAGCAACATCAGGCAATATTCCACCAACCAGCTTTATGCTGGTAACTATGAGAATCACTGCGATCTTGCTGATTGGATGGAGAGCGCTATTGTTTAACGTTCTCCCTTATTATAAGATCAAGAAGAATAATGTATACAGTCGTGGGAGCCCCTTTGATCCTTTTGAGGTAAGAAACAATCTCCTACTTAAAGCAGCACCTTGAAATTCTCTGTCACAGATTAGTATCTTTTCAGCTCAAAACTTTAAATAGTATTTCCCATAGATTTTTATAATTTAATGTTTCCATAGATGACTAAGCGCCTTAGAAATCTCTCATTTTTTTTTTTTCAGATTGACAAGAACAGCCTCCTTGAACTTAAGGAAACCACATAATTGGTAGTCTGCTTCGAGTGTCCACTAAATTGAAGCATATTGAGTACCTGTATCTAGCATACCCTAGTTCTGGTTTATTAGTTTCTTGCAAACCTTTGTCTTTTGAGTGTGCATGCAAGGGAAGCTCACATAATCCTGAATTGGTGATGTAAGATTGATTTATATTACTTCGATCCAGCAAGGTAGATCCCTGGTAGGGCACAGATAAGTCATTTACACTTGAAATTGTATCTGCCATGGATACAACGCTCATTTTGGAAGTAGCATAAGTAAGCCAGCTTTGTTGTAATGAAGCTCAGCTACAAGTTGAACAAACGAGTGGTGAGATAAGAACAACCACTATAAATCCCTCTCTATTGCAAATATTTTTTCCCACTTCAATTTCTGAAATCTGGAACATCTCTCTATTTCATCAAATTTTATTCTTAGAAAGGTTGTATGCACAGATATTGAACTCAGACCTCGTCAGCATGTACTTAGTGCTATATGACTTTGCTTTACCCCTCTGGGAACAAACAAGATATTGATCCTAATTCACCTTCCAAACATGAATTTTTCGCCAGTACTGAAAACCAAGTTCCATTTACATTTGGTCTCCATAACATGTAACAGGTAATCAAATCTTGTGTACGAAATTCTATCATTTATGAAAAGTAATTGGTTGAAACAAACTCTCAAACTCAGTTGAGACTGCTTGTTCATGTATTAATTGTTTTTGTTTAAAAAAACTTTTTCTTCTTTCTAACTTGCAACTTCAAGCATAAAACAAGCAAAGGTAATCCAAAACATATATTGCATTACCCATAGAAACTCCACTTGTGGGCTCAGATTTAAGCCCAAGTTTCCTATACATAATCTCCTGATCAATCATTCTAGCAATTAGAAAACAAACATTTTCCATTGTCAACTGACAGTTGAGACTTCTTGTTCATGTATGAACTGTTTTTGTTTAAAAAATCATTTTCTTTCTAATATGTAGCTTTAAGAATAAAACACTTTGTAAGCAAAAACACATATTGCATTACCCATAGAAACTCCACTCATGGGCTCAGCTTTAAGCCCAAGTCTCCTATACCTAATCACCTAATCTCCTGATCACTCTAGTTGGATGCATGGTTTAAAGTATCGGTCTCGAGGTGCATCTAAGTCGGTTGAAAAAAAAAAAGAGATGTAATAGACGATATGCTATGATACAAACTGATACAGTTGTTGCTTTGGTCCACTCCAAGATAGGACAGGGATTAGAGCAGCAAATACTTCTGAGAATCTAGAGCAGGATTAGAGCAACAAACACCCAATTTGAAGCAAGGATTAGAGCAGCAAATACTTCTGGCAATAATGGGCATTTTAGAATGGCGTCGAGAGAGCATATGGAGGGAATTCTTCTTCCAGTTTACAAGTCAAATTGTGAAAAGAAAGTGGGCGAGATGCTTCGATATACAGACTGTCTTACACATTTGGGATTAGTAGTATGATCATTATGTGCCATCATTTTCTTTGTTAGTTAAGTGAGAAGGAATTAAAAGTCGGGGGACAACCAGTAGAAAGACTGGCATAATGAGTTGTCGGATACACGTGAAGCACATGACAGGTCCTACGTCGGAGATATCGCAAGTCAAATTGATACAATTGGATGCCACTGTTGACTAATCTGTCGAAATTTTCTTTGCACAACAATTCAAAAGTATGTGATAGATCAGATGGTTGGGCTTATGCGATCGGATTACCCATCTACATGTGCACCACATGTACAACACAGGATTGGATCGATAATGTTTCCTGACCCAAATATTCATTTTAGTTGATGCACCACCTGCTGCTCATATCAACCTACAGACTTGACAGAATGGTTATTAGACATGGACCATGTACATAGTTAAAAGGGGTTGGGTGGCCATCCTTTTCGTGACATTCCTAGTAAGTCAAGATGTGTGTTGTATGTACTCTTAATTGCCAATGCCACAATATTAAAAAAAAAAAAAAAAAAAACTCCTTATATTGTGAAAGGAAAAGCAAAAGAGGAAAGCAAATGAATTATTTTAGAGGCCTTGTAGCAGACATGAAAGGCACCTCTTGTATCCAAGGGATGGGTTTGAATTCTTTTCAGAGAACCAACCCCACCCACCACTACCTAGAGACATTCAATTGAACAAGGGAAGGCATTTGGGTATTTTGGTGATTGATGGGGGAGTTGCTTGTAGGGCTTTGGTTTTATTCTATCCTTCTATTTCTTGGGTTCTTTCTCTATTTGTTTAAAAAAAAAAAAATTCTAGTGGGATCCCTTTTAATGCCAACTTGCTATTCTCTTTCCATCTCACAATAAACAAGAAAAAAACAAAATACACAAAAGAACAAAGAAAACCCTAGATTTTGAACTGACCAAAGAAAGCTATAGAGAAAGAGAGAGAGAGAGAGAGAATCCAGAGTTGATTATGGCATTACAGTATGACACATTAGTCTTTTTTTTAGCTAATATATGACAGATTAGTCTTAGATTGTGACCTTTCATTCAATGGCTGAGAGAGAGAGAGAGAGAGAGAGAGAGAGATTGGGAGGAATGGGGAGAAGGCAAACGTAAAACTGTAAAAGGGGAGTAAAGCAGGTTGATGAGGAAGGAGTTGCAGAAAAATTGCAGGGGAGGGCTTTAATGTTGGGGCACTTTAATTGTGAGGAAAGTGGAATGTCATGTGACCTCTCTTTCTCTCTCTATCTCTTCTCTGTCTCTGTGTGTGGGGTTCTTCATAACCTTTGTCTCTCTCTCTCTCCCTCTTACACACCACATAGTGACACACAGTCTTCACACTTCTCTTGTCGCTCTCAATTCTGTTGCTATCAATAATCTACTTTTCTGTTGGCCCCCCCCCCTCTTTTTACGATCTTATTTGGATTTGGATTTCGTGTTCCCACGTGTAAGTCCAAACACCCTCCGCATTTAATTGCGTTACCCATGTTTCATTTACGGGGGACGGGGTTTTCTACACTCTGCACCTACACTCTACATCTCTTCTATGGAGAGTGAGCAAAAGCGAAGCCCACCATATGAGCCACCTGGCCCATTTTTAGAGGACACTAACCTTATGGATGTTTGGCCAATCCCTAGGTGGACCCACAAACCGAAAATCAATCTGAGCGTTGGATTGGAGTCATTTTCATGTGTTGATTTTAACAGTAGGAATTTTAGCATTATTGACCATTATTTGTGGTACAAGGATCCAAATGTTTGAAATCACTAATCAGGCTGATTTATGGTTTGTAGGTCCACCTAGGGATTGATCAAACATCCATAGTGTGTCCTATAAAAATATGCCACGTGGTTAAGTTTTAGTCCTCAATAGTGGAGTTTTCTTTACACATGTGACTGAGGTGGCGGGTTCAATGAGGCTCACGTGTTTCACCACCTACCATAGCCCAATTGCACTCCCCAACGTGGCAAAAGGAGACGATCCAAGAATTTTAAAATTCCATGACTGTGATTACAATTCCGAAAAGTACGATACATGGTGGGGTGTATGGATAATGTGGACACAGATCACTATGCACTGTGGCCAATCCAGAGAGTTTTCTATCAGATTATGGTCAGGATTGGCCATGTCATCCCTTCAAATGTAAAGAAAACGCGCCACTACAGATAAGATTTCTGGTGTGTAGCTCCAGAAAAGCTTTTGACTTGATTCATCATATTATGCTAATAATGTTGACAATGACTTACAACTGCGGTGGATCATGGATGTTTACAACACGTCCATTGGTTGGTGAGGCTCTTTTATAAGGTGAATCTGATAAGGAGCTTTCTCTAACAGTTTATTTTCTGTAAGTTGAACTTACAGCCATTGATCTTCAACTTTGATTGGTCGACGTTAGATGTGGAGTCCCTGCAGGGTTATAGAGAGCTTAAAGTGGAAGACTATAGAGAGCTCAAGGGACCCCCATTTCTGACCCCCTTTTTTGACCCCCATCTTGGCGTACCCACGTAGAAGATGAATCAATGGCTGATTTTTGGTGAGGATGATCTCTATGGTGAGGAGATCATCCTCACAAAAATTCAAATCATTCTGATATTCATAGACTGGTTTAGAAGCTGAAGCATTATGGACCGTCGATTTTTAGCATGTAACGTTAAAACCACATTTGATGGGGTTAGAAATTTCAGAATGAGCTGATTTTTGGTTGGGATGATCTATTATATGGTGAGGTTATCATCCCCACCAAAAATCAGCCATTGATTCATCTTCCACGTGGGTACGCCAAGATAGGGGTCAAAAAAGAGGGTCAGAAATGGGGTTCCCTTGAGCCCAATGCTCCTGTCTTCCTCTTAAAGTTTAAAGTGTGTTTTTGGGTATTTATTGTTTTTGAGATGGTTTTATTTCTGGGCCCCATTTGTGATAAATTCTCTAAACAAGTCATAAGAAAAAAATTGGTGTATCGTGAGCAAGGGCACATGAAGAGGGTTCCATATCCAACCATTCAATCCTTGATATCCAAATAAGTCAAAAAAAAATTCTGGATCATTTTGATTGTCAGGTAAATGTAAATGATCAGATGGTTGAGATCATCCAAACAGACTGACTTTCGGTCAAAGTGATCTCATTCAGGTGAATGCAAATGATCACATGATTGAGATCATCCAAGTGGACTGACTTATGGGCAAACTGATCTCAATCAGGATCTGTTCATGGAGATCTAGATCAATTATTAAATGAATATGATGATGATCCAAAGCCCTTTTAGCTTAGCAGGAAAATAGAGGGGCTATTAAACTATTTTGCATTATTTTCTTTTTATCATCATCATATATGCCTTATCTCAAATGTTTGGAGGTTAGTAAGATGGTGAATTATATTTCATGATGTGACTCTGTTTAGAGTTATATCTTCTATCAAAGCATAAGTCTTTAGCTTCTTTCTTAGTACATCCATCTAAGAGGAATACAAATTGTTTTTGTTAGGCCTCTCATCAATAAGTATCTAGTATGGTCCCACCGCTGCCCCGGACATGTAATAAATTATCACGTATTGTATGGTCCACATGTGACCAAAAGCGACTCAATACTATAATGCCTCCTCTACGTATTTTGGGTATATATATATATATATATGGGTATGGGTCAGGATCGGGGGGACAACTTTTTTATTCAACGTTTTTTACAACGATTTTAGCGTACCCACATGGAAGATGAATCAATAGCCGATTTTTGGCGAGGATGATCTCCTCACCATATTCTGAAATTTCTAACCCCATCAAATGTAATTTTCAAGTTAACTATAAAAAAAGACGGTCCATAATTCTTCAACTTGTAAACCAGTCCACGAATATCTATATATATATATAAGTGCAACGACTGTTGTCCCAAAATAAGAAGAAGGGGCATTAGTATGGAGTCATTTTTTGTCACACATGTGGGCCATACAATGTGACAATTCATAACACTTTCAAGTCCCCTAGTGGGACCCTTAGAGACTTATTGACGAGAGACCTAACAAAATAGCTTGTATTCTTCGTAAATAGATGTAATAAGAAAGGATTTGAAGACTTATGTTTTGATAGAATTAATTCTAAATAGAGTCAAATGGTGAAATATGATTCAAGTTACTGACATCCAAACATTTGAGATAAGACGTAATTGACAATGATGATGATAGAAAGAAAACGAAGATTTTTTGTTTTTGAATTAAGTTCAAAAGGCTTCATATGATTATAATTTGCAATAGATAATTTCATAGTATTATTATAAGTATAATCAAGAAGATACCCATAAAGTATGTCTAGTTTGACCAAGGTCTCTAGTAAACTGACTATTGGGTTTGGATCTCAATTTTTGGACCAGATTTATAATTGGGTTGTCAACTTTTATTCATTACCCTACCTGATATCTAGGCATGAAATGGGGCACATTGGACCTAATTTGGACCCATTTAGATCCTTAAAATATAATCAAATGAAAAATGGTTTGGAATGGTATTGGATTCAATTGGATCCTTACTCTAAATAGTATTTTGTAATGGATATAATCCTGGAAATTTCTATTCGCACCTCATAAAATCCAAAAGCACCCCCTCAGTTGCACATTTGGATGAAAATGCCTAACCTATAAGGGTTTTGAATGAAAGAAGCACCCCATTTCTTTGTCTTTTCCCTCATTGGGCTTGTATGGGTTGAGAGGAATCCCCTTCCCTGATGCTGGTGTCCTCTCTCTCTCCCTCCCTCCATCTATATTTCTCTATGTTTTAAGCCCCACGGCACTGCACTACCGTGGGGCCTATTTAGAGAGAGAGAGAGAGAGAGAGAGAGAGGAAATGGAGTGTTTCTTTCTTTCCAAGCCCTTATAAGGGAGGGCATTTTCGTCCAACAGTACAACTGAGTGGGTGCTTTTGAAATTTGTGGGGTGCAAATAGAATTTCCCTATAATCACTATAACCATTTTTGGTTATTTGTGAGTGGTTTTGCTCTTCACAAGGCTTATTAATATATACGGTTACAAGGGAAGACATTTTTAGCTTAATGCACTAGGGCCTAAAAATAGTCTCCAAGCATGGATCCCACCAAAGCTCATTGAACTTAAATTATTTATTCCCATGTAAATTAAATACCCAAATTTCAAACTTAATTTTAGGGTTCAAAACAGAAAAATTATAAAATTTTCATTAGATGATGATTTGTCACAAATAATACAAATATTCTAAAATGTCAAACAGATCACAATTCCGACATTAGGGTAAAGATTTATGCTCCAAATACTAAAAAAATAGTATAGAATTATCCTTTGAATAAAAAGAAGAATACTCTAAAAATAAAAAATTTCTCTAAGGTTGTAAATGAAATATAATACATATATAATGATCAATCAAATACAAGGTGAGTGAAAATAAGATGTACATTTTAAAATAAACCTTAATTACTAAAATACTTTTTCGTAAAAGAATTATCTGAAAACTATACAGATTTTTTTTGCGCCAGTTAGAGTTTAGACAAATATTAGTTAGTTAGCTCCTCCTGTAAAGGACTGAGCTGGGGTCGTAGGGCCGTATTCTGAGTCCCACTAAATTCACATTCAAGCATAATGGACATAACTCCTTTTTTTCTTCTTTGCGAGTTAACCATTGACATGTGCTCCATCTATTGGCGATTAAGGCTGCAACTTGGGTGGGCTCAACCCCACTTTGAGCTCGGGTTCGGGCCTATTTATACAAAGCCCAATCAAAATCGGGTTGGGCTCAGGCTGAGGCCAAGCCAACCCGAGCCCGACTCTTTCTCCCTAAATTCATAAAACACTAATAAGTCTCTCTTGACTCTCTCTCATTCTCTCTCTCTCTCTCTCTCTCTCTCCACCCTCCCTCCTCCCTCATCTCTCTCTCCCGACTTCCCCCTCTCCACCCTCCCTCATCTCTCTCCCTATCTCTGAACCTGCTACTTTCATGCCACCATTGCCCCACTCTTGCACATGTGCTTGCGACTTTTGTGCCACCACAACCCCACTGCCTACACCTGCTCGTCGAGCCACCACTGCCACATGGACTTTCAAATTCAGTATGTTTTTTTTTTGGTGAAGGTAAAATAAGAGAGGGGGCGTCCAACCCGGCCAACCCGATCAACCTGCTCGGGCTGGGATTCTGAGGCCCAACCTCAGTTTGGGTTTGGGCTTGGGCTGGTGGTCTTGAAGGTCGGGTTAGGTTAGGGTTGACCTCCAACCCGACCCACCTGCCCGAGTTGCAGCCCTATTGGTGATGGCGTGTTAACGAAAAATTTGTTATTTTCATTGCACATTTATATGTGAAGCAAATAATAGAATTTTTTGGGAATTTTTTTCTTTTTCCTATGACAACCAAACAACAAGCTCTAAAATTGAAGGGAATACTTTTCTAAGAAAATTCAATCTTGTAACAAGGATATGGCACTTTTAGGGTATTTTGCCGTGTCAGACACATTACATGGATACATGTGTTCACACATCACGACTTGCATCCAGACATGTACGATCATGACCATGCCACCCTTTATTTTAATAACTTTAATTATAAAGTTAATTTGTAAAAGAGGTTTGGTGTGTTCCATCCTCCATACGATACTTTTTAAAGTTGTTAAACATAGTTATAGTAGTTTGATAGTTTTCTTAATTTTTATAAATCAACTTATATTTATTAAATTATTGGGTAGCTCCACGGCATATGAAAATGTTATCTTTTAGCTTTTAATGTAGATCTTTCCTTATTTTATTTATAAAAAAATTATGGTTTTAATATAACTATTTTCAAGCTTCTTAAAGGCATTGTATTAGACACCTATCTATGTCGGACACCGATCGATGCATGTGTTCGCGTCATTATTACATAGCTCGGCTTGTTCAAATTCCATGAACCAAACAAGGCTTAAGGATTTATATTCATAATTGATATAAATTGGAACTTATTTTAAAGCAATTGAACCACAGTGTTGAAGAGTCATAAAGCAATTGATTGAAATATGTTAAATGCCATTCACTAGATTGTGAGTTATGTGAACTGTAGGGATGGAAGCAAACAAACCCAAACATAGCCGGCCATCTTGATTCATCCAAGCATATGCCCTAAAGCATATTCTTAACCCTAAACCTTAAATTATAAACAAGAAAACACCCATGGCGGATCTAACATGGAGTCTATCTCTTCCCCATAAGTAACACTTGATGAACAAAAGGGAGTGCAAAAAAAGGGTACAACATAACAAATGGGTGATCATAAGGTGGTATTGGTAACTGGTTGCGCCAAGGGCGGCATTGGTTATGAGTACTGTAAGGCCTTTGCTGAACAAAACTGCCATGTTTTTGCCTCGGATATGGTTGGACGCATGCACGACATGTCAGACCTCCTATCTCAAAATGTCGAGGCGATAGAGCTCGACGTATCTTCGGATGAGAGTGTAGCTTCAGCTGTAGCCACTGTTGTAGCCAAGTATGGTCAGATTGATGTTGTAATCAACAATGCTGGGATAGGAAGTACTGGGCCCCTAGCTGAGCTTCCACTGGGGGCTGTTAGGAAGGCTTGGGAGATCAACATGTTGGGGCAATTGAGGGTGGTGCAACAAGTAGTGCCCTACATGGCTTCACAACGTAGTGGATGCATAGTGAATGTAGGGAGCGTGGTGGGGAAGGTGCCGACCCCTTGGGCAGGGTCCTACTGTGCTAGCAAGGCTGCAGTACATGCCATGTCGGATACCTTACGCGTCGAGTTGAGACCATTTGGTGTCCGTGTGGTACTAGTCGTTCCTGGAGCGGTGCGATCAAACTTCGGAAGTGCTGCCACGGAGAACTTGAGGCATCAGGATTGGAAACTTTATAGGGAATTTAGGGAGGCCATAGCTGAACGAGCCAAGGCTTCTCAGACAGGTAAAGCCATGGATGCACGATTGTTTGCGCAACATGTGGTAAGAAAAGTGTTGAGTCCTAGGCCGCCGAAGCAGATCATTTTCGGGCACATGACTGGTTTGTTTGCTATGCTTTCCTGGTCTCCATTGTGGGTGAGGGATCTCTTCTTTTCCAATCGATTTAACCTAAAGAAGAAGCTTTAACGAGCGATTAATGTTCGATAGTCATGATTTTAAGGTGCACGACATGAGGATCAGGAAGATAGTGCTACTGAAGCAAGCACGAGCCAATTAGAATGTATCCATGCTTACCCATGTGAAGGAAGTGTCAAATAAAAGTGTTCGTTGTAAAATTTCTTGGCCGGGTTGCTTAACCCGGGCTTATAGCTTATAGCTTATGGTTTATAGGGAATGGTTAGGGCATTGGGTTTGGGTAAGAAAGGATGAATTGCTCATTTTAAAAAGTTATAAAATGATTAAAAGGATATTTTTGTCATTTAAAAAGTATTATTAAAGGTTTAGCGGTCATTTAATTAGAATTTGTACTGAAGGAATAGAAGGGCATTTTAGATATTTAAAGAGTTTCAAATAAGTTTTAGGAAGTACTTCCTACATAAGCTATAAGTAATAAGCCGAATTTCAATAACTTCTGCTTAACCCGGAAAAATTAGTTTAAAAACTGAAAAAAGAAACTTTTCATAAGCTATAAAAGCTGACTTCTAACTTATTTTGGGCTTACTCAGATGCAGCCTTAAGTCTTTTTTGTATAACGTTCGAGGACTAACTCAAACTTGAAGCTCAAGGGCGTCTGAGGCGGACATTGCACTTTTGTAACATGGTTGTGTTCCATAATGTTGTTTTCGATCGTTTCGTCGCACTAACAATTAATTTAGTTCATTTTTGAAACATGCCTTTACGCACTAATCAAAAAGGAAAAATTTCGTTAATATAACGGATGCTGTGATGGTTAAAAATGGGACTGTACCTTAGAACTCTAGGAAGAATAAATTTTCTGAGGTCCTGGTCCTTAACAATCAATGGTGGTTGCCTGCAGTAATGAACTGATATGTGCAACACTGTCTCCTCTGAGGAGTATATATAGAAAAATGCTCAAATTCACCAGTTACTCCAAAAAAATGCTCGGTTCCAACGGCTAGAAATTGCCAATTAAGCTGATTTTTGGTGTGCAGGTCCACCAAGAAGTCTAGGACTCATTGGACTCGGAGGAGTGGGTGACTGGCTTGATTTTACAGAAAAAATGACCTAGGTGATATCTGTGTAGGACCCATTGAGCAGTGGGCCCAAATGGCACAAGCAGCTAGCACCTAACATTTGATGAGCTCTACTCAAAATCTCATAAGATAAATAGTAAATACCGACCTGATAGGATGATCGTTACAACAGGGACTAGAAAATCATTTTAGAAGGTTACAATCATCCAATCAAGTTGAATTTTTTTCCTTTAAAGTGGGACCCATCAAAAGAAACTTTCTTCTCCTCCTTCTCCAAGATCTCCCCAACCACATGCCTGGTTCCACATGTATGGACATGATGTTCATGGACTGCTACGTACATCTCATTTCCAAGGAACACATATCATGGTTTCCAATAAAAAACAATAATTACTATATTATATCTTCACACCATGGACTTACCCATTAGCTATGATCTCTCTCTCTCTCTCTTCACTCTTTCTCTCTCTTGCTTGTGTTTATGGACGTGTGTCCTAATCGTAAGGGACATTGGTCCTAGTTTGGTAAGGTCGTTCTATCTAACCACGTTGGTAACAATGGGGAGAGAGAGTTGGTTAAAGCAGACAGAGAAATAAAGGCAGCAGAAACACCTCCCTATTTGCTTCCCACTAAAAGGTTGGTGAAAATGAAAGGAAGCAAATGTGTGAGGCAGGCAAATATGAGTAGCCAAGGCCAGCCATTATTTCGTAAAAGCAGTTGGCCTATAGTGCCCATGGATTCACTCATCATTACTATAATCAAAAGAGAGTCCCCTCTCTTCACTATCACTCCCTAGTACATCTTTCCCTCCCAAACTCCTCTCTCTTTTCAAAACCAAATCATTCCCACTAGAAAATCTGTCTATGATGAACACCTTCATGCACATTTGCATGCAACCACTTCAGACTAAAGGGAAAACGTAAAAAAATAAAAATAAAAAGCTAACAATAATACAGAAACCCACCACCATAAGAAGAAAAAAGAATGGTTTTTTAAGAAAAACAAGAGTTGGCCATTTTTTAGTGGGGATTTGGATTTCAATCTCTGAAACTCATCATTTATATTATTATTATTATTATTTTTTAAACCCACTACCTCGATGGAGGAAACCTGCCTTGTGTGGGATTGAACCCACTACCTCCCACAAGGGGAGGGTACACACTAAGTAACCAACTGAGCAATACATGTTATATATCAGTGTGTAGAGGACTTATAATAATATGATAGGATATAAAATTCATGCCTCACAAAAAGCTTGTTTTTGGGGGCCCTTTACTCATCATTCCAAGAATATTTCAAAATTATCAGATATATATAGAGAGAGAGAGAGAGTGTGTGTGAGAGACCCACTTCCCACTTTTTTGTCTGGGAGCAAGTGTTGACTACATCAACAGCCCCTAGAAAAGTGAAGTGGTAGATTTCACACATTATTTTTACAGTAATATAATACCAGTTTCTGCTTCTTTTTTGTTCAATAACATTATTCTTTTGATCACAAAAAAAATAAAAAAAAATTATTCCTTCTACTTTTGTTTTAAGTCTACTCAAAGGCTTAAGTTCTTGTTTTTTTGTTTGGTGTTTTATGAAATTTTTGGCTTGCAAAAGAAAAAAAAAGTTGGGTTGGAATGGCACAGAGTTATGAAGGAAAACAATAGTTTTAAATTAGATCCTTGAGGTGCAGACTCGTACAGAAGACAGTACTGTTATGAAGTGACTAGATGGACAGTTGTCCTCCCCGTCAAATCTATCCAAGGTCCTGAGACTGTAAAAAAGCAGCACAGTATTGGTTAGCTGAGTATCTGATCCTTCCCCACCAAAGTCATTAAGATATCAAAGGGAAAACTTTGCTGATAATTACAGGGTTTTGCTAGGTAATGAGCAGTAGAAAGAACCCATTTGAGAAATGAGGTTGGTTTGAATGTCTTTGATGCAGGTTTAGTCTTTTATTCTTTCTGAGCTTTTGGGAGGGTTTAAGGGGTCTTGTGAAAAAGGAAGGGAAGGAGAGAGGAGGAAAGCAAAAAACATGGTCTTTTTCAAATACACAGATCCCTATGGAATGCAGGAGAGCTACCCAGCATTGCTTGCTGCAACTCATTCCTTTTGTTTAGTTTAAAGGGACTTGTTTTGTTCTCTTATGTTTTGAGAGCTTTTCGAAACGGAGAGAGAGAGAGAGAGAGAGAGTGGGGACTGGGGAGTGCATCGATTCAAGAATTGGGTTTGTTTAGATAGGTTGGATGGATTTCTTCCATGACTTCTGCAGCTAGAAAACAAAAAATCTAGTTTTCAAATAGAGGGAAGCAAAGAGATTTTGGAATGATTAGTTTATTAGCTTCCCAATGATTGAGTTGCCTTGCAGCAGGAGATCCAACTAAGAATCTCTGGAAGTGAGAAAGAAAGAGAAAGAGAGAAGAAGAAGATGAAGTCCATGAGTAATAATGACAACAGCAGCAACAACTGGTTGGGTTTTTCTCTCTCACCTCACATGAACATGGAGGTTCCTACAGACCCTCATCATCATCATCACCATCATCATCAAACACAGGCTTCCTCTGCTGCTGTCTCTCCTGCTGTTCCAACAAGCTTCTTTCTTTCTCCTTCTCAGCTAAACAACTCTGGAATCTGTTATGGGGTTGAAGGAGAGAATGGTGGGTTCTACTCACACTTGTCTGTAATGCCACTGAAGTCTGATGGGTCTCTTTGTATCATGGAAGCTCTCAGTAGATCACAACCAGAAGGTGTGCTTCTACTTCTATTTATGTTTATCCTTCTCTGCTTTCTCTATTTTGGTTTCCTTTCTTAGCCTTGAGACACTTTTGTAAACCTCAAGACTCTTTTGTCTTATCTTCTTTGTCTCAAGGGATGGTGCCATCTTCATCCCCAAAACTGGAGGACTTCTTAGGTGGTGCAACAATGGGAACCCATCAGTATGGAAGCAATGAGAGGGAAGCCATGGCTCTAAGCTTAGATAGCATGTATTACCACCAAAACTCACAGCCTGAAACCAATAGACAACATTCTCTGAACTTTCTTCAGCAACCATTCAGGCAGCCACAGCAACAGATTCATGTCCAACATCCATATTTCTCTGGACTAACAGGCCATGGGATGTACCAGACACCATTAGAGGAGACCAAGGAAACCCATCTTGGAAACTGCAGTCTGCAGCTCCCTCTAATGGCAGAGGATGGGATCTCAGGCCTGAAGAACTGGGTTACTAGGCATTATACTGATCATGCCATGGAGCAGAAGATGGCTGGTTGCTTGGGTGATGATGGTGGGGGGTCTGGGTCTATTGGTGCAATGGGGTATGGGGACTTACATTCTCTGAGCTTGTCCATGAGCCCTGGTTCACAGTCGAGCTGTGTTACAGCTCCACAGCAGATCTCACCTACTGGAACTGAGTGTGTGGCCATGGAAACAAACAAGAGAGGGTCTGGAAAGTTGGGTCAGAAGCAACCAGTTCACAGGAAGTCCATTGACACATTTGGGCAGAGAACATCACAGTATAGAGGTGTTACAAGGTCAGTTCATATCTGTTTCTTTATTTCCATTTGTTTTCTTATTTGGTTTGTGTTAGTGTTACATCTATGGTGTTTTTTGTATTTGTCTTGTTTTACTTCTATTTAGAGGGTTTTCCTTCATGGTATATTTAATACTTCTTGATTTAAGTCTGCACTTTTTATCTTTTTGTTCATGTTTTCCCTTCTTTCTTCAATGAATGTTCTTACAAGCGTTGTGGATTTATATTCTCAGGCATAGATGGACTGGTAGATATGAAGCCCATCTATGGGATAACAGTTGCAAGAAGGAAGGGCAGACCAGGAAAGGAAGGCAAGGTTGGTCTGGAAGAAAACCCATTTACATTATCTCTTTGGAAGTATTCCTTCCATGGCTCTGCAATTTTTCGGTCTGCTTTGTGTTCTTGGTCTGACTAGTACTATTTATTCTGCGTTGTCCTGTTTTTGCATGTTGGGGGATGGCATTCCAATCAAATAATGCTGTTCAGTTTATCTTGGTAAGATTCTTTCTGTAATACTGATGAAGGGTTCAACATATAAAAAAATGTTTTTATTTTCATTTACTCATTCCCAATTGTGGATTTCAGGGGGTTATGATATGGAGGAGAAAGCTGCAAGAGCTTATGATCTGGCGGCGCTCAAGTATTGGGGACCTTCGACCCATATCAACTTCCCGGTATGATTCAATCCAATCCGAACCGAACCCATCAGCGGACTCTGTTTTTTGGTTATTGAAACGTGGTTTCTCTGTTGTTTTGCAGTTGGAGAATTACCAAGAAGAACTTGAAGAAATGAAGAACATGAGCAGGCAGGAATATGTTGCTCATTTGAGAAGGTAAAATTGCATCTGTTTTTTTTCCTTGCAGTGCTTGCATTTCCATTTTTCAGTAAATTTATCTTTTCCTTTCTATTCCTTGCAGGAAAAGCAGTGGGTTCTCAAGAGGAGCTTCGATATACCGAGGAGTTACAAGGTATCACTGGTCTTCGATTGATATTGAACACTGTTCCTCTAAAATCAAGTGCTCGTTTCCTCTGAAATCTCTGTTTTTTTTATTTTTCTATAGACATCATCAACATGGAAGATGGCAAGCTCGGATTGGCAGGGTTGCGGGAAACAAAGACCTTTATCTTGGGACATTCAGTAAGACTTTGAAGCTTTTTAATTTCTCAGTTTGAATTCTTGTTGGAGTTTAATTTTTACTGTACTTTCCTTACTCATTTGATATTCAAAACCAATCCAAGAGATTAAAGGGCCTAAGAGGCTCTTGGCGCGCTCTCAGAACTTTAAAAGGTCTATTTTTCAGACACTCAAGACCTTATAAGACTCTTTTCAGCCACTGGTGATGCTTTTATAAGGCTGATCATCAGGCACTTTGAGATTGTACAATTCTAATTTTCATCACACTGAGCTTTTATAAGGCTGATTTTCCTGATCAGATAAAAAGATAAAAAGGGTTTTCTTGATCACTTTAATTCCCCATTTAACGCCAATTTTCTGGATTAAAAATCTCTTATGATGTTCTCCATTAGAAACTCTTGGTTCTCATTAAACTGAATTTCAGGCACCCAAGAGGAAGCAGCTGAAGCGTATGACATTGCTGCA
Organism: Euptelea pleiosperma; assembly: GCA_035048495.1. Taxonomy (NCBI): domain Eukaryota; kingdom Viridiplantae; phylum Streptophyta; class Magnoliopsida; order Ranunculales; family Eupteleaceae; genus Euptelea; species Euptelea pleiosperma. The sequence goes on from CM068552.1 coordinate 15,353,685, forward strand.
ATCAAGTTTCGTGGTGTAAACGCTGTTACCAACTTTGACATAACAAGATATGATGTGGAACGGATTACAGCAAGTAGTACTCTCCTTGCTGGAGAACTTGCCAAGCGAAATAAAGAGATTGAATCCAGCAATGAGGCTGTCGATCACCACCCCTCTGCCCAGATAAGCAGAGAGGAAGCTGGTTTACCAGAAGAGAATGGTGGCTCAGACTGGAAGATGGTCCTTAATCAGTACTCTCCACAGCAGCCAACCACTACAGTTGAATCCCTCGATCAGAAGCCATTGGGCATTGGTAATTACAGGAACATGTCATTCTCTGTAGCCCTTCACGATCTGATTGGGACTGATACGATGAACTCAGCCCACCAAGGAGTGGACGAATCTGCCAAACTGGGGGCCCACTTGTCAAACACGTCCTCGATGGTGACTAGCTTGAGCAGCTCAAGAGAAGGTAGCCCTGATAAGACTGGTCTCTCGATGCTCTTCGCGAGGCCCCCATCAGCCTCCAAGTTCATCAGTCCTACTACCTCAACAAGTTCTTGGAACCCATCAGGCCAGATGAGGCCTGCAATCTCCATGTCTCACATGCCAGTATTTGCTGCTTGGACAGATGCCTAGGCTTTGTGTGTTGGGTATACTTTGTAAAGTTTTGCATGAACAAGAGAGAAAAGGAAAGAAATTGGTGTTGTGGAAAAAGGAGGGGAAATTAAGGTTTAACTTTGTTTTAGTTGTCAGTGGAGATGAAATTGAAGAACTAATGAAGGTCAAGGTGGGACCAGTTATCTATCTGTAACTCACAGTTTGAATTGTTTCAAACTCTGATCCTTTCAGTCATATTGGATGAAGATTTTGCAAAATGGGGGGGTGGGGGGGTGGGTTAAAGGAAGTAATGATTGAATTCAATGGAATGATGTTTGCAATATGGGGTGACCCATCTATATTTTAAAACCTGCTTTTTTTTATTTTGTTTTTTTGGTCCTTCTAAGTACAAAACCAGCTCAATGTTTCCCAATAATGCAAAGGGGTGTTTGCTTTGACCATACCATCCGCATAAGATCTCATCCCCATCTAGTCGTCACTCTCTAGTCTCTATTACACCATCATTACCATTCTCTTTTTCCATCTGAGCTTTCTCCAAAGGCAACAGACATTCCATTCCATTATTCAAAAAGGGTGAGAGATAGATTCCCAAATGAAAACTTTAAGTGGTTTAGTTTAAGATTTTGTGGCCATTATTAACTGGCCTTTGTCTGCTATTTTTGTAAAGGCTTTCTGATTAAAACCCTTGAGCTTTTTTAACTGCACTTATTGCGAATAAAACATGTTGGTCTCAAAGCACATGCATGTCCTTATGTGAACTCGAACGTCGTTGCTTGCTCTACCATGTGAGTGATCGATCACACATGTGGGTGTGCGATGGATGGGTGTACGTGTGCCAGTACGTGCACACCCACATGTACATGCAAGCTTGAAAGCAATCCTTATGGTTTAATCAGGTGGTTCCCACAATGTGCATAAAAAAGCCTGGAAATTCATGCATCCATAGTAAGTTTCAGCTCTACATGAAGTTTAATCAATTGTAAAAGTTAGTTATACCTTGGATGCTTAATCTGTCGTATGAGTATTAGAGTATAATAATGACCATCTGGTTCACATGTAGGTGTTATGGACTCATCATTCAATTGGTCCCACCTAGGAGATCTCCCAAGTCAAATTTCCCCAGATCAGATTGCTAGTGATGATCATCCAATCGATTCAAATTTTATTTTTTGTTAGTCAAAAGAATTACATGGTACAGTCCAAGAAGAAAGTCGAACTCTCAGAGAAAGAGGATCATCTGATCAGATTGATTTTTGACTGAAATTTTATAGGTTTGCCCTTCGAATCATCTCGAATGACAGATTATACTTACAATAGCCATTGAGAAATTCTGCTGTCTTTTCCTCTAATTGTTGTTGATATGTTATAAAAATCTTTTGAAATGAACAAAATAAGAACTCTGAGAATGTGTATAGCTCCCCATATGCAAGGATTGCTTAGTTACACTACATTTAGCCAGTGATTAGGCAAATTCATTGGCCCGTTGGCAGACTCGATCGATTTTGGAGGGTATTAAAGGCTTTGAAATGATAGGATGTGCATTTCCAAATGCTACTCTATGAAAAAAAATGTGATCAAGGAGATCAATCTCGCAATGACGATGTTGTAGATCTGTAGGGTAATCATGGCAACGATTGTTTGGTGGGCCATGTTGCCATCGGTTGGTGAGTTGCTCTACAGCTTGGAGATCATGAGGACTCCTTGCTGTCGAAGAATTCAAAAGAGGAGCAGCAATTCAACCTTGATTAGACCACGAAGAAAGACGACATGCATAAAGGAGAACGTACCAACAGCTATAATATAACCAACCATAGGTCACAGGTGGGAGTGGCATGAACTGTGAAGGTCAAAAAGGTTGAGACTACTGTGGAAAAGATTGAAAAGTGAAGATGATTATTACAGAAGTTAAACACTAAGAGTTCAGAGTTCAGTTTTGAGCATAGCCAACAAATATTCAACTAAAATTATCAGGACAGGGATGGCTCACACTCTTAGTAGATTTTGACTGATTTGTCCCATAGTCGACGGGTCACGCATCAATTGTGAAGTCCGTGAAATTCTTTGTCGGGAAAGGACTTAGTTCTTCATAATTGCTTCGGCTAAAAGAGTCGAAGGTTGTTGTTCATTAAAAAAATTAATCTCGAATGTGTTTTTAGTGATTTTTGAGAGTTAGAAAGCCAATTTTTAAGTATGTAGATGTAACTTATGTAAAATTTAATAAAAAGTACTGGTTGAATGGAAATATTGAAGACATGGAAACCATGATCATTAAAGCTTTGGTGGATAAGTTGGGGATGAAACCCATGACATCTGTTATAATTTGACCTTCCACGAACTGTCAAAAATAGAGAGAACAAAAAAAAAAAAAAAAAAAAAAAAATCAATCACATAGACACAACAAATTTACATGGTTCGGCAGTGTGCCTACATCCAGGGGTGAGAATAACTTTTTTTTATTATCTCTAAAGAATTAGGGCTACACTAGATTTTTCTTTTACTCTTTTATTGTACAAATGATACCCCAACGTTCCTTTAGAGAATATTTATACGATACAATGAATTACCCAAAAGTACTCCCCAATACAAGTTGTACCCCAACACAAACTATTTTGAATTTGTACAGACAAAAATGCATAATGAACAGTAAAATCTCTGTAGAACAATATACTCCTTACAGAATACAAGACACCTAGCACTATAATCTCTACCTTGGCTTAGGTTTTGCTACCATGGAGATAACCTGTATATGTCTCAACTTCTTGTACCCCTAACCTAAGGTACACCCCTAATCTTCAGCATTGGGCAAGATTAACAAGGTCTAAGCAATACTTGGAACTTTTCTTTAGGAATTGGCTTAGTCAACATGTCAGCTGCATTGTCTTTCATGTGAATCTTTTCAAAGAATATTTCACCCGAGGAATTAACTCTCATGTGTTGTTACGCCCCAAAATCTAGGTTACATGACCCGACCCATGATTTGTGGACACGACCCAGTATTCATGGGTACACCCACAATCCATGGATCAACCTAAAAACCTAAGATATGAAGTGATGGTTGAAAAGAAACATGGGTTGACCCATATATGAAAATCATACGAGTTAAACCCAAGGTCAAACATAAAATGAGGTATATAGGTCAACTAGGTCAAGTCTAGGCACCAAGGTCAAATGAGGCCAATTAAAGGTTAAAACCATTAAAAACTCAAAATCTACGAATTTTGACATGTAGGAAATCGACAATGTTGAAACTTTGGAGGATCATATTTCGATCTATAGATCTATGGGGTGAACTCAGAGGTCATTTGACCTACACTGAGATGAATTAAAATGAAAAAATGCCTATGAAATGGAAGTTTAGCTTTGTCATGAAGTAACAAAGCTATTTCCTTAAAAATCATAGAAAATCATTTTTTTTTCTATTTATAAAATTAGAATCTTCAAACATGGCCAAAAGGATTTTTTAAGAACATTAATTTTTACTACTTTTAAAAATATAAAATAGTAGAGTTTCAGTACAAAAATCGAGAAATATTGAGATTTTAAAATTTTGGCTTTTCGTACAGAAAACAAAACACAATTTTGTGTGTCTCATTATACATTAATTTGATTCAAATACCCATGAATACTAGAACTACGTACACTCATAAAATCAAATACTTTAATTTGATTCAATGTAAGCCATTAAAGCATGTTAAAAAATGTGCAAGTACTGAAATATAACCCTAATTACATAATCTAAGAATTTAGACACGAAACTATTAAAAAAATATACATGGTTTTAATGAAAATAAATGTAATAAACGTAAATAAATTCATCTTCATCAATTCAAGCCTTCGGCTCCAACAATATATTTGCACATGGTTAGATAAGAATGAGTTATGAGGCTTAATAAACAAATTCCACCACCCATACTTTTATGAGATGAGCGGCTAACCTCGATAGAAATCTGGTGTGCAATATAATAAATTTATAAATCAATAACTCAAATAAAGAATATATCCGTCAATAAGAATATGACGAATCTAAATATCATCACAGAATGAGCCGGGAGCATGCATGTAAATATACATCAATCGATCAAAAGTCAAGTTTCTCAAATAAATGGACAAAAACTATAGCACAAGGTCTAGAGATGTTTTCAATTTTCACGGTAGGAGCCTACACGTCCCATTGCTTTGTAAGGTGTATCTCTCACAAAAATATAATAGAGATAAAGCATCTAAAGGACGGATATCACATAGCACTCGGACCCTTTATCTAGTATCACATAGCATCAGATCTTGATCACAGGTGTGCCCATACATCTTTATCCAACAGTTCTACTTACAATCGTGTTCTCTATCAACTTGTACATGCATATTTTCAATTTGCTGCCCTTTTATTAAGACCATAACACCTCAAATTACTTTCAGAATTCCACCTTCCTCCTATTGTTGAACACATGCAACCAATCGAATCTAATGTCTTTAGAGATATTAGAATTTTTAAATCAAGAACATGTTTGACATCACCCAAAGTCCTTACAACTTCATCAAATATCTTAATTTTGATGGTCTCTATTTCAATGGCCTTCCACACAACATCATTATCTGTTCGAACACTACCACAATTGTAAGATTTATACGTCTCAAACCAATCTCTATTAGGACACATGAACATCCAAAGTATAAAATCTAAGCATCAGCTAGCCCATACTTGTGGAGATCAAGAGTAGGTCCCCATCACTATCTGAATTTTTTGTTACTATATATGATTGCCAAATATGATTTTTCTTTCTTCATTTCTCCTCAAATGCTTTTGATGCTGGTGACAATCTCGTTTGAAGTGTCCCTTCTAATGACAATAATAACATTCTACATCTTTCACCCTTGATTTCAATCTAGAATTTTTCTTGTTTGATCGATTTTCCTATTTAGATTTCCTGTGTCATTGGCAAGTTTTTCTTTTGCCAGAAACCCTTTTGTCCAAGTGTCCTCACTGCTTAATTTCCTCTCGTCTTGTTAGACAAGAGGTCCATAATAAAGTCTTTTGTATTAAGAGTCTCCTTCCTATATAACAGGTTTGTGACGAGATGATCATAAGAATGCGGGAGCGATGTCAAGAGCAGTTACACTTTATCTTCTTTCTTGATCTTCACCTTGAGCCTCAATAGTTCACTAATTATATTGTTGAACATGTTGAAATGCTTTAACATATTAGAGTTACCGCCATCTATATATAATCCGTACTATTGATTATTTTTAGAAATAACTTATGTGTTAGAGGTTTCATCGTGTATAAACTCTTTAGTTTTGTCCAGATATCAGGAGTAGATTCCTCCATCACGTTGTACATAACTTTATCTGTAAGTTAAAGTTGAGTCATACTTATGGCTTTCTCATCGAGCTCTTTCCACAGTTCATCCTTTATATTTGGATTTTGTCGTACAATGCCTTACGACTCAAACCCTGTTGTATCAATAGATCTTTCATTATCTGTTATCATAAGCCAAAGTTATTCTTCTTGTCAAATGACGACTCTACTTCAAACTTGATCCTAGAGTCCTTTGTTGTTACCATAAATAAGCAAAGCTTTGATAATAGATTGTCAAAGTCAACCTTCCATGATGAACCAATAAAAAAAGGAGAGAACCGAAAAGATCAATCACACAGATACAACAAATTACGTGGTTCGACAGTGTACCTACGTCCACCAGTGAGAAGAGCTCTTTTCACTATCCCTAAAGAATTAGGGTTACAAATGCTTCCTCTGTCTCTCTCACTGCACAAGTGAAATCCCAACTCCCCTTTATAGGATATATATATAATCTCTGGTACAATAAAATACTCAAAATATTTATAATATAAGTTATACCCCAACACAAGCTATACGGACTTCTATGGACTAAAAAACGTCTAGCTCTGGCAGCCAGAGACTCCGCCTCTAAATCCCCGGGCGTGGCCCCAGCTAGCTTAGTACAAAGCTGAATTTGCATTAAATTGTGCCTTAATGAACAATAAAATCTCTGCAGAATACAAAAGACCTAACACAACAACTCCTTGGTGCGGTATATTACATAGGCTTGAGCCCTTGATCTATTACGTGCAATGCATGTGAGTGGGTGTAAAAGTTGAAGTGTAAGACAAGAGAAGAGCCCTTGATCTATGTGGTAGGTAGCATGCAGGTCCTGGTGTCTTTGCCGACACAGTCTTGTTATGGTGGTTAGAGGCATGTCTCCAAATTGAGAGGTCAGTGGGTTCAATCCAGCTTGATCACGAGTTCTTATCCCTAGTGCTTACCGACATATACATTAGATTGGACAAGAATGCATTCTTACATGATATATATAGGACAATGAGGGTTCACCTACTAAGTATAACTATAAAGTAGATTATGACTTTAAATAAAGCATCTATGATCCCGGTGTAAAAGATCGTCGAGTTTCTAGCATTTGCTATTGTGACCAAAAAAAAAAAAACTATGTGATTGGTGATTTCTAGCAATTGGACGAACATTTTGATGGAAAAAAAATGCTCGAATACAAAGGCTAGAAATTGCCAATCAGGCGAATTTTTGCTGTGGGGGTCCACTAAGGGGTGCATCAAACATTCATGTGTGAGTGAGCTCAAAAACGTATGCCACAAGCATTTTGGGGGGTGGTGTATCAAAATTGCTCTCCAGTGATAGAGTGCAAGTTCTCATACAATCAGATGTGTGTGAGAAATAAAGAGAGAAGTGGGCCTGGAGAAAATTTTTGAAGCGAGGATCATGCGCCCAATGATGGTGAGCCACATATATATACCTAGGTTTATTAGGATTTGGTTTTTAAAAAGACATCTTATTAAAAAGTAAGCATGGGTATATGTGGCGTGCAATCATTGAGCGCATGATCGCCACTTCAAAAATATCGTGGCTTAAAAAAAATTCTCGTGGGCCTGGGAGCCCTAAAGGCTTATTAAAGCAAGAAGGATGAGGGAGTAGTAGTCTAGAGAATATAAGGCTGGGTGTTTCCTGAAGAGGAGCTGTGGTTCTTCCGTGAGACATGGTTTGGCTTTCAATGCTCTCTTATTTCTGCCAATGTACTCCTTTTTCTTTTTCTTCCCCCTTTAATGCCTCTTCCTCCCAACTTACCAACCATTCAGCCACTCCGAGAGAGAGAGTTATGATTTGTCATATTATGCTACATTGCACCTGAGTGATACCACAGTATGAGCCACGTGGCTCACTCTTAGAGACCATTGGCCCATCCTTACCTGGACCTATATACGAAAACTAAACTTGATTAGTAATTTCTATCCATTGGATTAGATTATTTTGCTTGGTTTAATTATTTAATTTTAACAATGGATTTTAAATCTTATTTGGGGTACTCAGATCCAAAGGTTATAAATCACTAATCAGGCTAATGTTTGGTATGTAGGTCTACCTAGGGGGATGGGCCAAACATCTATACGACCATTAATCTCTAAGAATATGCCACGTGGCACACACTATCATCCGTCGTCCGATGGACTACTACATGATCAACTTTGTTGTCTTTTCTGTGATTTTTTTTTTCTTTTTCTGAAAGAATAATGGCATCAAAAGCTAATAAATATTTATCCATGGGAATTTAATGAAGACTCAGGCTCCGGTTACAGGACACGATATGAGCAACGTGGCAAACTCTTAGAGGACTCTGACCGTATGGATGTTTGGCCAATCCCTAAGTGGACTTACAAACCAAAAACTCAGCCAGATTAGTGATTTATATGTAGGCGTTGGATTTGACTTATTTTCATAGGTTCATCTCAACTGTGTGAATTTGAGCAGTATTTGAGGTACAAAGATCCAATGTCTAGAAATCACTAATCAAGCTGATTTATGGTTTGTAGGTCCACCTATGGATTGGTCAAACATCCATACGGTCAGAGTCCTATAAGAATGTGCCACGTAGCTCATATTGTGTCATGTAACCGGTAAGCCCGACCCTTTAATGAAAAGTAAAGGAACATTTAATGAACTGAGTACCATGGAGAGAACTGTTTTGTGTTTTGTGTTTTATAAGCATTATTTGGGGTACTCAGATCCAAAGGTTTAAAATCACTGATTAGACAGATAGTTAGTATATAGGTCCACTTAGGCATACGGCCAGTTATCTCTAAGAGTGCACCACATGGCTTATACTATGGTACCCATCATCATTGATGCGGGATGCTATCGTGCTGGACAACCCCCTCTACCCCGACTCAGGTTTAAGCATAGCCTTTAAAGTGAGAGGTATTGAATTGAAGCCCTGTGGACATCGCCACTAGATAGTAATATACAGTAGCACACCTTTTTATAAAATATGAGGGGTTATATCTATTCTACTATTTAAAAGGCGAAGGCCCTTTTTGCATGTCTCACGCTAAAACCCAATATCCCATAAATATCCTTATTTTTTCTTCTTTTATTTTCTTCATTTTATTTTCTTGACATGGGCTTTTCGGTCTTTTTGGTGCTATAATACATCGGCTATTATAATGTTCTATGTTGACGGAGGAAAGACAATTTCATACCTGGCCAGTGAAATTTGAGCAGTCTTGAAATAGAAAGGCAATTTTGTAGTTGAAGAGTCCCTATCTACTATAGATCAATCGGTTATCCTGATAATCTTCTGAACTTGGTACCTACAATAATGCAAGAATCACATGGACAAATTAAGGAAAAAAATTTCCGCGTGCACGATGGTACGTAAAAAAAAAAAAATAGATGGCGCAAGATTAGAGCATGTAAATGTTCTATGTGGGGGACCCCATTGACTTGAGAGAAGAATATTCCAAAGTAAGTTACCACATTTAAAAGAGTAAAACTTTGATGACAGGGCCCTGTCATCGAGGGCGCAATATAAGCCCTGTGGCACACTCTTAGAAGACTGACTGTGTGGATGTTTGGCCAATCCTTAGGTGGACGTACAAACTAAAAATCAGCGGGATTCGTGATTTCTAGGTGTTGGATTGGAATTAATTTCATGGATTGATTTTAACTGTTGAAATTGGAGCATTATTGACCATTATTTGAGGTACAAAGATACAAAAGTTTGAAATCACTAATCAAGTTCATTTTTGGTTTGTAAGTCCATCTAGGGATTGGCCAAACATCCATACGGTCAGAGTAATCTAAGAGCATTTTTGGTTTGTAAGTCCATCTAGGGATTGGCCAAACATCCATACGGTCAGAGTAATCTAAGAGTGTGGCGCGTGGCTCATTTTATGACCTGTCATCAAGTTTTACTCCATTTAAAAGGTTTCGACTTAATTTTTTATTTTTGTAAATATAATTTTATTGAGAAGTACAAGAACAAGAAAATGACAGTAAAGAGGTTAAATGGGTCAAGAAGACCACCTAGTGATTAATTACTCAGCTATGCTTTGTCATATCATGCTCAAGAGGTACAACTATCTACAGATTCGACATGGTATGTCATCTGACTGATTCATCAATTTCGGCCGTCCATAAGTGGGTCCCCTCACGAATGGGTCATATCCAAAAAATGGAGGGGCTCCCTTTTAATAATGAGGTATGTACAGGTAACTTAATTAACTATTTTTTTTGTTTCGATTTTTAGTTTTCTTCAAAACATACACTTGATGACAGACTATATTAAGAGACAAGTGGAACACTCTTAGATACCACTGACTGTATAGATATTTTCCTATCCTTAGTTGGACCTACCTACTAAAATTCATATTGGTTAGTAATTTATATCTTTTGGATTAGAGTCTTTTTTATGGATTATTTTCAACCGTGGATTTCAAGCATTATGATCCAAAGGTTAGGAATCACTAATCAAGCCGATTTTTGTTACGTAAGTCCATCTAGTGATGTGACAAACATCCATACGGTCATTAGCCATCATCAACTTTGATGAATGGACATAGTTTAGGTGACACGTAGAGATACAATAAATGCTTTAACCGTTGAGTTGAAATGTAGAAATGTTGAATGACTAAAGAATCCTTATAAATTAAAAAATTTATAAAAATTGAAAAGAAAACAATATTTGTTAATTTAATGAAGTTGAAGGACATATTAGGAATAATAATTTTTTTTAACATTGAGTGAGGTGCAGGGGTGACGTCTGCATGCTTGCAGGGTGACGTGTCTTTTGACACCAAAATGACCGAAAAGCCCCCACCAAGTGAATAATTAAAGAGAAAGAAAGAAACAAAAATAAGGGCAATTTTGATAATATGGAAAAGTTGAACCATAACGCAAGGGCTTTCGTCCATTAATAAGTAGAATAGATATGATATATTGAGCTAAAAATAAGTTGGGATAAATAGACATTAAGGAGTGGGATATTGAACATGAAAACATCAAATAAGGTGGGAACCACAATATTAAAATCATCTCCAATGTTCCGACACGGATATCCAATCTATGGTATTTGAGCTTTTTGGTATAACGAAGCGTCCCCAAGATATGTTTTGCAACAACAAGGGGGACCGATTGCTCAAGTCCGCATGATCAGAAACAGTTGATACTGGATCAACGGTGCCAGATCAGTCGCGACAATTTTCAGATGATGTTTCCAGAAATAACGAAATCGGGTTTGTAGTGTCTGGTTCAATTTTCATGTCGTTTGGAAGATGTTGCAAAAGGCATGAAGATTATTCACGTACTTGTAGGGCCCAGGTAAGCAAATATGGAAAAAAGCTTTGCCCCTACCCTCCCAAAAATGGGCAAGTCTGTCTGCCCACTAACATGAATTAGCTGTTTTTTTTTGCTTTATGATAGGCAACATGGCTAGGGGATGGAATCCCACGCAAGACCAAAAAATCAGCCTGATTCATGATTTCTAGTTAGGATCGTTATGTAACAAGGTATACCTGAGATATTTTCAAATGGGGAAGCGCATTTTTGTTAATTACCGCTGTCATCTGAGCCTACTGACGGCATGGATGTTTAGCCCACCCCTTAGTAGACATTCATACCAAAAGTCAGCTTTTTGATGATTTATAGCTGTTGGTTTAAGTATTAAAAGAAAAATGGTTGAATTCAAACGTTTATAAGAACACCTTAACAAGTACTAAAATCTAATGGTTAGATATTACCAATCAAGAGGATTTTTGGCGTGTATATCCACCAAGGGGTCAGTGGACCCAGATGACAGCGGTGAGTAACAAAAATCGTGATTCTACATTTGAAAAGGTTTCATGCATACCTTATTACATCTTTTTCTTTCTAGCTATTCGTTTTAGGAAAATGATGTAACAAGGTATGCCTGGAACTTTTTCAAATGCAAAAGCATAATTTTTTTTAGTAACCACTGTCATCTGGGCCCACTGACCGCATGGATGTTTATCCCACCCCTTGGTGGATATGCACACCAAAAATCACCCTGATTGGTAATCTATAACCATCAGATGTTAGCAATTTTATGACATTCGTGTAGCCCCATTAAACCCTCCCTCCAGTAGTCAATTCCGACCATTTGAACACTATGTCCTCAAAAGAAATGTCTTTTCCTTCCTCTTACAACTTTACCCAAAAATAAATCAACGCCTCGATCTCTAAAATGATTTGTTCAAATTACAAACTTTACTTTCAAACACCATGTTATTCCTCTCCCTCCTCAAACCCCATATAACCGCTAGAGGTGTTAAAGCCCACATCCTCTTCCCGAGTTCGCCGAAGCCTATTCCGCTCTAATAAATAAATTACTTTTTAATCGATTTAGGAGCTACCCAGCACACCCTAAACTCCATAAATAACCATGTCCATACGAGCTAAGCACTCCTACAATGTAAGAACGAGTGGTCCATTGATTCTCCATTTTGCAAGCAAATGAGAGAATGATCAATTACTCTAACCCCTTTCTTCCATAGAAAGTTCATAATTAATTTGAAGTCTAACTCGTACTACACACCTCGCTAAAAACTTGACTTTGGATGGAGCATTGCATCCCCCAAACTTTAGTCGGAAATTCCTCTACCATCGTGAGTTATTTCTCGAACTGATAATAGTAATAGGTGTCTCTCCCACCTTATTTATGAGAGCCTCCACACGTGGAACCTCCAAATCATAAAGCTGGTGATGAAAACCTAGCTCCCAAACCGGTTGACCGTCAATTGCATATTGCATCTCACTAACTGAAGCAAATTGATCTGATTGTTTTTTTTTGGCAAATAACACAACGGTCTTGAGGTGTTACTATTATGCGCCATTGTTATCCATTGTTATTTTGTAGATTATTTGTTATTTCACTATTCCTCTTAATCAAGCTCTTTCGAGAGTTTGACCGCTATTCTTGACCATCGATGAAGAATGGGTTAAGGTCGACTATCAAAATGATTAGTTGAGTCGTTATTTTGTACATTATTTGTTATTTCGCTTAGCGATGTTGTTTTGAAAACTAATAAAATAATACTCTTTCGACCATTGTGTGAACCTTTACAATGTCCATCTGTATATCCATACTATAGCAGAGAAGCGAGTAGCGTCGTTCTCTCTCCTCCACATCAAGTTGATGTGGCACTCTCCTCATGCAGAGTGCTATGTCAACAACCTAAAATTCTCTTTCCTCTCTCATCCACTTGACTCTACTCTATCTGTTTTGTCTTTTCCAAAAATACCCCTTGACACTTTAAGTAATGCACCTCAAACATTAAGGACTTTTTAGACTTTCTAATCAACTTAATTTATTTTTCTTTAAAATCTTAATTATTTATTCTTTAATTTTCCCTTTTATTCTTAAATTATTTATTCCTTCGTTCTAAAATTCATCTTTTTCAACATCTCTTAACACTCTTTTATTTTTCAAAACATAACATTTACAACCTTTTATTTATGTTTCAATCAAAACGTTTATCCTATTACCACCGTTTCCATTATGGCATTCTAATGGCTTTCCATCTCCTTCCTTCAATTTTCATAACATTTTACTTTTGTTTCAATTGAAATGTTTTTCCCATTAACATCACTTCCATTATTGACATCTAATGTCTCTCCATATTTCATTAATAAATAAATGTCTACATTAATTCGGTCATATATAAATATTAGGGTTTAGGCAGGGTTTTCACATTTCCTTTCATCGATTGAGCTTCTTCAAATGACGAAAACACAAAAGCAAGAGAAAAGTCAATATGGTTTGATATCTTTACTATCTATTCTAAATTTTTTTTTTCCTTCAATGAGTTGTCTCTGCTGAATACTTGATTTGGGCCTCTAAAAGAATTGTTATTTAATTATTTGCATTCATCTTTATGTTTAGACTTTAGAATGATTGTTTGTTTATTTGTAGGATTTCAATTTTTTAGGATTGTACAAATTTTTGAAGGTAAAAACAAAGATTATGAATTTTTTTTATTTTCTTCCATTGTTAGTCATTTTTTTATTTTCTTATCATGTTTTACAGGCTAAGGGGATGTTGTTGAAGATAGCGAAGAGAGGATTGTGAATAAAAATAATATGAAGATGGGGAGAACTGATGAAAGGGTTGTCACTATTATGGACATAGTGGATATGTTGTTGTGCGATGCTTGAATGTAAAAATAAAGATTATAAAAATTTATTTTTTATTTTCTTTTGGTGTTAGCAATTTTTTTCATTTTCTTATCATGTTTAGAGAGGATGAAGGGAAATGAAATAGTTAAACAATTTTTTTGTATTATTTTCTACTACAATTAGATGTAGATATAAAAATTAATTGTTGTTAGTTTATATTTTCTATTTCCACCCATGTTTTAGCACGGGCTTTTATTACTAGTTATAACCAATGGCAGAACCAGGAAGGGACCAGGGACCAGGGACGCCTTTTTAGTTTGTTTCACTCCTCTAAAATACTCTTTAGTTTGTTTTGCTCCCTCTCTAAAATGCATTTAGTTTGTTTTGCTCCCCCGACCAAAATCCTGGCTCCGCTGCTGATTATGACGGACATAACATTATATCGCGTTATTACGGATCAATTTAAACAATTGGTTAAAAAATGGCCGTTATAACAAAAATAATAGATGTTATAACAGATTCGGAACTCCCTCGTTATGTTATGTACTGTTTCAACAACGGTTGTTGTTTGGGTTGTAAAGAAATTAATGACCGCTATTTTTCTGAAAATTTTGTTAACAAAATCCATTACTTTCTGTTATAAATTTTATTAAAAATTTGAATTTAACACCATTTTTTGACATTATGATTGACCAATTTAAACCATAACTTTAAAAACTACCTTTATAATGAAAATAATGGCCCTTATAACAGATTCAGACCTCCCCCATTACGTTATGTAGTACTGTTTTAACACTAAGAAAATAAAGGTCGCTATTTTTCTGTTATAACGAAAATAATGACTTAATTTCTGAAAAAAATTTTGTTAAAATAAATCCATTATTTCTGTTATTTTTTCGGAGTTTTTCATTTTTCTGTTATAAATTTTATAGAAAATTTGAATTTTAGTGCCATTTTTTGTTATTTTCCCATTTGTGCCCCTGCTCATTACAATCCGTTATAATGGCTGTATAACGGAAAAAACAGTAACGCCCCCCATCCATTATACCGTTATAACGGCCTCGCAATTTGTATGTGGGTAAATCAAAAAGACAGATAAAGATAAAGAAAAGCAAGCGAGAGTAGAGACAGAGACGGAGAGGGTGAGGAAAAAAGGTCGTTAAAAATAAAAGCGAGTGAATGAAACGCGTGGATGGAAATGGAATTTGAACAACGACGGAAAGACAGGTCTGGAAGAGACGTGTCGACCTCGAACCAGACAAGACCCCATTGGAGGCCGCTCAGTCCCCCGTACGAGAGAAATGCGCGGGACCTGTCAACTTCACGTATCTATCTTACAATCTTACCAAGCCTCTTGATTGGTTTTCTTCTACCACGTGGCGTAAAGCCCGCGTGCTTGTATCGTTGACCGCCGAAGTTTGACTATTCGACAGCTAACCGAATCTAGCATGCGATCCGTGTAATCAATGCTGTCGTTACTACTGGTCACACCTGATTTTTCTGTGTCATGCTCTTTTATCCTCTTCTGGTTTTACTTCTTTTTATTGACGTTATTGCCCCCTCCCTTCTTTCTTTATTTCAATCATACCACGCTTTTATTTGACCATTGGATGTTCTTCCTAGTTACACAATCGTGTGGTGGGATCACCATCAGTGATCTCGACCTAGGGACGACGGTGACATTGTTTAACTACGTGGCACATTTTCTTTTGCCCATTGACCAATGAATGGGTCAATTATAGAGGGATCACCATGTGGTCAAGAAGAAAAAAAATTAAACTTGAATCCAAAGGCCAGAAATTATCCATTAGGTTGAATGTTGGAGTGTAGGTCCAACAAGCCTGACTGGCTAAACCCAACCGAGGGATGGGCTTGGGCTGGTGTTTCCCGACATTGAGTTGGGCTCGAGCTGGGATTTCAGAGCGACCTAAAGTCGGTCTCGCTCCCAACCAATATATTTGTGAAAAGAAGATAAAAGGAGTTCTTGTTTAGATGAAACATTGCGGTTCGGTTCAACTAACACCGCTTCCAAATTCATCGCCCCACAATTTGATACGTTGGATTAAGGTAGGCTTAAGCAAGGTTTGAAAGGGGCTGTTATAACGGACTGGGGGCGTTACCATTTTTTCCGATATAACTAATTGTAACACGGAAAATAACAGAAAAAATGGCACTGAAATTCAAATTTCAAAATTTGAAAAACAAATAAGGGTAAAATAATGGAAATAATGGCCGTTTTTTCACATTTTTTATCCAGAAAATAACGGTCGTTATTTTTGTTATAATGGAAAATAGTGGCCATTATGTTTTGAGCGTTTTAATGGTATATAACATAACGGGGGAGGTCCGAATCCATTATAACGGCTGTTATTTAACCCATGGGCTTAAGTAGCATTTAGATTTGAAAATCCGAAATGTGACTCTCCATACTGCCATACCCAGAGACACCATCTCAGGCGGTTTGGTTATTGACCACTCCTCCCTCGGGCCTCAAAAAGTAAAAATTTATGGTCCAGGGACTATCTAGGCGAGGTACATAGTTTGGTTGGTCAATGTTGGTAAGCATTAGGCCCATACATTAGGTAGTCCAAGGCAGTCCTATAAAAAAAATAATTGTGGGTTGGGTCCACAGATTGGGTTATGCTTATATGGCTGGACCAGGCTACAAGTTGACCAGTCCAAATGAGTATGGACCAGGCTGATCCCATAGATTGTGCAGTCCACATGGGCATGTATTGGGCCTCTAATTTGAGTGTCTCTGATGTATACAACTTGGGCCCCTAGGTCAGATTCGACCTATAAGCCTGGCATCATAACATGCCTATAAACTAAGTTGCTTAAATTGGTATGGGCTATGCCTGTAGGTTGGGTCGCCCATATAAACATGAGCTGGACCCACAATTTTTGTGGTCCATAAAGGTAAAAATAGGCCCACAATTCGTACATTTCATCCTGTATTAATTGGGCCCAGAATTTGGGCACTACAAATGGTATAATTGTTGAAATTATAGAGATATTGGGACCACGAACACACATTCAATGGATGTAGAACAAAATGATATTTTTGTATTGAGTCAATATATAAGTGTGGATGGGTCCCAAAAGATAGATGGACCAAGTAAGCATGGACAACTGGGCCCACATGATATGTGGTCCAAATTAGCATGGACCAGTGTGGGCCCACAAATCTGGTAGTCTAGTTGTTTAAAATGGCCCAAATATGTATAGGCTGAGCCTATATATGTGCCGATGGTCCATATAAGGATGGAGTGGGCCCATTGGTTGGGCCTCTAGATAAACATGAACCAGTCCCATGGGTTGGTTTTCCACATCGGTATAAAGGTTATAAGATAAAATGCAAAAAATCATGATCTTGCTGATAATGTAAAGGTCAAGAGCACCTGATTTGCGATCTCTGTGGATTATGAGATGCAACGAGGAATCACGCGATATATAATAGGCAAATCGCGTCGGTTTTATAAAAAAACTGACGCGAAATGTTTTGCCTATCAGACCGCGTCGTTTTTTTTTTTATAAAAACCGGCACAGTATAGAAATTCTAGACTGCCCATTTCACTGGCTGTATAGATGTTTGGCCCATCCCTAAGTGAACCTAAAAACTAAAATTCATCCAAATAGTAATTTCTATCAGTTGGATATAGAATCATTTCCATGGTTTGTTTTTAACCATAGATTTTGAGCATTAAGATCCAAAGGTTAGAAATTACTAATCAGGCTAATTTTTGTTATGTATGTTTACTTAGGGATCTTCCAAACCTCCGTATGGTCATTGGCCGCTAATATGTGGTTCGTCATCAATGTTGATGATGGAGACCATCTTGAGAGTCGTGTGCTCGGCCGTGGATTTCGTGACTCCATCGGAGGTTGATAGTGCTAATTTGGCATTCATTTTTTTTCACTTTTTGCCAAAGCTCATCCACCGTTGGATTTGTGAAATCGGCTGAGCACACAACTCCCGTGAGGGGTCAGAAAAAGGGGGTCCTCGGAGCCTGATCCTATATATATCTATATAACAAGTGATAGTGGTTGTCTTATACCCCCTCGTATCTTATCTGGTTTCAATAAAGAGTGGTTGAGATCCACTATGTTTTATATCAATGGCTGAGATTAACCCCAACTCGATTTTGACAAATGCTTTGTCGGGGAGTGCCGTGGGCACGAGCCACCTACTAGTATATATATAAGCTAAACTAATGACCCAAGGGAGAACAGCATCCATTTCACTGTTATATTCCGGCATTTCTAGAGTTAAGTAGTTTATAAGTTGAGAAATCTTAGACCGCCATTTCACGGTCTACTTGAACTCCACCTTTGATAGGATCAAAAGTTTATGTAAGTGCTTATGGAGATCATCCATTCATCCTCACGTAAGCAACTCTGAACTCATACTATCTGGGCCTCATGATTGCTCGTCATTTAGTGTGTCAAGTTATCCCGACCCATGTAGAGATAGTCGGGCTATTTGACACGCCTAATTTGGCAAGCATATGTGAGGCCCACATGGACATAAAGATGGAAGGTTTCCTGACTGATTTTCTTGTGCACATGATTTACCATTTCTAGTTAAAATAGCTGACTGTTATATTTTTGGGCTATGGTCTATCCTAGGGCTGCGACTTGGGCGGGCTCAACCCGAGCCCGACAGATTGAACCCGACGTTAGGATTGGGTTGGGTTAGTGTTACAACTTTGATTGTGCACACTCTTAAGAAGAGAATACAATAATGTATCTCTTAAATATGATATAATGTGGATGCAACAATGTTCTCCCTAGACAACAAAGTGTATATGTAACAAAGTGAAAGTGAGTGTAACTAGGGATGTCAAGTTGTAGTTAGTTTTAAAATCATGGGTTTCCCATGGTCGAACCACAAGGATTGGGAGTGAATGACTAGTGCAAGTGTTACTACAAGTGGAAAGAGAAAAAATGGAAATAAGAGTAGTGTGTGATGTGTAGTGAATGGATGCTATGAAATGAGAGAGAAAGTGTGCAAATGGTTGAATGTACCACCAATGGTGGGCAAATTTTTTGAGGAGAAAAACTACAAGAGAAGAAGAGTGCTAGGGCATTAAGATTTGGCCTAGACCCTTCCCCTTTGCTCCTTAATAAGTGTAGTCAAAGAAGAGAAGAAACAACTAAAGAGTTGCTCTCCCACCAAAGATAAAGAAATGAATCACAAAGATGAAGTAAAGAAAATGATATTCCCACTAAGGCATTTTTAGATAATAAAATCAAAACTAGAGCATTCTAGTATGTGAGTGCAAATATGTGAGTTCCTAAGTATCTATAATGCAAGACATAATAGATCAAAAGAAATCACAAAAAGACTCACAAGAACAAGTAAAAGAAATACCTCAAATCTTCATTAATGTTTTGATGTCCAACTATGAAGTATACATGACATACAACATGAAGGGATACAAAACAAATTCATTAAAGTATTGGAAAAATCTCTACAATGAAGCTCTCATAAACATGGATCTACACTCAATAAGTCACAAAAGGGAGATGAAAAATGCCTCCTCTCTAGCCCTAGCTAAGGGTCTAGCCAACCATGGTGTGGATGGCCATGGAAACTAAGTAAAGAAAAGAAAATAAGAAAGAGGAGAGAATGGACTTGCTTGAGATTCTTGGGCTCTCTAAAATAGACTCACTAGAGAAAATGAAGAAGACCCTCTCATAAGCTCAAAGTGAGCTTATATAGAAGATGGAAAGTGATGAGGTGGAAGGTGATGTGGAGGAGTGATAGGTGGAGATGAGAGGTGGAGATGAGGTGGAAAGTGGTCAAAGGAGAGCTCATTCTTGTTACCAAAATGGTGTAAGTGATTCAAATATAATCAAAAGAGTGTCCAAGGTCAAGCTCAAAATGAGGGGGTACACATGGGAGAATGAGATGTGTAAGAAGTGTAAGAGGGTAGGTGGAAAACAAGCTAGAAAGAGGCATGTTATGGGCTTGAGAAAAGACAAGGCCTATTCTTTACCACATTGAGCATTCTCCTTCTTGACTTGTCCTTTTCACCCATGTGAAGGCTCCATGTGGCTTTGATGGCTTGAGAATCCTCTAGAAGGCTCCAATGGCTTGGAATGGCTCCATAAAGGTGTGATGGCTTCAATGGCTCTCATGGCTTGAACAAGTGACTTCATGGCTTGAAAATTTATGATAAGCCTCTTAAGAGACTCCAATGGCTTGCACAAAAGTCTCTCATGCGACGAATGCCCTATATGTATCAAATATGCACGTAATGAGGGTCTAAATTAGATAAGTTGTGCATGAGACACCTAAGATGCATTTTACATTAAAATGTAAAGTTATAAGCTCATGAAACTCGATAATGCCCAAAAGTTAAAACGGATAATAAGCACAAAATGAGCATTATCAGTTAGCCTTTTCAGAACTTGAGTTGGGCTCAGGCTGGATTTTTGGTAACCCGATCAAATTGGGTTGGGCTACGGTTGAGGCTCAGCCCAACCAGACCCAACCCGAATCCAACATACATATGTATTAGTATACCCACAAACATCCACACTACCCTTTGGCAAATGGAGCAACCCATAGATATTTGTCCTTAGCAAATTACAACCCTTGTGTGAGATTACAAAATGCACTTGAAACTATATTTTGGCATTTTATATGATCGATTAATATTAAAAATATTATGTTTTCTTTGACGATTATTTTTTATTATTTCTTTAGGCCGTGTTTGATTGCACGAAAATTTTTATGAGAAAATACATCTGGGATATGCTTTAAATGGTTGATTGATTGCAATTGAGAACACATATTTCAATCATGTGAGAAAATAAAGGTGTATTTTCAGGTGGAAATGAATTCTCACCTATCTGGATGGGATATGAATTCCAGGCTTAGTAGGAAAAATTATCTCGATTTAAATGGCTTGTTAGGAAAATTATATAGATTTATACTAGCTATCTAACAATAGACAGTTGTGTTTTCCTAAGGAAATGCAATTTTCCCACTTGGTAATCAAACACGGCCTTAATAATTTTTATCAAGCATTTGAATTAATGAACTTTTCTCTTATTATAAAAATATATTAATTTTTTCATGGGATATTTGAAATGAACCTATTATTTAATGGTTAGCATAACAGTTATTGTATTGACCAATAAATTATTTTATTATGAAATTTTTTTAACAATCTTTCCAACCAATAAATTAAGAAATTGACCAACCCAACCAACCTGATAGGGTTGGGCTGGGTTGAAAAACCTAGGCCCGACCTTGAGTTGGGTTGGGTTAGGGTTAATAGCCTTTAAGGTTGGGTTGGACTAGGTTTGGCCCCCAACTCGACCCAACTCGTCCAAGTTGCAGCCCTAGTCTATCCATCCAAAATAGGGTTACTGGTCGAAGATTTTGCATAAAAGTTAGTTGGCATTACTGTTATGACTGTTATAACGGGTCAAATAATGATAAACTTCTAATTTTTTAATTCAATTTTCAGCTTAAAAATCATTATAAAGATTATTATTTTCATTACGAACGATGTATATAGCATTAAATACCCTATAACGTAATAGGGTTAGAGATTTATCGTTAATGGCCATTATGCTGTAATAACCCATTTTTTTTTTTAAACCATGCTCATAAAATTCAAAGGGTAGGTAGGACCCATTGCTGGATTCCTTGTGCTTCAAGCTTTTGTTTATGATGTGTGAACTTATTATTAATTTCGGTGAAATTCTTGAAATTAATCACTAATCAGGCTGATTTTTTGCATGTAGGTCAACATAGGGATGGGCTAAACATCGATATGGTCATTGATCTCTAAGTGTGTGCCACGTGTAAGGTGCACGTGCATTGCGCGTGGCATTCCCCTAGTATCAAATAACTTAAATATGAGATAGGTGAGTGTGTGAGTATGTATTAGGTCAAAAGACTCAAATGGTCTATTTATTATATCTTTTTTGTTTATTAAAAATTAGTTATTGAAAAAGTAATTTTCATGTATGAAAATAAAATTTTCCCACAAAAGCTTAAATGCCGTAAAAAAAATTTCAGGAGAGAGGTGCTAAAATATTTTCCCGCATTGGCGGGCAAATTGGTGGCCCCCAAGAAAACGTTTTCAAGCACAAATGCACGGCCAAACGTGGGTACTCCAAAATGGGGGTCCCCCGAGCCCGACCCATATCTAAATGACTATTTTACATTTTGCATCCGTTCTCTTGAATCCAACGACCCATAACTCAATCAGATGGCTCGCTGTTAAGCGTGGGATAGCACGGCCCATAGTCTTTACATCCCCATCAGATAGGTGTCAATGGGTCGGTTCCAATTTGTTTCCTAGTACCCAGAACTGGAACCGACGTTGTTAGTTCTTATCAATTCCAGTTCTCAAAATGATGGATCCGGAACCAAAACGAACCGTTCCCATTACGGATACATAACTTCCAATCTTCGTGACAAATTTACCACTTTATTTATATATTTAGGATTATATTCATATATCAATTCCGGTTCGGTTAAGGTCCCTGACGCAGTTCCAATATCCAATTACCCAGAATTGGAACAGTTCTTATTTGATCGGTTCCAGTTCTTATTTGATCGGTTCCCAAAAATACAAAATGGGAACCAGGGTTTTCGGCTAGGGTTAAACGGTGGTACAAATTGACACCCCTACCATCACATGCAGTTTATGGAGACGAGGGAGATCAAGTCCCGTGCACCACATATTTTCAAGTAAAACTTCTATCACAGCGATCTGACAGATGCTTCTGTCACAATGCAAAACACAGGCCACGTGGCACTCTCTTAGTGAACGTTGACTTATGGATGTTTGGCCAGTCCCTCGGTGGACCTATAAACCAAAAGCAGCCTGATTAGTGATTTCTAAGCGATTCGATGAAGTTATTTTCATGGGTTGATTTCAACGGTAAGAATTCGAGCATTATTGAGCGTTATTTGGGTGCAAAAATCCAAAGGTTGTAGATCACTCGACAGGCGGATTTTTGGTTTATAGGTCCATCGAGGGACTGGCCAAACATCCATACGGTCAGCGTCCATTAAGAGTGTTCCACGTGGCCTTCGTTTTGCATTGTGACAGGAGCATCTGTCGGAACTCTTTGATCGACGTTGTACTCCATATTTTCCCTCACGAAATCGATTTGGGGCCTTGGGCCTCAACCTCAAGTCGGACAAATTTAGTACGCAAATATTTACATACTTAAGAGTATGTAAACGTTGTTAATACGGTTGGATGTCCCTTGAAATGTGTGTTATTTCAATGTTTTCAAAATAAAATTTATAAATTAAAAACACGTTTTTCAATGAGCATTCAATGATGGATATAATGTTTACATACTTTTAAGTATGGAAATGGTTGCAGACTGGACTGAAACACCTGTAACGTTCTCCAACTTTCTGGACAAATCTCTGTCTCCAATCAAAATCTCTTCTTCTGCAACCAGACCATGAACTCTCTTCCATCTCAGTGCATTCTACAGCAGCTCCAATGGCGTCTGTGGTCCTCACTTCTTCTTCTTCGTTGTGGGCTCTCAAGAAGAACCCAACTTCCATGGCTTCTCCTCTTCCCAAACACCCACTTGGGAAACAGACCCACCTCTCGTTTTCTCTCTCTTTCAAGCCCAATTCAAAAAAACGGCTCAGATTCTCTGCGAAAGATGAGCAAGAGAACGAACCCTCTTCTTCATCCTCTGTTGCGATAGTTTCCGAGAAGCCGAGCAGCGAGGAAACCCAGAAGAGTGAGTCCTCTGTAGAGGAGACTCAATTGAGCAAAGAAGGTAAATTGGAAGAGCAGGAATTGGACTGGAAGACGGATGAAGAGTTCAAGAATTTTATGGGAAACCCATCGATTGAGGCGGCGATAAAGCTTGAGAAGAAGAGAGCCGATCGGAAGCTCAAGGAGCTCGACAGAGAAACGAGTAGTAACCCAATTGTGGGATTCTTCAATAGAGTAGTTCGTGACAGTTTGACGAGAGAGAAAGAAAGGTTGGAGAAAGCAGAGGAGGCTTTTAAAGCTCTTGATCTTAACAAGGTGAGTTTTCTCTCATATTACTATTAATTTGAATGAACTTTGCTACTCTTTATGCAATTTCTGTTGTAATTATCTGTGTCGAAAGGGAGAAAAAGATAGAAAAATTTGGTATTTCTTGTTAATCTATAAATGTTCATTATTGCAGTTAAAGAGCTGTTTTGGGTTTGACACATTCTTCGCCACCGGTGTTCGGAGATTTGGAGATGGAGGGATTTTTATTGGAAATTTGAGAAGACCCATTGAAGAAGTCATACCCAAATTGGAGAAAAAGCTCTCCGAAACAGCAGGCAGGGAAGTTGTCTTATGGTTAATGGAGGAGAAAACAGATGACATAACAAAGCAGGTAATTAAAGACAAACCAATCACTTCTGTTGTTTTAGCCATTGTTGCACCTAGAATTTCACGCTGGAATTTCATTGGGGAAAAATTGGTGGGATATTTTCATTAGAGAATTCTACTGATTGAGGTAATATAGTTATTGGCATTATGCTAACTTTCGGCTAGATTGTTATCTCAATGAGTACACTAAAGTGTGTCCTTGACTCATTACAAGATTTCTGGCCTGCCTATGCATCAATCTAGCAAATCACCTCTTGAATGGATCCTGACCTAGAAATCATATTGATTTGCTATCTCAGCTTTCCTTGGGAGGCTGAAAATAAGTGGTTTAACAGTTAGATTTAAGAATCCTGGGATCATCCAATTTATGACTTTTTGTTATTTTGGGTACATAAGGTCCTGAAATCGAATTTCCAAAAGAAACAACAAAACAAATAACCAGAAATAGAGAAGATCATAAAAAACTGTAGAATCTCCAAAGCATTTTATCTTTAGAATCTGAAAGTAAAAGAAAGGAAGAAAAGAACTTGTTGGTTTGTAGATTGAGGCACGAGTGATGCTCGCTGCCCTAAAGGTGAAATTTGCCTGCTGTGTGTGTGTGTGCGTGTGTGTTGTAATTGATGTATATATATATTGAAGGATAAACATGCAATCTTTCAGGTTTGTATGGTGCAACCCAAAGCAGAAATGGACCTCCAATTTGAATCTACCAAGTTGAGCACTCCTTGGGGTTATGTCAGTGCAATAGTCTTATGCGTTGCAACGTTCGGGACGATAGCTTTGATGAGTGGTTTCTTCCTTAAGCCTGATGCCACATTTGATGACTATCTAGCTGATGTTGTTCCTCTCTTTGGTGGCTTCCTTTCCATTTTGGGAGTTTCTGAGGTATGTTCTCATTTTATTGTCTATCAAATCATCATAAATTCCGTTCTCGGATCCCTAGCTCTCTATATTTAAATTGATGATTTGGTTTGGAAAACTTATAAAAAAAAAATGATTTGGTTTGGAAATACTGTTGGAGCTTGAAACACTACAAGAAAATTTTGCTTGCTATAAGAAATACTTGGAAGTGAAAATGGTTTGGAAAATCTGAGAAGTGGCCATATCTTTATGATAATATTATAAATTTTAGGACATATGCTAATGTTACATATTAAAATTTAATTCATTGACAAGGCCTTAAACATATACAATGTCTCTCGCACATACACGAATTAATCCTTTTATCTTAATATATAAACATTGGTGTGTGACATATACTATTGTAATGCTTGCTACATCAAAGTTTCTACGCATGCATATGGTGGCTTCCACTGTATTGAAATCCTTCATTAGACTTGTTAGATTGAACTGAAGATTTTGAGGATCTTCGAAGAGGGTTAAAGGCACTGATTCTAGAGACGTGATGCATTTTCTCAAGATGATGTTGGGTGGAATTTTGTGAGTAAAAAAGTTTTCATTAGCTTAAGTTAGCATAAGATTATTTTTAATGTATCAAGTGTTGTGTTTATGTGTTTAAGTGGCATTTGGTTGCACATTATTTAGAGTCGATGTTTTAAAAGGCGACTGAGGCTTGCACCTTGAGGCTCTCCTCTATGTGAGGCTTCACCGAAACGCCCTGAGGCTTCTTAAAAAAGCGTAAAAGCTCATGAGGCATACGCCTCATCCAATGAGGCTTTAAAAAAGGCTTGTGCCTCAAGCCTTTTACTTTTTTAACGCCTTGTGTTAGAGGCATAAGCCTGGATACGTTGGTGGTGGTGACTTTAGGTTGTCGCACCTTATAATCAGTCGTTCTATGTTAAATAACATCGACAGAACATCTTTTTTGCCATATGAATTAAATATCTGCTTTTTCATTTGCTTTTCTAATTTTTTTTTTTTTTGAATTTATCATGTTATCTATTATTTACTTGCTTTTGTAATCGTTTAAAAAGGCATGCTCACGAGGCTTGCGGCCCACGCCTTGTGGTTTACGCTTCATCTTTTAGGACATTGAAGCATCTCGCCCTATGCCTCTGCATTTGAAAATATTGGATTAGAGACTACATGTACAACTCCTTACATATATAAGAGTTAGGGTTTAGATATATGTATTCCAGTTGTTCAATGCTAAGTTTATCATTACTTCACAAGTATTTGGCGTGTTTCTAGGTACTGCTACTCTTGTGTATTCAAGGTCCATTTCTTCTATATCTTGCAGATTACCACAAGGATAACAGCAGCTCGCTATGGTGTTAAACTCAGCCCATCTTTTCTTATTCCATCCAATTGGACAGGATGCTTAGGGGTTATAAATAATTATGAATCGCTACTGCCTAATAAGAAGGCTCTTTTTGATATTCCTGTGGCACGCACAGCTAGTGCATATTTAACATCACTAGTCCTTGCGGTAGCAGCTTTCGTGGCTGATGGCAGCTTTAATGGAGGTGACAATGCTCTGTAAGTCTGCTACAATGCCCTCTCTGAAATTACAGTCTGTTAATGCAAAGTCAGCTTGTCTAACTACATTTTCAAGTGACTCGGAATCAACCTAGATGGGTATGAAACTCTGACTTTGGCAAGTTAACTCAGTGACTAGAACATATAATAAATGCAAAGAAAATTATTATTTTTAAGGAATTGGTTGGAAAAAAAAATTCTTTTTTTAAACATTTGTTGGGTTTAGAGAATGGGCGAAGTCACGAGTTGACTCTCTGAGTTACCCAACTACATTTTGAAGTGCAAGGTTCTCTGACACTTACTGCAACACTTTGTTTTCTTCGCAGGTATATAAGGCCTCAATTCTTTTATAACAACCCCTTGCTTTCTTTCATTCAATTTGTGATTGGACCGTACTCTGATGATCTTGGGAATGTGTTACCTTATGCAGTAGAAGGGGTGGGGGTACCTGTTGACCCCCTTGCCTTTGCTGGACTCTTGGGTGAGTTTCTTTAACCTTTAATTTTGGTTAATTCCCAAAAGAGACAAAGATGAGAAATGAAGATATAGCCTACCATACATGTGATGTGCGTGCTCATCAATCTTTCTCCAATCAATGGCCATGGTATGTGGCCTAAAAGCTTGTCAACCAGATTACCCTAAATTTTTAGCCTGTCTGATATATGAATAAAATTTCCTCTTGTCTATGTACTGTTAGTCCATTACTTTATTAACTGCTTAAAAGTAGGCAATTGTGTCGAACAAAGTAGGAAGTCCAGATCATTAACGTGAGAAAGCCACTATGCTGAAAGCACATGATCACTGAAAAATAGATGGATAAGGCTTATCACATTGTGCCTCTACAAATGTGCAGTATGGGCTCATCTAATGATCTTTGAACCAAGGGTTTATAACCAATTCTAGGTATCTTATATTGAGTCTGGATTAACCAAACTGTGCAGGAATGGTAGTGACGTCATTGAACCTATTGCCATGTGGAAGACTTGAAGGAGGTAGAATAGCTCAAGCTTTGTTTGGAAGAAACATTGCAACACTGCTATCTTTTGGCACATCACTGCTGCTGGGCATTGGCGGCCTGAGTGGCAGCGTCCTTTGTCTGGCATGGGGGTTATTTGCAACCTTCTTCCGAGGTGGAGAAGAAATACCTGCGAAGGATGAGATCACCCCATTGGGAGATGACAGGTATTCATGGGGGTTCGTCCTTGCAATCATTTGTTTCCTCACTCTGTTCCCCAATGGCGGAGGTACATTCTCCAGCTCATTCCTCAGTCCACCATTTTTCAGGGGGGAGCTGTAAATATCTGTACTTGTATTGCCATGTATATTATCTTACTGTGTCAGTAAATTCATAGCTGCATTATGCAAGTCTCAACTGATCCAAAGCCTCCACAAAATTTCCTTTATAGGTTACAAGATAACTTTAGGTTCCAATCCTAGAGGGGCACCTAGGAAGTGGTCTTGCCCTACTAATAGTGATTATATGAGCACGAATAATAAGATTTTGTGATGTGTTTGGCTGCAGGATAAAGGTGAAAAACTTGTGGCTAAGCAGCCTGACTTCCCAACAAAGGGTCATGTTAAACTCAGCCTGGTTTACTTTGAATGTGGGTTTGGGCAGGTATAGGGGTACATGTCATACAAAGGAAGATCATAGGAAACACCTAACATTGACCCTCCAAAGGGAAGTTCTTTCTATGGGAGGAGTATGATCTTGTCGCGATATGTACCACGTATACCTCCATAGGGCAGGTATAGGGATTCATGTTACCCAAAGGGAAGGTCATAGGAAACACCTTCCTACTTATCAAAAGAAAAAACAAATAGAAACACCTTCCTCCATGGGAAGATTTTTGGTTGAATGTCATCTAGTCACTTTCTAAGTCTTAACCTAGAAAAATGTGCAAAAAACCTGTGTAATGTATTAAACGCCCATACCAAGCAGTCTGGAAACGGACAACTGCTCCCAACCTTGCAGAGCAGGCTAAGTCCGCCAGGCGGATTGCTGTCTTGGCCATTTGATGCCCCTATGGAGGTTGTTTTCTTCCTCCATTCTTGATGTTGTCGCAAACGGTCCTGGTTTATGTATCAGTGAACAAGAATATTAAAACAAAGAAAGAGAAATAGTGCTGCAAATTATATTAACTAAAACTAAGAAAATAACAACAAAATAGAGAAGTGTCTGTAATGTAGAACTTCTGTAGTTGAACAGTCCGGTACAGAAACTGTAAAGAGAGATCAGATGAACTTATCGATTTAAAGCAAGGTTGAGGCACGTGTTGTGTTCTAAAGCAGATTTCGTTGTTGCACTTCATGAGTGTTGCTGACAGTTGATCGACGAGTGCTCCTAGGATTCAACAACCTACTGTTAGTAGGCATCATTCCAAACCTCCAGTAATATGAACTCACAGTGGATAGTATGCTCAAATATAAACGGAAAAAATCTCTTGTAAACTCAAAATATGATCCTATATTTCTGCAAGTTGCAGAGATGCAGCACAATAGAAGAAGAAAGAAGAGCAGTGATGATTAGAATTTGAAAGTTCGTAAAATGGTAATTGTGTATTGAGCCTCATCTCTTCGTCTCTTTATATAGAGGTTGGAAGAGAGCCGTTTGAGCCTTTGTAAAGAGCCCAAATGGTAGCAAAATAAATGCAAAGTTGCAAAAACATTTTTAGAATGATTGTTGACAAGAGCCCAAATGGTAGCAAAATAAATGCAAAGTTGCAAAAACATTTTTAGAATCATTATTGACAAGAGCACAAAAAACATGTGTGAGAAAACCAACAGTAAAAAATAAATGCTTAGGCTTTAAGCCTAGTTTCAAGTCCCAGTTCAAGTCCAAGACCAAGACCCGACCCAGCATGACTCGGCTTGACGCATAGGATGCTGGGAAGCCATTAGTTCCCAATCTCTTCATATATATAGGCAAACCCAAAAGTCCTCAAAAGTAATGTGGGATTAAAGATATGAAGAGAAAGCAAAAAACCCACCAAAGATTTTTTTAAAATTTTTTTTATTCAAAAGTTATTAAAGTTTGGCTCCATATTTGAAAATTTTGAATCTCAAAAGGGTTTCTACCTTCTTACTACTTTTAAGAGACTGGGTCTTTTAGGTCTTGGGTTCAATATCTATTAGCCTCAAGACCAAAATAGATTTTAAAACAAGCTTTAATAAAATCACAATCTCCCACATAAATAAAAAATTTAAAGCTGTGAGTAAATTAGAATTATTGTGCATGGGCAAAAAAGACGCCTTTAAGACTTGAACCTTTACTTAGTATAAGCCTATCGGGTTTATTAGTTGTTAACTTGATGTTTTGAACTACCCCAATTTATCATGTAAACTAAGAGAACAGACTACACACACGACATTTCATGTCCACTGTATAGTTCTTACGGTTTTGCTCATTTAGGCCATGAGTTTAATCCTAATATTCATGAGTGCTCTAGAGAATAAGCCTTAATTCTTATAAAAAGTGGACTCACTTTCACACTCAAATACGTGATCTATAAAGAATGCCCTCACCATAACGAAAATAACATAATTTTGGCCAGTTTGATTGTTGTACTTGCATGAAAAATGCAAGTTTTGACAATAAGAGTAAAATTATCCAAAAATGAGCCCAAAATATTGTTTTAGCCATTTTGAAAAGTTATTGACATTCTAATCATAAACGGTGATTTTATTAATTATTTAAGAAATTTCCCTATAATCGTTACTATTAATATTAAAAGGATAAAATGGTTGCTAAATAAGCACGTGAAATGATGCTTTTGTCCATGTGATTTTAATAAACCAATTTACTTGACATGGGTAATTTGGTAAAACTTTCTCATTTATAGATATTCACGTAAGGGTGCATGACCCAAGAAGGTCATAACATCGTTATGGACAGTTAGCCTCGACTCCAAGAGGTTTCAGGGTCCATTTCATTTTGTAATCTAGTAACCCTACCATAGTTTTTAGCAATGTATTTAAATGCAAAGGTATGGGGCGAGAAATTTCAATGGCCTAAAGTGTGACGTGTAAGATCAAGACATAGGGCGTAAGCCTTATGAGCATGCCTTTTTAAATGAATGCTAAAGATAAGAAAATAAAGAACTAATGGAATAACTCAATAAAAAAAGATAAATTTAAAATTTGTAGAAAAATGATATTTTTATTGAACTTAGAATAGCTTTTTATTTTTCAACTATGATTTAAGGAAAAAAATAAAATAAAATAAATTGAAAATTTTAAGGTATGGTTGCCCCCACCATCATATGTATATGAGGGAAGCATAACTTTGATACAAAGCTTTAAAAAAGGTGTACATGTGTGAGGTGTAAGTCTTTCTTAAAACCTTAGTGGATGATGTGTACGCTCCAGAAGTTTTTAGGTTTTCTTACACTTCCGGGTGTTTTAGAAAGCATCCCGAAGTGAGTTTCAAGGCTTAAGCCTCAAATGCACGCCTTTTAAAACATTGGTTTTTATGTTCAAAAGTTTATTAGATAAATGAGCGCCTGCCAATGCGATAAAATCGTCGATCCAACATCATGTAAGTATTTCTAAAGTAATGGTGGGTAGCAAGATTTGAAACCCCAAACTCCACCTCACATAGGCATGCATAGCACTTTTCTAGATGCAAACAGTGTTAGTGAACTCCTAAAAAAATTAGAAATTCACTTGCACAAGTGTGAGTGCATAGTTTTGCACAACCATCTTGGCTGACTATATGCCATGTCCTATTTGATAGAAGGCGTGAAAATGGAGGAATAATAGACTTAAGGGGGTCCAGCCTAAATTCATAGCCGAGCAAATCCAACGAACTTGTGATGTATCGTGATTGAGTTGACATGATTCTTGAGAGAGAACATTTGACATATAGTTCATGAGGGTTGTCCTTCTAAGGTCTGTCCTGACATGATTCCCGAGGCCAACCTTCTGTGGACATCTTTAACATGTTTCTCGAGATACTGTGATAAAGCAACAATCGGGGTTGCCACCCACGCGTGACAATTA
The DNA here is from genome assembly GCA_035048495.1 of Euptelea pleiosperma. Taxonomy (NCBI): domain Eukaryota; kingdom Viridiplantae; phylum Streptophyta; class Magnoliopsida; order Ranunculales; family Eupteleaceae; genus Euptelea; species Euptelea pleiosperma. The sequence goes on from CM068552.1 coordinate 15,385,551, forward strand.
AAGGCTCACAACTTTAAAGGCAAAAACCTTCCCAAATTTAATGCCTCTTAATTCTAAAAGTAAAACTTGGGTTGGAGTACGCCCTTCACAGTTTAGGTTGTGCAGCACACCAACGTCCCTCGTCATATGGATGTTTGTCACATCCGTAGGTGGACCTATATACTAAAAATTAGGCTAATTATTGATTTTAAACCTTTGGATTTGAGTACCCCAAATAATGCTCAAAATTTATGATTAAAAATCAACCCATGAAACTGACTCCAATCAAATCCTTAAAAATCACTAATCAGGCTGATTTTTTTTGCATGTAGGTCCACCTAGGGATGGGCCAAATATCAATACGGTCAGTAATCTCTAAAAGTGTGCCATGTGTAAAGTGCTGACACATGTAAGGTGTCACGCCCCGATTTCGACTACACAAATCCCGAGGTGTGTGCCGCCCGTCCTGAATCTAACGCTTGAATTCAAGATGCGCAAGGCAAAACTCGTCCACACATCTAATCAGAGTTGCGAAAATCAGAGTAAATTTTTTATTTTTTTCAAAACAACGGAAGCTCGAACTTACTAGACTTGCGATTTTGCTTGGACTACCAAATTGTATTAATCAATTATAATACAAGATATAAATTACAACTATCCTGCATGCTATCATGATATTACATAATAGAGAGATGTTTAAGATTCAATGATATAATATAAATACGAACAAAAAATTCAAACATTCTAATGATGACAACCTACCAACTATACTACCAATATCATCCGCTCTACTGCATTTGATTCCCTTTCCACCATCAATCTAAATGATTCTTCAATTCTTCTCAGTCTTTCGATTCTTCTCTGTAAGATGACTATGAGTGGGTGAGCTTTTATGAAAAAGCTCGTGAGTGTGTCCAACTTCTAACAACATGTCAGGGGATAAAATAATTTATAAATACAAAACGGGCTAGTTTCATAGAAACACGAGTAGAAACATTTAATATAACTAAACAGGTTTGAAAGTCAACGATACAATAGAATCCAGGATAACGAAATGGAAATATGTACAGTAACAGTTAAACCAATTCCATAAAGCAGTTAAATTCATACACCGCGATAATACAGAATAATCATGAGATCCATGCACGAGATACAATTTTTAAATCATAATAGTGGCAGGCCCAAGTCGTAACCTCTCATCCCATAATAAGCGTTACTCATGAGTCTACATATAGCATGCAATATAATATCTAATTTCCTCTTATCCCTTATCCAATATCCTTTTTTCACTTTATAATCGAGACCCGGTCCCACAAGTTTCTTTGGACGCCACTAGAGATACGACTGGTTTTCTCACATCCCTAGTCAGGGCCTCTCTCCAAGTAACCAAGTAACCATCATCCAGAACCAATCCATCTCCAAATATCCACTATAATACATAGCTCCCAAGTTCACTGGTTGGAGTCTATCCTGGGACTAATTTTTACCGCTGGTCATACGTTGATGACTGTAGATTTACTAAGGATCCAAAGCTCATCCAGTACGGCTGCCCACCTACACCCGCGTTTAAATGCCCATCGGGCAAGCATGTATCTCTAGGGTCTGCGTGATCACACAAATAAAATCATGCTTATCTTATTATATGCAATGCCTTTTAAATTCAGAATCTATTCATCAAACTGTGTAATCATGCGAACATTTGTAAAAAAGTACAAGTAATTGTAGATACATAATTGATAAACAAATAAATGCAATTTCAAATATGCAAGTTAAAGCATTCAATTGAAGATCATTTTCAACTAAAGCAAGAGCAGAACATTTCTTTAATATTAAATGCAGTTGATAATTCAATTTTTGGTTCTGGAAAGCCTAATACAAGGCACGAAGAAGAAGGGGGACCACTCACACTATCATGGCCACCAAATGGTGGACCCTACCGAATGGGGCTTATCCCAAAATGAACCACATGGTGCATTCCTGGGACCTATTGAACGCATGCTCGATGACCACCACTTTTCAGGTGATCCAACGGTCCAAAAATAATCACAAGATGGTGAGGACTGACCCTGGGATGGGGGCCATCTCCACGGGCTGATTTTAACCATGGAAATTTTAGCATCCTCGACCATGACCTGAGGGTGCACTTGCAACCAAAACAAGAGGCATTATTGGTTTCTAAGTGTCAGATTGCAGTCATTTCCTGGGTTGGTTTCTAACCATTGTATTGAAGTAGGTGGGGTTGGGTTGCTCCATGCGGCACACTAAGGTTTTACCCACATGGACACTTGGCCAAGTCTAAGGATTTGTAATTAGAGATCAACACTAAGATCAGAAAATAGGGGCTCCGCCCTTATGATCATTGGCACACCATGATGGGATCCACAAGACCACACACACACACACTACAGTTACAGTAAGGACTCCTAATATAATGAACTATTTTATGACAAGGATATGCATCTACGGAGGCTCTGTTTTATCCGATAGCAAAAATAAAACTAAACAAGGAGAGGAACACTTACCGTTTGATTGAGTATAGGTTGAATGGTTTGATCCTAACCACTTAAATCTGAGCGTCATCGCCAAGGTCAGGAGGTGGAATCATTGGGTGCATGTTCCCATTCCAAGTGGAACACATAGAGGGTCGATCGTTAACTTGGGGTAGTATGGACAACTTGATCTATACACCATTGATCCTGCAACGACGAATGCACGGACAACTATGTTGAGTGGCCGAACAATGAAGAGTTGCATGCACAAGGAGATAAGCATGGATGTTATGCCAACTCAAGGTGAGCCGCTAGATGTTGAGCCATCATTGAGAAACGTGGGAAAGAGTTGTTGGCGATGGAGGACAAAGTTGAGGGAGCACAGCTAGGGTTGGGTGCACGCACAAGGTGGTTGGCTGCACGGTTGATGGGAGTTTGGGCATGATTTAAGTCATGTCCAAGGCGTGCTGGGCATGCTTGGTTATGGCCTGGTTTGTGTATGGCATGACCTGGGTGTGTTGAGCATTTTCTTAGACACTTGGAAGGCATGATCTGGGCACTGACCATATGCCCTAAGGCACACCAAAATCTAGTGCACCCAACAACTTTAGAGCATCAGGGTGGGACCCACGTGTCCACCAGAGGTTAGTCTACACCTGTGGACCCACGCACCATAACTCAATTGGGTAGGTGGGTTCTTTAACCCATGGGTCTTGGGCACAAACCACACCCATACAATATAATCTTCTAAATTCATGCTCACGCCCTGCATGCTACAGAGACAGCTACATCACCTTCTTTCATGAGGCTATGGTGATCAACAAAACTCTCTAAGCCCAAAACCACCACTCTACCTTGAAGGACCCAGACCTTCAAATATATCATTCACAATGGCATAAAAACATGATTTAAAATCATGAAAGCATCCCAAACATGTGAACTGTTCATGTACCTGTAGGTGGCCATTAATGGCTGCTAGTTAGACCTTGTTTGTGCATATCTCATTCACCTACATATGGTTCAGTACTTTAGGAACTAATTAACCTTAAGAACTTCGCCAATCTAGGCTAAACCACCATCCATATCATGAAAAAGAAAAGAACTTCAAGCTTAACAAGTATGGTATTTAAACAAAATACAAAGCATATGCTATGAAACTGAAAAGGGGTGTAACCACAGTAGCTTAAAGAAGACTTGATGAAGAAAAATATAAGAAAAGGAGGGCAAGGGAAGAAGGAGAGGCCATTTACCTTGTGGTGGAGCTTTTCCTCACCAAAGTGTGGTGCTCCTTCTCCCTCCACAGCTTTCGCTAGTTCTCAAGCTGCTGCCATTAATGGTTCAGCGTGGAGTGGGAAGAGGGGTGATTAACATACTCACATTTGGGCTTGGTTGTTAGAGAGAAGAATGAGAGAGGAGAGAGACATTTGGAGAGGGTTTAAGGGAAGAAGAGTGTGATGAAGAGTTCATTTCTTCCTCCGCAAGACACTCCCCCCATATTTATATCAGTCCCGATGGCATTTTGGTGAATATTGAACAAGGTGCAAGTTTGTCATTTCACTACACTTGGGGGGGCATATTAGTCATTTGTTCAAAAGAATTGCTTGACACATGTTGACAGCCTATGAAGTGTATCAACACATGTCACAAGATAGGGTGTAGTAGGTAGGGGTGGTTGAAATGGAAGTCACTTAGGTGTATGGCGGGTTTACCAATCAACTATACATCCTACAATATTTTTTTTTATAAGATGTGGTAGAGAGTAACTCTCAAAAATCTGACCGTATGGATGGAAAGAGCTTTCTTCCTGTGGGGGGAAAATATCTGATCTAACCCACACACTCTTCGAGGTCAGACGATTCGTATCTTGATGATGATCGGACGATTCCAGTGCTTTAGGATGAAAACTGATTTCTCCTCCGCGAAGGATAGGATGATCTCCAGATGGGAAGCGGTTGTACCTGTTGACAATTTTCCGACGCTCAAGTCAGCTTAGGAATGGTAACAGGGTTCAGGAAAATAGTAAAATATTTCAGAGTTCAAGCTATCTAGATCTGGAGAGCAAGATCCCTTTTCTCAATCCTGAGGGTCTCATATTTATACCCTTAGAACTGGCATGAATCACCTCCCACGTGTCCAGTTGCTATCAGTCAGTTATGATCTAGATAGATTCTGTTATAAAACAGAATCTTCTTGTTAGATCTTAACTTCTTTGACTTGGTTATACCTGAAATAACTGAGATGACACTAAGGTGGCATCTTTCGTGTCAGATATTCGAATAAGAAAATGTTGAAACTGTGACAGTTTGACTAGCTGCCATGCGGCCAACATCCGTTGGTTAAGAAATTAATTGTGTTTAGAATACTTACCTCGTTCGTAAGAACCTGTAATCTTGTTGGTATAAGATGACGATCGATCCCGTCAAGTAAGTCATTTGACCCTGTCGGGATATATGCGTTCAACAAGTCATCTAACCTTGTCGGGATATGCACATCCAACAAGTCATAAGACCTTGCTGGGATGAGATGAACACTGATCCCATCAAGTAAGTCATCCTCCTTTGTCGCGATGAATAAAATATCAAAGCATGTAGGCCGCAGGATCCTGTCGGGATGAGTTGAATTTCAATCCCGTTAACGAAATCAATGATTGATATGTCGGGCAAGATCGAATGCTTCCCGACATATTAAAGGTCGAAGCGTTAATGCGTTCGTTAGTATTCTGCCTCAATATACTGATCATTCCATCCTGACACGTGGCACTTTCTATTAATGAAAGTTGTGTGACAGCGATAGGGCGGTTTATGGCTCCTGATGATGTCTTCGGCGCATTTACTCTCGCGTGCTTATTATCAACATGTGTCTCCCTTTCATGAACCGCACGTGCCAAGCCAGTGACACGTGTCATTATTTTACTTGCTGGAAAATACGGCACTTACACTTCCCTTTACTTACTAATGTGCTCGGATGCAACTGGCATCAAAAGCACTGTGAGATTTGGCTATAAATATGAATTGATTACTCTATTTAAAGCTATATGAGCTCAAAGAGAATCCACAGAACCGTGGTCCTCTGGAAAAGCTAGGGGAGGAGCACCCTAAGTCCACAGATGAACTTTTACTATTAAGGACTTCTTTGGATCATGAGGCGTATCCACAAACCCGAGGGGAAAGTGATTGGAAATGGGTTTGGATTCTGAGTAGGGACCCGAACACCTCGAAAAAGACCCAAAAGGTCGACCCGAGAATCTGGGTTATTACATAAGGTGCACGTGCATCGCACAACCGTAATGATGATTAATAGTGGTTTACTTGCCTGTGATCGCTAGCTAATCCAATGATGCAAGATAGATTCATTCACAACCGAAAGGTTTCCCAAATCTTAGACTTCAAAGAGGGAGATGAGAATAGAAGAGAGAATAAAAATTAGGTTTAAGGATTTGTGAAAAGTGATTTTCATCACTTTCACTTAGACTTATATATGGAGGGTCAGAAACTCTAACTTAGGTCTACAACGAGCTAAAAACAGGCATGAGGCCCATGGATATTAATTAGGCTCCAAACTGGATGATAAAAAAACCTAAAAAGGTCGCTAAAATGACTCTAACAACCCACCCAAACAAAGAAGACCCAAATCAACAATAATTAGACATTAATAATAATTACTCATAATTAATTATTAACTAAAAATTAATGCAACAAAAAAGTAAGGCATTACAAATGTTCTCGTGATGACGAGGATGGAAGGACATAGATTTGGCATGTAATAGGATCTTAGTAGCCAATCTAGGAGATCCTTCTCAATTGGACGAGAAAAAATTCGTTGGCCTGTGGTACTTCAAACCAAGGTTTAAAGGAGGTCGTTTTAACGGTTAAACGGACTGGGGGTGTTACCGTTTAAACCGTTTAAACGGATTGAAACGGCTAGGGGCAAAAATGGAAAAAATAGAAAAATGGAATTTAACGGATTTTAACGGTTTTAACATAAAAAAGGCGCTGAAATTCAAAATTTGAAACTTAAAAATTAAAAAAAAAAAAGAATTTAACGAAATTTAATGGATTTTAACGGAAATTAAATGGATTTTAACGGAATTAAATGGATTTAACGGTCGTTTTTTCACAAAAAAATTCAGAATTAAACGGCTATTTAAACGATTTTAATGGCCGTTAAAACAAAAAAAACGGTCGTTTTATTCAAAACCGATAAAATGTGTTTAAATGATTTTAACGGAAACGGGTTGGGGTGTTACCGTTTCAACGGCCGTTTTTAAAACCATGCTTCAAACTTTAAAGTCTCCCCACCTGAAATATCTGACACGTAGCTCAATCCCTTAGCCCATCCTGTGTGTTAAGCCCTTGATTAGTGGTTAACAAGGGGTACTTGTCAGACATTTTGGGAGGTAGACTTCAAAGTGTGAAGTCCCCTTGGGCAAACGAATTTTTCCCTCAGTTGGTCGTGTCAGACCTCAATGTGGCACAAGGGAAATTCTATTTGCACCCCACAAATTCCATAAGCACCTAATTTGGGTGCTTTTGGCCGAAAATGCCCTTGACAAAAAAAAAAACCCTAAGCACCCCACCCCACCCCACTCTTTGTCTCTCCCTCTCCACCTCTCTCCATCTCCACCTCTGTCTCTCTCTCACCTTGAAAAAAACCCAAAAGAAAGAAAAAAAAAAAAAAAAAAAAGAAGAAGGAGGAGGAGGAGAAGGACGCCGTCGCCGTTGCCGCTGCCACCACCACAAGTACGTCTCTCTCTCTCCTTCTCCACCTCTCTCTCTCTCTCTCTCTCCACGGCAATTGGTGCCGTGGAGAGAGAGAGAGAGAGAGAGAGAGAGAGAGAGAGAGAGAGATGTACCTGTAGTGGTGGCGACGGCGATGACCTCCTCCTCCTTCTTCTTCAACAACCAGGTGGGGTGCTTGGGTTTTTTTTTTTTTGTCTAAGGGCATTTTCAGCCCAAAAGCAACCAAATGGGGTGCTTATGGAATTTGTGGGGTCCAAATAGAATTTCCCGTGGCACAAAATGGCTAGGAGCCACATTGGCATATTTTTAGAGATTTTGAACGTATGGATATACAGAAAAAAATAAAAAATACTTAACCTGATTAGTGATTTCTAAGCATCGGATTGGAGTAGTTTTCATGGGTTGATTTTTAACCGTAGAATTTGAGCATTAAATTTCCCAATACGAGTGAGCCACGTGGCACATTTTTAGACAATGCTGACCGTGTGGATGTTGGGCCAATCCCTAGATGGGGCTACAAACCAAAAATCAGCTTGATTAGTGATTCCTAAGCGTTGGATTGGAGTCACTTTCATGGGTTGCTTTTTTGACTGTGAATTTTTGAGCATTATTGGCCAATATTTGGTACAAGGATCCAAAGGTTTGAAATCACTAATCAGGCTGATTTTTGGTTTGTAGGCCCATCTAGGGATTGGCCAAACATCCATGAGGGCTTTGTCCTCTAAAAGTATGCCACGTAGCTCAATTGTGGGCGGTCATCTAGGGTGCTCATATGTTTTACTCATTTCCCACATAACCGCCTCACATCCCTACAAATACAGAAGGGACAATTACGATCGATATCCTAATCTTCTCTTCTCTATCTGTGTCGCGTTCAAGTCGAAGAAGCATGAAATTGAGGATTAGATCGTCGGAATCGAAGGAAACTCTGAAGATCCAAACGCCGTCTCCTTCTTCTCTGCAAGACCTCAAAGATGCAATCGCTGAGAATATCTCAGCACCCCCTGAAACCCTACAGCTCTCTCTCAACCGGAAAGATAAGCTCGATGCTGCTCCTCACGAATCTCTCCAGTCTCTCGGCATCGCTTCTGGGGATCTAATTTTCTACACTCTAAACCCTAATGGGTTTTCAGGACATGCCCTAATTCAAACTCCGACGCAAGATCAAAGTACTCGAATTCAGGCAAGTAAGCTCGAAAAAACCCTAGAACAGCAGGAGATTTCTCATCAATACAATACGTCTGATTTCAATTCTGAAGAAACCGAGGAAACCCTAACCCTAGCGCAAGAGGAAGAAACCCCAGGTTTCTCTGAGGGAATTGATGAAAACCCAACTGTTCTGGTGGAGAATGCTTTGTCTGTTCCTTGTTTTCTGAGAAAAGTTTTCAAAGAGGAGGTGGGTAACACCGAGGGTGATCACAAGCTTTTGATAATTGCTGTTCATGCTGTCTTTTTGGAGTCTGGGTTTGTCGGTTTCGATTCTGCGACGCAGAAGAAGATCGATGGGTTTCATCTTCCAGAAGGATGGGCGTCCAAATCTACTGTTGTGTCTTTGCGGTACACAGTTCCTGATCTTGTGGGTTCTGGCGGTGATGTGGTAGAAACCGTTGTGTTGATGTTTCAGACTTTGGGGAAATATGTGAATGTTTATGGGTCTTTAAGCCGCTACGGTGCGGACTTGTACAGTTTGTGTTTGGATAAATCCCGTTTCGTCCCGTCGATAAATTTTGTTTGGATGAATTGTGATTCGGTAGGTGCCATGGATGAGAAAGATGGGTCTTCTAAATCATCCCATGAAAGGGAAGTTTTTGAATTTTGGAAGAATGCAAAGGATAGGCTTGCATTGCCACTCCTCACGGATCTTTGTGAGAAGACTGGATTGGCCCCTCCGCCGTGCTTCACGTGCCTTCCGACTGATCTTAAACTCAGGATACTTGAATTTCTTTCTGGTGCCGAGATTGCAAAGATTGGTTGCGTTTCTTCAGAACTGAGATATCTGTCATCGATAAATGATCTGTGGAAGCTGAAGTTTGCGGAGGAGTTTAAAGTGTCAGATGTGGGGGCAATGAAAGGGGACCATTGGAAAGAGCTGTTTGTTGTGTACTGGGAGAAGAAGAAGAGAAAGCGAAGAGCACAACGTCCACAGCCATTTCATAGACCATACTACTTCCCTGTGAGGTTTCCTGGGAGGAGAGACCCTGGTACATTTGGCTTTCCTGGAATGATAGGTGGAGATCATGACCTATTTCCTGCACCCTTTGGAACTCGTCCAATTCCTTATTCTCCTGTGCAGCGAAATTTTACGCGTCATTGTAATCTGGGTGGGTTTAATCGCCAGCTGTGATCATTCGCTTGTTCATGGTCAAGTGGGATCGGTTAAAATTGCTTCAGAGGTATTTAGATGGATCACATAGATCTAATGCCTAGATGGATACATGCATGCGTGTGTGTGTGTATATATACTCGAAGTGGTTTTTATTTCAATCCTCAGTACTATATCATCTTTTAGTAGAGCTCCTATAGAAAAGAGATTTGAACCTTGGTTTTCATTTTGTCAATTTTCACTGGGTTTTTTATGTGGATGGGAAGAAGCCCAGCTTAAATTGCGGTGTCTGCTTTGTGTTGGTGATTAGTACTTTAAATCACTGCTTTTATAATACGTTTCCTTATGATGGTGTCTTGTGCATATAAAATCTGATTCCAACTTTTTTTACAGTAAAGTTCTTGCTGTGGATGTGATATTGTGGGGGTATTTCTTTTAAACTGGAATTTTTAACACTCTGGTTGTATGATATGGTTCAATGTACATACATAGGTATTAGTTGTAACGATTTTGATCTGTGGAGATTGGGCTTATGCACAAAGTTGGAAGTTTACTACACAGAAAACCCTGCTGCTGATGGGCTACTTTTTTGTGTTGCTTAGTAAATTTATACTTGTTACTTTTAGGGTATAGTTATCACCTTGGCCCAAGATAGAGATGTGATTACGTGAAGTTTAAGGAAGAAATACATTGGCCATTGTTGGTAGGAGGTTTCAGTATTTCGCTGTGAATTAGTTGGCAATTATTGTCACTTGTTCTGTTAATTGGTACGAGAATCAGATAGTCTACATAGTCTACAATCAAAGTTGTTCCTTTAGTTCATACAAGTCTTAGCTGGAGAACTGTGTTACACAGTACACATAAAAAGTCATGGACCATAATTATTAAGAAGGTGAACTGGATTTGCTAGCTGAGAATGAGCATAGGCAGCTCTGGATTCTTGGAGGAATGGAAGTTATCACGACTTTTGTCAGGTTAGCATGATCAGCTTTCCTCAATAGGATGCAAAACCATAAACCTTAATTTGACATAGAGATTAAAAGGAAAAGGAGAGAATAAATAAACAAAAAAAGAGGAGAAAGAAGATGACCATAAAACTTCCAAACTCTTATAAAAAAAAAGAAAAATTTTAAACTCTCCAATCTGACCCACACCCTAGGAATATAAATATCATCTAGCTAGGCTAAAGATTCATCAACTGGACAATCTTCTCATCTCTTAAGATTTTTCCGAAAACCCCAATGATCTTCACCTTCCCAATATTTAATTCATTCCTAAAAGCCTCTACAATGTTATAGATGAGCATCTAAACCTAGTTACTCTACTTTATTTGTTGACTGACACTCACAGACTCTCAGCCTAACCCCACATGTTTTAAGAATTACTTTTGCCTATGGAATATCTATCTCCTATGCAAATCTCCAAAACTATATGACTTTTGCATATGGCGTATCTATCTCCTATGCAAATCTCCAAAACTCTATGATTTTTGCCTATGGAGAATCTATCTCCTATGCGAATCTTCAAAACTATGTATGTGTATTCTTTTCACAGAGTTCCAATTCCTAAACCGCAACTAGTTGACTTCATGTGTACCACCTACTCCCTACTCTGTCAGCGACAACACTTTTCTCCAAATTAATCTGAAGTCCCGGAACTCCTTCAAAGCAAATGAAGATACAATACATCTCAAGTTTTTAACTTGCTATAAAAACACCAACTATAGACCGAGGTGTCATTTGTAAAGTGAATGTGTAAACCACCACGTTTGACCTCTTACCTTAAATCCCTTGGTAAATCCCAACATTTTCACCCTGGGGAGAATCCTACCAAATTCTTTTAGAACAATGGTAAAGAAAAGAAGGAAATAGTAAAAGGTACCCTTCTGTTCAGAGTTCGCTTGTAGTGGCTATTCCTAATGGAAGGCTAATATAGACATGGTTTAAAAAGGCCTTTTGAGGCACCTTGAGGCGCCAAGAAACAGCCTTGAGGCTATAGCCTCAGTAGCTATTTCTAAGGCTTAAGCCTTAGTCACACGTTAAAACCTGAAACCGTAATACCTTATTTTTCATTTTTTCCACTCCTTTTTTCAGAATATCCTCTCTAATAATGTTTTATGATAAAAACAACATAAAATGTCTAATTTTGTTCTCTCTAAAACCAAAACCTTAAATCTAAGCTTCCATCCTTATATTTCCCCACTAGAAAGAAATTCTCATAGAGCTTAAATCTCTTCGGATTTTGATTCCGTTACTTCCTATGGTTTTCTTGTAAGTAACCTTACCAAATTCAAGCAAGAAATCAAAGCATTACAAACTTGCTTTATTGTTTCTCTAGCTCTATCTTGAACTTAGCTTATTAACTATTTAGATTTGGTAATTTAGTTATGCGATTTATGTTTTTTAAGATTTGATATCAAAATCAGGCTTTCAGTTGGTAAGATTCGATATCTACATCAGGCTTTCATCTCGAGTGCCCAACATTGTAACTCCTAAGGTAAAAGCTATAGCCTCAATATCCTCTGTGTGTTTTTTTTTTCGAAAATGAGGCTTATGCCTCAACACCGCCAAACCGCCTCAGTACCCGAACTAGCTTTTTTAAACCTCGAATACAGATTGTACAGTAGTCTGTGTGTTAAATATAATACATTACTGTGTGTAGTTCTTACCAAATGGACCTTCTACTCAGTATCAGACACCCTAGAATAAAATTATTCTAGTGAAATTGGTATATTTTATGTGCGTATAAACCTGTATAAAATATTAATAATGAGCAGGAGGCACTGCGGACCGTTACAGGGAGGCCTTATTCTAAGTGCAGCCACCTCAGATATTAGCTGCTATTGACATAGATGGCTGCCATAATGTTTTACCTTCATATGGGGCATTTGAATTTAGAAGCGTCGTGTAAATATGTTCCTGAGTAGGACCTGATCACTGTTTAGCCCATCCTTCTGATCTCCCATGGTTTGTCAGGGACAGGAAGCAATACAATATATGCAAATATGATGTTTTTTTTTAGCAGAAGCCAGAAGGAGATCTACTCTCTGTTTCTTAATTTCTGTTCATGATCTGTACACACTATTCTGGTTCATAGATTTAGAAACTTTGATCCCTTTTACCAAACTAGATTTTTCATTTTTTGGTAGCTAAGCTTGGATCAACCAGTATGAAAGTTGATTTTCGCGATTATGGTTCTTAGATATATTGCGACAGAGAGGTTTTGTCATTTAAGATTCGAGAAAATCTTCCAAGTTTAGATATGGATGACTTAAATATGATTTGTCTGCTCAGTTTTAAAGAACAAATTGATGATTGTACTTCTGAACTGCGCATGCGTAATCAGGTTGGAGGATTCGTTCTTGTACATTTGTTTTTTAATCCCTATCATGGTTAGATGACTTAATGAACGGCATGCTTACCTTTATTATCTGTTTCCTTTTTTATCCGATTAGGGTATTATCAATAATTGCTTATTAGGTTCGGATCACATTTTGTACATTAGGCTAAGATCAACTATGAACCCGATGGATGTGGCATGTGTGTTAAGGGTATCTTTCAGTTAACCTTTAGCAGTTACAATTATGGTTGAAAATAACACCGTTCTAACGGTTTTAACGGCCAAAGCCCATTACATTATGAACTGCTTTGACGCATAGAAAATAACTGAAAAAAAATTGTGAAAAAAATGGCCGTTATTTCTGTTATTTTCCTTTATTTTTTCCGTTTGTGAAAAGTTGAATCTCAGCGCCATTTTTTCCATTATTTTCCCCTTTTTTTTTCCATATTTGCCCGTCCATTACAATTCGTTTTACCGACTGTTTTAACGGTAAAATGGTAACGCCCCGTCTGTTTTAACTGGAGAGATTTTCGTTTTGCGGGACACCGGTGATAAAGGGAAGAGATTTACAGCTTATTGAGAAAAGATTTACAGCTTATTGAGAAAAACTTCTGCAATAAGCCGGTCACAACGCACAATCCGAGTCACGTGGCATGCTCTAAGTGGAAGCTTACCATATGGATGTTTGGCCAGTCCCTCGGTGGACCTGCAAGCCAAAAATCAGCGTGATTAGTGATTTACAACCTTTAGATCTTTGCATCCAAATAACGCTCAATAATGCTCAAATTCCAACGGTGAAAATCAACCAAGGAAAATAATTTCTATCCTACGCTTAGAAACTAATGATCAGGTTTAGTTTTGGGTTGTAAGTCCACTTTGTGATTGGCCAAACATCCATACGGTCAGTGTCCACTAAGAGTATGCCACGTGATCCGAATAGTGCGTTTTTTGTCATAACGCTAGTTTTTTTGTTTTTTTTAAACTTCCCTCTTTAGCTTTTCCTTTTTAAACAAACCAGTTAACCAGAGGAGGAGACGAGTAAAACTTCTATCACACGAAATTGTAAATCACACAAAACACAGCCAATGAGTTCTCGGCACGTACACAAGTGCTTGCAACGTACCAATGTGCTTTTGCTTTTTAGGTGTACGTGCCGAGAATTCATTGGCTGTGTTTTGTGTGATTATCCCATTGTGACAGAAGTTTTACTCGGGAGGAGACGAGTTTGGAGTGGCTCGTGCCGATATGACTTGCCACGGTACAGTGGACACGCGTCCAACAGCTTGTGTGTGGTCTGGGAGCTACCACACCACTGGTGGTCAGGTAAGTTTTACTCCACTTGATGGTCCAGCCCATTGATGTTCATCGTGATTCCGACTACACAAATCCCAAAGACCTCAAAACTCATTTTAAAAAGGACAACGATGCTATCAAGCTTATCATTTCCTATTCCTTTTACCGAGTATAACTTTGCTGGCCGCCCTCAGTCTGAACTATGAACCACGTGGCATATTCTTAGAGACTTCTGACGGTATGGATGTTTGGATCAACCCTATATTGACATACAGACTAAAAATTAGCTTGATTTGTAATTTTTAAGCGTTGGATTTGAGTCGTTTTCATGGGTTGATTTTTAACCGTGGAATTTGAGCATTATTAACCATTATTTCAGGTACACGGATCCAAAGGTTTGAAATCATTAATCAAGCTGATTTTTCGTCTGTAGGTCAACATAGGGATTGGTCAAACATCCATACGGCCAGCATCCTCTAAGATTATGCCACGTAGCTCATATTGTGGGCGATCAGCGAAGTTCTACTCCCATAGCAAATCCAGTTTTACCGAAACTCATCATCAGATTTGGGACACCTTTCGAGATTTGACAGTCACAATGAATACATCTCACCTTGATCCTTTTCGTCATCATTCCTGTCTTGCATGACCCACGAGGTTGTATAATCCCTGACCGCACACAATATGAGCCATGTGGCACATTTTTAGAGAACGCTAATCGTATGGATGTTTGACCAATCCCTGGATGGACTTACAAACCAAAAATCAGTCTGATTAGTGATTTCAAACCTTTTGATCTTGTACCCCAAATAATGCTCAAATTCCCACGGTTAAAATCAACCAATGAAAATGATTCTAATCCATGAATTAATCACATGCACCACATTATTAGTTCCCCAACACCAAACACATTGGTTACAATTTGCCACGAGAAAAAATTTACTGGCCCCCGGGGACTTCAAACTTTGATGTCCTCCTCCCAAAATGTCTGACAAGTACCCCTTGTTAACCACTCACCAGGGATTTAACACGGGTTGAGTTAAGGGATTGATGTTCGTGTCTGACATTTTGGGTGGGGAGACGTCAAAGTTTGATGTCCCCCGGGGCCAGCGAATGTTTTCTCATTTGCCACATAATCCCTCCAACCATCCATGCAACATTGCAACCCCCAAAAGAAAAGTCAACAAAATCCACACTAATCACAACCCTAGTCAAACTAATTAGCACATCTTCGACTCTAAACATTCCAAGAATGAATGATCCCATGTAATTACCCTCATCAAAACTGTTGTGGTCTCTCAATCATCACTCTCCCCTTGACATTGATTGCCCAACAATCCATCTAATTGGCTTTCAATTCCTGGTTGTCAAACAGTGATGATTGAGACCCTAGACCAACTTCCTCTGTATACTGATCACAATGAATCATTATTCCTTGAAAGCAAATCAGCCGTTAAATCCGGGAGGATTTGCATTATCCAGCAAGATCACAACCTGACGAGATGTTGACTGGAAAATATCGTTGACCATATCATTTGAGGGCAAAGCAACATCCATTCCACAGCTGGAACCGTACAAGGACAAGGAGGTTAAAAGATGATAAGATTCCATATGTTGTTTTGGAGCCTAAGAAAAAGAAATAAAGCAAAGGAAGAGAGAAGGTTAAAATAAGAGAGAGAAACAAATGTGATGGACTAACACCCCATCATCCTTACCAAATTCTACCTTCTAAACCGTACACGTGTCCAACCAACTCATTCATCTGGACCATTCAATTGTTAGTAATCTTTTATTCAAAGATGGGAAGGTTGTCTACAGATTTAATGGTCCAAATTGATGAGTTGGTGGGCCATATGTATGAATGTGGGAGTAGGGTTCATGGAGGATGATGGAGCTGAGTTTCATGATGTGTGTTCTCTGAAGAAATGAGGGGGTTAGTTGGCACTCGGCAGGAAGAAAAAATGAGTGAAGAACATGAAGAAGTCAGTTAGGATAGTTGGCAAATGTGTCAGTGAAAGATATCAAGCAAGCTTGGGGTTGAAGAGAAGAAGAACATCTTGTAGGATAAAGAAATAATTTACAAAGACTAAAGTTTTGGGGGAGGAAAGGAGATTTGATTAGGTTTGGAAATAATTTACCAGCAAGAGCAGTTGGTGGTGGTTAGTCTGTCATTTAAAATCATACATTTCACCTGTAACTTGGGCAGGTAAGCAAAGCTTTTCTCTTTCTCTCTCTCTCTCTCTAGTCTCTATAACATCCCAGCAATCTCTCAATTTGGTACCTCTTTTACTGTTTCTGCAAATACCCAGTTAGTGATTTTGGTTTTTTGCTAGATTTAAGCCAGCATTTGATTATCTAAGGGTTCGATCAACAACCCATTTATGGTGTATGGTCTTTATAGTTCTGGAACCTTACCCACTTCAGTTTCTGTATAACTCAGGCAGAATTTGTTGCTTTTAGGGTTTTTGTTGATACCCATTTGGGTGAATTTCAAAAGGGTTTCTGCTACTGCCCTTTTTTTTTTTTTCTGGGGGTTGTTGGGTATTGCATTTGAAGCTTCAACAACTCTTTTGCTTTTATTAGGGTTTCTTTAAACACCATTGTTGTTGTTCTCTGTGTTATCGATTGAAGCTTCAGATGAGCCTTACTTGGATTTGACTTATAGAAATTCAAGTTTATTAGGATTACTGATCTAAATCATGGTTAATTGGGTAGAGGATGCTGATAATTTTTGTTTGAAAACAAAGGAACAAAAGGGCATCTGCTTTCTTTTATGTTCAGCTTGGTGAGCTGTTAACTATGCCATTCTTTTCTTCCTTGTCTCCTTTATGCTCTGAAAGGTTCACTTTCTTGTCTGTGGGGCATTTTTTTACATTAGTGTAGGCTTGATCTTAGGGTTTTAGAAAGTAGAGGGAAGTAGCTGGTGGTGGGTAGATTATATGCCTGCTACATTGGATTTCATCTTTTTCTTTGTGTCTATGGGATGCTGCAACTGAGTTGGTCTCTTTTGCTTTTATCTCCTCTTGGTTCTATAAAGCTGCCAAGTTTATTTGTTCCTTGTTGAGTCCTGCAAGAAATTACCAGCTATTTTTAGTCAAACCCCCTTCGGCTTTTGTTAGAGAACCCCTTCTCTTTTAATTCAGGTTGTAATCCCTGGTTTGGGGATTGTGGGTTAGGGTTTCTTTTCGGTCAAATAAGTCGAATTCTAAAGAATTTTCGTTTTTTCGGATATGGGTGCCGACGATAATGGTGATTTGGGATTTCAGCAGAGAGTTGGGAGCCTTTTGAATTGTCCATCTTTGGGGATGTACGCGGCTTCGCAGCCTGAGAAGGTTGCGGAAACGACCATGAGCGCGATGTCCATGTGTAAATCTTCAAATGGAGTCGACTCATTCTTGGGTACTACCTGGGATCCTCTGGTTTCGCTGTCCCAGAATGTGGAATTTAAAGGTTCTTCAATGGCTCCTCACCATCAGATCGCTACTTCTTCCTATGGGGTTGATGTACTGGAAAACCAGGGAATCAGTAGCACCTCTCACCTTGTTCAGTATCCATCTGATCCTAGTCTTGTTGAGTTAGCATCTAAGCTTCCATGCTTTGGCAGTGGGAGCTTCTCCGAGATGATTAGTTCCTTTGGCCTGCTTGATTGTGACCAGATTGCTAATGCTGGTGGTCCTCCTGATTATCCCTCAAACAAGGAGGTTGGCACTGAAAATACTTCAACAAGTTCCAGGGAGGTGGCTAATCATGGTCCAATCTTTCAAGAGACACTCCAAATTTCAGATGAGGGAACCGCACAACCTTCGCCTAACGGAAAGAAAAGGAAAAGGGTGCCCGAAAACTGTGCAAAAGGGACCCATTCTCAATTTGATTCCATTCAGGTATCCTTAGTTACATCTTCAATGATCTTAGTTAATAGGTTCCTAGATCTTGCTGTTTTCTGAATCTGTGTAACACCCAAGTTGGTAATTTTGTTCCGTTCTCCATGGTAGAGGCTAGAAGTGGAGCAACAACAGGATGTTTCACAGGAGGATGTGAAGAAACGGAAAACTGAACAGAACTCGGGTACAAATTTGCGTGGTAAGCTAACTGGCAAACAACCTAAAGACAATTCCCAGAATGGGCAAGATCCAAAAGAAGATTACATTCATGTGAGAGCCAGGCGAGGCCAAGCTACCAATAGTCACAGCCTTGCAGAAAGAGTAAGTTCTTAATATGAGGTATTGTTGCCCTTAATAAGAAAGTTACTCTGTTCTTGTGTAGATTTTGAACCTAGAAATTTCCTTCACGTGTAGGTGAGAAGAGAAAAAATAAGCGAGCGGATGAGGTTTCTTCAAGATCTTGTTCCAGGATGCAATAAGGTAGGTTAAGAAGGTTTGATTCCTCTGAATAAGGTTATAAGCTCTTATGTTTCTTCTGACTTCTAATTTAGCTTATTGTTATTTACCTATTGAAGATTACTGGGAAGGCAGTAATGCTTGATGAGATTATCAACTATGTGCAGTCACTGCAACGGCAGGTCGAGGTATGTTCTTATGAAACCTAAACGAACACACATCAGCACTTTGTTTAATTATTTGAGAAAATATGTGAGCAAACTGCACATCATCAACCTCAGTGGATACATAGACTTTGACTAACCAACATACTGAATCAGACTCGTTAACTGGTGGACCAGCTCATGGGTGGGGCATGGCCCAAAATCAGACAAATCAGACACTTCTAAGAGCTGTTCGTGTAGGACTTTTTTTTTGAACTGTTTAGTTTATTCTTATGGCCATCCAAGTTTTAGCTCTAGACTAAAGGTTAAGATCCTCCAGGGGGGTCATTTGTTTGTTAGGATTGGCCCAAGTCAAGACTAAGAGGTGGTCCACTGATTGAATTGTCAGCCACGTTCGCGGTGTAAATGGGATCCCTGAGGATATGAAACTAATCTTTTATATATTTTCCTTCGTATTCAAAACTTAGAATATTCAGCAAAGCTATTAATTTAATGAGTTGAGTGAAGATATTTATCTAATTATATTATGGTTTTCTTGAGTTTCTTTTCCTATGATCAAGTTGTAATAGATGTTGCTTTGCTTTTGCAGTTTCTGTCGATGAAACTTGCCACTGTCAATCCAGAACTGAATATTGATATAGAACGGATTCTATGCAAAGATGTAAGAATGATGTAGTGCTTGAAATATAGACCTTTCTTTTAGGGTTTGTTACGTATTTTATCGCAGTTCACTCCATTGCAGATTCTTCATTCACGAGGCGGGGGTTCAGCTATTTTCGGACTTGGTCCTGGAATTAGTTCTTCTCAACCACAGTTGCATATTACCCCACAGGGAGCCATGCTAGCTATCCAGAGTACAGAACCACAGTTACACCCCATGCATCAGGTAAGTTAAAGATATCTCCTTTCAATCTAAGTCCTTACTTTTTCTTCACAGTCATTGATTTAAAAGGCATCTACTTACAGATACCAAGTGGATGGGATGATGAGCTCCAAAGTGTTATTCAGATGGGATTCGTCTCTAACCAAGCTCTCGACGGTCTGGGACTGAACGGTAAAAGTCAGATGTTGATTTGAGATCACTACGAGAATACTTTGTCGACGGTCATGAAAGTTTTTCTCCTTCTGCAGGTGGTATGAAAGTGGAGCTATAGATTTTTGGTGGATAAAAGGGTTTATCCCTTCTAACAGGAAGCTTTTGAGGAACCCTTAGCTGATCGCACAGTTTTACCAAATTATTCGATAGAAACTGAAAGAAGAAAAGAAAAGGGAAACAAATAATTCTTCAGAGTTGTATAGTCCACAGCTCCTAACTGTTTGTTCTTCGATTTTTAGCAGAAGAAAGTAACTTGATAGACACTGTATAGTCAGACGTAGGTGACTTGATTAGAAGAAATGATTGTTTTCACGGCTTTTATAGAATAGAGGGTGTATTTGAAGCTTTGTGAGATGTTTTGGAGAGACTGTAACAGAAAAGATGGCTCAGAGTGCTTGAAGTTAATGGAATTGGAGTGTTCTTGAGTTGGGGGTGGGGTGTTTATTTGAGTAACATATCCTATCTTCAAAGCCAAGCTCCATTCTATTACAATAAAAGTGATGATGGGTTTCTCCTTTATTGTAGAAATTTCTAGTGCTGAATCTGGGATGTTAGCCTTTTGATTTCATTTGTACTTGGAAACAGGAGGATGTCTGGTGGTTGACAAACCTCCAAAGGTTGTTGAATGAGATTTTTGTTGTTGTTGTAGTTGTAAAGTGCTGTGTTTAGACCTGGCCCACCTCAGAATTGATCCTGACCATTCAAAACAGGTGAGCCCAAATATATCCCAAGTAAGATTGTCATCAACAATAACCAATCTAAGAGGTAGGCCTGATGAAATTAAGATTTCTTCATAAATCTGCGGTGAAATACATTGATCCTAATCAAGGGTTTATATAGAAAATAAACTTATCTAAAGATAGAAACTAATCTTAATCAATCTATTCTAAGATTCCTAATAGATCTTTCCCTACTCTGACAACCAGAGAAATATTACACCAAGCTGTCTAGCTGAGATACTTAGTGTGTACCCTCCTCTTGTGGGAGGTCGGGGGTTCAATCCTGCAGTGCAGATTTCTTCTTTGTGCAGCTGTGCCTTGGAGTAGAAATCCTCTCTCCTGCTCTGCCCAACCCAGAGCCTGGCCCAGGTCTAGCCTGACTTGCTCTATGGCAGACAACAAGAGAAATATTGTATGAGATACACCAATAATGATATAGTACACCTCACACAACTTGTTACTATACTAATACTAATTTTGTTGATTCGTTTTCTTGAGACTGATTGTCCTTCGTTGCGTTCATGTCCGCCTAGTTTCTATGCTTCTTACAGATTCTTATTGTGAGTAAGGTTGCGAGCGAGCTGGCCCATGAGCAAGAGCACCTTAATACCTAAACTCCTCAATTCCAATATAAGATCATCCCTTTTTTTGGTTGGTAAGATGGCATATAGTCATTAAAACCACAAGCACAATATGAGGTGGCTGTGCACAGTCGCAGAGCCAGGATTTTGTTCAAGCATGGGCAATATTGTACAGATTTTGTTCCAAGGTAGACAAAAGTGTGCCTTTTCAAGGTGGGCAAAATGGTACTTTGAAAGAAAGAAAAAAAAACTCCTTACTGAACTTTAAGAGTTGAGGATGAGCAACTGCCTACCCTCACTCCTTGGCTCCGCCACTGGCTGTGCATAATGTCAATCAATTGAGCTATGGGCTCAACATCCGTTTCAATTTAAGCGCACCGCATTCTCGATAATCTTGGATTAAGTATCCAATGTTTATACAAGAAAGTCCAAAATTCCAAATTAGCAAGACTCACAAATTGTTCCCCATTCGATGGCTTAGAACTTGCTTTTGGTCTTATCATCTTCGCCTTATCCCAAATTTTTGGGTCGGAGAATATAATCGTATTCCCCCAATTAAAACTTTGACGAAATACGGCTGTCAGTGAAGCCGCTGACTACCACAGAGTTCTTGCCATGTACCCAAGTAGGTATTTTTAAATGGGTATGTGGCAAACACTCTGTGGTAGTCAGCGGCTTCGCCAACAGCCCACCGTCACCAAAGTTCTAATCGTATTCCGCCATTCAACTTTATTCAGAGGTTTACCTTAAATCAAGTCTCGAGTTTTCAAATCTTTCTTACCATTTTACTTCATGTCATTTTATCGGCTTTTTTTTCTATCTGGTTAGAACCTTCAACTTCTACCAAAGCGCTCTTTCTCTTATGCCGTTGTTGGTTTATGTTGTATATACCTAAATCATCTCAATTGACTTTTTTATTTTATTTTTTATATAGCTTATTAGGGTTATTCTTAGATTTCCTCGAATATATTCATTTCTAAATTTGTATTGCCTAGTCTTTCTATTCGTTCATTTGAACATTATTTTTTACGAAACCGTGGGTATCCGGGCCTCTCAGAGCACCCGACTAATCTCCCGGGGCACAATAGTCAACCCTTCAATCGGGGTTTGGTCTGGTGACAATTTATAAGCCCCCAGTACAGTGGTTGTAGGCTTAGAAAATGACTTATTTCCAAATCACAGACACACGTCCTCAAGTGTCTCTTGGACAGTCCTACAAATCTATCCTCCTACAATCTTAACTGTTGGATCTTTTTGAATCTCAGATCTCTGACCTCTAACGTTTAATCTAGGATAACCCTGAGGATCGAACAGCCCACCATGGAATTTACTATAGAAAGGAAATAAATCCTTGACGAGTCAACAAGTTTTCAAATCCAAAAAGAATATGACAGCTCGTCTCGAATCTCGATCGCAATTGAGAATCATGGAACTGGGGAAAAAAAAACTGAGATACAAAATTCTGTATCAAGAGGGTGATACAAAAATCCCTCAAAATGGCATGTGGTATACTCTTTCGGGCCCACTGACCCATGGTTTTTTGGCCCACTCTTTATAGACCTACAAACCAAAATCAACTTGATTGGTGATTTTCTAGCCATTGAATTTGAGTATTTTTCATAATGGGCTGGAGCCCATTCATTAAGCCCATGATAAAAATGATCAAATCCAATTGATGGAAATCACTAATCAGGCTGATTTTTGGTGTGTAGGTTCACCAAGAGGTGAGTCAAACAGTCATGGGTTGGTCTGCCCCTAAGAGGGTACCACGTGGCATTTGGAGGGATTTCTGTACCATAGTCTAGCTCTATGAATTATGGAATTGCATTTCGACTCCTAAATCTCCCTTGATTTATGATCATCTAATTTACTTTAACTTCTTCCTAGATCTCCCTTGATATATGACCTTTATTTTGCAAGGTGTTTGAGACATTCAAAGCACAATAGGTGCGGATGGAAGATGAATCAATGGACGTTGATTTTAGGTGGGGATGATCTCCTCACCATATAGATCACCTCTACAAAAAATCAGCCTATTCTGAAATTTCTAACCCCATCAAATGTGGTTTTCAAGTTGACGATAAAAATAAACAGTCCATAATTCTTCAACTTGTAAACCAGTCTACGAGTATCAGAATGATTTGAAATTTTGTGAGGATGATCTCCTCACCATAGAGACCATCCTCGCCAAAAATCATCCAATTCCAATGCTTTTTCTTGGAAATATAGTTATTTAGGATTTTTGTGAGGATGATCTCCTCAGTCCTCACCATATAGTTATTAAGCGTTTGCTTGAAAATTTGAAAGATAATTAAGTTGTTATTAAGGAACTCTTTTAGAAATATGGAAATACTTGCATGGTAAGTAATTAAGTGGTATCAAGGGGTTGTATTAAAAATAAGGGGCATTTAATGAACTTTTGGTAGGGAGGGGCGTTCAATGAATTTGTGCCTACGTTTTTTATTTTTTTATAGGCAACTGATAGATGCCTAGGTGAACGTCGTGTGGCATACCAAGTTTTGGCTTTAAAATACTAATAGATAGATATGCACTACTAAAATTATACACCATGGTTTAAAATTTGACCGTTATAACAATAACACCCCATTACATTATTTCCCTCTTTAATGTGTTTTATCATTATAATAGGATATCCATTATGAAGGAAATGCCCGTTATAACAAGCCCTTATTGACGCGACATGTACCCAGGATCCATGATCCGACCCAAAAATCCATGGGCATTTGGAAAGTTATGGCTCCCTTCTACCATACCATGAAGTTGAGTTGAAACCCTTTGGACGTTCTGGTGTATAGGTACCAATTTTTTTTTTTTCTAAGAAAATTTATATTAGAAAAAGAACTGAAAATTACACTTACAAAAGAAGGCAAAGGAATTGCGTCACCATAAGAGTAGGCATCCCAACTAGGTTGGCACCCACACTCTCATCAATCATATGCACTACTCGCCTCAGGATCCTCAAGAAACAAATCTAAAGTAAAACCTCTTGGAGTCCTCTAAACAAGAAATAAAGCTAGGCTTATGGTTCCACCATTATTCCCTATAGCGAGGGAACAAGTGAGGTTGGCACAAGTGTCAGCACTGAAGTTTGCCTCCCTTCATGTGGAACTGAAGGGGAAACACCCTTTGTTAAAGGCTTTAATAGCCACTTCGGAATTTGACTCTACCCAAATTCTTCTCCACCCTTTCTCCATTGCACATTGAACACCATGGACAATTGCACTCCACTCCGCAATGAAGTTGGTTACAAATCCCAAATTTTCAACCAACACCCCCACCATCTTATTATCGGAGTCTCTAGAAACAACCCCAAGACCCCCCATACCTTGGTTGCCTTTCGATGCCCCATCACAATTATGTTTGATCACTCCCTTCTCTGGAGCCTTCCATCTGCATTCCTTGATTTGTGGTGCTCTCCCTGGTTTAGTGCCCAAACCCCGGTTCTTCAATATGAGTAAATCATCTAAGGAGTTTCTCATGGCCTTCTTAGATTGTGACGCGGCATACGGGGTGGCAACTCTAACTGCTTTGAAAATTTTACCTGGATCCCATTGGACATCTTCAAATAAGATATTGTTTCTAGCCTTCCATATAGTGACCATCGCAGCTGAGACCGTGGCATTCCATAAATCGACTATCAACGGCCCTTGTATAACCCAAACCGATCAGTCCAAGTATTACACGCAGCCAGCCTAGGACATAGAAATATCTGGGCTAGACTATCCCATGCCTCAATAACTCGAGCACAAGTAAAGAAAAGGTAGTTATGCGTATCTAAATGGGCCGAGCATAGGAGGCACCTAAACGCTAGTTGAAATCCTCTCTTCTGCATGCTGTCATCAGTTACAATAGCTCCATGAATGATCTTCCAAGCAGCCGCAACAATTCTAGGATGGGTCCAATGATTCCATACTCTAACTGGCCACCCAATTTTGGAATTGTGTAGGTTCCAGGTCAATCAATTAGCCCCTTTTCTTAATTTTCAATTTATATTTTCTTGCTTGTTTGATTGAGCTTTATTTTTATTGTTTTTACTTTTTGGAAATGGAGCTTTATTTGTTATTTTGTAGATATTTGTTCTCTCGCTAAGAGAACTTGATCTCTTGGGCCTTGGTCCACCCCTTGGTGGACCGACCTATACGAGTTTATATTTGGTCACTAAATTTTCCACATCATGTTATTTCTACGAAGAACATTATTATTATTATTATTACAGAAAAATTTTAAAAAAAATATAAATTAAATCAATTTGTAGAAAACAATACTTGTTTTCAAAAATTATGAAAACGAATACACATAGCCGTCTGAAATGGAGTCAGAAGTGGGTCTAGCATATTTGGCTCACTCTTAGAGGTCTTTGCCCCAATGGATGTTCGGCACCCCAACCATAAGTGGACATACAGACCAAAAATTACCCCGATTAGTGATTTCTAAGCGTTGGATTGGAGTCGTTTTCATGGGTAGATTTAACCATGCAATTCGAGCATTATTTGGGGTACAAAGATCCCAAGCTTTGAAATCACTAATCAGGCTAATTTTTGGTATGTAGGTCCATGTAGGGATGAGATGGGCCAAACATCGATATAGTTAGTGGTCTCTAAAAGTCTGCCACATGGCTCGTACTGTAGTCCGTCGTCAACGTCACTATAACAGACATCCGTCAAATCATGGAGGAGGTTTATTTTCGGTAGGGTCAGGCGTATCTAAACTGTAAATAGGCGGGTTAAGCCTGCAGGACTATTGAAAGACATCTACCAAGGGATACTGCACTGCACAGCTGGGGATACCGGCCCTGGGACGGGAATGAAACGGTAACTTTTTCCATTGAGTGGGTGCACATCCCCACCCTATCAAGAAGTTGGTTGGTCCCTCCAAAAGCAAAGAAGCATGTTTTCAATACCAAGCCTTAAATTGGACCGTTATACTTGAGCGGGTTAAAGTTACCGTTATGTCCATTATAACGGGTCACATCATAGTAAAAAAAAAGTCAAAATATTATTTTTTTTTAAAATATCTTTAAAAAAAAAAGGATATTATAACGTTAAGTCCATCTTTCTTTAAAGTTTTTTTACCTTCGTTTTAGCAAGTAACATAACGGTCATGAAACGTTACTGTTATACAAGGGGTTAAAACACCCCTGTTGTACTTTAACTAAATACTCACTGGAGTATGTCATCATTTTTTTTCTTATTATAAGGTTTAGTTTGGCAAAGCCAACTAAAAAAACCCAAGTAATGAGTTGTAAAGCAATGCAATTGGTTTCAAATCCCACTCTTTAAAAAATATACAAGATTAGGTTTTTATTTTATAGGGTTGGTCTTCAAGGGCATCAATGAGGTCAATGGACATGTGTCCCTTCATAAACTACCCTTTTAGAGACATTCTTCCTTATTTCTCTTCAAAAAAAAAATATAGTCGTGCTGTCCCACGGATAATCAGACAAAAATATGTGCGGTTAAGGCATTTGACAGCTTGATTCAAGAGATCCACGCAGTTGTTGCCTCGTGGACTGTTAATCTCTTGAATCCAATGGTTGAGGGGACGAGAGAGTGCTCATTTGCATATTGTTGGCAGTCAAAAAGTGATTGCAAACATTAGACTACTTTTTGCCAATAAATGATTGGGTCTAATGCAAATGTTTGTTTCAAGGTTTAAAAGAGGCCGTTATAATAACTAGTAACACCCCAGTCCTTATAACGGCTTCTTTTAAACCTTGAAACAAACATGTGCATTAGACCCAATTATTTATTGACAAAAAGTAGTCTAATGTTTGCTGTCACTTTTGGACTGCAAACAATATGCAAATGCGTTAAAATGAATTGTAACAGGTGGGCAAAAACGAAAAAAAATGGAAAAAAAATGAACATAAAAAACAATGAAATTCAATTTTTTAAATTTGAAATTTGAAATTTGAAATTGAAATTTTCAAAAACAGAAATAACGGAACTAATGGCCTTTTTTTCACAATATTTTTTCAGAAATTAACAGCCGTTATTTTCTATGCGTCAAAACAAATGGCATTATTTTAAACAATGGTTTGTTTGATGTTTCGCCACCAAGCACATACAAATGCGACAAATTTTTGCACGCGAACATTTTTAGTGCTACGAAGTAAGGCCTCAACCACACGGCTCTTTTTTGCAGTTAAGCGTGAGACATCATTTTACTAATAAAAAAAAATGTGTCCATAGTTCCTACATTCAAGACTTGTCCAGCAAAACCCTACCAAAGTCCAATTCAACAAAACTTTTGATTTGGAAAGATTGTTTAGCAAAGAGAGACAACTTTGGCCCAATACGCCAATCCTTTGTCTTGAGGGACCATAATGGGGTGGTGTTTGTGAATGGATAAGATGTCTAAAGGAGTGGGAGGTTGAGAAGCCCTAAAAGGTAGGGCTTCAGCACCACTACCCTAAGTTCTTGGGACCATTTGCCATTAACCCAACCAAAAGGACCACAATATTGAGAGACCCAACAGGATGTTTGTTTGTTGGGAGATTCATATTTGGAGGTTTTTCTTATTAGAACGTTCTCTCATTACCAAGTACGTAAACCATACACAAGTACATGGTCTTTTTTTTTTTTTTTTTTTTTTCTTTTTTTCCACGGGGACTAAGCTAGGGTTTGGTTGGACTCGATCTGACATTAGATAGGACTTATTCCAAGTCCCGACTATTTTGTGTCGGCAACATAAATCCTATTGTAACATTCAATTCTTTCTAGAGTTATTCGAATTCATGAAAATTGATATGGCACAAGTTTTACGCCGGCTACTAATCCGACAGAGCCGTCGCGAATTTTGACATTAAATACAAAAAATATGTGAAATGCGAATATAAACATAGTGCAGATAAAGAGCTTGAACCCATCTCGCATACATGCCAAAAAAAAAAGATTAATACTATTAAGCATGGTTTCAAAAACAGCCATTATAATAGTAATGCTCCAACCTCATTATGTTATTTTGAAATTACTGTCCAAAACCGAAAAAAAGGGGCTTAGCGTTATAACGGGCTTTATAATAGAGATTATTTTTGAAAAAAAAATTTGTATTTTGTTATCGGGGGTTATTGTGAAATGTGTAAGGCTAATGGTGAGAATACGAATCATCTTCTACTACACTATGAGTTTGCCAAACAGGTTTGGGCATATTTTTAGCATATGCTGGTCTTCTTTGGGTCCTGCCGGAGTCTGTAGGAGGCCTATTTTGAGGATTGCCCAAGATCATTGCATCAGCAAGATGGCTCTTTTTGTGGAGGATGGTACCGTTTGCAGTCATTCGGGGTTTATGGTAAA
Source organism: Euptelea pleiosperma (assembly GCA_035048495.1). Classification (NCBI taxonomy): domain Eukaryota; kingdom Viridiplantae; phylum Streptophyta; class Magnoliopsida; order Ranunculales; family Eupteleaceae; genus Euptelea; species Euptelea pleiosperma. Next base: position 15,413,926 of record CM068552.1, read on the forward strand.
TTGAATAAATCCACGACCACACGCGAAAAGTGAGCATCTAAAAAAAAAAATCTACCACTTGTGGGTTTGCTGATGGAAACCTACTAACTAACAAAGAGTACAAGGCATCAGTGAACAGCTAAGGAAAATTGACTCAACAATGCCACAAACCATCAGATTGATGAATTGGTGGACCCCCATGTTGTAGGTTTCATCGTATTATCGACACGATTATCATAATATCAGATGTGATTAAGATTTTAATCCAGCAAATTCAACTGAGCTGCAAAGCAACACAATTGATGATCAAGAATCCCATTTTTTATTTGGATAATTATAGTGTCCAACGGCATTTGACTCGAACGAATACCATGGGCCCCACATAGGTGGGCCCATAGGGCTGATTTTGGCTGAGGATGATCTCTTACCATTGAGATCATCCTCAAAAATTGAGATCACACTCCAAAAGAAAAAATCATTCTCAGTCCGAATTTTCTGACCCACCAAAATATGCTTTCATTCTGAGCTGTTCATTTTCTAAAGAGCAAATTTGGTGGGGTCAGAAACTTCAGAATAGTCTGATTTTTTTTTAGGAGGATCTCAGTGATGAGATAATCCTCATCCAAAATCAGCCCTAGGGGCTCTCCCATGTGGGCCCCACAGCACTTGTTTGAGTCAAACCACCTGTGACCTTATAACAACCCATTTTTTTTAACCTATATGAGGATATTTTGCTTGGAGGGGGGCCTCCCTTGTTCCCCCCTCAATGCTGCAAGCAATTAGCAGCAAAAAACGATGATACGGTCGCCATGTAAACAAAAAGATAAAAAAAAAATATAAATTAAATTAACCTAAGTTTGTATTCTTTGCCACATGGCGACTTCTCGGAGTATTGGATCAGTGGACATGTGTCACATCAAAGGGTAGGACATGGTTAAAAAGAAATATCTTTGTTTAAGATGTCAATCTTTGGACATTCTTCCTTGTTTTTATTTTTGAAGTTTTAAAAAATAAAAATGTGTGCTTCTGTTTGCTTCAAAGATACAACTCAGACAAACTTTAGAAAGCTTGTCGAGCATAAACCCACCAAGGTCCAAGTCAAGAACACTGTTTGATTTTGAAAGTTTGCATGAAAGTGACATAACTTTGCCCCAAGATGCCCTCTCGACTAAGAGGAGATTGTTGTCTGAGGGACCATGTGATGTGGGGTCAAGATGGTGAGAAGATGAGAAACTCAGTCTCCATGTCAACTTCAATTTTGGCTCGAGGTAGAGGACGGAGTTTGATTGTTTTTTGTGATTTATACAATATGTGGGTACAATAAATGTTTTAAATGGTCCTCGATAACGTTAGTAAATTCTCGAATTTGCGGCGAATAATTTGCAGACTGTACGAATTATTTAAAAAACAAACCGAACAACGTCCTATTCAAATTAAGGTTTGGAAAATTCGTATTTTTTTAACATGATTTTTTGTTTTATTTTCAGATTATTCAGCTTTGAACGTGAAAAATCATTTTATAAAATAAAAATTGATAATTTTTTTTTGAATTATTTTTGCCAAATTTTTTAACCCATTTTTTAATGACAAATGCGAATTGTACTTGGAACATTTCCAGTACTGTATTTTTGCTGCACTCTGAATTGGTCATTAGGTTATCACGTACGGTTACATCTGAGTTAAAAAAAAAAAAAAAAAAAGTCAGAATATTAATATTTTATTATTTTTTCAAAAAAACTCGACAATGGTAAAAAATGATTTTTTTTTTCAAGATAACAACCGTTATTTCCGTTATAACGCTAAGCCTGTATTTTTGAGGTTGGGTCATTTCTGTTATAATGGCCACCCTTTTTTTAAACCATGAGTATTTACAAAGCATAACCTCTCGTAATCCCTTTGACGCCAAGGTTTGAGGTATTTTTGTTTTGTATTGGCTCTATCTGAGGTCTAGGACTTGCATAGGGGTGTCTAAGATCTGGACCAAGGATGGAGCTCATGTTCAAGGCTCGAACAGCCTTTGTGCCGGTGATGCATCGTTCAAATTTCTGCCTATCAAAGATATTGGCCTGTAATGGGGGTGACAGGTAATGGACCCTTAGATGTGAGGTTTCATATCCAATGTTGAGGTCTTGGATTGTCTCTATGCCTTGAATTCTACCTAAGAGAAAGAGCACCTGGTTTACTTGAACTCGTTTAAGGCTTACCCTTGACTTAAAACTTTTAAGGTCACACAATTTTACAATGTCTACAACCCATTCGCGTTACACAAAGTTCATGGGATCACCATTTATGGGTTACTTTAATAAATGGGTCAGGCTTAGGGGACCACTTTCTTTCTGACACCTCTCGGGAGTCTCGTGTGCTCGGCCATGGATTATGAGAATCCAGCAGTTGATAGCGCTGAGCTAACATTCACTTTTATTACTATTCGCCCGAGCTCAACCACCCTTGGATTGGTGGAATCCACAGTCGAGCACACGTCTCCCAAGAGGGGCAGAAAAAAATAAAAAAGAAGAAGAAGAAGAGGAAGAGGAGGGGATCCCGTGAGCCCGACCCATTGCTTTATAAAGCAACCCATAAAGACCTAGCCTTGTATTAACAAGTCTAGGTGACCCCCTCTAAAGGACCAAATTAGCACCCAACCGGATGTTTTGGCATGTGGGGTATCATGTTGGGGTATATGACCTTATTGAGTTAGGGTCTTGACCTTAAATTCTAAGTTTTTGAACTCATGACCCCACCAAAACAATTAAGAGTCTTTCTACAGGTTTCTTTAATCCAAGTGGATACATAATTGATTAGCAAACCTGTGAAACTGATCCAATTCATGTTTTGGCTTGGGACCTAACGATCGAACATGTGTGATGTCCACCTCCAAGATAGGTGCTAGGTTGTGGGCCCATTAGAGCACGCTCGATCGTGATCATACCTTTTTTCTGAGATGAACTTTGCGTCGGACGAAAGGAGTCGTCGTTTGACCCTTTTGACTACAATTAAGAAAAGCAATCAAAAGATTTAGGACAAACCCCACTATCTTTTTCTTCTTCTTTTTTTCTGTCTCCTTTCCTCCCTTTTTAAAGTTACTACCAAACGAAATTCAGGGGGGCACGCCAACGACACACTCACACACCTCTTAAGCACGCCCAAGTTGAACTTCTCTATTAGTCTTGTACAAACAAATTGGTTGTATAAGCTCATCTTATTGCACTGAGTGCTCCATCTAAGCCGTTCAATCAATTCTTATAGATCATTGTGTGGGGTACATAAAATACCTAATAAATCTTAACCGTCATTTTTAATTGAATGCATGAAAAACATGTGTCAATACAATATTATTAAATTCGAGATAATGACAAATGTCAAAATGGTGAAAAGTTCAAATATAATTCAGATTTGTCATTCGAAACTTCATCTATATCTATATATCTATACTATAACAGAGAAGCGAGTAGTGTTGTTCTCTCTCCTCCACATCAAGTTGACGTGGCACTCACCTTATGCAGAGTGCCATGTCAACAACTTAAAATTCTCTTTCTTCTCTCATCCACTTAACTCGACCCTATCTTTTTTGTCTTTTCCAAAAATACCCCTTAACACTTTAAGTAATGCATCTCAAATATTAATGACTTTTTAGACTTTCTAACCAACTCAATTTATTTTCTTTAAAATCTCAATTATTTATTCTTTAATTCTCTCTTTCATTCTTAAATTATTTAGTTCTTCATTTTTAAATTCATCTTTTTCAACGTCTTTTAACACCATTTTATTTTTCAAAACATAACATTCACAACCTTCTATTTATGTTTCAATCAAAACGTTTATCCCATTACCACCGCTTCCATTATGGCATTCTAATGGCTTTCCATCTCCTTCTTTCAATTTTTACAATATTTTATTTTTGTTTCAATTGAAACGTTTTTTCCATTAACATCACTTCCATTATTGACATCTAATGTCTCTCTATATGTCATTAATAAATAAATGTCCATTTAATTTACCATTAATTCGGTCATATATAAATATTAGGGTTTAGGCATAGTTCTCACATTTCTTTTCACCTGAACTTCTTCGAATGACGAAGACACAAAAGTAGGAAAAAAGTCAATATGGTTCGATATCTTTACCATTTTTTCTAAAACTTTTTTCCCTTCAATGAGTCGTCTCTGCTAAATGCTTGATTTAGGTCTCTAAAAAAATTGTTATTCAATTATTTACATTTATGTTTATGTTTAAACTCTAGAATGATTGTTTGTTTATTTGTAAGAAATTAAATTTTTTAAGATTGTATAAATCTTTGAAGATTAAAACGAAGATTATGAATTTTTTTTATTTTCTTCCATTGTTAACCCTTTTTTTTATTTTCTTATTATGTTTTACAGGCTAAGGGGATGTTGTTGAAGATAACAAATAGAAGATTGTGAATAAAAATAATATGAAGATGTGGAGAATTGATGAAAGATCGTCGCTATTATAGACATAGTGGATGTGTTGTTGTGCGATGCTTGAATGTAAAAATGAAGATTATAAAAATTTATTTTTATTTTCTTTTGGTGTTAGCAATTTTTTTTATTTTCTTATTATGTTTAGAGAGGATGAAGGGAAAGGGAATAGTTAAATAATATTTTTATATTATTTCCTACTACAATTAGATATAAATATAAAAATTAATTATTGTTAGTTTGTATTTTATATTTCCACCTGTGCTTTAGCATGGGCTTTCATTACTAGTTTGAATTAAAAACAAAAGGGTGATAAATTATAATAGTTATTTAATTATTCAGCTAACCCAAAATTTCATAGGTTTTTCTGAACAATTGAAGAGTTTGTGCACTGACAAAAAATTTAGGGATGGGATATTGGCACCCACCTTTTTACACTCTACACCCATTTATCCTCTGCACCCATCCTGCAATCTGAAATTTACCCTCTATACCCATGCATTTATGCACCCACCCCAAAAAATAAATCATCGTAGAAAATTGAAACCCACCCTATTTTTGGTTCCTCTCTCTCTCTTCTAAGCTGTTGAGGCAACCTCGACTCTAGCTGCCGAGGCCACTCGGAGAGTGAGAGAGAGAGAGTGCAATGGTGGAAGAAGTTGCGGTGACGGGGTTGTGGTGGTGGTGGTGGTGGTGGTGGTGTGATTCTCCTCAATTTTCTCCTCCAATGGGATTCTTTTCTCTCTTAACAGCTTCGTTTTCTCATCCACAAATTCCATTCCCTATTTCGTGCTTTTAGTTTTTTTGGGTTAAGATGATGGGTGTAGAGAGAAAAGGATTAGGGGCTTGTTTGTCTTTTCAAAAAAATTTAAGTGGGTGTAGAGGATAAAAAGGCAGGTGCTAATATCCAAACCCAAGATTTGCCAATAGGATCTAGAGTTTTGAGTAAAACCAATATCGAAAATGGGTGCTAGGACTATCAATAGTTCGAAGCAGATGAGGTTCAATCCAAGACCAATCCAGTAGTAGACCTATTTGATCCAGACTTGAACCAAACCCAAGAATTCGATGTATGAGATCCAGAACCCGATCCAATTGGATTGAAGCCAATTTGATTGATAAACTTATTAAATTTGACTTAAATGAAGAAAAAAAAAAACTACAACTTGATATAAGTCAAATAAACAAATGAGAAAATATTTTATCAACATGCATTTCATATGTGTCGGGTCATTATTGAATTGGATTAGGGTTGATTCGAAAACCAATCCGATAATTGACCAGCTCACGACTTCTAGATCGTAATCCGATCCAATGGACTCAATACCTTGATCCAATCCCCAATGTCATCAGATCAGATTATCGGATAGGATCAACCCAAATCCATTGACCGTCGTACAAAGATCCAACGGCTGTGATCTTCACATAGCAGATATGCACTTATAGATGGTGATCATCCCTACCACAAATCCATTGCAAAAGCTACATTATTCCTTGTCTTGGAAATATTGTATTCAAAAAGGTTCCTCTGTCCTCGACAACAATACGAGAATACATTCCTGTTGTGAACTTTTCCTGTGGGGCTGTGGGGAGTTCTAAAATCTACCAATTGGCCTACTTTTTCAGGCCCATTCACCCAGGAATGAATTAGTTTACATCTTGATGGACCTATAAACAAAAATCAGCCTGATTGGTGATCTCTAGCCATTCGATCTGTACAGAACAATTGAACGGTTAGAGTGACCCGATGTAAAATGATTGAATACAAAGGCTAGAGATTACCAATCAGGCTGATTTTTGGAGTGTAGGTCCATCAAGGAGTAAGCCAATCATTCATGGGTCAGTGGACCCTGGAAAGAGTATCCTACTAGGTAATTTATAAAGTCCCCACACAGTCCCGCAGGGAAAATTTTCAGTAGGATATATTTTCTCCAAAAGTGACCAAAATACCCTATAAACTAATGCCCTCTGTCACTATCTTACGCCCCATAAGCGCAGGCAACTACCCCACATACAACTACAAGCACCCCCTTCCCTCTCACCAAACTCAGGTTAGTGCTCCCCCGTCTTCGCTCCTCTTCCTCTCTTCCTCCTCACTCTCCCCCTCCCAAAACTGATACCAAAGAACAAGAGAAATTTGAAAAAAAAAAGAAAAAAAGAAACAGAAATCTTTGATTCTCTGTTCTGTTTCTGCTAACTTGCGCCCATCTTAGATTCTGAAGAAGAAGAAGAAGAAGAAGTAATAACAGAAGAAACCCAACTCAGCCACTATCAAATGGGTACAAATTGTTGGGTTGTGTTCTTGGTTGTGTTCTTGCTAACGTGCTCCTACCTCCTACCACCAAGCTCATCAGATCCAGACGACGAAGCGTGTCTTACAAACCTAAAACAATCCCTTGAAGACCCAACAAACAGTCTTAAGAACTGGACCAAAACCACCTTCGCCAACCCATGTAGTGGTTTCACCTCTTACCTTCAAGGAGCCACCTGCAACAATGGTCGCATCTACAAACTCTCCCTCCCAAACCTCTCACTTGGAGGCTCCATCTCTCCTTATCTCTCCAACTGCACCAACCTTCAAGCACTCGACCTGTCCTCCAACTCCATCACCGGTCCCATCCCTCCTGATCTCCAGTTGCTCCTCAATCTCGCCGTTCTCAACCTCTCATCCAACCGCCTCACCGGACCCATTCCCCCTCAGCTTGCATTATGCGCTTACCTCAACGTCATAGATCTACACAACAATCTCCTCAACGGTCAGATTCCTCAGCAATTGGGGATGCTTGTTAGGCTTTCGGCTTTCGATGTTTCCAATAATCGGCTCTCAGGCCTGATTCCGCCGTCGCTTGGGAACAGAACTGGGACTTTGCCTAAGTTCAATGCAAGTTCGTTTGTGGGGAACAAGGATGTTTATGGGTACCCTTTACCGCCCTTGAAAACTAAAGGGTTGTCGGTCATGGCGATTGTGGGGATCGGATTGGGAAGTGGGTTTTTGAGCTTGGTGCTTAGTTTCACTGCTGTTTGTATTTGGTTGAGGGTTACAGAGCAGGGGATTTCTGCGGAAGAAGGGAAGATCACTCAGCTTATGCCTGATTATTGAGCTACTCCAAACAAAATCCCCAAAAAAATTCCAGGTATGACTTATTGAATGAATCGAATCAACCCCAACATGAGTTTGAGAGTTTTTTGATAATCAGACTTTGAGACTTGAGAGAGCATCTGGGTGGATTCCTTTTTTCTTTTTCTTTTTTTTCCATTTTAATGGGTTTTTTTTGTTTGGTGTTTACTGATCTTGAAGGATTTTTTTTTCTATATTTTTCTCAACAATGTAAACTAATTCAGATATGGGTTTCTAATGAAATACTGCATTTCTCTTACCAATCTCTGTCTCTGTTTCTGTTTCTGTTTCTGTTTCTGTTTCGGAATGGCAAAGATGGAGACTGTAAAACGCTGCTCCTGGAACTTTGTCTCATGTGTGGTACTAGAAACAGGGTTCATTTATTAAAATGTGCACTAATTGTATAGGATCGGGTGATTTGCTAACGTGAGCTGGTGGGAAACACAAACTGCATCGTGTAGCAGACGAGTATGTTCGCGGGTGTGCCAAACAAGGCGAGGAGGCACTAGGCAGTGTTGCTGGTTTTTAAGAAGCAGTTCAGACTTCAGACTACAGGCGCGGTGGCGCACCAAGTCCGCGTACGTCGCCAGAATACGACACGTGGCGTACTATGCGATCCCCTACCCACGGTTGACCAATCCCTTGGTTGACCTACGCACCAAAAATCAGTCTGATTGGTGATTTCTATCCGTTGATTTGAGGCATTTTTCAACATGGGCTTAGACCTCCTCAGGGACCCGTCAAAAAGCCCACGATGAAAAAATGTTTAAATCAAATGGCTAGAAATCACCAATCAGGATGATATTTTTATATGGAGGTCATTAAGGGATGGGCCAAACATTCAGTGTCATCAGTCATGCAGGTCTCTCCCGTATTCTGGCGACGTCTGCAAAAGTTTGCAGACTAGGTTGTCTGGCGCACCTCATGTTTACACGCTAAGGGTTGGTTTCGTCATTCGTGTACAGAAAATCAAAACACAAGTAGAATATTGTAGTAGGGTGCGTTGCACAGGAGTGATTGTAGGACCTCCTTTATGGATCGGGCTTGGCCGTTGGAATCCAACGGTAGTTGTCAGCGCTGAGCTGGCATCACTTTTTTCACTTTTTGTGGGGCTGACAACCACCATTGGTTCGTGAAATCCACGGCCGAGCTCGTGAGCACCGAGAGGGGTCAGAACTCAGAACAAGGGGTCCTCGGAGCCCGAGCTTTGTTTTTTTTTTTTTGTTTGTTTGGAATGTGGGAAAATAAGAAAGTTTCGGTCTAAAGGGCAATTTGGAAGATTAGTTCACGGGGTGAATACTGCTGCTCTGTGCGGCTAAAGGCCATGGTCAGATTCAAGAGATCCATAGTCTACAAGGCAACGACTGTGCGGATCTCTGGAATCCAACGGGTTAATGGCCTCAATCGCGTAGTTTTTGTTCTCGAGTCAACTTCCTAAATACAAGCTTGGTGTATAGTGGTGGCAAGAGTAAAAGTGAAAATTTCTCCATCTTTAAAATAGTTGTCTATATCTTTATTCGAATCCTTCAATCTCTAAGAACTTCAATCTTTGAGAACTTACCCAACACATTTGAACTGAAAGAAAAAAGTTCGTGTGGGAGATTCGGCGGCCCACAATTTTTTTTTATTTTTTAAAAATGTGTACTACATGGCCGAACTTTTCAAAAAATCGTTAAAATTCTTGTATTTTATGAGTTGTGTTATTCTCGAAATATTATAAAAAATTAATTTTCAAAGCAAAAAAAATATGCAGAACAATAATTATTTTTATTAATTTTTATTTTATTTTCTTTTTTACTGAATTTTTAAATAAATTTTCAAATAATAACCCCAAATTGCTAGAACCGTATTTTTGCCTTATGCCGAATTGCTAGAACCCCAGATAAAGCTTGTCATGCCTTGACTCCTAATTAGGGTTGTCTGATGTCTCAATCTAATCCGGGCCCGCCGGAAGCGATCAATGGGCCCTAGCATTCTACCACTACTTTAGTTCGGAGTCCATATTTTCCACATTGTGGATGAGCCTGTTTGAAAACAAATGCGTTATAATATGAGATTCCTCTATAATATATAGAAAATTCTACTGTCATAATGCCTGGTTGGACTCGCCATATGGTGGAACCCACCATTTGTGGAAAAACCAAATTTGTCTGTGATGGTAACCACCCGATCTGCCACATCGTGGGACCCATTGAATGATATGTCCCATATTATGCATAGGCTTCATTTGTGTAGGCATGAGGATCCTAAAATTAGGGCTGTCAGATTTTTATCCGATTAACCAATACCCAATAAGAACCGGTCTCAAGTATATCAGTTTCGCTATTTTTGAACCGAAACCAAAAAGACCTGAAATCAGTAGGACCCGGATCGAAAGTATGTAATAGGTTCCGATTCTTGGTAAACTAGTATCCGAATCGAAACCACTAGAATACTCAGGACCTAATGGGAGAATCGGATACTTATCGGTTCCGGTTCTGGATCCACTTTAGGAAGCAGAACACATAATAGGTTCTGGTTGTAGGTTTATTGATACCCGAACTGGAACTGACCCTTTGACACCCCTACCTTTAACACACAATTTAAAATTGGGTTTCACATTTGAATCAAATTGACTGCAGCATGGTTTAAAAAATGGCCGTTATAACAAATTCGGACCTCCCCCGTTACATGAAGTACCGTTATAACGCTAAGAAAATAACAGCTATTATTTTCTGAAAAATTTTGTTATTTTCATTATTTTCCATTATAAAGTTTGTTGAAAGTTTGAAATTCAAATTTTGAATTTTGACGCCGTTATTTTCCCATTTTTGCCCGTGCGTTACAATCCGTTATAACGAGAGAAAAAAAAAGAGGGTAATAACGGCCCCTTTTAAACCTTGGACTGGAGCACTTTGGGAGCAAATGGTACAATCTTATGGGTGGGGCTGTTAGTTTACAAAGGATTTCTATATGCAAACAAATGGTATAATAATATCCATCTTTTATCGGAAAATCATAGTGGCCAGAGAGATAAACGGGTGCGAGAAATGGTAAACGACCTCTACAAACTTTATCTAATACAGGAAAAATCAAATGCTTGAGAAACGTCGAGGGAAACGGGTATCCAACATCAAAGGAAATGTACTAAAAACACATATTTCCATAACATTTTCCAATTATTTCCTGCACATTTCACCTAGGGTTTCCGTGAAAGTATGCAATACGTCCCCGACGAAACCTAGCGACACCCATAAGAGAAATGTACATGGAATGGTAATGTTGGGTCCAAGTCTGGTCCGGTAATGATGAATGTAGTGGTTCCTATAATTGTGGTTTGTGGGTGAGCTGTTTTAGCTTTATATTTTAACTTCATTTTTTTCTCTTGGGCCAAAATCCACTTTTTCTCCTTTATTTATTTCTTTCCAAAAGAGAATTCCACTTTGTTGTGTCGGTTTTCTTCAACGAGAACCCCCCCTTTTTTTTAGATTTTAAGGCTAGTTTTTAAACTAAAGTTGTGTGATTTGATGATGGGACGATCTGGAAACATCCAATTTGCATTACTGGTCATGATCATGCCTGTTTATTAATGGAAACTGCATCATTTCAAGGATAAAAGGAAAAACATTAGGGATTATGTAGGGGTGTCAACGGGTCTGTTCCGGTTCGGTTCCTAATGTGACCAAAACCGGAACAATCGGTTCCGGTTTTTATCGGTTCGGTTCCTTAACAGTTCCGGTTCTCAAAGTGATGGATCCGGAACCGGAACCGATTATGTATTTATGTCGGTTCTGATTCCAGTTCCAGGTATATTGAGCCAAATCTTGAGAATATGACAATATTTACACTATAATTATTTACTGGTACCGGTTCTTATCTGTTCGGTTCCGGTTCTTATCAGTTTTGATTCCATATTAGGCTACCCAGAACCGGAACCGCTATTGTTGGTTCGGTTCCGGTTACTTTTTAATCGGTTCCCAAAAATGTGGAACCAGAACTGATTAAACGGGTAAAATTGACACCCCCAGATGTATGTTCCTATTTCCTATGAAACCCACATGAAAAACATTTATGGGAGACTGAAGTTCCACATGAAAAGGGTCAATCTAATGGGGATCATTTGTGAGTTTGAAAAAAAAGAAAAGAAAAAATTGGGTTTCATCTAAACACTTTTAACTCCATCATGTTTTATGAGTTTGCCCACACCATGCTGCAAGTCTACAACTAGGGCTGTCAATGAATTGGGTTTAGATCGAATCAGGGTTGATCCAAAATGGATCCAATAGCTTATTAGATCACTATTTCAAATCCAGATTTGATTCAAAAAAATTGTCATCCCGCGTTTTTACTATGTGTACCCACTTTCAAAAAATATATTTTTATACCCACCCTAAAAAAACAAAAACAAAACAAAACAAAGGAAGAAGAAGAAGAGGAACCCGCCACCACCGCCTTCTTCTTCTTCACCACCAACGTATTCTTCTTCCACTACCAATTTTTTTTTCTTTTTTGGGGACGTCGTCTTCAACCTCCATATGACCATTGGCTAGCCAATTTTGGCTTGATTCTTTAACCCCATAGGCGTTGTTGCTCCTAATTTCAACTTCAAAAGTTTAGCCTTTTCAAACCTCCATTTCCGCCATTTAAAACCCCTCACTGTTAGCTTAGATTTGTCTTCTATTCAAGGGTTAGAAGGAAAAAGGAAGAAGAAGAAAGAAGAAGCAGGCGGTGGTGGTGGAGTTGTGGTGCAATCGTTGAGTGTTGCTTACATTTCTAGATTTAAAAAAAAAAAAAGAATCATTTACTTTATATTTCATTTATTACATATTTCCAAAACAACCCCTTAATAACTACTTATATCCACAGTTTTAAAAACAGCTATTTAAATAGTAACGTCCCAAACCTGTTAACGTAAAAACATTTAAAACCCATTTTGATGTTTTGAATTTAACGGCCGTTAAAATTCATTTTTTCCATTAAATTCTACTTTTTTAAATTCATTTTTTCTATTAAATTCTACTTTTTTTTTCCATTTTTGCCACTGACCGTTATGATCCATTTTAACGCCCCAGTCCGTTATACCGTTAAAACGGCCTCCTTTAAGCCTTCCTTATATCTTACTCTATATGGACAAGTTCAAAAATTTTATTTTCAAAATGTGCCTTGAGCTGCCACAATTTATAGATTCACCCCTCCAAACTAATCTTCCAAAATTTCTTTTAGGCTGAAACTTTCTTATTTTACCATGCCCTTCACACACGCTCACTTGCACATTATTAAAAAGCAAAAATTTGATGACAGAAGTCTATTATCAATGTTGGTGACTGACGACACACTCTTAGAGACTACTGACCATATGGACGTTTGACCCATCCCAAGGTGGACCTACATACCAAAAAACAGTTTGATTAGTAATTTCTAATCTTTGTATCCGATTACACAAAATAATGCTTGAAATCTACGGTTAACCATGAAAATTAAAGACTCTAATCCAACAGATATAAATTATTAATTAGGTTGAAATTTGGCATGTAAGTCCACTTAGCAATGGCCCAAACATCCATACGGTCAATTGTCTCTAAGAGTATCGCGTGGTTCTTATTGTAGTTCGGCTGATTGGTTATCTATAGCCACTGACTTGGCTTTTTTATTAGTGATTGTAAAAGAATTCAAACATGTTTTTTTTTGTACTAGATCCAACGGATAGAAATCGTCAATCGAACTGATTTTTTTATTTTTGGTATGTGTATTCACCAATGGGTGGGCTAAATATCCAGGCATCCAATTGCTAGAAATCACTAATCAAACTGATTTTTGGTCTGTAAGTTCACCAAAAGATGGGCCAAACATCGTACGGCCATTTTCCAAGAATATGCTACATGGAACATATAGCCCGTCATTCGGAACAATCCTGAACCACGTCGTCCAGGAAATATGGACTCTCACCAGGCCGTCTAACCTTTTGGATGTTTGGTCCACCTCTTGATGGATCTGCACATAAAAAAAGTCTTTTTAATTAGTGATTTCTAAATGTTGGATTGAGCATTTTAATAACGTGTTTCTGGTCGTTGGATTTGAACGTTGTTTTGGGATGCTCTAAAATGTAACAATTAGAAATCATCTGATCAACCTGATATTAGAAATCTCTACGTGGCGTTACTTGGAAAAGAGATTTCAAATTTTGAAGTCCTAGAGGGGACAGTAAATACTTCTCTCCTACCATGCTTGGTTCTAGAGTAGAACTTTGCTGACCGTCAGCGAAGTTGCCTCCCCACCACAATATAAGACACGTGGCATAATCTTAGAGGTGGGGCCGCATCTACCATAAGGCCATTAAGGCTGTCGCCTTAGTGCTCCGGGTGAGAGAAGGCCCGCAGCCCAGCCCACTAACCACACGTACCTAAGCCCACTCTTTGTTGGATATAAAAACTAAAAATCAATCTGATTGCTTATCTCTAGCCATAGATTTTAGTACTTTTTAGGATTGATTCTAGCCACTGGATTCAAGCACGTTTTTTGGGTAGTAAATCCAATGGCAAGAAATCATCAATCAAGCTGATTTTTAGTGTGTTTATCCACCCATAAGTGGACTGAACATCCAACGCAGTCATTAGGCCCAAAAAATGATCTATGTAGGGCCGCGCAAGTCTTCTGCATGGACTACAATGGGACTACGGGAGTCCTATGCATCTACATTCTTCCTTAGCTTTTGATTATAATGGATAGTTGTTAAAAAAGATTTTCAGAGTTAATTTTTTTAATTAATACTATATATATTAAATATTAAAAAATGTCTTATATGGAGTTTTCACCTTAGGCCTCAACTTGCATCAAGACAGCCCTGCTTAGAGGACACTGACCGTATGGAGTTCTGTCCCATCCCTAGGGGGACCTACATATCAAAAATCAGTCTGATTAGTAATTTCAAAACTTTGGATCTTTGTACCTCAAATAATGGTCAATAATGCTCAAATTCTACGGTTAAAAATCAACCCATGAAAACTGACTCCATCAAACAATAGGAGACGGAATGGACAGTATCTAGAAGGTGATAGGGACCTAGTCCCACATTCGAAGAAGATGGTGGCCCCAAATCCCGCAACCAACAAATAAGAATCGCAATGTGAAAGTCATCCACGAGTCTCGCTCACTTACTACATTTACTATGGCTTAAAAACGTCCGTTATAACGGCCAGTGTAAAGTGACCCATTACAACGGTAATGGTACATGGGACCATTACACCGTTACAATGGATCATCTAGAATCATGACCAATTGTGCAACACGAATTTCTAAAACTGTTCTAACCAACCACAACCTCAACCCTAATTATTTTTAATGATAAAGTGCTTTTAGAACACCTCAACGTTAGTTTCAACTCAACTACCCATCTCTAAATACATTATTCTAATAATTTTTTTTTTTAAAAGATCAAATGAGATTTTTTTCCTCGAATAGAATAGTGTTAGAGATAGTTTAGAGACTCAATGATGGATCTTCAAATTTGGAATAGAAACAGATGGACCACGGTTTCCATCTTGTGTATGTAGTTGTAGTCAAGAAATTACATCACAGTTTTTTATTTTTTTTAATTTTAGCTAAGCAAGAAAGGGTTTATTAATAAGAAAAAGGAAAAAACAGTTACAACAAGGGAGGACGAGGCTGCATCACCATGATAGCGAGCATCCCAACTAGGTTGGCACCCCCACTATCATCAATTATGTGCATTTCTCGCCTCCAAGGCCTCAATTGACAAATCTGAAATATGACTTGTCAGGGTCCTCTAAACTATTCAAAAATGTAGGTCTATGACCCCACCATTGAGGCTCCCTTAGAGATAAAGAGCATGCCCGGTTGGCACAAGTATCAGCACTGAAATTGGCTTCTCTCCATGTGGGACTAAACTGAATCCAATCTATCTTCCCACTGTCAATCTCCCACAACCCTCGAACTCGAACCACCATGGAATGTTACCATTGATGAACACTTTGATTGCCGCTTCAGAATCAGATTCCACCCAAAGTTTTCCACCAACACACCCATCTCAGTAATGGGTCACATATGGGTATGTCAAATACGTTTTAAATTAGGTGTGTCAATGACTAGCCCATGCACACTCTTCGGACCTGCATGTCCTGTGTCAAGCCCAATTTGCCACACATGGAACAGGCTTTGGGCCAACTGAGCCCATGATTGTTTTTTCCCAACCCTTGGTGAAACTCAATAAAATCAGCTTCATATGTAATTCTTAGTCGTGGGAATTGAACTTTTTTTTGTCATGGGCCTATCACTTGCATCAAACGTCTAGGAAACACCAAATAGGCTGGTTTTCGGATGTAGATTCACCAAAGGGATGGACCTAATATTCATGGTCAGTGGGCCCAAAGAGTTGCCACAGTGAAAATATTTGAATTCGCAAACACAATAAGATAGTTAAGCATGCCATGTGCTACTTACCATTTCTGTAACAATGAGGTAGCCAAAAAACAAGGATTTTTTGCTTGTCCCCCTTACTTTATTGATGCAATTTGCAATTCACCCAATGTTTTTAAAATATTTGCGTCTCATCCAAGGTCATTATAGTCATTTAAAAAATATTGGGTTGTCCATCCGGAGACCGTCAATGGTCAACGACGTTGACCATGGTCAAAGGGTGAGACGCAAATATTTTGAAAACATTGGATGACTTGCAAATTGCATCAATAAAGTAAGGGGGTAAAGCAAAAAAGCCCTTTATTTTATCTTATAAAGTCATTTTCTTCTATGAAGCAATCGATGGGTCCGATTTTCAAAATTTACCCTAATTTCCTTAATTATTTAGAAAATGCTTCAGACTGTCATTGAGACAATAAGTGTTGTATGTACCCTACTTAAGGTAAAAAGACGTGTGGAAGCTTGTGACAAAGTTCATTCAATCAAATTCCTTATAGATTTTGCTACATGCTTCCTGACACATACTCACTCTGGTTCTGGTTCGCATAGAAAATTTCCTCTCTGAAAGCATTATAGATTTTCAATGGGGTATTCGCAGAAAATCTTACCATATCGAATTGATCGGTATGTACCGTGGTGCTTACCAAGCGAGAATTAAGTATGACCATGGCTGCAAAGTTTCAGACCAAAGATTTTGGTTTAATTATAGTTTCTTATGGAAATTTGATGCCAGATTAGAACAATATGAGCGGAGTGGTTATTGCTAATGAGGCCACCAAGGTTGACATTGTAATGAGACAGTTTCCATGATTACATCAATGCATTTTCTTCATTTTCGTTCTTTCTTGCACTGTACAAGGGCTTACCAGCTTAAGCAGTTCTTCAATGGATATGTCTCTCCTTTTCCATTTAAGCTGATGGAATATGCAACCAGTCTTGTTGAATTCAACTTAAAGTATTTCTTGAATTCATTTTGGTTGGCTTTGAATAAAATTTGCTCAATTAATAGCTTCAACTACTGTATAATAGCTCATTTAAGAAGCAGGACATTTTGCCAATGAACCCGTGAATAGCCTCAAACGGTGGCGTTTGCTAGAACATAATTTCAGACCGTAAGCCTAAAATTGGGACATTTAGACCTTAATGGAACATAAATCAAACCGTTTGATAACCACCTAAAATTCAGTGATTTTCTTTAGTTATCTCCTGTCCTCCAAAAATTCAGTGATTTTCTTAAGTCATCTCCCGTCTATTTAATGCAGTAAGACATTTTCGCTGAATGCGACAAGTGATAGAATCTTAAATCTTTAAATAGATTTTAAGATTATCTTAAAAATACTCAATATGTCCTTTTATCAAAGCTTTCTCTATAAAAAAAACTTACAAAAATGTTCTAATAAGCATTTTAAAACACCAATATGTCATTGTCTTAATTTTCAGACATAAAGACCTTAACCAAACTATCTAAATTTACAAAAATTAGCACTTAAGCTTTCAACACTTAAATTAAATACTTTAAGCTTTCAGTGTTGAAATTAAGTTTTACCAAACAGAACCTAAGTGTTAGATGCATGTGAGGAAAAGCCAATTAATTGCAAAATACAAAAAGTAGGTTGCCAATAGTTTGAAACAATTCAATGGAATTCAATCCCATTTCACAATCGATGCAGAAGTCTCCACCACTTCGATGGATCGCAGACCAAGAATTTTAGCAAATGGTGACCTTAACCATATGATCTTCGGACTTTTTTTCTTGACTGTTCACAACTTGGACATCTCTAGGGAAAATGCAATGGTCTGGAAGGTTAGAATTTTCCAATTGTCTCAAACTCGACAGATCAAATTGATGGGAATGTGCAGTTTCCAGCCAATAAACCAATCTAAAATCTGAATAGTTATGGTCCAACTGATCTGGACTAATTGCTAGAGATGATTATAGCAATTTTTAGAAGGAAAACAAAAATAAAAGGACTTTTTGCAACACCCCCTGGAAGTTGAAGTATATAGTAATGGGTCAAGGTCAGGGGACCCCCTATTTTTCCGACCCCTCTTGGTATTCGTGTGCTCGGCTGTGGATTTCAAGACTGCAACCGTGGTTGGCAGCCCATTGGATTTGGATCTGTGAAATCTACGGCTGAATCGGCGAACTGGGGGTCAGAAAAATGGGGTCCTGAGCCTGAGCCTATAGTAATACCCCTCATACTTTCAAACTTCAGGAATACCCCCAAGACTTAGTTTAACTGTCATGTCAATGCACCTATACTTTAGGAATACCCCTAGACTTAGTTTAACTGTCATGTCAATGCACCTATGAAAGGACCAAAATATTGCAAGTACAACACGAAGGGTGCGTGATTTAGGGGGAGTTGGAAAATTACCCACAAAGAAAAAGTAAACCATAAATGAACCCGGGGACCATCTTCCTCAATAGACCCACCAGCCCATACCTTATAATGTGGTCCAAAGGCTTGGGGATCTGGGTTCTTCTTGTTCTGGATTACTGATGGGGCACGACACCTAAATCAGACAAACCACAAAGGAGACAGTTACGAGCTCCTGAAGCACAACTTTCTCCCAACCATTAGCCTTTTTTTTTAAGTGTTCCAAGTTTTTTTAGTTCAAGAGTTGAATTGGGAAGGTTTAGATCCTCCAATCAGTCTACTTTTGGGCCTTCGCCAGCCAACTTAACCACCCCAACGGATCACTGAGCAGATAACTAGAAAGGGTCCATCGAAGGTGATGAATATGATACCGATCATTCAACACATTCGCATCCGTCTAAGATTAGATTATTTAACCTTTAACATAGAACTTCAGCATCAACAATTCGAATGTAACTCTTTGAACTGTATAATAAGAGTTCATTTGCTTGATCTTCTTATATAAAATGTAAAAACAACACAAAGAGGAGGCTTGAAACATGCCCCTCCTGCTCCTCGAGCTGTAAGTAAAATCCCTGTTGAAACAACAAAATTTTCTTACAAAAGAATTGGGACCCAAAAACAAAAGAATCAAAAGCAACTTAGAGATCAAAGAGCAGCAATTATCTACAACCTATCCCCAAAGAGTACTTCCTTTTACTCTTTTTGACAGTCTCTTCTCTCAATGGGCAGGGTTGTATATAGGGACCCTGGAGGGTGGGGAACAAAAAGAAAAGCAGCACCCCTCCCTCCAGGCTTCAGCTGTTCAGTTTCAGTAGCACTCGACTTGGGTGCCCGCTGTATTCTGTGTTTAGTGGATTATATTTCTGCTCGCATTGTCGTCTTTTCATCACTCTTGCTCACTCAACCTGTTCGCCGATCAGGTCGAGACCCACCAACAGGAATGATATCCCCTGAAAGAGCAGAAAGTAGAAATGTATACCCTGTGCAGATAGCAAGCTCCTTGCCGCGGCAGTCAATAGAAGGAAGGCAAGTGCCAGTTCCTTTGTATATATCCTGTTGTGCTTCTTCTTCCGAGACTGCCTTTGTTCCTGCTGTCGAGATTCCTCCTTCTCCATGGCATCAAGATTCGGCACCGAGAGGCCACGCTGCTGCTTCGGCTCCTTCTCAACCAGGGCAAGCAGATCACCCTCAGAGGAGCGGCCAGACTTCTTGGTGACCACCCACTCATAGGCACTCCCAAGCTGGAAGAGTCCCGAAATCATGGCGTTGAACTTGGTCACAGACATGGTATTCTCGAAAAGGAGGTAGGGGACGATGAAGGGAAAGGATCTCGGGGATGGGAGGATGTTGAGAAATGACATGGTGGCTGGGATGTAACAGACAACCCAGGATGGAAGCTGAGCCTCTGGTATAAACATTGTCATGGGGAGAATTATGCAGAAGAGGGTGAACGAATAGAAGGGTAGAATCAGTTTTCTGAGAAGGAAGAACAGGAAGATCAAGTTCGCCTTTTTCCACACGCTGATCTGTATCAACCCAAATGGAAACCAGCACACCATTAGCAATCAGAATTTACTAATTCATGCAGTGTTGATTCAATTAGAACAATGGCAACATAGAAATTATGAGATACAGACCACCAAGGTTGAAAATTTAAATACCTTGGATCGGATAATATCAGGCAAACATAGGCGAAACAACTGCATAGGGCCAGAATGCCACCGGTGTTGCTGTTTCCGGTAAGCTTCATAAGATTCTGGTAGTTCACATTGGCACTGAACAGGAGAAGAACATACTATTACGACGAAATCCCAGGCGAATTAGTGAAAGAGAGTGAGCTCTGTGTCAGGGTAATGTGGTAGTATACCTCTACATCATTGAGGAAGATGAATTTCCAACCATGGAGATGAGCTCGGACTGCAATGTCCATGTCCTCTACTGTGGTCCTCTCCAACCAACCACCGGCATCCTCCAAAGCCTTTATCCTCCACACACCAGCAGTTCCATTGAACCCAAAGAAATTGATGAAAACCCCATTCACTTGCTGTTCCACCTCAAAATGGAACGACAGGTTTACGTTCTGCAACCTTGTGAGTAGATTCTCGTCCTTGTTCACAAACGACCACCTCGCTTGAACTAGCCCCAATTCCTCGTTATCCTGCAACACAACAACAGGTTTCAGTATAATTAGGAAAAGAACAATCCAACCACATAAAAAAGCAATTGATTCCCAGAACACAGAAAAGATCCAGTACCTTGAAATGGGGAACAGTCCTCTTTAGAAAATCCGGTGTAGGTTGGAAATCGGCATCAAAGATGGTGACAAACTCATAGTCCTTGACATAGCTGCAATTCATAGCAGATTTGAGATTGCCAGCTTTGTACCCATCTCTGATAACTCGATGCCTGTAGACAATGTGGACACCCTCCTGCTGCCATTTATGAACCTCTTCTTTGATCAGCAATTGGGTTGTTGGATCATCCGAATCGTCCAGGACTTGGACTAAGATGTTCGATCTCGGCCAGTCTATATTGCAGACAGCAGCAATGGATTGCTGATAAACCTAATAGTGGCTCTAGAGAATTAGACTAAATTTTCAAATTGAACAATAAAATTAACAAGAAAAATCAATTGGGATTCAAAGTTACCTCCTTTTCATTGCACATGGGGATCTGAACAAGAACCATGGGGAAGTACCCGTCTGCATTGCCCTCGCTGGATTCGATATCTCGAACCGCCTGTTTAGGAACTGGTTTAATCTTTTTTAATCGGATCCAAAAGCAACCCAGACAGAGAATTAACCGGTCGACGCTCTGTATAAGGAAAAGAACAATACAAGCATTGGCGAGGAACTGGAGGGGAGGAGCAAGGTACTCCACCCTAACCAAAACCCACCGAGAATACAGAGAATCGAACAATCCCTGAACCCCAAATGGAGTCGACAAGAGATACTGCAATTGCAAATGGGGAGACCCAAAATGCCATCCCTTAAAGTAGGCAGCGACCTCAAACCCTAACAAAACCACCGACAACCATAAGAACAACTTGATACAAGAATAGAACCTGCTCTTCACCGTCAGATTCTCATTGTTTCCGATCTCTGAATCGGTCCTCCCTGAAGCAACCCGACGACGAACAGCAGCAGCAAGACCGAACATTGCTGAAGCAATTGAAGTCAAGCATCCTGCAGCTTTGTGGGCTTTGAGAAGAAGAACCCAAGTTAGCTGCTTTGCGTTTTTCCCTCTACCCTTATCACCGCTTCGACTCCCTCCTCTTCCCTCTGGAAGAAAATCTTCTTCTTCAGAAGGACTCTCTAGCTCAACCATGGACCAATTAGGGTTTTCCATTTTCACAACCACCGGCGTTCCTCGGTGGCTCTCCTTGTCCCACCAATCGAACGACGGTGCCATTTCCTCCGATCTCAAAGACCCACTTCACGAAATCGAATCACAATCAAACCCTTTTCGTTTCAAGGCTCAAATCACTCAGTTTTTTCTTCAAAACTTCACAATCTACAATAACTGGTTCGACCCCATTTTCAGAGAGGAACAAAAGAGAGAACCAAACAAACAAAAAAAGCAAAAAGCAAAGAAAGAATGCGACGCGTGGGCAAAGCTAAGCGTCTCTAATTCAAGGCGAGAGGAGAGAGGTGGACTTATGGGGGGGTTGGAATGAGTCCGAAGAACCGATCTCATTCGATTACAGCTTGCGACCTTACCATAATAAGAAGAACAAGCGAAGAACTAACAGCTCAACACGTCTTCAATTTCTATTCAAAATTGCAAAAAAAATTAAATTAGATTCATAAAAACAAAGATAATACGTATCGACAAGGACGCGTTTTTTTTTTTTTCTTCTTTTTTTAGCTTTTTCAAATTTTCACCTACTCCCCATTAAATAACCCTGTGAGAAATTACAGAGAGACCCAATTGAGATCGAGAATGTAGGTTGTTCACAACTTCACACTTCACAGCACAGAACCCATTCACGGAAACTGTTTTTGAATTTTTTTTTTTTTTTAAATTTATGATCTTTCGATCTTCTATCCTTCGAACGTGCAGAGAAAGAGAGGGCGTAGGACCGTAGGAGTGTAGGACGGGAGGAGACGATCTATCGACCAAACGCGTATCGAAAGGAAAAGTGCAAAGTGGTTTTTTTTTTTTTTTATTTGGATGGGAAGAGAGAAAAGCTCAACAGGAATCCATGTCCGTAGCTTTTCCGTGGAAAAGAAGACCGAGTCGTTTTGGACAAATCTAGTATGCAATATTTCCATACTTAAAAGTATGTAAACATTGTCAGTACAGTTGGATTTCCCTTGAAAAATGTGTTATTTCAATGTTTTAAAAAAATATATTCTATAAATTAAAAACACGTTTTTCAATGAGCATTCAATGATGGATACAATATTTGCATACTTTTTAGTATGTAAAAGGTTTCATACTAGACTCACTCAGTCGTTTTGGCTTTTGGTTCATTTAGTTAGCTTAAAATGTCCAAAATGACCTCACAAATCCTTCCTAAAGCATTAATTTGGTTTGAAAATTGCAGAAGATGACGATGGTATTTTGGGTAATAAATTGAATTTTGAACGGACAGCCAAAAATATAAGGTGGTGCTGAGCAACATGGAGGTTGGTACTTGTGGATAATCTTGTACTGATCTGGAACAGTGATTAAATACCATTTGATTGATTTTACTTGCAATATGTATTGCTCTTAATCGAGTAGAACTTTGCTGACTAACCCCAATATGAGCCACGTGGTATATTCTTAGAGAATTTAAACGGTATGGATGTTTGGCCCAAATCTAGATGGACATATAGACCAAGAATTAGCCCAATTAGTGATTTCTAACAGTTGGATTGGAGTCATTTTCATGGGTTGATTTTTAATCGTGTAATTTGAGCTTTTTTTTCACAATTAGTTGGGGTACAAACTAATTCTCTAAATTTTCCAGTAATACTTTAAATTCGACATGTGAAGGAAAAAAGTCCATTGACACATTATTAGAGATCAATTATATGACTTTATTTTTTAATTCGGACGATCTCCATTCCCGTTTGAAAATCAGCCTGATTGATAATTTTTAGCCATTGGATCTTTGTACCCACTCTAAAATAATGATCTAATCCCATTGTTGAAAATCACCCATGATGAATACTAAAATCTAATGAACATAAAGAACTAATCATGCTAATGTTTGGTCAGTATGTCCACCTACGGATGGGCCTAACATCCATATATATAAAATTGTATTTTTCAAAATGAACCGTATTTTGTTTTAATTGTCAAAACAAACTTATGATGCCAAACTGTTTGGCGTATGCATCCGCAACTGCTAAATGGAAGAATTGCCCCCGAATTATCCAGACGCCAAACCATTTGGGGTTTCCTAATAAAAGGGCAATTTGGCCATTTTAACAATTTTGTGGGCCGACATCGTAGGTTGGTTCTGACTAATTTAATAAATACGGTTCTTTTTGAAAAATACAATCAAATACAGGTTCGTTTTGAAAATTTTCCGTTCTTTGTACTAAATCGTATTATACACATTATTCTCGATCCTTTTTTTTTTGTGTGTTCTTTTCCGTTTATTTGACTTTTTTACCTTATTTCAAAAACGGATTATATTTCTACTATTACCGTCCCGAATTTTTGTCCCTACGCGGAAGAATTGGTAACTAGGGGCCAGGCCAGATTACCAACACGCAGCTTCATTGACCATTGACCATTGACCATTGACCAAAACACCCTTACAGAATACAGATAAACTTTCTTACCTTCAAACTCCGGGTAAAAATGTTACTGAGCGGAAAACGTGATGGTAAGGGATACAAATGGTAATTAAAGCATTGTCAGTGATAATTAACCTGTAAAACTTGCTTGACCACGGACGGCCAGGGAAGCCCTGACCACCCATAATATGAGGCACGTGGTACCCTCCTAGAGGATGCTGACCGTATGGACGTTTGGCCAATCCCTAAGTGGACTTACAAACTAAAAATCAGCCCGATTAGTGATTTCAAACCTTTGGATCTTTCCACCCAAATAAGGCTCAAATTCTTACGGTTAAAATCAACCAATTCGGCCTAGGGATTGGCCAAACATCCGATACGGTCAGTGTCCTATAAAAAAATTGCCAGGGGGCTTATATTGTGGTTGGTAAGGAGCTACCTGACCAGCGGTGGTCCGGTAAGATTTACTCATAATTAACGTAAATAGTACAACACCGAAAACTCCCTATCGTTGGCCAATCATCAGGTGGACCTACAAACTAAAAAATAAACCTGATAAGTGATTTCTAAGCGTTTGATTGAAGCTATTTTCATGGGTTGATTTTAACCGTAGGAATTTGAGCATTATTCGGCACTATTTGGATGCAAAGATCAAAAGGTTGTAAATCACTAATCAGACTGATTTTTGGTTTGCAAGTCAACCGAGGGACTGGCCGAACATCCATACGGTCAAAGACCTCTAATAATGTGCCACGTGGCTCGTATTACCACGCACTGTGACCGAAGTTTTACTCTTTTGATTTGGGTGAAGACACTTTAGCCTGTACAGAACTTTTAAATGACAATGGTAGAATGGTCATTTTGCGACCGCGTATGAAGCCCGTTGGAAATTCAAAATCTCTGCAATCCTGCAGAACAATTGGATAAGGGCCGTTCGGCTTACAAAAAAATTAAAAATTGGATAAGGGCCATCCAGCAATTTAAATAAAATAAAAAAAGCAGCAGGAATGCAGGATACGGGCGACCTGGACATTCCAGTAAAGAAATTAATAAACAAATGAAGGACTAAACTGTAATTTAAGAATTCAGAGTCAAGACGCGAGACAGACATATTCCCTACTTACTGGATTCCTCGGAGGTGACCGAGTGGGCCGACGACCTTGACGCTTACCCGTCACGTAGAATCTCTTGATGGCATTACTGCTGACGACAGGTCCAGGTGTCAACCCACTGCGATCCATAATATTTCGACACGTGGTTTAGAATCTTTAGATGTGGTCCTGGTGGTTGCCAGCCTGTCCGGCACAGCCGGCATCATCTCAGGTATAGCCTCCGCCACGTAATCACTTCCTCAAACTTTTTAAAATTATTTCTTCCGGGGCGGGCTCCGTTGACAGATATAAAATGACAGAAAAATGACAGGGACACAATACAAGACACGTGGCATACGTTTACAGGACTCGGATCTTATGGATGTTTGTTCTATCCCATAGTGGACCTACAAACCAAAAATCAGCCTGATTAGTGATTTATAGGCTTTGGATTGGATTTATTTTCATGGTCTGATCTCAACTGTGGGAATTTGATCAGTATTTGAGGTATAAAGATGCAACACTTATAAATCACTGATCAGGCTGATTTTTGGTTTGTAGATCCAACGTGAGATAGGACAAAGATCTGTACGGTCAGAGTCCTGTAACAGTGTGCCATGTAGCTTATATTGTGTCCCTGTCATTTTAGATCTGTCAACGGAGCCCGACCCATTTCTTACGCGGAGTTTTCCTAAAAGCTGAGACTCCAGTTAGCGCGCGCCCTACAATGACAGGCTCCCATTACAGGACACAATATGAGCCACGTGGCACATTCTTAGAGTAGGCTGACCGTATGAATGTTTGGCCAATCCCTAAGTGGATCTACAAACCAAAAATCAGCCTGATTATAGGGGTTGGATTGGACTTATTTTCATGGGTTGTTCTCAATTGTGGGAATTTGAGCAGTATTTGAGTTACAAAGATCCAACGCCTAGAAATCACTAATCAAGCTAATTTTTGGTTTATAGGTTCACCTAGGGATTGGCCAAACACCCATACAGTCAGAGTCCACTAAGAGTGTGCCACGCTCATATTGTGTCCTGTAATGGTATTGCCAAATCGCGACAGAGAAAGCGATTAAAGTACCGTTTTGAATTCCGGGGTTTTCTCTACTTTCGCGCGCTTGAGATGGTTGCCCAACACTACGTGGACCTACAGACAATGGTTTGAAAAAAGGCCGTTATAAATTCGTACCTCTCCTGTTACGTTATGTACCGTTAAAATGCTCAGAAAATTACGGCCGTTATTTTTCGTTATAAAAAAAAAGAACGACCCTTATTCTCTTAGAAAATTTGTGAAAAGAACGCCCATTATTTCTTTTATTTTTGTTGAAAATTTAAAATTCAAAATTTGAATTTTAGCACCGATTTTTCCCGTAATTCAACAGGTACATGTATCTTGGAAGGTGGCAGTGGTGGAGCCAGAACTGCCCCCTCTTAACTTCAAAAAATTTAGAAAATTTTATTTTTCAAAGGAAACAAGTGTAAAAGGGTACTGTAGCTATATAGACCATGTTGCCCCCCCTCAACTCAGAGCTGCTCTTTGGGCCCATTGACCGCATGGATGTTTAGCCCACCGCTTGGTGGATATGCACACCCAAAATCACTCTGATATGCAATCTGTAGTTATTAGATTTTAGTACTTTTTAAGGCGTGATTCTAGCCGTTGAATTCAAAAAAATTGAGTACTAAATCCAACGGCTAAAACTCATCAAACAAGACAATTTTGGGTATGAGTGTCTAACAAGGGAAGGGCTAAACATCCATGCGGTCAGTGGGCCCATCTGCCCCAGCCATGTGGCGCATTCTTAAGAGGACACTGACCGTATGGATGTTTGGCCAATCACTAGGTGGACCTGCAAACCAAAAATCAGCATGATTAGTGATTTAAAACCTTTGGATCTTTGTACCCAAATAATGCTCAAATTCCTATGGTTAAAATCAACCCATGAAAATAACTTCAATCCAATGCTTAGAAATCAACGTTCAAGCTTAATTTCGATTTGTAGGTCCACCTAGTGATTGGCCAAATATCCATATGGTTAGTATCCTCTTAAGAATCTGCCGTGTGGCTGCTTATATTGGCTGCAGTCAACGGCGTCACTGATTGCATGTGTCATCGAAGGTTTACTCCACTTTCACGGTCGCTTGCCGCTCATCGCTCCCTGGACCAAAATCTTGGCTCCGCCACTGGCAGGTGGTACCAGATCTCAAGCCAAATCAACAGAACAAGCCGAGATTCGAGCTCTAGAGTGGAGCATACAAGTGTCGGCCAAATTCGTCCATTCTCATTGATTCGTGGAATCCAATGATCAGATGGTGGTGGATACTTTGAACTCTGACTCCTCTTCAGTAGGATGGGCGTCCGTTGCATATGCTTTTCATATTTTGAACTTCTGCAAACTTTTTCCTTCTGTATCTTTTGTTTATATGTACTCCTCGCTCTACCAATAAGGCAGTTCATACTATTGCCTCTAAGGCACACTCTTTTTTATTCCGCTTATCTGGTCGTATGATCTCCCTACTTGCGCTATATCATGTATCATCTTGTCTGATGGAAATCTAGGCCATTTTGATGAGTAGTTTCCTTTGGTGCTTTAATGAATGGGTTAATAAAAAGGGTCAGGCTTGAGGGACCCCCATTTTGGCTTACCCACATAGAAGATGAATCAATGGCTGATTTGTGGTGAGGATGATCTATATGGTGAGGAGATCATCCTTACAAAAATTGAAATCATTCTGATATTCATAGACTGGTTTAGAAGTTGAAGGATTATGGACTGTCGCTTTTTACCGTGTAACTTGAAAACTACATATGATGGGGTTAGAAATTTTAGAATGGACTGATTTTTTGTTGGGGTGATCTATATAGTGAGGAGATCATCCCCACCAAAAATCAGCCATTGATTGATCACAAACATTTTTGACAACTATTTTTTACAACCATTTTGGCGTACCCATATAGAAGATGAATCAATGGCTGATTTTTGGTGAGCCATTGATTGAACATCCTCACCATATAGATCACCCCAGCAAAAAATAGCCCATTCTGGAATTTATAACCCCATCAAATGTGATTTTCAAGTTACATGGAAAAAAATGACGGTCCATAATTCTTCAACTTCTAAACCAGTCTACAAATATCAGAATGATTTGAATTTTTATGAGGATGAATCCAAGGGTGGATGTCAGTGCCAAGCTGGCATCACTTTTGGAGGCGCTGAGAACCATCATTGGATTCGTGAAATTGATGTCCGAGCACGCGAACACTGAGAGGGGTCAGAAAAAGGGGGTCCTCGGACCCAGAGTCTAAGAAAAAGTAGCTCTAAATAGAGTTGAATGGCCAATTAGGAGTAAAACTTCGATGACAGGGCAGCAGATTACGGCACCTGGATTTTGTACGGTTGGACCACCTCAGCCTCACTGCACACGTATACAAGTGAGTGTTTTAGCAAAAAGCACTCAAGTACTCACCTGAGTACGTGTGTGGTGAAGCCGAGGTGACCAGTCCGTACAAAATACACGTGCCGTGATCTGCTGCCCTGTCATCTCCTTTGATGACAGGGCCCGGTCATCAAAATTTTATCCGTGAATTAGGATTACTTTGCTGACTCCGGGGATAACGGGAATAAGCGTCAATAATAATAATAATGAACCACTGATTAAAACTAGTGCGGATAACGTTGCAATGTTGCACTATTTTTTGTAGGTAAGTTTTGGTTTTCTACTCATAGAGATTAGAGAAGAAATCCTCACTATCCATTTCTTTGACACGTGGCAGTTAAAGGAAGCAATCATTAAAGGGTCAGTGTGTTTCCACCTCAGCTTCTCCCATTGTGGCAAGTTTCATCAAGTAGTCCTCCACCAATAGATCAGAAGAAGCATGTATCTATTTAAAAATGAAAATAAAAAAAATGTATGAACCTACCTCTTCCAACCACGTGGTAGAGTCCCATTGGGATGGAATTTGTCCATAGAAAAGTGAGACATATCTAAATATCTTGTACTTGCCACCTCAGCTGCCACATGTAGAAACCCCCAACAGCATAATAGACCAAAAAAACTGCAATGTTTTCCTGTGGGCGGGTGAAGAGAAAATTTATTATGTAGAGGGCTGTGGAACCAATCAGCTGCCTCCATCATCAAATGGTATCCCCTAAAAAACGAATGGCGCAATAAAATATATGTTTCCGACCCCAAATATTTAAGATATGGTTCAAATGATGATGATGATGATGATTAAGTACATATGTCGGTGGCCGATTGGTTTGGTTAACTTCACACCAAACAATACTAAATTTTCTCATCTTTGTATATAAAAACTGCAATATTTTCAATAATTGGTGGAGAAATGTTAAATGTGATTGGCCTTGATGAAGAACATTACCATTCTTTTTTGTTACTAAACATGCATGTATGATGGTGGGACCCCACCGATCAAAAAAAAAAATTGAAACCGTGGGTATCTGGGCCTCTTAGAGCAGCCGACTAGTCCTTCGGGGCACGTTAATAACCCTTTCCACACGTGCCGGAGTGTACTTGGAGAGTTAATGTGGACTGAGCCACTTATTACCCTACTCTTTTTAAGAGGTGGCCCCAAGGAGAGTTGAACTCAAAACCTCCTACTTTTTGGAGTGGAGTCCTGGCCACCCGCACTCAACCCTTGGGGTTCCCCACCAATTCATCCATCAAAGTAGACTGACTTTTTATCGGGAGAACCATAATTACAAAAGTTACGATCATACGATCTATAAAACTTTTTCTTTCTACCCACGTCTTCTAGGTCCGCATTTTCAAGGTGCGTGTCTACGAATACGCATGTAGTACTGGTCCTTCTAGGTCAGTGTTTGGTCCTACACGCCTAGAAGAAGTAAGTATTCATTCTCCTGTTCTTAGTTCGCAAATGGAAACACTTAGGTGGCATTTGGTAAAACTTGTTTTCAGACCATAAGTCTGAATAGGCTGAAATTCAGTGATTTTAGTGATCAAGTGGCGTTTGGCAAACAACTTATTTTCAACACTTAACACCCAAATCATAGAATATTTCAGACATAAGCAAAAAGTGATTTTACCTTGATTATTGCAGTAAGTAGTTTTGATGATTGGCATCTTTTAAAAGATTCTTTGATTCTTTCAAAAATGTCCATAATATTCTCTTATGTAAAGAATCTTTATAAAATTAAGACAAAAATATCCTTATAATTATATAATCTCTATTATACCCTTCTCTTAAGCTTTTAGACATAAGACCTTTACCAAACATAAATTTTTATTTTTTTATTTTTTATCTTTTAGCCACTTTAAGCAATCATCACTTATTTTAATCACTTTAAGCTCTAAGTGTTTTAACACTTAATTTACCAAACGGCACCTTCAAATTTTGTGTTTAAAATGCATTATAGGCAATACATGATTACATGGTACAACAAAAAAAAGTCATATAACCCTATATCCACGCACAAAGACGTGAGGCCCACTTAACTAAACATTGTATTGTATATAAGACTTTTAGTATAAGCCTCCCATAATAACGGAGTTGATAGATCATGTAGGTCTCATATAACATCGGAGGTCGATAAATTATAAGTGGACTCTACAAATCAAAGTAGGCCGTTCAAAATAATGAGGGTTGATAGATAGATCATGTAGGTCCCACATAATAACAATGTTAATATGTGGACCCAAAGGCGGTGTACCTTGGAACGACCCACATACCTATTTTCGTCCAAAACGCCAGGTCAAAAGCGCTCTACCAAACGCAGCCTTGGATTTTTCTGTGGCCATCACAAAGGGCATTTAAGTAATTTAAAAAAAATAGTTAATGCAAGACAAAAGGCATAACAGGAAGTCACGAAAGTGTGTTAGGATTCATGGATGACAGCTCTACTTATGATTGCTTTTTGATCTAAGTTTAAAATTAGAAGTGAGAGACTGGTAGAAGCTTCTTCACAAAAAAAGTTGTTAGAGGTGTGGGCCCCACATACATGTTTTTGTTAATTATAAGGGGGTAGTTGGGAATTAAGGACATTGGTCTCTTTTTTTGTTATCTTTCCATATGGAGCTCTATTGTTATTTTAATTATCAAATTTTATAATTAAAATAACAATATATATATTATTAAAATTTGATAATTATCAAATTTGATATATATATATATATATATATATATCGCTGCCGGTTCACGAGATAATGTAGGTCTTCTATCGTTGAATATGAAGTGAGTATCGGCATCCTATGTCGGTGAATTCATATGGGTTTTAAATATTCTTTAGGGGGAAAGCTTGCTAATAAGAATAATTATTTAGAGGACGGGCGGTAATGGGTGACGTATGGAGAGCGCGATTTAAAACGAATTGGCACGAAATTATCCCATGAATGTTTGGCCCACCACTAGTATAACAGGCCAAATTAACCATTGGAGAACCACTAGAATTAGCCTGATTAGTGATTTGGCCTAAGGCTTTTCCTATATGGCGCTTAAATCGAACAAAATCGAGATCGGGCTATTTTTCGGGGTAAAAACTTTTCTCTGGACCAATTTTGAATCCCCAGTGTAAGTTACTTAGTGTCGGTTTTGGAGAAAAGCCTGAAAAAGGGTATTCGTAGATTCGGTCGTTTACTTTTAGATAATTTAATTAGCTTTATTTAATAATGAGGATTTCATAATGAGGTACGTTATGGGTAGAATCATATATCTAGAAAAAAACGAGCACATAGCACATATGAATGTAATTTTTATTTGCCACATTGAAACTTTCCGTTGGAAAAGGTGGAACCCTTATCAATGGCGAACATTAATTTATGCATGTGCAAGTAATGGGGGAGGAAACAAAAGGAAAAATCCATAAGTGTTGCACCCAAATCAGTGGTTTGTTGGAACCCGACAAATGTCGACACGGGTAATTCCCTCGTTTAGAAGAATCCATGCAACAGAGAACATCATAGTTAATAAGTCTGATGATTCTGAAGAGGGATGTGGAATAATGTATATCAAAGTCTTTACGGGTCTAACAGAGGTGGAGTGCTGGTCACATAGCCAAACAACTCTCTCTAACAGTACTTTACCGGGGACTCGAACTTGCAAGCTACTAAGATCTCTTGCTCTGATACCATGATGAAATTAAGATTTCTTCATAAATCTTCAGGTGATAACATTGACCCTTATCAAGGGTTTATCCCCTCCCACAATCGTTGGTTACAAGAAATATGAAACCTTGATCTTCATGAAGTAAATATGATGAATGGACGAAACTTCCGTTCGTGTGCTTGATGGTGGTCATCGCCGGTCTATGAAGTCCATCACTATCACATCCTACTCATCTTACACTCTATTTAGAGTAGTCCACTAAACCAGGTCATTTGTCATTTCTTCCCAGAAACTATTGAAGACGGAGTGTGCAGCTAAACTCTCATTAGAGATGTCTTGAGTAAATAAAATATGATGGGATTGAAGGGCTTTGTTGAGTGTTTGATGAAAGATTATTGATTCTGGCGGTTGATGGTAGACAACGATTACCAGGCGGACGGGGACAATACAGCTCGCGTGGAGTAAGGTGTATAATCTCGAGTGCTTGTTCTCAGAAGAACAATGGTTTTGCTTTGATACCATGATAAAGGTTGGAATTGATAATGACTTGGATGCTTTACATCGACCCTAATTAGGATTTATATAAAGATAACAAAGTGTAAAGATAGAAACTAATCCTACTATAATCTAAGATCTTAAATCATAGTAGATATTATTCTCATTAATTTCATCCTAATCTTGACAACCCCGAGAATATGTGATGAAATACACCAATAATGATATGGTGCATCTCACACAATTTATTACAATATATACTCCAATACTAATCCAACCGGATACATACTCTAATATGAGCATGCAACTTTGAGACAATTTTAATGCTCTCTGGTTAAAGCACAAAACATTGAGTGGCTCTGGGTTTTGCAATACGTAGCGGAAGGCATGACGAAAAATTGTTATAAGAGATAAATGAAATTCTTAATTCTGAAAAGTTGGTATTATTCCTTAACTGATATTTTCACCTATTTTTAGTCCACAGTTTCTTCTAATAGCTTTTCGAAATCGAACCATAACAGTACATATAATAATTTGTTGACGTTAACACCGATATATAATTTTATTGCGTAATATGTTGGTTTAATGTGATGGTGTTAGAGGTTTAATGAGTTTATTTGGTGTGATTGAACAGACCTACTGAAGCTCCCTCCCACTGATCTACGCGCTGTGCTCGAATTTGGACCCAACAACAGAGGAAGTTGGCAAGATTGTTAAGCTTGCTTGAGCTGGAATGGGAAATGCTAGCTCGACTTGCTGCCATGGGTTCAAGGGAAGGTATAGAAAAAACAGAGATCCTCTCAAGACATTCTCTGTTGAGCTGCAATAAACAAAT
Organism: Euptelea pleiosperma; assembly: GCA_035048495.1. Taxonomy (NCBI): domain Eukaryota; kingdom Viridiplantae; phylum Streptophyta; class Magnoliopsida; order Ranunculales; family Eupteleaceae; genus Euptelea; species Euptelea pleiosperma. The sequence continues at coordinate 15,447,500 of CM068552.1, forward strand.
TCATTGAGTTCTTATACATATCGGCCATCTCGACATTGTAGACATTCATCCAAGTCATTGATGTTTTCTGAAATTTGTGTTGTGTTCATCGGGATTCCAACTACACAAATTTCAAACATCATCAATGGCTTGAACATATATGATGACATGCTACAGTGTCATCCTAAGGACAATATACTAACACTGCCCTTTCAAATTTCACCGAGCTTCTCTCTCAGACAGTGCCCAGATTGTAACACCTTTCATAAGTAACAGAACTTACCCGATAAGAAATTCCGCTATTTTAGGTACGGTCGCTGGCTCCTTTGTCCTCAGATCACCAACTTCCTTGACCTTCCGGCATCATCCTACCAAGATCTCATGTCAAAACCCCACTTAATCTGATGATAATGAGAAAAATGAATGAAATATTTATACAGATTGTCTATCCCAACTAGTTTCTAAAGTACTAGTAGGACTGTAAATCATATTACAATCTTGCTTGTTCATGAACAGCTAGCTACATTTAACCTCGCGAGAACTTGAGAACCACCTCGTTAAAGAAAAATGATAATGAAACAATTGAACAACAAAGATGATTCAATGAAACAATTGAACAACATTAAGGTATTCTGACTCCGATCGTTATTATGAGATCGCCTTGCACGGTGTCTTTGTGCAGCTCTTTGGTGTATGGATCCTGTGAAAGTTTGGCTCCTTTGGAATTGTTGCTGGCCTTCTTCCTCGTGAAGAAGACCTACCACCAGCATCAACATTGATGGTGGTGGTGGTGGTGGTGATGCCACTCTTCATTGTGTTTGCTGCTTCCTTGGGTCTTGAAACAGTTGATGAGGTTTCTCTTATGACACTGAGTTGAACTGGCGAAACCAGAGATACTTTTGCCTTTGTTGTTCCAGCCACCCTGCAAAAGAAAGAATAGAGTAGCATGAGAGAACTGGCTTGTTTGGTTCTATATACTCAGACGCAATGTTTTTATCATTTCAGTACAAGCTTAAAAGAGGTTAGGAGAGGAAAACCTTTGAGGCCTGACAAGTTGTTGCTGCGACAAGTGTGACTTAGCCGTTGTCCCACTCTCTAATTTTTGAGCTGCTTTCTCCTTGCCATCTTCAAACTGTCCATTCACAAGGTTAGATTTCCAAATGTGTCAGATCAACAATTTGCTTTTTTCTTCTATAATCTATTGACAAAACCAGTCATGAAGCGAATATAGCAATAGCTTCCATGCAAAGAGTAACAAAAATTGTGGTACCTTCTTTTGTCTTTGCGTAGAGGTTGTGGCCATTTTTGGCTCAACTGCACATTTTGATGTCTTCAGGTATGTGGGTCTTGTTCGTTGCTGCAAATTAAATAATCCTGAGAGGATCAGAAAATCACAGGGCATAATCCTGAACGAGCGAAAGAAACAGGTTTTTTCACTTACGGGTTGAACCTTCTGAACGCTTTTTTCTGATTCAATTTGGTTGCCTTCTTGTGAATCATTTTTGTGTTTACATTGTCCATGGGACTTCTTGTCTCGCTAGAATTTAGAAAATAGCAGAACTCAATACTGATTTAGTTTTAGTCGTTCAATTGTGAAAAAAGAAGAAATAGGCTCAAAGTGCAGTGACTCACTTGAATCTCGTTTCCATGATTTCTCTGTGAGTTTCCACCAGGAAACCTTGAAACTGGTGTGATTTCTTTCAGAGGAGCAAGAAGCCTTCTCTCCAGGTTTGCTTCCCTAAGAATTCCTCTTTCCTGATGCAACCGCAATGTTTTTATAGATATAACTCTCAAAACAATAATATTGCAACCTTTTCAAAATCAAATCTTGCTCTGAAAATATTTTACTTACATCAGTTCTTAGCCGGAAAGGTTTAGGGTTTGTTGGCTTTGTTTTCTTATACTTCCCTCCATGTGAACCAGTAGCAGCCACAGTAGAGCCTCCCTTGAAAGTTTTACCCAGTGCGCCAATGACCTACACCGCATTCAAATGTGCTTGGATGGTCAGAATCTAAGATGAGCACTATATATCAGAGTGGAACTAACAGTAACAATTTGAAGATACGGATATAAATTAACCTTTTGATGGTTTTCACGAGCCTCATGTTGGTGGATTTTTCTTTGAGAGTTGTCACTATTTATGTTTGATTCTCTGTTATCAGTTTCAAATGCAACAATGAGTACAACTGTGAGGAAAACAGAGAAATTTCTGCAACATGAAAATGAAATTTCAGGTATGTAGGGCTATACCTGTTATCATCAGAGGCTGAAGCATTTTCTTTATCATCACTCTCTGTAGCTTTGCTCTCATCTCCAGCTCCTTTTGGTGTTCGAAACCTGGGAACATCTTCTTTTTCTTCTGAATCCTTCTCCTCCTCAGAAGTTGAACCTATGTTCTCTTCATGTTCATTTCCTTCATTACTCTCATCTCCCTCTCCATTCGAAGTTTGGTATGTGGGTGGATCTTTTTCTTCTATATCCTTCTCAGAATTTGATAGGGAGCTTGCTTCTCTATAGCTTGATGCATCTGTTAACATTGGTTGCATATTCTCCCCAATTGGGGACTTCTCTTGAGTAGCATTTGTAGCTCCAAAGTTTGTAATTACAGCAATCGGACACTCTTCATGTCCTTTTCCTTTGTTACTCCGGGAACTACCCGAAGCAGAAGAGACTTCCAGAGAGACATTCCTTGATTTCCCATCAATCTCCATATCACTAGAATCATTATCAACACCTTCTTGAAGCACAGGGCCATGGCATTTCTGTAAATTTCCATCACCTTTCCTCTTCAAACGTCTTAAAGATTTGGCTTCCTGGTCCTTGCAATCTCGAGAAACCTCAAGCTGGCTTTTTGACTTGTGGGTGTGCAACGGCGATTTGAGACCCGAAGCAGTCACAGATTTGTTAGGACCGCGTGCAGTGCATCTCAGTGGTTTACTGGACTGACCCAACACCTGCTTTCTTTGACTGCTTATCCTTAGCTTCTTCATCCCAGAACAGATGTCTTTCATTGGAGTTTGACACTCTAACGTAGTTGTAGTCCTCCCAGTTTTCTTCGGAGGGTCAAAAACCAGGGCCTTCGCAACCACCCTATTCTTTGTCATTGTAACGGTTGTTTTTGAATTCTGAACACTTCGAAAGGGATCCTTTGGGAGGCACTTTTTGTACCTCGGAGTTGTCAAAGCTTTTTCAGCAACAGAAGAATCCTTTGCCTTCCCATTTGGAGTTGAATTGACCTTAGAAAGAGGACGGACTTTCACTTTGATATCAGCCATCTTTTGAGAAATAGAAGTGATTGCGGTCAATCTCGATATTCTAGGCTTGGAAGATTTTGCAGGAGCAGAATGTGGGCATTTCATATATGCACTAGAAGATATACAAATAATCTGTGTTAATGAATTTTACCCATTTAGTTTTAGTAAATATGTTCTAAAAAGTAATCTTCCCTTGAAGGTTTTACAAACCTCGGAACTTGTCTACTCAGTGCTCTTCGAAGACGTAAATTGGGGCTCCTCGCCGCCATGACCTGCATCATAATTCAAGAGGGACATATTTGAAATGACGCATCAACCACATTACTAAAAGGAAAGAAAGAAAATGATAACTAACCCGAAGCACAAAACTTTTGTAAAGGGCATCAGGGTCCATGTCTTCCTCATGCTTTTGGTCGCATCCTGAAACACAATTAACAAAATCGGTGATGCAAACCCGTAAATTTTTTTTGTCGGGGAGAAGATACAGGACCAGACTCAACTCACTCAACAGATATTAGGGCACCAGCAGTAAATCTAAACCAAAAAATTGAAAACCTACTAAAACCAAATTGAGACAGAGGAACACCAAAAGCTAAAAGCCAACTTGAAGAATCTGAGATTAATAAAAGTAACAAGTACTAATTAACAAAATCTTAACTTGGTGATCAATAAAATGAACTTAAATAAGCAATTAAATGAAAAAAAAAAATCGAAGATTAATCAATAATTTATTATCTAAAAGTTCCTGAGATTGAGAATTACAAAGTTAGAGTAAACAGGAACTCTGAAATTAAGTTCGGACAGAGCAAACAGAAACAGATTCCACCCAAGAGAGTTGAAAATTTTGTTCACGATAACACATACTTAGTTGATTATAGATCAGATAAAAGCTAATAGAATCAAACGAAACAGAAAGTCAGAAACCAGTGGAAAATTGGAACTCACCAACACGCAAGCAGAACCAGGAACGATCATCGGGGAGACAGAGTTCAGGGAGGGTGAAATCCACGAACTTTGGCGCTTCTATCTTCTCGTAGAACTCGTTGTCGTCTTCGCTGTTGAACTGATCTGATTGAACTTCCTCCATTCTTGGATCTCGGAGCAACCAGAGAGCGAAATACAACTTTGTTCGTTTCTTCTCTGATCTAGGGTTTCAAAACCCTCGAAACCCTGTAAGAGAGAGAGAGACGCTTCTTTACTTCTTCCGTTTAATCGCACTGGTTGGATACCGTACCGGAAGAGGTTTAAATACTGAGTTCCCCAAGTAGCCGTTGGAGCAGCGCCTCGGACAAGCTGCAAGAGCAAACGGATTCTCAGGGGCAGTTTAGTAAATTAACTGACTGCCCGAAAACGCATAACGTCTGTCTCTTTGCGACAAAGTAAATCTTGAGTAAAACTTGTGTCACAAGATGTTGTGACGGAACACGATCACAGCACTCAATACGAGCCACGTGGTATAATATTAGAGGACAACGACTGTATGGATGTTTGGACAGTCCCTCGGTAGACTGGTACACAAAAAATTTGCTTGATTAGTGATTTCTAACTGATTCTATTGAAGTTATTTTCATGGGTTGATTTTAACGGTAGACATTTGAGCATTATTGAGCGTTATTTGGATGCATAAATCCAAAGGTTGTAAATCACTAATCAGGCTGATTTTTAGTTTATAGGTCCACCGAGGGACTGGTCAAACATCCATACGGTCAAATACCTCTGATAGTGTGCCACGTGGCTGGTATTGAGTTCTGTGACCGTGTTCCACACAACATCTTGTGACACAAGTTTTACTCGTAAATCTTTGATAAAGGACCACCGTATGAGCCACGTGGCACACTTTAGAGACAAACCAAAAGTCAGCCTAATTATTGATTTCTAACCGTTAAATTGGAGTCTTTTAATGGGTTATTTTTAACCGTGGGATTCGAACATTATTTGGGGTACAGAGATCCAAAGGTTAGAAATAACTAATCAAGCTGCTTTTTACTATATAGGTCAACATAGGGATGGGCCAAACACTTATACGGTCATTGGTCTCTAAGATTGTGCCATGTGGCTCATACTGTGGTCCGTCATCAACTTTGATGACCAACACGTCAGCACAGATTTATTCTTTGCGACATGGAAACAAATTTTATTTGAACATTGTGCTTTTTTGTCATGCTGTTTACGACAAAAGGGTTATGCTATGCTCAGTCTCATAGTGTACCGTAGGCATGAAGGTGTATATACTCGTTAATCTGGACCGTCCAACAAAATAACCATCCTAGCATCATGGGCTTGTTCGTTGATAGTTTCAAAGGCCAGATGAAAATGATCAAATCCAATTGCTAGAAATCGCCATTAGGTTTATTTTTGGTCTGTAGGTCTAGGGATCTAAATCTGGCCCGTGAGCCCACAGCCAACCTTTTCAGGCCCAGGACCGGACCAGCCCATCTCCTATAAAGTCCGGGCCTGGGCTTGACATATTGAAGACCTGCCCAAGAACTAGCCCATTAGATCCAAGCTCACCCTATTCCATCAGGCCCTGGCCCACCAAACCCGGGCAGTTGAAAAATGTTTCCCCCTCCTTTTTGTGCCCAACGGTCATGAAGTTGACAGTTGGAGACCCAGCCCAGCACAGCCCGGCCGTTTCAATCTCGGTGAATAGGGCTGCAACTTGGGCGGGCTCAACCCGAGCCTGACGGATTGAACTCGACATTAGGGTTGAGGCTTGGCCCAACCCGACCCAACCTGAGCCCGACTTACAAACTCTATATATATAGCGGGATCGGGGGACAACATTTTCATACAACAATTTTGGCGTACCCACATGGAGATGAATCAATAGGTGATTTTTGGTGAGGACGATCTCCTCTCTATATAGATCACCACTATAAAAAATCAGCCCATTCTGAAATTTCTAACCCTATCAAATATAGTTTTCAAGTTAATGATAAAAATAGATGGTCCATAATTCTTCAACTTGTAAACCGGTTTAGGGATATCAGAATGATTTGAATTTTTGTGAGGATGATCTCCTCACCATAAAGACCATCCTCAGCAAAAATCATCCCATTCCAAAACTTCTAATTTATATATTGGGCCGCAGCAAGTTTTTGTTGCCAAAAATGTTGTCCCTCGATCCTGACCCATCGGGGGACAACAATTTCATACAACATTTTTGACAACAATTTTGACGTACCCACATGGACGATGAATCAATAGCTGATTTTTGGTGAGGATGATCTCCTCATCATATAGATCACCCCTACAAAAATCAGCTTATTCTGAAATTTCTAACCCCATCAAATGTGGTTTTTCGTTTAACGATAAAAATAAACGGTCCATAATTCTTCAACTTGTAAACCAGTTTATGAATATCAGATTGGTTTGAATTAGAGACCATCCATGCCAAAAATCATCTTATTCCAGTACTTCTAATTTATAAATTGGCCGCCAATTTTTGTTGTAAAAAATGTTGTATGAAATTGTTGTCCCCCGATCCTGACCCATTAGTTTTACCGACAAATATCCACACAACATTTTGACAAATGCAGTAACCCATGGTTGTTTGTCCTAAGTAACTACAACCTTTGTGTGATATTACCAAATGTCATTGAAACTACATTTTGGCATTTTACGTGATCGGTTGATAGTGAAAATATCGTATTTTTCTCTGATGATTGTTTTTGTTATTTCTTTAGTGACTTTTATCATGCATTTGAGTTAATGAACTTTTTCGGCAATACGAAAATATCATGTTTTCTTTCACGAGATTTGGAAATGAAGTTATGCTATTATTTAATGGTTAGCACAACGGCTATTGTATTGATCGATAAATTATTTTAAAATGAAAAAATTCAACAATATTTCCAACCAATAAAAAAATTAAGAAATTAACCAACCCGATAGGGTTGGGTTAGGGTTGGAAAATCTAGGCCCGACCTTGGGTTGGGTTGGGTTAGGGTTGACATCCTTTAAGGTTGGGTTGGGCTAGGGTTGACCTCCAACCCGACCCAACCCGCCCGAGTAGCAGCCCTATCGGTGAACGAAGGAGTGGGCCAAACATTCCTGGGGTTTGTGAAAGACCCATATCTCGACAAGTGATTTGTGGGTCAGGGCTCCACGAGTTTTCTATATGAAAAATCAAAATCGGATTGTTTTTTACCATCTGATCTGTAGACTTTTCTCTGGGGTAGCAGCCACATCTTGGGGAGAACGAATTTTGATCTCCACCGTCAATCCTGTCGACAGAAGGGCACTTCCCATGTTCCGATCCATAGGGTATACAATCAGAGGCAAAAGAAACCCGGCATGTGCAGGAAAGAGTTCTGGAATGACAATTCACAAAATCTCTTTCCTTCCTAATATAAAGATTGAATGTGAACGGTCAAGTCTGTTGGAAGTGAAGTTTACCTGTAATATTTTAGCGAATTTTTTCTATTTAAGACCAAAACCTTAAAATAGATGAAAAGTGTTTAAAACATATATTTTTCATTTTTCAGGTAAAAAATCATCACCCCAATAAGAATTTTTCTAAGTCAAAAATAACTTGTAAGGGTTGAAATCAAGCTCAAATACTGGTCAGCCAGTCCGATTTGACAATGCTATGTCTACAACCTTCTCGGCCTTCACAACCCGAGAACTGACAACATGAACCAATGAGATAAAATGCCTTGGACTTGTTCATCTTCTATGGGAAATGCTAGCTCGACTTGCTGCCCTGGATTCAAGGGAAGGTATAGATACAGTGCCCAGAACGTTACGCCTTTCGTACGGATCAGAGCTTACCCAACTAGGAATTTCGTTACTTTAGGACAATTATTGCTACAGTTGCTGTTCACCAGGGCTTTGTTCGCAAGCTTCTTGTCCTCAGATCAGCAACTTCCTTGACCTTTCGGCAGCATCCTACCAAGATCTCATGTCAAAACCCCACCAAATATGATGATAATGAAAAGAATGAATGAAATATTTATACATATTGTCCATCCCAACTAGTTTCTTAAGTACTAGTAGGACTATTACAATCTTGCTTGCTCATGAACAGTTACAATTAACCTCTCGATAACTTGAGAACCACCTCGTAAATGATAAATGATAATGAAAGATATGCTAACTAAATGCAGGAGAGCAAAGATTGCCTTGGACAGTGTCTTTGTGCAGCTCTTTTGTGAATGGATCCTGTGAAAGTTTGGTTCCTTTGGAGCTGTTGATGGCCTTGTTCCTCCTGAAGAAGACCTACCATCAGCATCAGCATTGGTGGTGGTGGTGCCACTCTTCATTGTGTTTGCTGCTCCCTTGGGTCTTGAGATACTTTTGCCTTCGTTGTTCCAGCCTCCCTGCAAAAGAAAGAATAGAGTAGCATGACAGAGAAGTGGCATGTTTGGTTCCATGCAAACAGTAACAAAAATTGTGGTACCTTCTTTTGTCTTCACGTAGAGGTTGTGGGTCTCGATTGTTGCTACAAATTAAATAATCCTGAGAGAATCAGTAAAACACGGGACATAATCCGGAAAGAACGAGAGAAATAGGTTTTTTCACTTACGGGTTGATTCGGTTGAACCTTATGAACACTTTTATCTGATTCAATTTGGTTGCCTTCTTGTAAATCATTTTTGTGCCTACATTGCCCATGGGACTTCTTGTCTTGCTAGAATTTAAAAAATAGCAGAACTCAATACTTATTTAGTTTTCTTCATTCAATTGTGAAAAAGAAGGAAGAGGTTCTTAGTCTTAGTGCAGTGACTCACTTGAATCTCGTTTCAATGATTTCTCTGTGAATTTCAATCTGGAAACCTTGAAACTGGTGTGATTTCTTTCAAAAGAGCAAGAAGAAGCCTTCTCTCCAGAATTGCTTCCTAAGAATCCCTATTTCCTGATGCAACCTCACAGTTTGTATAGATATCACTCTCAAAAGAATAATCACGATTCTAAAATTCGGCGAAACTAGCCAAATTAATTCCGAATTTTGAATGACAGAACTAAATGTACATGTATTAAAAAATTTACAAAAATCATCGAATTAATTATTTTAATTTGAAGTAAACAATAAAAATCCAGCTAATTTCTCAAAGTTTAGCCTATTTTGGTACAAAAATTGCGCCGAATTAATTTGTTTAATTCAAAGAAAACAGTAAATTTAGAGCAATTTGGAGAATTTTTGTCAAAACAGTGGTAAAACACACTGATTTTTAAAGATATGATAAAACAAGCATAACTCATTATATCATAAAAACAACCATTTAGAGCAACCTAAGCAAGATTAGTATCGTTTCACTCATTTTGGCAAAAATTCTCCAAAATTCTCTAATTTAGTGATTTTTTACAGAAATTCTATAAATCAAATTGAATTCCCCGAATTAATTCCAAATTTTAACTGACCGAAGTTTAAGGCGAAGTCAAATTTTAGAACCTTGAGAATAATATTGCAACCTTTTCAAAATCAATTCTTGCTCTGAAAATATTCTGCTTACATCAGTTCTTAGCCGGAAAGGTTTAGGGTTTGTTGGCTTTGTTTTTCTTATACTTCCCCCCATGTGAACCAGTAGCAGCCATAGTAGAACCTCCCTTGAAAGTTTTACCCAGTGCACCAATGACCTACACCACATTCAAATGTGCTCGGATGGCCAAAATCTAAGATGAGAACTATATAACAATGTGGAACTAACAATAACAATTTGAAGATATAGATATAAATCAACCTTTTGATGGTTTTCATGAGCCTCATATTGTGGGTTTTTCTCTGAGAGTGGTCACTATTTATGTTTGATTCTCTGTTATTAGATTCAAATGCAACAATATGAGTACAATTGTGAAGAAAACATAGAAATTTCACATATGTAAGGCCGATACCTGTTATCATCAGAGGCTGAATCATTTTCTTTATCATCACTCTCTATGGCTTTGCTCACATCTCCATAGCTCCTTTTGGAGTTCGAAACCTAATTTCTATGAACATCTTCTTTCTCCTCTATATCCTTCTCCTCCTCAGAAGTTGAGCCTATGTTCTCTTCATGTTTATTTCCTTCATTACTCTCATCTCCCTCTCCATTCAAGGGAGCTCCCAAATTCTCCCTTGAATGTATGGAGTCAATTCTCACGCCCTCGTCACTCCCATACATCATTGTGATAGATAGGGAACTCGCTCTCATGAATGTAGTTAAGTGTTCCCGGAAGCACGAAACTTACTTTGTTGTTTTCATATTTAGAATAATGTATTGGCGAAGTGTAAACCGAAGTTCAAGACAAAAAAAGATTGGAATAAATTCATTACTTCCTGGAATGCTTTGGTTTCATCTCCCACTGAGGTGGAGTATGAGGATCGACTATCTCCACTTTAGATGGATTTCTCCGAAAAGTATTATGGTGCTGTATCGTATGTGAAAGACAGTTGGTTGACATTTTATAAGGAATGTTTTGTTATTGCATGGACCAATCAGTGTATGCACATTGGGAATACGACAACCGACAGAGCAGAAAGTGCACATGCAAGATTGAATAAACAATTAGGCATGTCTCAATGTTTATTAGCTACAGTGTTTCCTTCTATTTACTCTTTAATAGAGTTACAGCTTACTGAGATTCAAGCGTTGTTCGAGAAGAGCTTACACACAGTATTGCATGCGTTCAAGGGGCCATTGTTTAATGTTCTAAAGGGCTTTGTCTCGATACCCGCACTTTATAAGAATCTTGATGAAAAGAGACGGGGTAATGGATTTGGTCCAAATGCAAGTGTTTGTGGATGTGTTATCTGTCGTACACACAGATTGCCTTGTGGATGTGAGATCGCATATTACTAGCGTGAAGGCAGCCCGTATTCTCCTTTCGAGTATCCATTCACATTAGAAGAAACTATTCAGTGTGCCCACATTTATTGAGGCCAAAGAGTATGATTGGTTTCCCGATGTACCATTGTTCATGAAAACATTTGACAAGGTCGGTGTTGATAGAAAGTCAGTCTTCTAAAAAAATTGAAGGAATTGTTGAACCCACAATCCACTCATTTGAATGAGCCAGAAGTGAGGCATAATAGGGGCAAGCCTCGATCCTCATCAAGTAAGAAGCGAGCAAAGAAAAAATCATCAACAAAAAGAAATCCATCAGAATTTGAGCATGTTGAGGACAAACTATCACAGACTGCCATCACCACCACTTGCTCCTCTACTACCATCACCACCACCACTTGCTCCTCTACTACCATCACCACCACTACCTCCACCTAAGGAGCCCTAACCTGGGTTCAAAACAGCCTTCAGCCATTGACCCACAAGGAAATTGGAAAAACCACAAGCGTATGTTTTTTGCAAATTCTTTTGTGAGAAAGTATTTTTGTATTGATATTTGCATTGTCTTTACATCTTTGTATAGAAGAAATGGCACGCATGCCTCAAAAAGGTGGCACGCAGCCCAACCCTAAAATAGGCAAAAAACTCCCTCCAATCAATCACTGGGGATCTCAATTGATCATTCCCATAGTGCAACCCCAAAACTAAAAATCCCTATGAATTGCTTCATTTGTTCAATGTAGGGTTGGTCCCATCCTTCAGCTACGTCAAGTCGATACCTTCTCTATCAATGATAGGGGGTATCAGCCATCCATCTACTAGAAGAAGCTTTACATAATGATCATTGTTGACAAATCCAATTGCTATGAACCGATGGCCGACTACTGATGATGTGAACAATGGAGTGATTGTCAAGAACAGATGGAGAGAAATATATAATCAAAATTACATTATAGCGAGATACTATAAGATGCCCCATATCGGGCATAGTCATCTAGAACCATTTAGGTGAAAAGCCATCTTCAAAGAAGGATAAAGATGTAATCAGCTCATCAACTCGAGCACCATCACCATATAATCTCTCATAATAGCTGCGACAGAATTGCAACACACTGAGAATGTCAAGTCTCATTTGCCTCTAACTAGTTTCTTCATCCATTCCGAGTAAACTTGCCACAACTCTCATAATAGCTGCTGCATGTGATTTTTTTTTCTCTTCTTTGTGGTAGTCATCATTTGTAATTGACCATCAATTTTCACAACAATAATAAGGTAGTCAAATGCTACACTCATCTATAGGGTAATCTAATGCAATCATCTTTAATTTCTGTTTTTTTGGTGGGTCAACTAGGATCAAAATGGAGACCTTGTGATTGTGATATAGAAGGTCAAACAATTAAGTTATAGGCTAGAGCCCAATCAATTTTGTACTTCGCCTCTCATCTGCATGGTGGAATTAGAATCATTTGTTAGATCCATTTTCACATTATGGATCAAATAATTGTTAGAGAATATAGTGTGTGAGATACACCATATCACTATTGGTGTATCTCATCACAAAATTAGAATAATATCTTAGGATTTGATTTTATATTCTTAGGATTTCTTTCCTGTTTTGAATCATTGTAATGCTCTATATAAGAGCTTGAAGTAGATCTATGTAAACACTCAAGTTTAGCAATAAACCCTATATTTTTTCATGGTATCAGAGCCATGATCTTCTAAGATCAAGCTCTCGGTCTTGGTGTCCTTTTCCTTGACCACTTTTCCGATGGACGACATCACCGTCGCCCATCGAGCCCTAGTCCTCATCTAACAACAATCAAAGTTGTCATTCTCTTCGGCATCATCATCACCACTGTTTGAATGGTGGATTTTGATTCTAATTGGCACCATCTCGAGCACCCTGAAGACAGCCCCCTCCATCATGGACCGGCATCACGTTGTCCTACTTGAATCACGTCATAGCTGCTGCATCGTTCTAAAACAGAGCACCATTAACATCACCCCCAACATCTCTATTGCTGTTGCGTGCATATTGGACAGCAAGGACAAAAGAATATATATATACAAAGAAGAGTTTACCACAAACATGCTGCCCGCCGTTGGAAATGGGGTGTGTAAATATGGGCTCCCTTTTCTTAAACTCCCCTTGCTGGAAAAAGATCATGGCATACAAGATCCTTCATGTTCCAGAAGATTTCATGGCCACATGCTGATGGGTCGCTGATAGTTCTTTCCACAATAACTATCAAAATATATATATATATATATAAAGAAGAAGATCCGTAGCCGATGTTGCCGACTATGAGACTCATAGTCGCCATTCATCAACTTGACAGCAAGCATCTTTGCAGTTCATCATCACCCCCCAAATCGGGGTTTGCCCCGTTGTTGCCTTCAGCCCCGTGAGTTGAAGCCGCAGCTGCTGCCATTAATGTTCATCTCCGGTCGCACTCTGTTCTCCACATTCTTACATTCTTATTTGTATTTGAGGAGAAACCCTATTTCCCCTTTTGGTTGGTGGTTTACATTAAAAAAAAATAGAAAAGGAAAGCAAGAAAGAATGAATGAATGATCAACGGTGATGATCATCATCTTCTTTGTTGGTCTGCCGTCGTTGCCGCGTCCCGCGACTTCCCAACAACGGGACGATCTTCACTAGCATGAGTCTCTACTGCCACTTCCGTTGCCGCTACCACTGCCACCGTCGCTCATGCCCTCCATTCTCGTCGCCCCAATAGAGAACACAAGAAGAAAGAAAAAAAAATTGTTTTCTTAGAGGGCTTTCTTACTCGGCCAAGAATGTGAGGTCAGGAGCCCACAACCTCCTCATTGGTCCAAGACATGCCCAACCCATGATTGGCTCAAGCAATTGGCGGAGTCCGAAAAAAAAAATTGGTTGTGAACTTTTAAAGCCCAAGCCAATGAGGCACAAAGATGCCCACACACTTCTAGGCCCAGAAGAGGCCCAAGTCAGTGATGCCTAAAAGGCACACACCTGTGAGGCCCTAAAGAAATCCACTTACCTGTGAGGTCCAAAAGAGGTCCACACACTTCATTACTTGAGGACTCATAGAGCCCAAGCCTATGAGGCAAACAGATGCCCACACACACATCTTGGCCCACTGAGGCCCTTTACCCGGATTAAAATCCGACGAGTTCCGGTCTAGCTTAAACCAAAGATCTCTCTGGAACAAGATCCCATGTGACCATCATGCATGGATCATCACTCTAGCTGGCAAACCATCTTCATTCACTGGCGAGCACGGACTTTAAGGCTTGATCAAGGCGATTCACTCATCAATTCGACTTAAAATGGCGATAGCATATTTCATCGACACTCAAGCTTCAAGGCACTGGATTTTTTGGCAAATTCACAATGATCGTTGATCTCCAATCCCCATGAGTTTGAGGAGTAATGTTAGAGAATATAGTGTGTGAGATACACCATATCACTATTGGTGTATCTCATCACAAAATTAGAATAATATCTTAGGATTTGATTTTATATTCTTAGGATTTCTTTCCTGTTTTGAATCATTGTAATGCTCTATATAAGAGCTTGAAGTAGATCTATGTAAACACTCAAGTTTAGCAATAAACCCTAGATTTTTTCAATAATGCTTTACACATAACTTCAATTAGAAAGAAGAGAATCACTTCATGTGTGTATTTCTTTAGGAGGATTTATTTTAGCCCTTGGATTTGAAACTTCATCAGTTGTGTCCCAGATTTAAAATCCAAAACAGTCCAGTAAAGGGCTAGAGCCCAAGTTGCACATGCACTCATTAAATAATGACCAAACGTTCACTAATGTTCCCCAATTTTCTATTTCATCAATTTGTCTAGATCCACTTGCACATGCACTCATACAGGAAGTTCCAAATAAAACAAATGAAACAAGAATAAATAAAGGGATCAGTCTTCCGTTTTGTCATCAACATATGCAAACAAACACATTGTAGTAGAATGAGAACATTGCCGTCAAAGACAACAACTGCTACATTAAACAATGGAAGAAAGCAGTGAAAGAATACAAATAAATAAGGAAATAAATATATAAAGCAACCTTTGATTTGTTCTGTAGCTTCTCATTGAAAGTAAAGAAAACTGTTTCAATGTATAATCCTTATTAGACAAAATTCAGCTTTAACAGGGAAATATAATGACCCAAGAGATTACCTTTCCGAAAAGAAGCAAAATTTACTAGAACCCAACTCAAATTTTACCTCAACGGACATAAGCAACAAGAATCGCAGAACCCCCTCCAACAGCTTTAGCTTAGAAACAGCATTCAAAACATCGGGGGGAAATTCAGAATTCCTCGAAAATTACATCCTGAAAAATATGAAATTTAATGAACAACGAGAGAGAGAGATGATCGTAGTAGTACCTCCACTTCCCTCTGCTTAGGTTCCATTGCGTGAGCTTGGAGAGTTCTGGTTTGGTGATGTATCGGTTAGGGTTTCACTGGCTCGAGAGAAGGGGGAGTTCGGGTTTGTTGAGGGTTCTAAGCGGGTTTGGGGAGACGAGAATGCCCGTCTCCACTCTCCACAAACTGAGGTCAGAGCACGCTAAAACCGAGCAAAACTTCGCTGATAGCCGCAGTAAGCGAAGCGCCCACAACATGAGCCACGTGGCATATTCGTAGAGGACACTGATCGTATGGATGTTTGGCCTGAGGTTTAAAAGGGGGCCGTTAAGATGGTATAACGGACTGGGGACCGTTACCGTTTTTTCTATTATAACAGCCGAAATAACGAATTGTAATGCTCAGGGGCAAAAATAGAAAAAATGGCGCTGAAATTCAAATTTTGAAATTTCATATTTTCAAAATCGGAAAATAGCGGCCTTTTTCACAATTTTTTTAAGAAAAAAAATCGTTATTTTCGTTATAACAGAAAAAATAACAAAAAATAATGGCCATTATTTTCTGGGCATTTTAACAGTACATATCATAATGGGGTAGGTCCAGTATTTTCGTTACAACGGTCATTTTTTAAATTTGGCCAATCCTTCAGAGGACCTACAAACCAAAAATCAATCAGATTATAGATTTCTAAGCGTTTAGATTGGAATCATTTTCATGAGTTGATTTTAACGGCAGGAATTTACTAGGATCAAAGACCTGAAATTACTAATCAGGCTGATTTTTGGTTTGCAGGTCAACCTAGGGATTGGCCAAACATACGGTCAGCATCCTCTAATACTGTGCCACATGGCTAATATGTCATGGGCTTCGCTGACTACCTGCAGTCAGCGAAGTTTTACTCGCTAAAATCCATTTGTGTTGGATCCGTTGGTTTAGCCAGATTTTAAACTATAAATGGGGGTATGGTGTGCTACCGTGCGCAGAGGTTCAGGATAGGGACGACATGCAAGGAAAGAAAATTTATCAGTCGAATTGAGCTCGCTAAAATCGATTTCTGGATTGAGCTCGCAAATTTATAAGTCGGGGCTAGACAGAGCCTGGTTTGGATTAAATTGGTGGGCTCCGATCCAGACCGGGATCGGCCGAGAATTTAAGCCATGCTATTGAGACCAAGACCAACACTGGTGAGGAGAAAAGAGTCTTTGACAGTTGATGGATAGGATGGAGAATCTATTTACTATCCCCTCCCCATCCCAAAAATGCCAGGAGAAGCTCAGACCCCACTGAGACCAATGACCATATGGATGTTTAGCCCATCCCTAGGTGGACCTACATACCAAAAATTAACCTGATTAGTGATTTCAAACCTTGGATCTTTGTACCCCAAATAAAGCTCGAATCCTGCGGTTGAAAATAAACCCATGAAAATGATTCAAGTCCAACACGTAGAAATCACTAATCAAGCTAATTTTTGATATAGAGTTGGGCCAAACATTCATAGGGTCAGCAATCTCTAAGAGTGAGCCATGTGGCTCATAATTTCGCCATCAAACGGAATTTTGGGCACAGTACGACAAAACATCTTGATCGAGCTTCTTATCTCTTTATCTTATAGAAAAATCAGTTATTAATTAAAGGTGCCACCTTAAAAGTGGTTTTGCATTGAGCGAGGCCACGTACCGAGCCTGTGTTTCAGAAAAACCAATTATTCAAGGTGTCACCTTAAACGTCGTTTTGCATCTGGGCGGGGCCTCATTTACCTAGCATGTCTCCTCTCTAATGGCCATCAGTCCTTGAGTTGTTTCACACCATGGTTTAAAAAACGGACGTTATAACTGTTTCGGACCTCCCCCGTTACGTTATGTACCGTTATAACGACTGTTATTTTCTGGGAAATTTTGTGGGAAAAAGGCCATTTTTCCAGGTTTTTTTTCATTTTTTTCGTAATTTCAAATTTCAGCCCCATTTTTGTTATTTTCCGTTTTTGCCCTTTAGTGTTACAATTCATTATAACGGAAAAACGGTAATGCCCCCAGTCCGTTATACCATTATAATGACCCCTTTTAAACCTTGTTTCACATTACTTGCGACACCCTCCCCTTGCTTTCTGGATAGGGGTCATGATGCAAAGTGCGTTCCAAAATGTAGCAGATATCACAACGAAGAAAGAAGTAAGGCTTCCACGAACTCAGGTACAACATAGAATCACGACCTTCAACGAGTCCTAGTTGAACTCAAAAAAATAAAATAAAAAATCGAAGAACTATGAGAAAATAAACAAGAGAAATCTTTCTTCTATTTAATTTGAAATCAATCAATAATTTCGATTATAACCCTTTTTCTATTGATTAAAAATCTTAACTCTCCCAAAATAGAAAATTTATTAAAAGTAGAAAGTTCTTTTCGATTAAAACTCTCCTACTAACATTAAAATTGCTATCAAAGGCTTTCTAAAACAAATCGGAACCTAAAATACGACTATGGGTGCTAAAAATAACAAAAACGAATTTTAAACTATGATTTGTCTATTTTTTTCAATTTTATTTTAAACGGCTTTCAATTGCTCACCACATAGGTCTCGACGATACGATCATATGTACATATAATAATAGCGATTCTGAACTATAAGAGAAAAGTTATTGCCGTTTAGGACCTGTTTGGTACGTGAGAAAAAGAGTTCCGACGACGAATATTTAGCTAGGCGAATATTATCTTGGCTAAATATTTGCTCATAGCAATATTTAACAATGTTTGGTACGTGTACGAGCTAGCTCACTTCAGCTAACTTCATTTTCTTTCAATTTGAGTGGGTCCCACATATCAAAGTAAGTCAAAAATAGGTTGGGCAAGTGCGGGAACCACATATTATGTCAAAGGATAAAAAAAAATTCATTTTTATCTTTTTTATATATTAAAAAATTAATTTATATTCAAAATAGTGATTTTCGACGTGAAAATATTTTCACAGGGGGGGGGGGGTGCGGAGGGCAAATATGTGGGCCTGGCTAAATATTCACCGAGGGCGAGTGGCTGCCAAATGTAGCCAGGCAAATATTAGCGCAGCTAAATATTTTATTTGCCCGCCGCGGTGCGTTACCAAACATGCCCTTAAAGTTAAATTGTGCATTTGGACTTCTGAATGGCCGTCTTCTGATCAAACCACTAAATATCGTCCCTAATTGCATTGCGTATAATTGACAAGAAGTGTACTTGTTGTGCTTATTACTTCTTAATGGAATATGTCATTTAGCAAAAAACAATAATGGAATGTGTCATTTTGTGAGCACTCCCCCTGAGAAATGAGAGAAAAAATATAAAGAATATTTTTATATTCTAGTTTGACAAAGTTTTCGTGTGATATAAAATATTCATGTAACCGTTCCTAGTAGCATCAGTATAATGCCAAAAATGTCATGGTACGTATACTTCGTCAACTATGTAAAGACTAAAAGACAGAGACAGTAAGAATCAGACGGTTGACAACTGGAGTCATCTGACTAACTGTGATTTTGTCGGTTATAAATCGTATACTCTCGCTTTAGGAGATAAGTGACTTAGTGTTCATAGGAAGAGTTTAAAATGAATAAAACATATGGTCAAACATAATCAACAGACAGACTTGAGTCTAAGTCAAGAATATTGACTTTTGAAAAAGTCCAATCGATTAGACCTTATAGGCAAATCAATTGGACAAAACCCAATCAATTGAAGACCTCTGTGCAATCGATTGGACCTTACGAGACATGACTTAATTGAAGCCCAATCGATTGGAGACCTCTGTGAAATCGATTGGATCGTAGGGATAGAAACTTATTTAAGTCAAGTCAATTGGACTTGGTATAATCAATTGGATTTACGAAAGAAAAACTAATCTGTACAAAACCAATCGATTGGACCTAGAGTATAATCAATTGGATCCAAATTACAATCAATTGGACTTCACACGGATTGAGTCTTTTCAGATCCAAAATTCTAGTTTCTACTTTCCCCACTTTTGAAAGACTCTGGACTACGAATTCTATAAATATAATCATTCTTTGAATTTAATAGATACACATTGAAATAGAGATAATAGAGTTTTATTTATCAGAGTATCCATTCGAAGTGCAAAAAGCTTTTAATTCTCATTAATATCTTGTGAGCTTTTTCTCTTCTTGATCAAAGCTAATAGCTTGATCCATTACTCAGCTTAGGTCTTCCACATAAATACTTGACCTAGCAACCTGAGAGTACCAGTGTGACTCAACACCTTTTGAGCAACTCAGAGTTCATGGTGTATTGAATCATTCGCCTTCAACAAAGGCTGAAGAATTGAGAATTAAGATTGGAGTGGCTGATCGAAGATAGGAAGGCTTCTTCGTTGGAAGGGCGTGCGTGAATTCGTAGCGTTGATTCAGAGAACGTGGATGCATCGGCAGTAGATCTTGGGTAAGTTTGGAAGATGCATTTACAATTGTGCTACGTAGTTAACATTTGTTTAGTTTAACTTTCTTGTTAGTGATACTTTCCATCTGGACGTGGTCCCGTGGTTTTCCTTGTCTAAGGTTTTCACGTAAAAACTCTCTGTCTTGTAAATGTTTGATTGTTGTTCCACAAATTATATTGATTAAATCAAACGACGAAAAGACAATATACCACGGAGATATATTTGATTTGAGTCGGTAGTGATAATTCTTTTATCAATCAATTAAAGCATGCGATTTTATCACCTTACATTGACCAGTAAACTTATGATAGATTAGATTAATTTTTGAATACCTAATCACCCATCCCTTCTAGGTATTTTTGATTAAAGAGAACGAACAAATTATTTTTCAAAAAATTAGATGCAGAGGATAATTGATGCAGAGGTGTCTTGTGGCCCTACATCGCTCATTTTTTTGGGTCCACTAACCACACTGTTGTTTACCCCCCACCCCTCCCCCTTGGTGGATATGCATACCAAAAATCAGCTTGGTTGATAATTTCTAGCCATTGGATTAAGAGCCCAAAAAATATGCAACAAGCATGCTTGAATCCAACGGCTTCAATCAATCCTAAAAAAGTGCTAAAATCTATGGCTCGAGAAAATCAATGAGATTGATTTTTAGTATATACATCCACCAAGGGGTGAGGTAAACATCCATGCGATTAGTGGGCCCCAAAAATGAGCTATGTAGGGCCACGAGACCCCTTTGCATCGACTGCATCCAAAATTCCTCCCTCCACTGTTTTTTTATTTTGCAATCTACACCTTCCTTCGTTAACATGGTAACTTTTTAAAGTTCAAAATCTGAGTCTAGTTGATATAATTGAGGTCTTCGGCTCTTTCTCTTTTATGAGAATGAAGAATAAGAAGAAGAAAGTATAGACTAAGGGACCATTTGGCAACACAAAAATAAGTAACTTATTGACTTTTATAAGCCAAAAAGTAAAAATTTGGATGTGTTTCATATTTTAACTTTTGAAAAGTAAAAAAAAATAACTTCAAATTGAAGCTAATTTTTTTAGCTTTTAACTTCTAAGAGAAATTTCTTCTCAAAAATTATAAAGCCGACAGATGCTTTTAATTTCTGACTTTTTTAGAGGGAAAAAATCAACAAGTAACTTCTACAAGTAGAAGTGCTTTTACTTCTCATTTCCAAATGCCCCCTAAGTGTCAAGATTTGAGGACTCAAATTTTCACCTAATTTTCTCGGCCATAGATTTCGTGAAATCCGATGGTGGCTTTGCTTTGATAAAGTGAATGTCATCTCAACATTATCAACCATGGTTGGATTTCATGAAATCCATGGTCGAGAGTTTGGGTTAAATTTTTAGTCAAAAATTGTATTCCTCAAATCCTGAAGCATAGACTAAATGTTGAGGTATTGTACAAATTTTTTCAGGGGGAAGGAGTACAGATAATACAAGGCACGCTAAGCTTTGCTACAAGTTTACTAGCTAGCATGGTCTAAAAACGGCCAATATAAACAAAATGACAGTCCGTTATAACGGAAATGGACCTCTCCTGTTACATTACATACCGTTTTAACGTTCTTTGTTCATTATGAAAAAAATGTTAAAAAAACCCATTATTTCTGTTATTTTTCGTTATAAATTTTAATGAAATTTTAGATCCATTATTTTCTTTCTTTACTCATATTTTCCCATTTTTGATCCTGTGCTTTACAATACGTTACAACGGAAAAAACGGTAATGCCCCAATCTGTTATACCATTATAACAGCCCCTTTTAAACATGCATCAGGCTCAGTGGACACATTTTCACACAAAAAAATAATCGTCAGGGGCCAATATAAAAATTAGAAGTTTTGGAATGGGATGATTGATGGTGAGGAGATCACCTTCACAAAAATTCAAATCATTCTGATATTCATAGCATGGTATACAAGTTGAAGAATTATGGACCGTCTATTTTTTACCGTTAACTAAAACCCACATTTGACGGGGTTAGAAATTTCATAATGGGCTAATTTTTTGTAGGGGTGATCTATATGGTGAGGAGATCATCCTCACCAAAATCAGCCATTGATTTATCTTCCATGTGAAAATATGTGTCCGCTAGCTGAGCCTGACCCTTTAAACATTAGCCAGATACCAACTAATTACTAGTGTCATGATGACATGCAGTGCGACAAGGCACCGTAGCCACGAGAAAATATTTGCCGTCCCATGGGAAGTATTCCCTTCTCCCGAAATGCCAGATGGAGCAGTCTTGCGAGCTCGCCAAACCTTATGGATGTTTGGGGGGCAGTCGTTTTTTATTTGTCTTTTTTGACACCTACACCTTTAGAGTTATAATTGAAGTCTTCGTCTCTTATCTCTTGTTGTACGATATGCTTTCTTGTGAAAATGGTACAAATAGAAAAGGACTCATGGGTGCTACAAGCCACGCTTGCTGTGCTCCCCTGGTCCCCCCTCTCCAAATGTGGCCAGGCACGTAACAACTAAACCCCGGTTAATCCTAGGTTGAGGGTTTGATTGTTTCGTGACACCTTCTCCCTAGCCGCCACATTTGCATACTCTTAAAGTATGCAACTAGATTTTTTCCAAAATCGGGGAAAAATTCGCATTCGCTGTCCACTGGGGATTGTAAAGTTTGAAGCCCCCTCCCAATGCCTTAACCCAATCTACGAGTTAAGCCTTTGGTTAGTCCGTTGGTTAGGTAGTTATCAAGGGGACGTGTCAACCTTTTTTGGAGTAGGGACTTCAAACTTGCAGTCCCCACGAGAAAACGAATTTTTTCTTGTTTGACACGTAACACATTTTAGGAGGGGAACTTCAAAAACAACGATTTTTTTCTCCTAACCGGTGGAGTAAAACTTTGTTCACCATGCACAACACGAGCCATGTGACACACTAATCGAGGACGCTGACCATATGGATCTTTGCCCGGTCCTTCGGTGGACCTGCAAACCAAAAATCAACCTGATTAGTGATTTACAACCTTTGGATCTTTGCACTCAAATAACGCTCAATAATGCTCAAATTCCTACGGTAAAAATCTATACCCATGAAAATAACTTCAATCCAATGCTTAGAAATCACTAATCAAGCTGATTTTTGGTTTACAGATCCACCGAGGGACTGGCCAAACATCTATACGGTCAGTGTCCACTTAAGAGTGTGCAACATGACTCGTATTTTGTGTTGTGATAGAAGTTTCTCTCCCATACCCACTATATTAATTTACTGCTATTAGGAAAAATTGCACCTCAATGGTTGACGCAAATGCCTTCATGCAAATCAAGGGCTGTAAAGTATTGATCGACGACCCTCAATTTGTGTGATGCATTTGGGTCAAACAATGCATGAGTCCCTTATTTCTACCATATTTTCAAAATAATCCCTTAGCCGTAATCACGAAAACAATGGCCATTATAACAGTAACCCCCCAACCCCACTACACTCTTTAAAAAATAATGCTCAAAACCGAGAAAAAAAAAGTCTTAACGTTACAACGGTCGTTGTTTTGAAGAAAAAAAATGTTATTTTACCACTATTGAGATCATTTTGAAAAAATCTAATAATATTTTGACCAATTTTTTTGACTCAGATGTAACACATAGACATAACGGTAACGTCAAGAGTCCATTAAAGTGTTGTAAGTTATAACGAGCCATCTAAAACCATGTGAAGGCGTTGGCAAGGATGACATATTTGGTCTACGTCAATGGCTCATCAAATATTCTTATTTGGCGGATGCAATTATCATTTTTTACTTGACAGATACAATGTGGAACTATGACTCGAAATCTTTGACTTTTTCTCGTTTAATATCTTGCTTTGACTTTTTTGCTTTAAGAATACGTTGCTTGACTAAATCACCAAATACAAACAATTACTACCGTTATTTTCATTAAGCACCACCACCCCAGAACAAGGTTTGCTCTCTCTTTCGTTCATGGTTCGAAATCTCGGGATCGGAGGCCGGATCCGTGGGCTCCAATCCTGTTCCAGAACGGGATCAGCCCATCTCGTCCGAGAGAAAAGTTAGCCTCCTTTGGGAAACAGTGATCTCAGGGCGAGACGATAATGCTATCTGATCTCGATCCAGAACGGGATCGACTGGGACTTCGAACCATGCTTGCGTTGGCTTGCATTTTTAAAACCACTCGACTTGACTCAAAAGCTCACAATCACGAGTTGACTAGGTAAATAACAAATTATTAAAATTAAAAAAAAAAAATTAAATCACAGAAAATATTTATATCTCATATTGACAGAAAGTACCCTAAAAAAATAAATAAAATAAAAGAGAAATAATTATTTTTGAAGCATTAGTTGAGTGGTCAGGTTCAAGCTTTAAAAGGGACCGTTATAAGGGTATAATGGTCTGGGGGCGTTACCGTTTTACGGAAAAAAAAACACTCGGGGACAAAAATAGAAAAAAAAAACAAGAAAAAATGAAAAATAACAGAAAAAAGGAAAAAAAGGAGCTGAAATAACCGTCATTATTTTCGTTATAACGGAAAATAACTGCCCTTATTTTCTGGGCGTTTTAACTTTTAACGGTACGTAACGTAACGTGGTAGGTCCGAATCCGTTATAACGGCCCAATTTTAACCCTTGGTCAGGTTGATTGATTAAGTAGATACTAAGTGAGTCACTAACCTAAAAAAATGTCACCTTACTGTAAGGGACACCATATGGGATCACTACTCGAAGAAAATGCATTTTAGTGAAGAGGAAACACGGTATTAAAATAATCACGTTTTGATTTTTTCAACATACTTGGTCTTCATGACTATTTGGACCTACCAACCAAGTTTATTCTTACATTTACTATACTTGAGCCACGCGCATCTAATATTATAATGAGCCCCACTCCCCAAGCGTAGTAAGCCAACCCCTCGAGCCGTCAGCTACCTATTTACCAATATAGAAACCCTATTTATATAGGGTTAATGACACATGATATTCTTACTAATAGAATGACTAATGGATGTGGGGCCCACATGAGGATGAGTTATCGGCTAATTTTTGGTGATGATATTCTTCTCAACGTGGATATCAACGTACCACACAAAAAATCAGTTCATTCCAACATTTACAGCCTTCTGAAAAGTGGATTGCAAATTGAAAATTTTTGGACCATCCATTTTCACCGTTAAATTTAGGTCCATATTTGATAGGGTTAGAAGTTTTAGAAGTTACTAATTTTTTGTGAGGATTATCTACATGGTGAGAAAATCATCCTCACTAAAAATCAGATCTTAACTCATCTGAATGCGAGCCCCACATCCATTAGTCATTCTATTAATAAGAAGAGCATGAGTCATTGTCTCCCAGCCCATATATATATATAGTCCGCACATGATAATTAGAGGGGCCGTTTTGGAAGATTAGTTTGGACGGGAGAATCAATAAGTTATAGCAATTCAAGGCATAATTAGAAAATTAATATTCCGAAGTTATTCATATAAAATAGACATACAGTTATTAAGAGGTCATTTTGGTATTATTGAAGAAATGACATCAAAAGTAATTAAGTTCTTATTAAGGAGATATTTTGAAATTTTGAAAATAATGGCATGGTTAGTAATTAAGTGATTAACAAGAGGTTGTGTTAAAAATAAGAATAATGATATAGAAAAGTAATTAAATATTTATCAAGGGGGTGTATTGAAAATGCAATTACCTTATCAGAGAATTTAATGAACTTTTTTGTTATTAGCAAAGAAAAACATTTAATGAACTAATAGCTACCTATATGTTTTTGACGGGCAACTAATAGTGAACATCACGTAGCAACCCATAATAATGGCTACTAAGCTTTTTACCTCTTCCGGTCAAATTTTTGACAAAAATACCCCTCAAATAAAACTATTCTTATGTGTTTTAAGGGGCATATTTGTCAACATAAAATTTTTGGCCAAAAGAGATTAAAAACTGCTCACTAAATAATGATTTCCCCATACATACATTAGAAGTTACCATCTGCTTTTGTGTGTGTGCGGCCGTCTTAATACAAGTTGGGGCCTAAGGCGAAAACTCTAAATGGAGCTGTTATTTAAAATATTAATATAAATAAAAATTAGTTAGAATAATTAAATTTAATGAGAAAAATACTCATTTAAACAAAGAATGTTTTACGAAAATACTTATATGCACGTAAGCTAAGAACAAAAGGCTTTTCCCCCTTTTTCTTGTAGGGTTACACCTGAGATCTTTTCAATTGCAGAATCGGCATTTTTGGTAGTCACCACTGCCATATGGGTCCACTAACCGCATGGATGTTTAGCCCACCCCTTAGTAAACATTCACACCAAAAATCAAATTGTTTGATGATTTTTAGCCATTGATTTCAGTACTAAAAAAATGGTTGCATTCAACGGCTATAAGAAAACCTTAAAAAGTGCAAAAATCTAATGGTTATAGATTACCAATCAGGGTGATTTTTGGTGTGTATATCCACCAAGGTGTGGGATAAACATCCATGCAGTCAGTGTGCCCAGATTATAGTGGTGAGTAATAAAAATTGTGCTTCCGCATTTGAAAAAGTTTCAGGCGGACAAATCTAGAATGCAACTGCAAACATTGTTGGTACTGTTAGAAGTCCTTGAAAAATGTGTTATTTCAACGTTTTCATTAAAATATATTTTATAAATTAAAAACACGCTTTTCAAGGAGTATTCAATGGTGGATACAATGTTTACATACTTTAAGTATTCAAATAGTTGCATATTAGATTTGTCCGTTTCGAGCATACCTTGTTACATCTTTTTCCTTTTTGGTAAACTGTGCTGCTTACGTGCCTTGTTACATCTCTTTCCAAGTAAAACTTTTATCACAACAAATTGCAAATCATATAAGCCAATGAGTTCTTGACACGTACACAAGTACTTTTTGCAACGTACCATGTGCTTTTGCTTTGAGGTGAACGTGGCGAGAACTCATTGTCTTGTGATTGTGTGATTTGCAATCCTTTGTGATAGAAGTTTTACTCTCTTTTTTGGTAAACTTTGTTGTTGTGGCATAGAGAAAAAAGAGCGATTGCAGGACCTGGCGCTGATGGACAGATAGGGCATTTTCAAAAAAAAATTATTAATAAAAACACTATAAAATATTTTGAGATTTGGAGGTCTTAGGCGGCTGCCTAATTTACCTAATGGTCGAGTCGGCTGTGTGCCCAATACAATATGTTGCATGTCGACTCAATTGTTTGGATTTACATCATAACAATCATTAATGGTGATAAAAGCACAATTTCGCACATTTTTTTTTACTATTAGATGGTTAAAACTCAAAAGTGCACTAAAGAACATGGTTGTAACAAGAAAAAAAATATGAATATTCCCAGCTAGATCTCATGCGAAAATGCTGTGAGTTTTAGCTATATTTTGTTACTCATTGCTGCCCTCCGGGCACGTTGACTGCGTGGATGTTCATCCACCCTTAGTTTATATTCGTACTAATCAGTTTGATTGATGATTTCTAGCCGTTGGATTTAGTACCCAAAAATGCTACATGTCTCATATTGTGGGCGGTCAATAGACTAAAACTTCGCTGACTGCTCACAATATGAACCATGTGGTACACTTTTAGAGGACACTAACCATATAGTTGTTTGGCTAATCCCTAGATGGACCTATACAAACCAAAAGTCAGCCTGATTAGTGATTTCAAACCTTTGGATCCTTGTACTTAAATAATTGTCAATAATGCTTAAATTTCCACGGTTAAAATGTAACCCATGAAAATGACTCCAATCCACCTAACACCGATTGAAAATATATCTGTATCAATTCTAAGTTCTATGACTTCTATCAATTAATGAAATGGATAGTGCCGCCGCCACCCCACCCCACCCCCCGTGCTTTTATGTATGGGGCCTAAGGCGAAAACTCTAAATGGGGCTTTTATTTAAAATATTAATATAAATTAAAATTAGTTAAAATTATTAAATTTAATGAGAAAAATACTCATTTAAACAAAGAATATTTTACAAAAATACCCCTACACGTAAGCTAAAAACAAAAAGCTTTTTTCTCCTTTTTATTTGTAGGGTTATATACCTGAGATCTTTTCAATTGCAGAAGCGGCATTTTTGGTAGTCGCAGCTGCCATCTGGGTCCACTGACCGCATGGATGTTTAGCCCACCCCTTATAAATATTCACACCAAAAATCAGCTTGTTTGATGATTTTTAGCCATTGATTTTAGTACTAAAAAAATGGTTGCATTCAACGGCTATAAGAAAACCTTAAAAAAGGCTGTGAGCTTTAGCTATTTTTTGTTACTCATTGCTGCCTTCCGGGCACGTTGACTGCGTGGATGTTCATCAACCCTTAGTTTATATTCGTACTAAAAAAATCAGTTTGATTGATGATTTCTAGCCGTTGGATTTTGTACCCAAAAATGCTATATGTCTCATATTGTGGGCGGTCAGTAGACTAAAACTTCGCTGACTGCCCACAATATGAACCATGTGGTACACTTTTAGAGGACACTAACCGTATAGATGTTTGGCCAATCCCTAGATGGACCTCTACAACCCAAAAGTCAGCCTGATTAGTGATTTCAAACCTTTGGACCTTGTACTTAAATAATTGTCAATAATGCTTAAATTTCCACAGTTAAAATCGACCCATGAAAATGACTCCAATCCACCTAACACCGATTGAAAATATATGTGTCAATTCTAAGTTCTATGACTTCTATCAATTAATGAAATGGATAGTCCCCCCCTCTGCTTTTGTGTGTGGGGCCTAAGGCGAAAACTCTAAATGGGGCTTTTATTTAAAATATTAATATAAATTAAAATTAGTTCAAATCATTAAATTTAATGATAAAAATAGTCATTTAAATAAGGAATATTTTATGAAAATACCCCTATACGTAAGCTAAGAACAAAAAGCTTTTTCCCCCCTTTTTTTTGTAGGGTTATACTTGAGATCTTTTCAATTGCGGAAGCGGCATTTTTGATAGTCGCCACTGCCATCTGGGTCCACTAACCACATGGATGTTTAGCCCACCCCTTAGTAAACATTCACACCAAAAATCAACTTGTTTGATGATTTTTACCCATTGATTTTAGTACTAAAAAAATGGTTGCATTCAACGGCTATAAGAAAACCTTAAAAAGTGCAAAAATCTAATGGTTATAGATTACCAATCAGGGTGATTTTTGGTGTGTATATCCACCAAGGTGTGGGAAAAACATCCATGCTGTCTGTGTGCCCAGATTACAGTGGTGAGTAACAAAAATCGTGCTTCTGCATTTGAAAAAATTTCAGGCGACAAATCTAGAATGCAACTACAAACATTGTCAGTATTGTTGGATGTCCTTGAAAAATGTGTTATTTCAACGTTTTCGATTAAAATATATTTTATAAATTAAAAACACGCTTTTCAAGGAACATTCAATGGTGGATACAATGTTTGCATACTTTATGTAAATAGTTGCATATTAGATTTGTCCGTTTCAAGCGTACCTTATTACATCTTTTTCCTTTTTCGGTAAACTGCTGCTTACGTGCCTTGTTACATCTCTTTCCGAGTAAAACTTTTATGACAACAAATTGCAAATCATACAAGTCAATGTAGCGCTTGAGTTCTTAGGCACCTGCACAAGTGCTTTTTGCAACTCACCATGTGCTTTTGCTTTGAGGTGTACGTGCTGAGAATTCATTGTCTCGTGACTGTGTGATTTGCAATCCGTTGTGATAGAAGTTTTACTCTTTTTGTCTTTTCTGGTAAACTTTGCTGTTGTGGCACAGAGAAAAAAGAGTGATTGCAGGGCCTGGCGCTGATGGACAGATGTGACATTTAAAATAAAATTATATTAATAAAAACACTATAAAATATTTTGAGATTTGGGGGTCTCAGGGGGCGCCTCATTTACCAAATGGTCGAGCCGGCTGTGTGCCCAATACAATATGTTGCATGTCGACTCAATTGTTTGGATTTACATCATGATGATCATTAATGGTGATAAAAGCACAATTTCGTACATTTTTTTTTACTATTAGATGGTTAAAACTCAAAAGTGCACTAAAGAACGTTTAAGAACATGGTTGTAACAAGAAAAAAATATGAATATTCCTAGCTATATCTCATGCGAAAAGGTTGTGAGCTTTAGTTATTTTTTGTTACTCATTGCTGCCCTCCAGGCACGTTGACTGCGTGGATGTTCGTCCACCCTTAGTTTATATTCGTACCAAAAAAATCAATTTGATTGATGATTTCTAGCCGTTCGATTTAGTACCCAAAAATGCTATATGTCTCATATTGTGGGCGGTCAATAGACTAAAACTTCGCTGGCTGCCCACAATATGAACCATGTGGTACACTTTTAGAGGGCACTAACCGTATAGATGTTTGGTCAATCCCTAGATGGGCGTACAAACAAAAAATCAGCCCGATTAGTGATTTCAAACCTTTGGATCCTTGTACCTAAATAATGGCCAATAATACTGAAATTCCCACGGTTAAAATCAACCCATGAAAGTGACTCCAATCCACCTAACACCGATTGAAAATATATATATATATATATATATATATATATATATATATATATATATATATATATATATATATATATATATATGTCAATTCTAAGTTCTATGACTTCTATCGATTAATGAAATGGATAGTCTAGGCTCGAAAATCAAATAATTGGGACGGTGGGACCAAGTCTTGTGAGCTAATGAATTAGTTACGTACCCATACGGGCCTACCCATTAACGCCCTACTCCGGGTCGGTCTAGTATGCAACCCTTTCATACTTAAACGTATGCAGGCATTGTATCCACCATTGAATGCGCGTTTTTCAACGTTTTTTTAATTTATAAAATATATTTTTTTAAAACATTAAAATAACACAATTTAAAAGGGTCGTCCAACAGTACTGACAATGTTTGGAGTAAACTTGCGTCACAAGATGTTGTGACCGAACACGGTCACAGCACTCAATACGAGCCACGTGGTATACTATTAGAGGACAATGACTGTATGGATGTTTGAGCAGTCCCTCGGTAGACTGGTACACAAAAATCAGCTTGATTAGTGATTTCTAACTGATTCTATTGATGTTTGAGCAGTCCCTCGGTAGACTGGTACCACGTGGCTCGTATTGAGTGCTGTGACCGTGTTCGGTCACAACATCTTGTGACACAAGTTTTACTCCAATGTTGCATACTAGATTTGTCCCCTACTCTGACCTTAAGTACACAGTCCTCGAGGCTCATTCCACACAAATCCCAATGACCATCGCACGTTTTGGACTATAGGAAAGACGCCCTCCTAAGGTGGACACCATCACTTTCCATATAATATCTAGGGATATTAGTCTCTGAAATATGAAAACATTTTTAGCACCCTCGACGTACTTTGAAAAGCGTGTCATTTCATTTATTCTAAAAGATAACTTTTGAAATTTATTAACACATTTTTCAAGGTACATCCGAGGATACAAACAATGTCCGCGTACTATAGAGCGAGGTTTAAAAGGGGCCGTTATAATGTATAACAGAGTGGGGGTGTCGCCGTTATTTCCGTTACAACGGAAATAGAAAAAATGGGTAAATTATGGAAAAAAAAAGGTGCTAAAATTGAATTCCAAATTTTCAATAAAGTTTATAACAGAAAATAATTTTAACATTTTTTTCCCAGAAAAAGGTCTGTTATTTTCATTATAACAGAAAATAACGGCCGTTATGATGCATGATGCAACGGGGAGGTCCGAGTCCGTTATAATGGCTGATTTTTAAGCCATGCTTTAGAGTCTGCAGTCTACACCACTGGCATATAATAATTTTGTTCTATAATACCAGCTCAACGTACACTTTTACCTACCAAAAAAATCAATGTTAGTCAGTTTAAAAAGAGTATTATATTAACTTACACCGAGGTTATCTGATCACTGACCATTAAAAAATCAATCAAAACACATCTAAATTGCAACTTGCGAGATCTATTGGTGTTAGAACCCCGAGACAATTTAATATGGTGTCTTCAGATCTACCGATTTATAGATATATTGTTTTGTGGCTGTGTGTGTGAATACGTGGTCAAAGCAATAAAAATGGTGGAAATTTCGTAGAAACATTTTCCACATTTCGTTGCAAATCAAGCTGTGAGTGTGATCAAAATAATATAATGAAGAAAAAATGGAAACCTACGTCACACTGACTGTACATACACCGATGGATGTTCGCCACGTGTACTGTAACGCTCATATGTGAAAACTAAATACCGGTTCACGAAACAAGATCGATATATTTCGAAAGTCAAATTAATGTCCACACGAAGCACAGTACTGATCTACCAACCTCGGTGTCGTGACTCTTAACTACAACTTGTGCTTTCTTGACTTTATAACGGTAAAAGTCCGCGTTTCTGTTCTTCAACTTTGTGGTGCTGTATCCACTAATAACGCACCATAACCAATATGTGACATCACGCACTGTGCCACCATCCGATCAAGATTCAACGAATCATGTGATCCACGTGATTTTTTTTTTTTTTTTTTGATTTTCCGTTTTTCTATGTGATGAAAACCATAAGCCACTGACCACCCACAATATGAGCCATGTGGCTCATTTTTTTAGAGGACACTAAGCGTATGGAGATTTGGCCAATCCCTAGGTCGACCTACAAACCAAAAAATCAACCTGATTAGTGATTTTTAAGCGTTTGATTGGAGTCATTTTTTTGGGCTGATTTTGGCAATGGGAATTTGAGCATGCTTGACCATTATTTGGCTTACAAGGATCCAAAGGTTCGAAATCGCTAATCAGGCTGATTTTTTTGTTTGTATGTTAGGATTGGCCAAACATCCAGTAAACCTTTGCTGGCACGTGCAGTTAATGACACCGCTGACTATATAGATAATATGAGCCGGCGAGGTCCCACATTCTTAAGAGGACACTGACCGTATGGATGTTTGGCCAATCACTAGGTTGACCTACAAACCAAAAAATCAACTTAATTAGTGATTTCTAAGCTTTAGATTGGAGTCATTTTCGTGGGCTGATTTTAACCATGGGAATTTCAGCAACCATTATTTGGGGTCCTAGGATCCAAAGGTTTGAAATCACTAATCAGGCTGATGTTTTGGTTTGTAGTTCAGGATTGGCCAAACCTCGAGTAAATCATTTGCCATGCAGTCAGCGACACTGCTGATTGCAGCCAATAGGAGCCAAGTGGCACATTCTTAAGAGGACACTGACTGTGTCGATGTTTGGATAATCACTAGGTGGACCTACAAACCAAAAATCAGCCCGACATTAAATCAATCCAGAAAATAACTTCAATCCAACGCTTAGAAATCACTGATCAGGCTTAGTTTTGGTTTGTAGGTCCACCTAAGTGAATATTGGCCAAACATCCATACGTGAGCATCCTGTAAGAGTGTGTCACGTGACTCATATTGCTTCGCTGACTTTTACTCGTAAAAATGCAACACCTGGCACAGTATTTCAGGTCTACATCTACTGAGCCATGAATGAATGGCCCACCACTACGTGATCTCTACCTACCAACAATCAGCCTGATTTGTGATCTCTAGCCATTAAATCTGTGTATTAAAAAAAAAGTTCAAATCCAATGGCTAATAGTCCTTATGACTATAAAATCATAACTTTGACCAGATAAAATAACGTGTGAGTGGATATACATCTCCCATGGATTTGATTCCCATGGTTTTCCCGCTACCTTGATATGCTCTGACGTTTGATTAATTTTTTATTTCACTTTCCTCGAGAGGAAGGGAAATCAATTGAGAATGATTCCAGTGTAAGTCTTATACAAAGAAAATATTTATATAATCAACAATCTACCCGTGATCCATGCATATGGGTATGGTGGGATACATCCTAGATAGGTTATAGATCAAACTCTCACATATTAGATTGATGTAGATTTTATTTGACGGTCTTGATTGATAGAAACGTGGAAAATACGACGAACAGATAAGATTATACAAATATGTAGTTTGTATATTACTTATATAAGAGTTTATCTCGTCCAATTGTGAAGGTATGCGTAGTTTAAGCCATTTATATTGGGAAGCGCAAGTTAGCCATCACATCTTTTCAGCCGAGCCGTTGAGCTATTACGTGTTATGCCTATAAAAAGAGCTTGTAGCATTGCAAATACGTGTTCATTTGAAAAGTGTGAAACGCTCGCGAAAGAAAACCAGAGAAGGAACAGAGAGAAGACTTTTAGAGAGATCCATCTGTTTCTTCTCCATTTCGATCGATTTTTTTCTTCTTCGAAGATGATCCAGTATATCTTAGGAGGAATCCTCGCGCCTGTGTTAGGATTTTTTCTGTTGTACGGTTTGCAGGAAAAGAAGAAGGAGAAGAACAGAGCTTCGATCGAGATCCGAGATGAATGCGTCAAGAGCCCCATTAATGGAGAATTTAAATCGGATAATGGAGAAGATACCGATGTGATCATTGTTGGAGCTGGTGTCGCTGGTGCTGCTCTCGCTCACACGCTCGGAAAGGTAATTTATTTCAGATTTTATTTTTTTATTTTTCCTCTATTTTTTGGTAGAGATTAGTGGAGTTAGGTTTCTGGTCTCTTATGATGATTTTCTTGGGTTTGTGATTGCTTTAGGTTGATGGTTTAGGAAACATGCGATGCATGTTGAAGATTTATCAGAGTAATTGATTTAGAAGGATTTTTTGTAGAGAGATTTGTGTCTGCATACCATCTATAGATGTTTCTGAGGCTTGTTTAGTTAGTTTTTTGGGTTCAGTTTTTGTTTTATCTTGCAAACACAGTCAAAGATCTGTACTTTTTTTTTTCTAACCAAGTTGTGTGATTCATGGACTATAGGATTTAATGCATTTATCTTGGAAAAGAAAATATTTTTTTTTTCTTTGGGTCGGTCGTTGATTCTACAGGAGATTAGAGCTCTTGCAAGGTCTTTAAACTTATAGGTGCAGCTTTCTCTTATTTTTCTTTTTTCATTTATTTTCTGACTTTTTTTTCTTTCTTTCTTTCCTTCCTTTTTCTTTTTCTTTTTCTTTTTCTCTTTTTTTTTTTTTTTTTTCTGTTGAGGGAGATTTACTGTGGCGTACCTTGGGTCCATAGGACAGTCCGTGGGGATTTGGTTTGATTATATATTAGGAGAAACAAAAAATAAAAAAATAAAATTTGATGATCTTATTAATTAACCGCGTGTTCACCAACGTGCAAGCCCTATTGGTGTAAATAAAATTTCATTTACTTAAATTTTGACTTTTTTAATTTGTTTCTATAAACTTTTACATGTCAAAATTAATTCAAAAAAATGCAGCTCAGCAAGTTCATTATACACTAAGCTAGTGGACTGGATTGGGAATTACAAGCCCTTCTCTCGTTGGTGTGAGTCTTGGTTTTTAGTCTAAATCCAAATTCTTTGGTTGGGACTTAGTCCTAGATCAACAGAAAACACTTCACTTGTGAGGTTTGTGGAATTCCATGCTTGAACAAGTTTCGTCTTCTTGATCTAAATCATTTGAGTCATATATCATCACAATTGTGTTAAATTTCTGCCTTTACTTCTTTGACTCAGTGAAGACTGGTAGTTATGAATGCAAAGAAGTTAAAATTCATCCCCATTTTGTGTACTGATTGCAGGATGGGCGCAGAGTGCATGTGATTGAGAGAGATTTGAAAGAGCCTGACAGAATTGTTGGTGAACTGTTGCAGCCAGGAGGCTACCTGAGATTGATTGAGCTGGGCCTTGAGGGTAGGCATGAAAGTTTCCATTTGTCTAATACCTGCTTAACTTGCCTTTCAGTTTGACACATGTTGTGATATATAAATGTTTGTACGTGGGCTGCAGATTGTGTGCAAGAAATTGATGCTCAGAGAGTCCTAGGTTATGCTATTTTCAAGGATGGGAAAGATGCTAAACTCTCATATCCCTTGGAAAAATTCCATTCAGATGTGGCTGGGAGGAGCTTTCACAATGGCCGTTTCATACAACGGATGAGGGAGAAAGCTGCAGCCCTTCCCAAGTACATTCTTTTATCCTTCATAGATATTTAGTATGTCTTAGTTTATTTTGTTCTTACAATGCATGAAAGTGGTTTGTACTGCTTCTTAGTTCTTAACAATGAAGTTGCGATCTGCTCTGAAGTTCCACAAGGATGACATAGAATATGAACTATCAAATAAGAAATCATAGGCGTATTATCTTTTCATTGGATTTCTTTTTATGTTGCATGTTGAAAGGGTGAATTCAACTCTTACTTTTGGAATATTAGGTGATTCTGGCTGAATGGTAGTTTTTGCCATTGTTTTAATCTGGAGAACCAGTCATGTCTTCTGTGATTTAGTTTTATCTTTATTGCATATTGGGCCCTCTCAATATATTTGCAGCTGTATCCCATGATGATCGATTTCAAGCATAAGGAATGTTTTAGTCACCATTTTATTTGAAAAAAGGAGTTGGAGTTCATTTCTCTAACGTTTGCCAATCTTATGGTGCTTCCAAGTTTTGTTGAATGTAAATTGGGTTTCTGGAAACTGGTAGATAAAATTGCCTCATTTATGGTTTTAAGTCTTTTTCTTATCTTCGAAATAAAAATTCCTAAGTTCAGTTCCTGTTCTTTTTTTGAAGAACACGGTTGAATCAAACTCAAAAAAATCTGCAGACAGTTCTCTGAGTCAAATTCTAACTTCTATGTATTTATTTATTTATTTGTTTATGTGATAAATTGATTCTGGTGTGCTAATGTAAAATGTATTCCACTTGAGATTTGTACAAAATGTTGCATTGTCTCCTAGTATAGATGTTATAACCATCTGCTAGTCTTCAGTAAGGAGAGGCTTCATAAGATCCTGTTGGTACTTAATATTAGTACTTAGATTTAGTTTTAAAATTAATAATATTGCTTAATGATACCTCTAGCATCATGATATATATTGATAATGTAAATCAAAATTCTCATAGGATGTACCATCATGTCATTTTTTCTCTTCTTTTGAGGTATTTTATTTTTTTGATTAGCTATTTAATCCTGTTTTCAATTCTCTTCAGTGTACGGTTGGAGGAGGGAAGTGTAACATCCCTACTAGAGGAAAATGGGACCATCAAAGGAGTACAATACAAGACTAAGACTGGTCAAGAAACAAAAGCATATGCACCTCTTACAATCGTATGTGATGGTTGTTTTTCAAACTTGCGGCGCTCTCTCTGCAGCCCTAAGGTGAAGTATTTGTCTCAATCTTGTCAAGTAAACACATTCTTTACATCATATTATTGGGGTAACATAGGTATACAATAATCATTGAACTAGTCAAGTCACACATCCTTTCTTCCTATTTGCCCTTGAAAATAATATTGCCTGCCATGCGGAGTTTGGGTTGTGAATTACGGTGTATGTATCCTTCCATAATTATAGTGTCATTCTATTTTATGCAGGTAGATGTGCCCTCTTGTTTTGTTGGTTTGGTCCTGGAGAACTGTGAACTTCCATATCCGAACCATGGACACGTTGTTTTAGCAGACCCTTCACCCATCTTGTTTTATCCCATTAGTAGTACTGAGGTCCGCTGTTTGGTTGACGTACCTGGGCAAAAAGTACCTTCTATTCCTAATGGTGAAATGGCGAACTATTTGAAGACCATGGTGGCTCCCCAGGTAAATCTATAGGTTACTGTACAGGATTTTAGTACTTTTATTTGATTCTAACTGAGTGATGCACCACTAAAGTTGTTTATTTAGTTAATTCTCTTACTCTTGTGTTACAACTTCATTCTCCGAAGTTTGATTTCAACAAGAACATCTATGATCCCTGCTTCCAACTTTTGTAGTACCTTGGCCTTATTTTTAGAATTTGTCTTCTTCAGATCCCCCCTAAGCTATATGATTCATTCATAGCGGCAATTGATAAAGGGAGCATAAGAACAATGTCAAATAGAAGCATGCCAGCTGCCCCCCATCCCACTCCGGGGGCCCTATTAATGGGGGATGCATTCAACATGCGTCATCCTTTAACTGGCGGGGGGATGACTGTGGCGTTGTCTGATATTGCTGTGCTACAGAATCTTCTTAAGCCGCTGCGAAATCTCAATGATGCACCTGCATTGTGCAAATATCTGGAATCCTTTTACACCTTGCGTAAGGTAAGCTGTGTTCCAAGGAGAGTTCATTCACAATAGAGATGTTAATTTTGCGTTTATAACTTATAGTATGTGACATGATTCTATTTGCAGCCTGTGGCATCGACAATAAATACCTTGGCTGGTGCCCTGTACAAGGTTTTTTGTGCTTCACCTGATCAGGCAAGGAAGGAAATGCGCCAAGCCTGTTTTGATTATTTAAGCCTCGGAGGAGTCTGCTCATCAGGACCAGTGTCTTTACTCTCTGGTCTCAACCCGCGCCCATTGAGCTTGGTTTGCCATTTCTTTGCTGTGGCCATATATGGTGTTGGGCGCCTATTACTGCCATTCCCTTCGCCCAAACGCTTGTGGATTGGAGCTAGATTGATTTCGGTGCGTGTCTGTGCTATACTATGACTTGAATTTTTTTTAATTCTGAACATGGTTTTCTGTATAGAACAATGGGATTATTTGGTTCTCATCGTGCGAGTTCTTTTTTCACAGAGTGCATCCGGTATCATTTTCCCCATTATAAAGGCGGAAGGAGTGAGGCAAATGTTTTTTCCTGCAACAGTTCCAGCATATTACAGAGCTCCTCCAGTCCAAAGAAAGAAATAACAAAACTGAATACAGTATGACAAGTCAAGAAACTGAAAACAGTATGACAAATCAAGGTAGTTACAATCTGTCAAGGCAAGATAGTTTGTACCAGTAATTGTGTCCCTCCCTTGTTCGAGTTCTGTTCAATTAGTTTGTTCCAGTACTTGTCATCCCTTGTAAGTCCTATTCAAGTATGGAAAGGCTTCTGCTCACATAAAAAGAAGATTATGTGCAGAATATTTCATATTTTAAGATTACTAATACTGGTTCCTTCACACTTTCTATAAACTGGAATTTTGTATGTCACCCGATTCGTCGGATTATATCTTTGGTGAAAACTCACCTTTTTTATTTATTTATTTTAACTTCATCTGTAATGGGCAATTCATTTACATTGCTTTCGAAATCAAGAAGGTTTTAACTTTCCAAATCACCTTTGAGCATGAATGCATGCACTTGGTTCTGTGATTCAATCCAACTGCATCCAGGTTGCTTTGCCACTCCATTCTTCATCATCAGTTCCCTCACACTAGCTGCTTCTTCCCATTGCCCAGCCGCTGCATAAATATTTGACAGAAGTACGTAAACAGCTGGGTTATCTGGTTCAGCCTCTAAAAGAAACCCAGCTGCAACCCTTCCTAGCCTTACGTTACCATGAGCTGTGCAAGCACTGAGCAGTGCCCACCAGATAGTGGAATCTGCTTCAAAGGGCATATTGTTTACTAACATTTCTGCCTCATCTAGATGCCCCGCTCGGCCTAGAAGATCAATAATGCAGGAATACTGATCCATTCCAGGTTCAATAATGGAAGAGAAAATCCGTCGGCCTTCATCAACCAAACCAGC
Organism: Euptelea pleiosperma; assembly: GCA_035048495.1. Taxonomy (NCBI): domain Eukaryota; kingdom Viridiplantae; phylum Streptophyta; class Magnoliopsida; order Ranunculales; family Eupteleaceae; genus Euptelea; species Euptelea pleiosperma. The sequence continues at coordinate 15,486,851 of CM068552.1, forward strand.
ATGGCTGCATGCAGAAAGAACAGCAGTGAAAGTAGCCTGATCTGGCTTGATAACACCTGATTCCTGCATTTCCTCAAAACACCGGATGGCTTCTTTTCCTTCCCCATGCTGCGCATAAGCAGCTATCATGGCATTCCAAGAGACTACATCTCTTTCGGTCATCCCACCAAACAGTTTAGAAGACCAATCTAAAATCCCACATTTTGCATACATGGTTATGAGGGCATTGCCCAAGGATGTTTCTGAACCAAACTCAGACCTGAGGATGTAGCCATGAACCTGTTTCCCGATTCTCAGAGCCGAAACACTAGCACAAGTACTCAAAACAATGCTAAGAGTGTACAGATTTGGCTCAAGGTCAGACATCAGCAATTTACGGAACAGCTCTAAGCTTTGCATAGGCAACCCATTAAACAGGCAACCTGATATGATCGAATTCCAAGTTATCAAATTTTTGGAAGACATGTCATCAAAGATCCGATATGCATGTTCAATCTTAGCATGTTTAGATAATGCAGAAACCAATGCATTGCCAACTTGGGTATTCAAGATGAGCCCATTTTTAGCTACTAAAGCTTGAATCGTCTCTATGATCCCTAACTCAGAGCATGCTAATAGACTTCCAATTGTGAATTCATCTGGTTTAATCCCTGCCATCTGCATTTGCAGGTATGCTGAGATCGCTGATATGAAATAATGCCCTTGAGCATAACCCGTAATTATCGAATTCCATGAGACAAGATCCTTCTTCTCCAACCTTTCAAAAACCAAACAAGCAGCACCAAAATCCCCACAATTGGAGTACATGGTTATTGCAGCATTGCTCACAGAGGTACAAGCTTCAAAACCCATCTTGATAAATTGAGCATGTACTTGTTGGCCGAATTCCACCATTGTCTCAGATGAACATGAGCTTAGAACACTCACAAAAGTAAGTTCAGTGGGCTCAAAACAAGCATCTTGCATCTCCCTGAACATCATCAAAGCCTCCACATTTCTTCCCTGATTCACTAATCCAGCTATCATGGCATTAAAAGTAATCTGATTACATGTCGTGGTTTTGGCTTCTTTGAATACTTCATATGCATCCCTATCGATTCCGCAGTTGAAATACATCGTGAGCTGAGCATTAACTACAGAACCTCTAACCAGAAACCCAGTTCTGATAACCAGCGAATGCACTTGCGTCCCAAAATCTAGTAGCTCTGGCAAACAACACAAGCTCAGAACACTAGCAAAAGTGTAATGATCATGTCTCACACCCCATCGGTGCATTCGAATGAACATCTCGAAAGCAATCTCTTGACGCCCATTCTCTACACAACCTGTGATTATAGCGTTCCATACTGCCACATTTCTTTGAGGCATTTGGTCGAAGACTTGGCAAGCGTAATCGATTCGTCCCGATTTTGCATAAGCTGACAATAGAGTCGTCCATGAGTAGACGTCAGGAATAGTAATTTCGCTGAACACTCGGTTTACAGAATTGAAGTCGTCGGATTTTGCATAGAGGGAAAGGAGTGTGTTGCCGATGTGGGAGTAGGCTTTGAAACCTGCACGGACGACCTGGGAGTGGAGTTGGTCTCCGAATGGGGTGTCACGGAGGTTGGCACAGGCTGTGAGGGTGCTGGTCAAGGTGTAGTGGTCTGGTTTGAGATGGTGGGATGAGTGAATTTGGTTGAATAGTTGGATGGCTTCTGAATTTTGGTGCGAGCGTGTTAGTTTTGCAATCAGAGAGTTGAGTTTTATGAGGAGCTGTGTGGGGGTTTCAGTTGGTTTTATGGTAGTTAGGTTTTCAGTTTGAAATGGAAACTTCATCTGCCAATCTATTGTCTTTGGCGGACTGCAAATGCTGCATTGATATAAAGACCCACCATTCAATTGGTCCCACTTAAGAGATGTCTTAGATCAAAAGTCAATCTAATCAGTGGTTGACTTTTGACAAAAGGTTTTCTGGAGAAGACTAACTGAGTAAAACTTCTGTCACAGCATTCTGACAGATGCTTCTGGCACAGTGCAAAATACATGCCACGTGGCACACTCTTAGTGGACGATGAATGTATGGATATTTGGCTAGTCCCTCGGTGGACTTATAAACCAAAAATCAGCTTGATTAGTGATTTACAACCTTTTGATCTTTGCACCCAAATATCACTTAATAATGCTCGAATTCCTACCCTTAAAATCAACCCGTGAAAATAACTTCAATCGAATCACTTAGAAATCACTAATCAAGCTGATTTTTAGTTTAGAGGTCCACTGAGGGACTGGCCAAACATCCATACGGTCAGTGTCCATAAGAGTGTTCCACGTGGCTTGTATTTTGCATTGTCACAGAAGCATCTGTCAGAACACTGAGAATTTTACTCTCTGAAGAACACTCCAGAGTCCAGACCTCTTCTTCCTTGCAGTGGCAGGTTTTTCTTGCCACGCAAAGGGTATGACTTGGACATTGAGGAAGAAATTTATGATACAGACTTTTGTATCGAAATTTTGATGCAGAAACCCCTCAATTTGCCACGTAATAGACTCTTTAGGGCCCACTGGCCCCACAAATGTTTGACCCACACTTTGGTGGACCCACACAGCAAAAATCAGTGTGATTAGTGATTCCTAGCCATTGGATTTGAGCACTATTTCATCACGGGCTTAAAACCAACACATAGACTTGTTCGTAAAGCCTATAATGAAAAAAAGGCTCAAATCCTACGGCTAGAAATCATCAATCATGCTTATTTTTGGTGTGTAGGTTTCATCATAGTGTGGACCAAACATTCAGTGGGCAAGTGGGCCCAAACGAGTCTACTACGTTGCAATTTGAGGACTTCTGCATCAAAGTTTTGATACAGAAGTCTACATCAAAGAACACCGCCCGCCATTGAGTGTTGAGATTGAGCGGTTGGATTATCTCATCGAGTAAAACTTGCTTATCGTCCACAATATGAGCCACGTGGCACATGTTATAGGAAGCTGACCACATGGATGTTTGGCTAATTCCTAGGTGGTCCTGCAAGCTAAAAATCAGCCTGATTAGTAATTTCAAACCTTTCCATCTTATACCCCAAATATTGATCAAATCCCACGGTTAAAACCAACCAATGAAAATTACTCCAATCCAACGCTTAGAAATCACTAATCAGGTTGATATTTGCTTTGCAGGTCCACTTAGAGATTGGCCAAACATCCATACGGTCACTATCCTCTATAAATGTGCCACGTGGCTTATATTGTGACCGATGATCAGGTAAGTTACTCAATTCATCCACCCTACTTTTCCTCCGTGAAATGCAACCATTAATCTTTAAAAAACAAAAAAATTAATATAGAAGGAAAAACCTGCATCCTTTTAACAAGTGGCAAAGTGCTATTTTGGGCTGATTGAAAAATGTTGTGGATTCGTTTAAGCAGCTGCCAAACGCTTAGTAACTCATTAGCTCATAACCCATCATTCTAACCCAGTCATCAGGTTTAATTGCATAAAAAATCAATAAACTCTCTCTTTTCTCTCTAGAGCTAGGTTTGGAAAAACCCTTCGGTGATTGGTGGATCTCTCCGTGATCAACGAATCAACAACTATAGGCAAGAGAATCACCATTAATCCCTTATTTTCTTGTGTTTCCTTGTGTTTGATTGATTTAATTGCATATTGTTATTAAAGGAATATGTTAGGGTTAGGTCAGCTTCGCATTTTGGCCCACAACCCAGCCTAGCCCGTTGTGATGTGTGGGCCAGGCCCAGGTCCATCATCTTGAGACGTGGTCCGATGAACCTGTCCATTTAGCTAGGCCCATCTATCCCAACCAACACACCCTTACATTTTTTCGAATTAAGAAAAACACTTGGGTCGATTTGGTCGGGTCCGGTCCATCCATCTTAGCCCAACCCAACAATGTAGACGCGGCCATGCCCAAGCTCAGCCTGGCTCGACGGGCCAAAATGCCACCCCGAGGGCTAGGTTAATCAATTTTGAATTGATTTAAACCATAGATTTTATTAGTTTTAAAAAACTTTTTCGTATTTTTTATTGAATTTAGGTTGAGTGGTTTTCAAAACTTTTTGAATCGTATTTTTCAAGTTATATAAAACTTTTGGCAATTTTTCGGAAGTTCCTTCACATAGTTGCAGCGCAGTGAGTCGATCGGTCACGACTCTTGGGAGATAGGTCGGCCAGTCTTCAGGGGGTTGACTGGTTTAGGGACTTCTAGTAGACAAGTCGAACGGTGTTGGGGATGGATTAACTGGTCAATGTTGGGTGTTAAGAGGGTCGATTGGCTTGTTAGAGTGGTCAATCGGTCTTACCCAAAATTACACGGGGGAGTTCATAATGATCGTCCAAAACCATTTTTGTGCACATGGGGTTGCGTGCAAGCCCTGATGATGTACTATTGGACTATTTGTCTTCTATTGTGAGACTATTAACTATACATATATGGAAACTTAAATATATGCCTTCGATTATTGATTAAATTTATGATGTTACATGATAAATTATATGGTTATCAAGCATGTTAGTCATTCAATTTAAATATATAACATATTGATAAATATTCATGTTTCCTACATGTTATTGCGCTATTTATCATGATGATATGATGTGTTATCAATATGTTTAGCATGCCTGCATATTAGGGTTTGTTCGAAGTATTGATATATGTGCGAGCATTTTGGATAACTCCTTGGGCAGTATATGTACAATCTTAAACCATTAGCAAGCAGGGAACAAGGAAAAACCGTCGATATTGAGTTTTAGTGTATTCTCATAAGACTGTTGTATTCTGATTATTTGTTAGTGCATAAACATTTATTGATATATGCATATCTGCTTTCTCTCGTTATAGAATTGAAATTATGTCACCATAGTTATGTTAATTACTTAACGTGTGCACACATCATAGCACGTGTATGTGGTTAATGTGTGTACCTTTGCTTGCTGGGTACACTATACTCACCCTTACTATAGACCATGTATGTTCTTATTGTAAGTAGTGGCTAAGAGATATGTATGTTCTTATTGTAAGTAGTGGCTAAGAGATCTCGTGAGGATCTAGATCAGCAGGTAGTAGTTAGGATATTTTTATAAGTTAATTATTTTTGTCAATGGTCTTTTGGGAGGTTCACGAGTTGTATTTCATTTAGACATTGATATACGTTAGCTTTCTTCTCAGGTTGATGTTTAAACACAATGGTACTTTTAGATTAAGTTTTAATTAATTCAATTTATTTTTATGGGTTGGTTTTGTATTAATTTGTCATTAATAAGATAATCTCTAGATTCTCGTGATGTATTAGATTATTATTAACTTTCGTCTCGAGTCATGCATAGATAGAGATATTCTGGTATATGAATTTGGGGGCATGACACTCATGTAGTAGTTTTTATATGGAACAAAAAAATATTTTCTAAATTTACAATTGATAAAAACAACAACATTATATCCTTTTCCCAAACAACATATACTCTTTTTTTTTTTTTTTTTTTTTGTAAGTAATAAACAACATATACTCTTAAGAAACTATATCTAAAGTTGTAAGTCATCATTATTGGGAAAAATACTATATTAAAATATATCTTTTGTAGTGATAATTTCAGACCGTTTTTACATTGAAAACCCAAAGAGAATTGAAATGCCCGTGCTCTTCCAATGGTGCCCCACAATGTAAAGGTTGATCTTTTGAGTCCACCGATAAAAACATCAATGAACCATTGTCATGATCCATTACGATTCTCCTTCAACTAAAAAAAAAAAAAAACAATGATCAAGGCACAAACATCAATCGTGTGCTCATGTCAAGCATCACATGAACAATGGGAAACGAGTTTAAACTTAGTCCGCCAGTTACATCACATAAAGCAGAGGAAGATAAAAAATGGAATTAGGTTGAACATCCACATATCCATAAAAAAAAATTATCTACTAATTTTTTATCCCAAAAATAAAAAAAATTAGGGCATCTAATATTCTATGAAATTGTACTCATACAAAAACTTCATCTAATATTTTTTATATGAATTCATTCATCACAAAATTAATTATGGGACACCATTAACACTATTTCCAAAGCATAATAATTTCATAAACAGATTAACAAAAGCTCTAATACCATTTTTATGTAGGAAAGACAAAATAATTTTTTTTTCTAAAATACCTTATATTCTAGAATCATGTCAATCGATTTACGTAGATTATAAAATAATTAAATTATTATTTACATAGATTTGATGGAGATTGAGTGACAATCCTTCATAGGTCTTTCGCCTCTAGAAGACTAGAAGAGTATACCTCTCTTTATTGCTACTCCTTTCTTTCAACACCACTCCTATGGGAACTATGGGTCTTCCCATTTATATTAGTAGATAAACTATAAGACACACTGGGATTTCCATGGGACTAAATGATATGATTTGGTATCATCCAAATCTCCTTTTCTACGTATATATGTCCCATAACATACCAAACACAAAATACATAACCATCTACAATAGCAGTTTTGGTTAGGTTGGGGCAGGTTTGGACGACCTGAACCCAGCCTATTTTCACCCCCGATCTTGCAAACTAAATTGCCTTGCAGGTTGGAACACCATGAATCGCTTAATCTTTGATTTTTGAACAATTTGGGTCAACCGAAAACTGTTTTTTTTTTTTTTTTTTGATAATTTATGTAAAATAGTTATTATCTATTAACCTATATAAAAATACACTATTTGCAATTATGCCATCTTATAATAGAATATTTTCAGAGTCTCTAAGTGTACAAATAGTTTTATCACTGTCAACTCTGTAGATAATGGATTATCCTCTTCATGTCCTTTTATAAAACTTTGATATCTTCCGTATGATTTTGAAAACCATCTACTCTTTATCAACAAATTTTAAATATCTTTTTATGTCATTTTTAAAAATTTTAAATATTTTTGTGTCATTTATTTTTAAAAGATGCTTTTTTGAAGTCAAGGCTATTGCTTGGAGTTCAACGCTTTTTGGAAGGTGTCTCTATCTTCAAATTTGGAGAATATGTTTTTTTGAAGCTAGAATTTGAAGACCCTGGCTGGAGATGCCATTGTGAAAACATGTGGGTTAGTACAGGGCATAGGAAAAAAGATTTGTAGTCTGCAATAAAAATTATGTGCACAAAATTTTGCTACCTCGAAAAACTTTTGAGCAAACGATTATCATGCATGGCCTTAAACGACAAACACGACTAAATACACAAAACCACACACACAAAAAAAAGCAATCATATTCATAACGAAAAAAAATAAAAGAAGGCTCAGGTTCAGGTTCAAGTTCCGGTTATCGCCCTAAAATGATAGGCTCCGGTTACGGGACAATATGAGCCTAGAGGACTCCGACCGTATGGATGTTTGGCCGATCCCTAAGTGGACCTACAAACCAAAATTCAGCCTGATTAGTGATTTATAGGGATTGGGTTGGACTTATTTTTATGGGTTGATCTCAACTGTGGGAATTTGAGCAGTTTTTGAGGTACCAAAGATCCAACGTCTAGAAATCACTAATCAGGCTGATTTTTGGTTTGTAGGTCCACCTAGGGATTGGTCAAACATCCATACGGTGAGAGTCCTCTAAGAGTATGCCACGTGGCTCATATTGTGTCTTGTAACCGGAGCCTGTCATTTTAGGGCGGTAATGGAGCCAGACCACATTACATGAAATTAAATCAATTTATAAAGTACAATACTTAAAAAAAATACAAAACGCCATTACAAAACAATACTAATCTTTAAGCAGAATACCGATAGTACCCTTAGGGTGACCTGATCAGCCCTAATCTTTTGTTAGAATGCCGAAAGGGTTCACTTTCTCAACTTTGCCTTTCTCTCTCTCCTCCTTCTTCTTTCCCTCGTTTTTCCTCTCTCATGGCTAAAACCTGTCTGATCTTGTCATGTAATCGCAGGTTTCATGGCATCTTGAGATCGGAATCTCTATCTGTATGAATCTGTTTTCATTTTTTTCTGGTAAAGCGAGTTCTGGTGGTGAGGAGCCTCTGAGGCTGGTTTTCGAGGTCGGGTTATGAGTTTTTTCAGAGAAAGAGGAGAGCTGATTCGAATATTCTACTCTCGATTTTGATTCGTGCCGTTTATTAGTTCTGTAAGCACTTCTCTTCCTTACTCTGATTCCACTGTTTTGATTTGATCCTTAAACCCTAGAAATTAATCCCTTTTTAGTTTGATTTCTTTTAGGGTTTCGGATTCTTTTGGTTCTTATGTTGAAGATTATAATTTAGTAGATTTTATTTTTTTTACTGTTCAAACTTCAAACTAGGATTTGTTTTATTTCTAATTCTCTCTCTTTATATAATTATTATAAATGGTTAATATTCTTTTACTATTTTTGCTGTTTTTATTTATTTATTTATTTATTTATTTTTATCTCTAGTCTGTTTGGATTGCCTACTTTGCACCCAAAAAGATGTTTTTTGTTTGCACAAGAAAGCGCCTAAATAGTTTTGGGAGTGCAAAAACTGGCGATCCAAACAGGCCTTGAGCTTTAAGATCTCTTTAGTTTGTTTCCATTGTTCGTGTTACCTAATTCAACTTTACTAGACATAAATGCCATTTTTTTCATGGAATGAGATTTCCTTCAAAGTTGGGGGGATGTTGGTTACTGCACTCCGCTGTTAATTATAGTGATTGTTGTTGAGTAAAAAAAAACTGAATTATCAGAAATTTTAAGAACAGACCCCCAGTAGACCACTAGAACAGTAAATGTTTCTTTGCTGTAATTATTAATACAGTTGAATCAGCAAATGCCCCCATATCTAAGTGGTTATTTAAAGAAACCAAATTAACTAAGTTTTCTGATGAACATTGCTTGCACGTGGTATACTGTCGAAGTAAGCTTCTTTTTTCAATCTATGTAAATGTGCAAAATTTAAACGAGCAAAAAAATTTGGCAACTATAGTCGTGTATGTCTCGCATGAATAATTTAGCAAGTTATATAGACTCTACAACCCTTGAGTGTAGTGCAGGGTTTTCTTTACATGTAGGGGATGATGTGGCCAATCCAGACGGGCCATCTGATAGATTGGCCATGTGGAAAGTAGTGCCCCTGTCTAAATCATGCATGTAGTCGTCCATGTATTTTATTTTTCCCTACTGAATAGCAGCCATTAAATTTTAATTTTTTAATTGAAAAAAAGCAAATAAACATGCTTCTTTTGGCACATGGCTTAGTGTGATGGGCTGAACATGCCACATGTGGAGATGCTGATGTGCCAAAATGGATGGACCCTTTTCAGCTTGCCGCTTCAGCTGTCACATGTATAGAAAGTCCCATGGAACACATCTGATTCCCCTTGATCTTGGCCTCGAGGTCTCTGAGGCAAGGCTTGTCAAATGTTGGGCTTCACTGCCTGCATGTTGCCATGTGGCATCTGGGAGGGTTTCTCAGCTTCTGCTTAAGAAATCACTTGTCCACTCTTCATTAACATATACATACACACATGTATGTATGTAGTTTCCATGTAAAAATCCCTTGTCGGTATAGTTTTATCCAAGTTAAGGTAGCTTGGTAGTCCACCAGATGGACTTTGGGCTTCTTCCTTGCACAAATAACTAATGCTTTGGTGCCTGTTGCTGACTCCCACTGTGTTTCCTTGCAGTGTTTTGCCCATATGTCATTCCTTGGAAAGTTTGTTTGAGACATTCCTCTGTTGGCGCCGACTTGAGCTAAATATTAATTACTTGGAGAGTTTATTCACATTCTATTTCTACATAGAGAAGGCAAAAGGCTAAAATTTCAATAAGTGAAGTGTACGAGATTCTGCCTTAGCGCATGGAGGATTACAATTTTCTTGTGGGCCAAGAGTTTTCTGATGTGAAGACTTTCCGGAAGACTATAAAAGAGGCGGCAATTGCACAGCACTTTGAGCTTCGGATAATAAAAAGCGATTTGATTCGTTACTTCGCGAAGTGTGCCACAGATGGTTGTCCATGGCGTATCCGTGCAGTTAAACTTCCCAACGTTCCAACCTTCACGATAAGGAGCCTTGAAGGGACACATACTTGTGGGAAAAATGCGCAAAATGGCCATCACCAGGCTTCTGTAGATTGGATTGTGAATTTTATAGAAGAACGATTGCGGGACAACATGAATTACAAGCCAAAGGATATATTGCAAGACATCCATAAACAATATGGTATCACTATACCATATAAGCAAGCTTGGCGAGCCAAGGAACGCGGAATGGCGGCAATTTATGGGTCTTCCGAGGAAGGATATTACCTTCTTCCTGCATACTGTGAACAAATAAAGAAAACCAATCCTGGAAGTATGGCACAGGTGTTCACCACTGGGGCAGATAATCGGTTTCAACGGCTCTTTGTTGCTTTTCATGCGTCCATATATGGGTTTGTGAATGGTTGCCTGCCTCTTATTGGGCTTGGTGGAATCCAGCTTAAAAGCAAGTACCTTGGCACCTTACTTTCAGCCACATCTTTTGATGCTGATGGTGGGCTATTTCCACTTGCTTTTGGTGTTGTTGATGTTGAAAGCGATGAGAGCTGGATGTGGTTTTTGTCTGAGTTACATAAGATGTTAGAGATGAACACCGAGAGAATATCTCAGTTAACTTTCTTATCAGATGGACAAAAAAGCATTGTAGATGCAGTAAAAAGGAAATTTCCAAGTGCATCTCATGGATTTTGCATGCAGCATTTAACCGAAAGTGTTAGCAAAGAATTCAAGAACTCAAGGCTCGTCAATCTTCTCTGGAAGGCTGCCTATTCCATTACAACCATTGGCTTTAAAGAAAAAATGGCAGAAATTGAAGAGGTGTCTGCAGAAGCGGCCAAGTGGATACAACAAATTCCATCTTCTCGTTGGGCAGTGGCATATTTTGAAGGAACACGGTTTGGCCATCTCTCATCAAATATCGAGGAATTCAATAAATGGATTGTCGAAGCTCGAGAGTTACCCATAATCCAGGTGATTGAACGGATTCACAGTAAACTGATGGCCGAGTTTGATGAAAGGCGTAGAAAGGGTTTGGCATGGATGTCGATACTTGCTCCATCTGCCGAGAAGCGTATGTCGGAAGCAATCACCCGTGCATCTGCCTACCAAGTCCTTAGATCAGATGAAGTAGAATTTGAGGTTTTGTCAGCCGATCGATCAGACATTGTGAATATCGGGACCCGTTGTTGTTCTTGTCGTGATTGGCAACTTTATGGCTTGCCCTGCTCCCATGCTGTCGCAGCTCTCATCTCATGTAGAAAAGATGTTTATCAATTTTCTGAGAGGTGTTTTACAGTTGCTAATTACCATGAGACATATTCACAACTGATACATCCCATCCCTGATAAAAGTGAATGGAGTAAGGCAAGTGAAGGTTCTGCAGATGAGGACAATAGAGTTGTGCGTCCACCCAAGTTTCGGCGTCCACCTGGACGGCCTGAAAAGAAGCGACTTTGTCTAGAGGATGTTAATCGCGAGAAGCATACTGTACATTGTAGTCGGTGCAACCAAACTGGGCACTACAAGACAACATGTAAAGCAGTGATTATCAAGAGTATAGAACAGTTCTAGAGTGGTGTAATTTTGTACCGAGGATTTATAGGTCCAAAATTAGTAGGTCATATATATTGTTTCACAGAATAGTGTCGTGTGTTGAGGGTGTGCTTACTCATCGTGTATTGTAAAATGGAAATCTCCACTGTATTCTAATCTTAACTGTGCTTGGAATGAACTTTAGGAATTGGAACTATTTATTTATACTATAATCAGATGACCAAAAGCAGTTTGTTTACATCTTTCATCCGTGTTATGCGGTTTTCTCAACCCCAAAACCATGATTATCAATTTTAGGCAATATAGTCTAAATGGAATAATATTACTTTATATTGTCATAGCCACCAGGATCTCACCAAACTTGCACTAGGGTAAAGTTTATACTAGTCTACATTTTAGAAACTATACTCAATAAGGCTGACTCACTTCCTGTATTTGCAGGGTAAAGTATCACTTCTTTTTTTTTCACAAAATAGCATGCTCTTGATCCAACTCCTTGAAGCATTCGGTGAGAATGTCTCTTTCTTGTTCTTGCTTCTAAATAAATTTATTGTCTTTTGAACTATCCAAGTGCAATCCTCACTTGCATGATCTGTATTTTGCATGTTAAGCAGGACTGAAATTGTCTTTATACTATTTCTATCTTTCGTAGTTACTTTTTGCAAATCAAGTTGTTTGATAAGTCTGTAGAACATTATCATGTTTGACCATATTTCATTTATTCATGTCTGGTGTAAACTGATTTCAATTAAATATCATATTCCATTCAAACTCTAAGCATGTTTCTTTTCTATGCCTTGTGTTCTGCCTGCTAGCAAATAAAAATTGGGAGTAAGTGTTCATATAGAATTTTAGAAGTAAACTGAATGAAACTAACGAGTGCTATATTTTATGGTTCTAATGTCAGACAACAGCAATAACAAGTATAATTTCTTGTTTATTTTGGAACACTAAAGTGCAATTAATTAATGTCAAATTTAATTTTGTTATGTTCCTTTTGCATATCAATCAAATATAATCCAACTACGTGTGAAGTGGAGTTTTGTTAGGTCGAAGAAATTCACTTCCAGATCCAGCTCCACTTCCCACCAAAACCCAACCTCCCGAGCATAGTCCAGGAATCTCCAATTAACATGATTATACGTCTTCTCCATGTCACTCTTGCACACAATCCCAAGAACCCCTTCTTTAATCTTGGAATCTATGCACTCATTAGCTAAACGAACACCATCCAAAATTTGTCTACCTCTCACAAAAGCACCTTGGGTTGACGAGACCTGAGGCCAAAACCCTACAAATTCTCATGGCAAGCATCTTCGCTAAAATCATTTACATGCTTCCCACCAAGCTAATAGGTCTATACCCCGAAATATCATCAACCCCTTGATTCCTAGGAATCAGAACAATAAAGGTACTGTTAGAAGTGTGATCCAGGTAGCCGTCCACTTGAAACTCGAGCACCACCTTCATGAAATCAACCACATCCCAACATTGCTTAAAAAAGCCAAAGAAAAATCTTCGGGCCTCAGAGCTTTGTTACCTACCTATGCTGAAATGGCACACAAAAGCTCTTCCTCCTCAAAAGGCCTTTCCACCCAGTCTCTGTCCTCATAACTGATGCTATCAAAATGAAGACAATCTAAACAGGGTATAAAAGAAGCAGGCTCGAAATATAACTCAATAATAATCTACTACTTTTTCTTTATACTGCCTTTGTCCTTCGAAATGTTACCATTGAACTCGGGCTGGGTTAAATAATTGCATCTCCTATGAGCATCCGCCATTCTGTGAAAGAGTTTAGTATTATTACCGCTCTCCTTCAACCACTTGACCCTTGACTTCTGTTTCTAACTAATCTTCTCAAACTTCACTATATGTTGGTATTATGTTTAGAGATTTAACTCTTTTACTACGATCATCTAAAGATAATGGATGATCCTCCTCCTTGTCAATCGGCAAGATCTCCTCAAGAACATAAGCTTTCCTCTGATCTACCCTACCAAACTCCTCATGATTCCATTGCTTAATCTTAACTTTAAGCACCTTGGGCTTCTGCCTAAAAACCTCCCCTACTCCCAACAAATGAGAAGCTATTCCACTACTCCACCTTCTCCTTGAACTAAGAACATAATAACCACATGTTCTCCAACCGAAACAGAGGACATTTGTGAATCCCACCACATTCTAAGAGAAGAGACATGATCAGAAGCAAGTCTTGGAATTGCCAACTGAGAAACCCCTGCAAAATATTCCATCTATCATAAACCAAGAATCTATCCCGTCTGCAAAGAGTGGGGATTTCCTAGTTGTTGGACCACGTAAATCTGGCGCCCTCCTAAAGGAAGATCCAAAAGAAAATTCCTATTAATAAATTCCTTGAACTCCCTAATACACCTAGTCACCCTCCGTTTTTCTCATGAGAAAACCGAATAACATTAAAATCTTCTCCAACGCACCATGGGAGATCCTATAACCCCGCCACATCATCCATTTCTCCCCAAAATTGGAAATTTGAACTCCTCTCTATAGGACTGTAAACCCCAAACAACACCCAAGAAAACTGCTCCCCCACACAGTTGCAAAGAATAGAAACTGAGAAGGCCCCCAACACAACATCATTAACATCCAAAGACTTGTGATCCAAATAATGATAACTCCTCCAGAAGCACCAATGCCCGGGAGGTCATGCCACCCAACATCTCTGAAACCACATAACTCTCTGATGATACAAGCCTCCATCTTCTTGATTTTCGTTTCCTGAAAAATCACCACTTCAGCTCCCCATCTTCTAATAATATTTTTTACAACCGAGCATCTCTCTTTACTACCCAATCCTCAACATTCCACAACAAAATTTTAGTCTTCATCAAGCACTCACTTTCCTCCCTTTCCTACGACAGCCATCCACCAAAGCATCGCCAGAGTTGAACCGACAAGCTAACCTCTGAAGTTCCCAAGATAATTTAGCCGGCCTATTTGTCGTAGGCAGACTATGACTCAACATCTCCTTCCAATCCTTCACTGGGCAAACTGCAACCACCACTCTAGCCAGCCTATCTGTTAATTAGGGTTTTTCTTGCCATGTGGGATGCTGATGTGGCAAATCCAGACCGTTCATTTGATAGACGATCATCTGGATTGGCCATGTTGACAGCAACCTTGTCCAGATCACACCCAAACCTTTCCATGTATAGCACTTTTCTTTTTATGAATGATAGCTCTTGAAGTTTTTAATTTTTTAAACAGAAAAAGTGAAACAAACCTCCTCTTTTTGTCGCATGGAGAACAATGGGCTGAAACTTCCCACATGGAGTGGGGGTGAGGTGCTCTAACAGGTGGACCCCCTTTAATCCACTACCTCCGCTTCCAAGTGTTAGACTCATGTCTAGGTGGGAATTGAAATCTGTTATGTCCCCTCAAAATGCTGTCCCTCCAAAAAATTTGAGAAATTTATTTCCTCTTAATCTGGTTTTCTATTTGCACTTCATAATGAGTCAAAGCGTAAACCTATATTTCGACAAACAGATGGCTTAATTATCTCTTCGATGTTCTCCTTCCCAATCCTAATTTGTACGCTCGGCCCTGTTCGCTACCTTCTCTTGTTGTTCTATAATAAGATTTTTGACAAAATTTTAAATATGCTAAAAGGTAAGCTTGCTTGAAGCCTGGAACCAGTGCGGAGTTTAAGGGAAGGAACAACATCCTGTATCTTAGTTGCATCATGTCTATTTTTTTAAGATGATAAGATCTGCAGGTAATTTATTCAGCGAGGAGGGTGTAGAAGAATATAAGGGTGGTCATTGGATCAAATGGGATCACATCCATTAGCTGGGAAAGACAGGCATCTAGGTATCAAAATATAAATACTTCAGTAAATCACTCTGGCCAAAGAACCCGTTCCAGTAATTCTGTAGCAAATTTGGAAGACACAACCATTGACATTCCTTGATACAGAGGTTTGGACTTTTTTAACTTGTCAGTAAATTCTTGAAGTAGTCTCATTTTCCTTCATTCCAGACTCTTAATCTTGTGTTTGCTGGATTGTGAGGGAAATAAAGTTTTCAAAGAGGCAAATAAAGTGGTTATCTGGAGTTGGGATGCATAAATGTCAGGAAACATCTTCAGAACTTTGTTCTCTCAAACAGTTAAGACTTCCGACTTTGATTTGTGATCTTATAACTTTAGTTTTTGCTAGTTGGGCATGTATCGAATGTGTAACAGACATTGGCTTAGCAACTTTGAAAAGTATCCAAACTCCGCAGCCTTGTTGGTTTGCAGTATGTTAAGACACCTGCAAGGTCAAAGGTTCAAGAGTTGGTAGAGACTAGAGAGAGACATTGGATTAGAAACTTTGAAAGTCTATAAATTGATCATCCTTTCTATAACTCTCAAACACCCAAACATTTAATCTGAACTCTTGGGTATTTTCTTTCTTCACCGATTTAGTAATGAGTCACCTGAAATCACATTGAATGAGAGGAGAAAGCGTGACAGAATTCTCTGTTAACCGTGAGAAGCCAAACACAGAGTTATGCACTGATACTCTGGAGGGAGTTATCGTTCAAAAGCTCTTAAGGTTCTCGATTTAGTTGAAGATGGAAGGACCTCAACTGCACTTTACGATTCCGTTCTAATTTTCAGTATATTATCTGATACATGATATATAAAAGAGAGAAGAGAAACAGATATGACAAAAAACTGGGTTCATCAGTCTAAGTTGATTAATAAATCTATCCATCTGTGGGAGTGCATATTTGCACACCCATTTCCTGTCGGGGCACACCCCAATAAGATAAATCTCTTTCAAAGATGAGTAAAACTTGGCTGACTAGCGACCACCCACAAGAAGAGCCATGTGGCACATTTTTGGAGGACACTGACGGTATGGATGTTTGGCCAATCCCTAGGTGGACCTACAAACCACCGATTAATGGACGGCAAACCATGGATTCAGGGAAGGGAACATGGCGGCTGAGGAACTAGCAAAGTTGGGCCAGTAGCTCCCAAGGAATAAATAAATAAATAATAATAATAATAATTCAACCTATGAAAATGACTCCAATCCAATGCTTAGAAATCACTAATCAAGTTGATTTTTGGTTTGTAGGTTCACCTAGGGATTGGCCAAACATCCATACAGTCCTTGTATGGAAACAACACAAGGATCTATAAAACATCCATATGGTATGGTGAATCGTGTCTTAAGGTAGCTTTTCCACGGTTGTGTTTATTTTCACAGCGAAAATGACAGTTTATTTCCTCGTTTTAGATTGGGGCTAATCAGGGAGGCTCTTGGGACATTGGTCTTAGGAGAAACCTGCTTGTATAGGAAAGTGAATAGTTTGGTTCTTTGTTGGACATTTAGAAGTACCACACGGTTGTAAACACAAAGGAGGATTATTTGTGTTGGGCTCACTCAAAATCAGTGTGTTTCTCGGTTAGCACCTTCTACGACCTTATTTCCCTTTCATCGAACCCACAACCTCACTTGTGCCCTAAAATTTGGAAAAGTTTTTATTCCTATGAAAATTTGATTCATTGCTTGGGTTGCTTTTTACCACAAATTACTCACTATTGACAACTTAATTGCTAGGAAGAGGTTTTTTGTGAATTTTTATGTAATGTGCAAGTCCAACGGTGAATCCACGAATCATTTGTTGATGCATTGTGACTATGTTACACAGATGTGGTCATATTTTTTTTGTGTTGGTGGGGCTCTCATGGGTAATGCCACAATCGATTGAAGTTTTGTTAAGTGGGTGGCCTAAGCTTCAGTTCTTTGACAAAAGGAGTCTTCTTTGGAGAATGATGCCTTATGCCATTATCTAAGATATTTGGTTGGAGAGAAATGGAAGAACATTCAAAGGGAAAGAAAATTCTATTCATGAGGTTCTTGTAAGTATTAATGCACTCTTATTCTCTTAGGGTTCCATCTTCCCCTAGATGAGAGGTATCTTTTTTAGCGATTTGGTGTTTAGGTTTGACTCCATCACGGGGAGAAGTCAGTGGGATTCATTGTGCTCTGTGTTTTTTATTCTCCTTGGTTTCTCTCTTTCTTTGTACATCGGAGATTTTCTCGGTTTCTTTTTTTCTTAATGCATTTTCGTGACTTATTAAAAAAAATGCATGGTAGTGCGTGCAAATAATTTTAAGTTTTAGTTAAATAATTAAGTGTAGTATACTTGACCAATGTGAACCATGTGGCACATTCTTAGAGAACATTGACCGTATGGATGTTTTCCCATCCCTAGGTAGACCTACATACCAAAACTTATCTTGATTAGTAATTTCTATCCGTGGGATTAGAGTATTTTTCATTGTTTATATTTAACTGTAGAAAACAAGTGTGACGTATTGTGGAATTATTTAAAAAAAAAAATCGGACTTGAACCATTTGAAGGTAAAAATTAAAAATAACTATTTAAAAAAAAAATCCATTATAAAAATTACTTTTAATGACTTTTAGTTCTAATGAGGTTTTCATAATTTTTGTGTGGCCGTTCTTTCTTGCTGCCACCTCAAACTCATACTTCGCAATTGTTAATTGCCTCTCAAGGGATTCCAAATCATCTCATGCAAGGAGTTTCAGCGTCGGTTTTTTTATTCTTTGATATAATAAGCAAAGGAGAATAGAGAGGTAAATTTGTAGATCAATTTTTGTATTTGATCAAGGGATTCCAAATCATCTCATGCAAGGTCACCAATTGTTGTGTTTGATCAATTTGTAGATCATACATTGGCTAGCTTAGATGAACTTAATCATTTATCACGTTAATCCATTGTGGGACTATAGAGTGACGATGGTGAAGACTGTGATTCTGCTATCAATATTTTTTTTCTTTTTAATTTTTTTAGTTTTAGGGGATATATATATATGTGGGTCGGGCTCCGTTGACAGATCTAAAATGACAGGGACACAATATAAGCCACGTGGAACACTATTACAGGACTCGGATCATATGGATGTTTGTCTTATCCCATGGTGGACCTACAAACCAAAAATCAGCCTGATTAGTGATTTATAAGTGTTGCAACTTTGTACCTCAAATACTGCTCAAATTCCCACAGTTGAGATCAGCCCATGAAAATAAGTCCAATCCAAAGCCTATAAATCACTAATCAGGCTGATTTTTGGTTTGTAGGTCCACCATGGTATAGGACAAACATCCATACAGTCAGAGTCCTGTAACACTTTGCCACATGGCTTATATTATGTCCCTGTCATTTTAGATCTGTCAGCGGCACCCGACCCTATATATATATATACACATTTTTTACAACAATTTTGGTGTACCCACGTGGAGATGAATCAATAGCTGAATTTTGGTGAGGATGATCTTCTCACCGAATAGATCACCCCTATAAAAAATCAGCCCATTCTGACATTTCTAACCCTATCAAATGTGGTTTTCAAGTTAACATAAAAATAGATGGTCCATAATTCTTCAACTTGTAAACCGGTTTCGGAATTTGTGAGGACGATCTCCTCACCATAGAGACCATCCTCAACAAAAATCATCCCATTCCAAAACTTCTAATTTATATATTGAGCCACAGCAAGTTTTGTCAAAAATGTTGTATGAAAATGTTGTCCCCCGATCCTGATCCTGATCCTGACCCTCTATGCAGTGGGTGTCCGGGCCTCTTAGAGCACCCGACTAATCCCATAGGGCACAGGTGTACCCCTAACCTCACGCGGTATCATTACTATCAATGGATTGTTTTTTGGTTCTTCCATCTAATGAAATCTAATTTATGGGAGTCCCCTGAGCCCCAACCCAATTGGAATAAGGCATAGATGATAATATTGGCTTCCTAATCCGTATAGTATCTTTAATCTTCAACACACTTGCTGAGGATGATTTCTCTGTTGGGAGGGAAAATCTTGCCCAGTTTACAGATTAACAATCCTCCCCCGTTTTTACCGTACATTCGTCAAAACCAATTACAGACCCAATATGATTAAAAGTAACTACAAGCTCCAGTATCCATCTAATGATTACAAACCTTCTACTTATCAAACTTTCAACTCTCCCGGCTCTGTATATTGAATAAATGCCGAACGAATTTTCATAAAATGTCTGTAGCGAGTGGCTCTGCAAATTGAATAAATGCCAAATGAATTTTCATAAAATGTCTGTGGCGAGTAGTTTGTACGTGTTCTTAGTATATACTGTGTAAGATCATATGTTATGAATCCTCGTAGTGATGATCTGTCTCATCAAAGATCTCCTCCTACACATGCACAAAACCAGTATCCACAATGACATGCATGACATTCTTCAAAAATAAAATAAAAAATTAGAACTATTAATGGAAAATTTTCTGTACCTGTAACAGTTCTTCAATGACATCTTCCATTGTTATTATGCCAACAGCTTCCTCTTCTTCATTGAGCTTTGGGAGTGGGTTGTTGTCAATCTGCAGGATGTCTGCGTCAATGTCTCTTGCCCACTTCTTGCTCCTCGCCCTCGGAGTGCCCCCATTTGAATTAGTAGCAATGGCAGGAAAGCTTTTCCACTTCTGGAGTGGTCTCTTGCTCTTTATGCTTTTCTCTTGGAGTTGCCTTTCACCATCAATGTCCACCCTCACGTCTCTCGTGGAATCTTTGTATTAGAGCGAAAGAAACCAGCTCACATCGGAAAAAAATATCTCACCATAAACAAACACCAGGGAATTGGTAGGAGCGTGGAAAGAATTTCAAGGCAGTCTACAGTGTCAAGTTGGTGCTTACCATCAGCTGGGCTCTTGCTCACTGGCTGCTCCGCCAGCATGTCGTGGGGCCTTACGACAACAGCCATGTGACTGTGACCTTTCTGAAACTCATTCAAGATATCATACAAAGGCAAGATCTCGGGAACCCTAGCACACAAAAATGTGTATAAACATCAGTTCAAATATCTTTTATAATGTATACTAACCCCCTTTGCAAGTTTTTTATTTTGTTTTATCAGAAATAATGGGTGCCAATAGAGATGACATGAACAGGATATATTATAACTCACCATAAATTATCAATCCCATCTGTTGTTTTCATCTTTAAAGAATCAGAGTAGATATTTTAACAATAGTCGGGGATAGGGATCAAGCAGGTTAGTAAAAAAAACATCATTCTCACTGTAAAATAATGTGGTACATGATTGTGAAAAATATCCCCGGGGAAAAAGGAAGATGGAAAACAAACAGAACTTCACTTTTTTGATAAGCGAACAGAACAACTTTATAAATGGGTTAATACTGCATCATTATGTTTCAACCAAGGAAATAAATTTCACGAAATTATCGAAATATTTCGCGAAAGATTTCCATTTTATAGGTTATCGACAGGAAAGAATACTTACGTCGAAATAATGTTAAATTTCCCGAAATATTTCCATTCATGTCGAAATATTTCGCGTGAACAGTAAATTTCGATCAATTGACAATGTAAATATGTATTATTTCGGTCGAAATGTTTCGACATGTAAGGAAACATTTCAATCGTAGGTAGGAAACATCTCATTTGAGCTCAAAACCGCTATAAATCTCATATTTGATCCATTTAACCCATTTTCATACATTTTGTTTATACAAAAGATCATTCCATTGTAGATTTTTTGGTTCATGAAAACATTGAGAGTTTTTTCAAATTCAAAATATACATAAGGATAAAATTTCTTGCTACAAATAAATAGGTTAGGTGTAAATTCATTAAATTTATGAATCTATGATGCATTTATACTAGATTTGTGCACGGATTGAAGATCGTTTAGGGTGAAAATTTAGAATTTGGGAAAAACTCCAATTTCATTGATTTTTACCTTAGACATCCATGATTGTGCATAAATTGATTATATGTTGCATAACTTAGCCCGTTCTTCAAGTTGGTTGGGTTTAAAAAAATTAACCATAAATTTTTTTTTTCAAATAAAAAATTAAATAAATATTATAAGTTAATAGTAAGTAGGTTTTCTAAAATTACATATAATGTTAAGAAATTAATGTAAGTGAATAATAATTTGTTAATATATTACTTTATGACTTTTTTATAATTAGCAATTAAATAATAATTATATAATTAAATTAAACCTTAACTAATTAAAGATACTTGCCGCGACATATTACAGACCATTATAGTCATTCATTTCCAAACTATATATGGTTGTATATTATGGTTTGAAAGCTTATTAGTGTGTTTTTATGCTTGTTTCATCATTTCTCAAACTTTCCACAAACGTTTCCACAATATTTCCATCATTTCCGCATTATTTCTATCATTTTCACAAAAAATGTATTATTTCCACACTAGTCGAAATATTTTCCATTTTTAGACTGGTCGAAATAAACCTCGAAACTGAAATTTATTTCCTTAGTTTCAACATACCCCATGTATCAGAGAAAGGGATCAAGCAGGAAAGCAAAAGATAATCATCCTTCTTGCTGTAAAATAATGTGGTACATAATTGCGAAAAATATCCCCAGGGCACAAGGAAGACAGAATATGAACAGAACTTCACTTTTTTAATAAGCAAACAGAACAACTTTATAAGTGGGTTAATACTGCATCATTATGTATCAACATACCCCATGTATCGACCGCCCATGAGATATAATCAACAATTTATCAAAACTGAGTGCCAATTAAGCCGCCAGTAGGATATAGTGTGTTCTTATAGTCAAATAACCACATTTTACTAGACAAAGTAATAGCTAGTTTTGAAACCATGGACAAATTAATCCAGTACAGAAGAAAAACACAGACACCAAGTCGAGGCTTTCAAATTTGAAATAGTGTTTATCTTTTGAAGTCTTTATTTCAAATCCAATACAAATATACATTTCAGAGACAACTTTAGAATATTTTGTTTTCCTGGACAATATATAGTAATGAAGCATTCTTAGCACTAAGAGCTAAGTTATTATCATATAGCAAGAAATTCACTCTTTTGACCAAGATAACATACCTCGGAATCCTGCGAATAGTGATGTAGGATATAGTGTGTTTTTATAGTCAAATAACCACATTTTACTAGACAAAGTAATAGCTAGTTTTGAAACCATGGACAAATTAATCCAGTATAGAAGAAAAACACAAACACCAAGTTGAGGCTTTCAAATTTGAAATAGTGTTTACCTTTTCAAGTCTTTATTTCAAATCCAATACAAATATACATTTCAGAGACAACTTAAGAATATTTTGTTTTCCTGGACAATATATAGTAATGAAGCATTCTTAGCACTAAGAGCTAAGTTATTATCATATAGCAAGAAATTCACTCTCTTTTGACCAAGATAACATACCTCGGAATCCTGCGAATAGTGACGTAGGATATAGTGTGTTTTTATAGTCAAATAACCACATTTTACTAGACAAAGTAATAGCTAGTTTTGAAACCATGGACAAATTAATCCAGTATAGAAGAAAAACACAGACACCAAGTCGAGGCTTTCAAATTTGAAATAGTGTTTATCTTTTCAAGTCTTTATTTCGAATCCAATACAAATATACATTTCAGAGACAACTTTAGAATATTTTGCTTTCCTGGACAATATATAGTAATGAAGCATTCTTAGCACTAAGAGCTAAGTTATTATCATATAGCAAGAAATTCTCTACTTTAACCGTGATAACATACCTCGGAATCCTGCGAATAGTGACATTTTTAACAGGTATCTCATCTCCAGGATGGATGGCTAATAAATTCTTCACCTACAATTTACAACAAAGAAGTTAAGAGAAGAACATATGCACAAACCTACGTAAGAATGACATGGACAAATGAGTCAATATTCGACACAGACATGTGGTGTCAGATACCGCACCTTTGAGAAGCCCGAGAGACACGTCAATACAAATGTATTAGCATATATATTGCTAAGTAAAGGGAATTGCATTAAAGAGAAAACATGGCTATACAAGTATAGAAAGGTCACAACTCGAAAAAAAGTGGGGGGGGGGGGAAGGGGAAGCCACCCAAAACTAAAGATCCTCACGAACTATAGCATCAAAACTAAATACAATATGATTAAACCGAATGGCCTTAAACTTGTCCATGGGCGATGTCCAAAATTAGATCGACGCCTTTGATCTTCAAGGCAACAGACAAAATGTCATCGGCCCTATCTTCAAAGATCCGCTTATTTCTCTCTTTCCAAATCACCCAGCATACAGCAAATGGGAGTTGTTTCCATATAACACTACTATAATTACTAAAAGCTTCATCGAACTATCCCAAAGTACTGAAAAAACACCGACCAAACTTCCCTTGTGAAGCAACAGTGTAATCGTAGATGGTCCACTGATTCCCTGCTAGCCTTACACATGTAGCACAATATTGGGGATCATATTCCCTCTGCTTATGAGATGATCCACTGTCAAAATCTTGTTAAGGGCAGCTGTCCAAATTAAAAAGCAACCGAACCACCGCACTCTGCTTATGAGATGATCTTCTGTCAAAATCTTGTTAAGGGCAGCTGTCCAAATTAAAAAAACTACTTTAGACGGAACCGGAGCACCGCACACAAATGATGCTGGAAACGAATTGATACTTGTGGGAGATAAAGCCGAGAAGGATTTCACAAAGAATCTACCCCTATGCTCCCATTTCCAACCAAACCCTTCTGTCTAGATAATATGCAACATCTACCATCTTATTAAGGCAGCTCAGAAGCATGGCCATATTCTCCACATCCCACTCATTCAAATTCCTTCTCAGCACTTCCACGAGACACTACCTTCCGATCGCACCATACAGACATGAACCAAACCAACCTGAAAATCAGATAAGGTGTATAACGAGGGCAAAGCGACTTGAAGAGAGTTCTCCCCACACTAAACATAGTCCCAAAACTTCAGTTTTTCCACTTTACAACATATTCCAGGTTTGAAATTGTGACAGACCTTGGAAATGCCCTTCCAAACTCCTCGCCTATACGAAGATGCAACCCAGTTGCAGTCTCATCCCTAATTCCTGCTATAGAACTTTCCTTTTATGAACCTTCTCCATAAAACCAAATTCTTCTCAGTTCTCCACAACTATTTCCCCAAGAGTGTCTTGTTCATCTCTTGAGAGTTCTGATTCCAAGCCCTCCATCTCTTTTAGAATTGCAAATGCTAGCCCAATCCACGAAATGATATCTGCCCGCATCATCCGGACCCTTCCAAAGGAAATTCCTAACCAATCTGTCCAATCTATAAGAAATACTAGCTGGCATGGAAAACATAGACAAACTTTGAACATCCATGCACTGGCTAGAAACCATCAATCAAACTAATTGTTGGTGTGTAGATCACTGGATCCGCCAAGGGGTGCACCAAACATCCATGTAGACAGTGGGTACAAAAGTGGGCGATGTGGCATTTTGAGAGGATCAAACATCGACCCATCAAGCAATTTGAAGTATCGAACATAAAATTAGTTATATTTAAATTAAAAGTTTTAAAAAATAATAAAAATAAGGAAAGAAATATATGAAAAGTAAAAGAAAACATTTCACACACCATAGAACTATCCAATAACTTGATTAATATAAGTAGATTTATAACATCAAACAACTGTAGATGTGTTTACCAACTTAATAAATTTGCATATTAAGGATAGAACAAACCAACCCTTTTTTAGAATTTTTTTTATAGAAATCATTAAAATAAAGGGTGACTTGCTTACATGTTAGGATGTGTGTCGAGATGCGTCGACACGTATCCAAGGAAAACTTTTTGATGTTCAAAACTTCAAATTGCTTGATGTGTAGATGTTTGCCCTTCCAAAATGCCATGTTGCAACTCTTTTGGATCCACTGTCTGCATGGATGTTTGGTCCACCCTTGGTGGATCTACACACCAACAATCAGCCTGATTGATAGTTCTAGCCACTGGATTTGAGCACTTATCATGGGGCGATTCTAACTGCTAGGTTCAAGCGGTTCTTGGAGTACTAAATCAAATGGGTAGAAATGACCAATCAGGCTGATTTTTCGTGTGTAGATCCACCACGAGCTGGGACCATCATCCATGCGGTCAGTGGGCCCCAAAGAGCAAACATTGACATATCGAGCAATTTGGACATTAAAAGTTTTTCCCGAGTCTTGACACAATAAAAACCCTTAAGTACCAATTCGTTGTTATATGGCCACAAAGAAATATAGCATCTTAATGTAGTAATAAAATTAGCATGCGTACACAAGTATCTAGGAAAGATTTGAAGATACATGCTTTAAAAAGATGGGGTAGATAGAATTGAATGGAGGAGCAGGATTTGTGTAGGGGGCCCCATATAGATGGGGTAAGGCAGTGATGAACAGCACAAGTTACACAACGAGGAAACAAAAATAGGTTCACTACAGGCCAAAAACAAAGAATCTGTTAAGGCATTCCAAACCAAACTGCTCACTTGGAAGTTGGGATGGATGGACGGGAGCAATATGCGACTGTAAAAGAAGTTATAAACCCATATTTTAATCCCATAAGATTAGCCTACTTGATAGCAGCCAGCCTTTATGTTGATAGCACTAATCAGTAACCACAGGTTACATTGTGTACCAGAGCAGTTTTCTCCCAATACATGTCCACCAAACACTTCTCAGTTCCATCTTCATGTCAGCTCTACAAACCCTCCTAACCAACAGCCCGACTGAGACAAACTCCATTGAAGGTTGGAACTAGAATCAGGTCTATATCTCTAAATGGGATGTTAAACTCCTCTGA
This sequence comes from Euptelea pleiosperma, assembly GCA_035048495.1. NCBI lineage: Eukaryota > Viridiplantae > Streptophyta > Magnoliopsida > Ranunculales > Eupteleaceae > Euptelea > Euptelea pleiosperma. Next base: position 15,513,063 of record CM068552.1, read on the forward strand.
GCCTCATTTTTAAGTTGTAAAAACTCACTGTAGAAACTTATCCTTCTATAAACTAGACAATTTAGATCGTATCTAATGGGCAATGCAGCTTCACCCTAGATTAACTAGATAGACAAAGGAACACGGCCTCAACATGAGATTTGCACCTAATTTCTTCATTTTCCCTTTTTGCGATTCTTGTTGGAGTGTGTTGCTGGCTGGGTGGCCAGCATTCTGCCTGTGTTAGACCCGTATACATTGTTACGCCTCCCTCTAACAACTTAAGCTTTTAGAGTAAAGTGGTTGTCAACATAGTATCAGAGCAGGGAAGTCCCAGTAGGTCACGGGCTCAAGTCCCCGACCAAGTGCTGAGGGGGGGTGTTGTTGGAGTGTGTTGTTTGGCTGTGTGGCCAGCACTCCGCCTGTGTTAGACCCGTGGACCCTTTAATGTACATTGTTACGCCTCCCTCTAACGGCTTAAGCTTTTAGCGTAAAGTGGTGCTCAACAGCGATAACTACAATGACTCCTACTTTTTGCATAATATATTCATATGGAATATGACCAGAAATTACATGAGGGTATCATTGCGATATAGAATATTGAGATAGGAAAGGAGCTTTCATCAAACAGATTTGTGAACAGAAGTCAACCTAAAGGTTCAATATTACATAGGGAACAAAAACAAAGATGCTTTACGTATTATAAAAAACATACAAAGAATAATGTTAAACAATTACCAGAATAAGTCCAATTACATTTGTAGGTTTCTCATAATAAACTGGCACTCTGCTATGCCCTTTCTCCAAAATTAACTTCATCAAATCCCTGTGTAATAAAATGTATATAATGCATCTCATCACAGAAAGACCTCTACAAGACGATTCGGTTGTCTCTAACCTTTGATAAATCGTAGCATACCTGTCTAGCTTTGAATTAATATCAATTGCAAAAGTATCAGATATAGGAGTCATGGCATCTCCAGCTGTTTTCTCTGTGAGCTCGAGTGCTCCCGCGATGATGGTTGTCTCATCATGAGTCAGTTCTCCACCTTTTCCAGCCTGCTTACATGTCAATGGGAGGATTATAACATTGATGGTATGAAACAAAAGAGAGCAAGAATCTCGAGGCCACCACATTTGGTATAAATCACTGGAAATTATTAACACGAGAAGTTAAAGGGATGGCTTCACCGAAGAGAAAATAAGATATCATATAACAATAGCATTTTCAATTTCATGACCAGTGAACAAAAGCAAGTGTATTTGCATAAATAAATAAAAAAGGAGAAATGCCCCAACAACAAAAATTCTGTATCACTAACCTAAATAATTTTACGGTTATTAAATCTGAAAATGTAGATACAGGTGCAGAAATAAACATGACTTTATTACGAATTGAGTAGCTAGGAAAAACTCACCTCATTACCATGGAAATTAACAAGCGTTTTCAATTCTGCTCTACGGAAAAGAGCTACATGTCCATCCCCCAACATAAAGTCTAGTAGCTGGAAAGTAACAGAAAACACGGATGGTCAAGTAGTAGCTGGAAAGTAACAGAAAACATGGTCAAGAAAAAAGTATGTTGTATGACACAAATATATATATAACAAAAAAAAGGATTTTGCTCATGTGGAGGACTATAATAGCAAGAAGTGCTGAAACAAATCGAATATCACCTTGCTTATGGGATATGCAACAGGATAGCAGATCCAAACAAGTACACGGACGCCTGGAGCCACTGCTGCTCCAATAGCCAAACCATATCGTGAACAAACAGATTGTGGTATAATCTGTTTGTAGAAGTGCAGACAGCCAATTAGTGTACACTAATGTAAAGTACAGAGATTCATAATCATCTTGAAACATTCGCTGTCATATGGAATGTTCAAACAGAAATTGGACTTAAAAATGAACTGGTATTTATTACAGACAGGGCTACTAGGGTCAGGACAGACGGATGGAAAAAGCTCACCAGTCCCACCCGTGTCATACACGTGGTTCACATGGAGGGTGCATCAGGAGACTCAAGACCCATATGATGAGCCCACCTGGAATATCTCAAGCAAAGAAGATCAATCTAACAGGATGATCCTGAAGAATGTGATGGATTGGATGGTAAGCATAATCTGATTGAGTCAATGTCTTGGCGCACACAATACATATGGTAGGGGTTGGATTAGCAAACTTCTACCGTCCGTCCATCTGTTTCGACCTTAGTAGTCCTCTCTCAGATGTAAACCAGACAAAAGATGGATTACCTCACCTCACCAAACAAAAGTATCAAGGTCACCGAAATTAGTATAGCACCCCAAGCTGTAATAAGACCATCAAGGAAAATAGGGAGTGTCTGACACAAAGAACAGATTTTTCAGATAGCAAGTAATCTCTTTCTGATACATGTTACCAAATTAAGCATCCTTTAGAGCTTTTACCTCCATGGCAGCAGCATTGCAGATAAGAAGGGTACAAAGCAATAAATGCTGTTTTTTGACAACTGGCAATATCTTCGCTGTTATAAAGAAATATTCTACCAGACGGTCAATATGTGCAGTATCTTATCATAAAATGAATTCGCAATCAAGCAATAGCATACAGTTGTGTGTATATATATATAGTCAGGACTGGGGAGAGTGGGTAAAGATTTGTCATAAGAGTTGGTTAAGACAGAAATTTATTTTTGTGGAGGACCACCCAAAAAGCAACAAACACATGTTTTACAAAAATTACATCGAAATTGAAACCTGGCTGAAGTATATTTGAGGCGTCTTGGATTCAGCTCTCCAAATAGAATATTTTTCACAGGCAAATTTTGGCATGACAAATCATAGGACATACTGTGACGCCATTGCTTGAACAATCTCCACCTTGACAAGATCAAGAAGATAATCCCTTAAAGATGGACTATTTCTCGTATCTACGAAGAGGAAACAAGGCAACTGATTGGTTCGCCTACGCAGGAAATTCATTCTGGTAACATCAGGCTCTTTAGGACCCCAGTTTCCGAGTACCCTATCAACGATGGGAATGCATTCCACGGTTTCCACCACACAGATCCAACAAATTCTTTAATTTCTGAAGAAACTGTTATTCTTAAATAGCATCGAAAAATGTCAAAATGGAGACAGATTTCTAAAAGTTTATTCTCCTTGAACAGTTCCAATAAGCAATTTCAGCCACCTCCATGGTAGCATATCTAAGATGGTATAGGTATAAAAGTAACAAAATATGGTTTCTGAAATCGAGCCCTAAGATGTTACGCTCCAGTCCCCAGGGTCAAAGTGATCCATGGGTCGACCGAAACCCAAGGTCAAGGCATGAGGATGAAAAGGTTAATTATGGCATTTTATCATTTATGTCCATTATTTACAATCAAATTCAGTCAATTTCATAGTTAAAAATGCATTTGTCAAGGTCAAAGTCAAAATTCAAGTCACAATCAATGGGTCAAACCTTAAGAAAATCCTACTTAGATCAAAACCCTAATTTTTTTAAGGAAAGTGTGTAATTCAAAATTTTCAATTTGGACAGAAACATCACATACAGAATTCAATTTGGACAGAAACATCACGTACTTTTGAAACAAAATAACTATGAAAAATCACCAAAAAACATATAGACCGTGGGGTACTCAAAAAGAAAACAGGTATTTTTTTTTAGAAATCAGAACAGTCAAGCTTTTGAAAAACAATTGTTTCATCTGAATTCTCAATGAAAAACAGTCAAACCAAGTTCCCTAGAATCCAAACAGGATGAGGATTCAAGATATAATTCTTTGGGGGTTTTTTTCCTGTTTTGTAATATACATTTATTTACAAATAAAGGACACCTATCATGTTTTCAAGGTGTACAATCAATTGCGGTGCACCCTAATAACACGAGTGGGAAAAAATAGCAGTTGTTCTCTGAAAATTTTGAAAATCTCCAAAGATCATATTATATGTGTTATTTCTCCACGCCGTTGATTTCATCTCAATCCAAGTTATAATCAAATAATTCGTGACTGTTCACAGAATTCTAGAAATCATAAAATAAATCCAAAAATTATCAACTAATCATTAAACTGAAACTAATCATTACCCACCATAAAATCAACCAAAACCAACATATCTAAAGTATGTTCCAACGAATTATAAAAGTTTTACAATCCTCATAAATTAATCAAAACAAGCAAATAAATGACTAGTCTCCATCAAGCCCTCGAAAATCCGGATCATACTCGCCTTCGGGCTAGATCTGAAACACATTAAAGGTTGAATGAGCTACAAAGCCCAGTAGGAATGACATCATCCTCCCTCATAGTGACGGAGAATGTAATCAATGAGAAAACAAAATGATTTTAAAAATACTAGTACTAAATAATGAATTTTGACACATAACCAATAAATCCCAAGAAGAATGCATTGAAAACCACAGGAATCCAAACGTCGGATTTACTCGTAAAAATAATGCTAAATACCAACCGCATCATCCAATTTCCACCAATGCTCTCTAGGGGGTTACACCCAAGGACCGTAGCCCTTCGGTAATTCCACCACATGGATCCAAGGGGGTTTATGGTTCTTGACCCAAAGGGCGCCAGACCCTGCCTTGCTTCTTTAGGGTCTTTCACCCAAGGGTCCCGAAGGAGTGCCTACTCATCTAAAAGATATCAATATGAAATGCATAAAAATTTCCAACAAGAAGAAATACTCAACATACATGAAAAAAATATGGATCTCAAACTGATTTCTAAAGAGATGTACATTAACATATGCATAAAAAATGGATTCTTTAAACCCTAGCATGCATGACTATATCAAAACGATTTTCATGGAGTAACATGCATAAAACAAGCTTTAAACATGAGACAAGAATTATAAGAAAACATCATAAAAAATATGGAAAAGAACATTGATTAAAAGCATGTAAAAATAACTGAAACTTTGAAAAAAGATGAGAAACCTACCTTTTCTCTTAGTTTTTCCCTAAGCCTTGTTGTCGCCTTCTCTTATTCCTTTGTCTACCTTTTTCTCTCCTAGATCTTCTCTCAAAAGTTGCTAGATTTTTTTCTCTCTCTTATGTGTTTCAGAAAGTGGAGTTTTCAAGAGAAAATGGATTTATATAAGAGGCTAAGGAGAGGCTCTCCCTATGCCAACGATTTTGGTAAAGAAGAGGGAGTCTCTCCCCCTCTCAAGGAGTTGCTAGGAGTTGTGGGGTCCACTCCACACCCCCCCCCCCCTCTCCAACGATTTTACCTTTGTTGGGAGAATCTTTTTCTCTCTTTCGCATTCAACTAGGATTCAAAAATTTATTGCCTTCCTCGAGTCAAACTATCCTCGGTGTATGTGTCTAATTAATTTTTAATGCTCATCATTTCAAGTGATTAATTGGAGAATTCTCTAACTAATTAAGCCTTCAACATTCTTGCCTAGGGTAGGGTCAATGATACCCGGATACTTGTACATGGCCATCATATCCGTGTCGACACGACACCGAACACTCTTCCGACACGAATCCCCACGTATGCTTCATAAAAAGTTGAAAAAATTATAAAAAATGAAAATTTTGAACTACAAAATAGGATACTCGTATCCGTATCTGTGTCCCTGATTTTGGAAAATGTCGAGTTGTATCCCTGCTTCCTGTCTCCGTATCCGGGCATCATAGGGTACGGTCGTTCATGTTGAGATTTAGGTTGTAACCAGTGGAGAGACGATTAAAGAGAGAAGAAGAGAAATTGTAATGGAGACGGAAGATGATGGAGGGGATTAGGGTTAGAGAGAAGTTGTGGGAAGAGAAGAGATTGAGTTGTTTAATCTCTCTAGCTCAAATCTATATATATATATATATATATATATATATATATATGGTCGGGATCGGGAGACAACAATTTTCTACAACAATTTTGGCATACCCACATGGAAGATGAATCAATAGCTGATTTTTGGTGACTATGATCTCCTCACCATATAGATCACTCCTACAAAAAATCAGCCCATTATGAAATTTTTGACCCCATCAAGTGTAGTCTTCAAATTAACGATAAAAATACATGGTCCATAATTCTTCAACTTCTAAATCAGTCTACGAATGTCAAAATGATTTGAACTTTTGTGAGGATGATCTCCTCGCCATAGAGACCATCCTCGCCAAAAATCATCCAATTCCAAAACTTATAATTTATAAATTGGCTCACGCCAATTTTTTGTTGTAGAAAATGTTGTGAAAATTGTTGTCTCCCGATCCTGACCCTATATATATATAACAAGGGTAAAACCCTACAAACAAAAAATGTGGAGTTAAGTGTTGGACCTACTAAACTCCCACAACATAAGAAAATGTGGGTTAAGTGACTGGCCCACTTAACCCTCTAACATACGAATGAAGGCCCCCCCCACGTGGGAAGTGGGATGCAGCCCACTTGAACACCCACGTGGGGTATTACATAAACTCCAACACTCCCCCATCAAGCTAGTGCGAAGATATCCATCATGCCCAGCTTGCCGATCAAAGTATGAAGAATACACTTGTTCACCCCCTTTGTGAGTATGTCAGCAACCTGCTCCTGGGTTCTCACGTATGGAGTACAAATCAATCCTTGTTGAAGTTTCTCTTTGATGAAGTGACGATCGACTTCAATATGCTTGGTCCTATCATGCTGAACTGGGTTGTGAGCAATGCTAATGGTGGCTTTATTATCACAATATAAACTGGGTTGTGATCTCCATGAGAGCCATGAGTCACAGAACGACCCTCAGAGGAAGAGCCTGAAATCTTGGATGTGACTTCGAAGGAACTCATCGGAACAGAACCACCAAAAATAGCAGGTAGTGAATCAGAGGCTCGCAAAATTCCAAAGTAGGGTCCAGAGAATCCATAAGGGCCCAATAGGTGGTGCGCCTAGAGCAGGAGGGCCTAGAGGGGTCCGATTCCAAAGCAAAAACAAAACCCACAAAAGGCCAGGAGATCTGGGTGACTTTTGGAAACTAGAGTTTCGATGGTTAGAATTCGTCAAACCAAGTTTCAGATTGTTCAACAGGCAATACTGGAGAGGGCGGCTAGGTCAAAGGAGCATGCTGTTGTACGAATCTCACAAAAATAAAAAATCCAAAAATCTGAAAATCGGACCGAATTTTGGAAACTAATGATCCAGCAATCTGAAAATTGCAAGGCAACTTTCTGACAACCCCTGGGTGAATACTGGAGAGGGCGGCTAGGGTAGAATCCCCTACCGTGGTGCGGATCTCAAGAAAATGCAAAACCCAAAAATCCTCAAAGAATGTGTTGACAAAAAAAATGTTGGAGAAGCTTGAGAAGATGACAGCGACTGGATCTCTGATAAGATTGAGGGAAAAAACAATCCAAGAAATCAGAAGCTCTGGTGATTTGCCTCAGGATTGATCCATGGATCGCGCATGAATGCTCTCTGCGATTTCCTCAAAAGCTCTCGCCTGTTCTGGATGCTCACATAACCATCTTAAATCGAAATGGAGGCTTTAAGGAACAGGACCCATGCCCTAAAGCTACCATGCTCTGATACCATGTTGTGATTTAGGTTGTAACCAGTGGAGAGAAGATTAAAGAGAGAAGAAGAGAAATTGTAATGGAGGCAAAAGATGATTGAGGAGATTAGGATTAGAGAGAAGTTGTGGGAAGAGAAGAGATTGAGTTGTTCAATCTCTCTCATTCATATATAGGGTAAAACACTACAAACCAAAAAAGTGGAGTTAAGTGGTGGGCCCACTTAACTCCCACAACATAAGAAAACGTGGTGGCCCACTTAACCCTCTAACATACGAATAAAGGCCCCCACGTGGGAAGTGGGACGCAGCCCACTTGAACACCCATGTGGGGTATTACAAAAACTCCAACACTTCTTACACAAAAAAAAAAATCACACAAAAAAAACAAAAAAAAAAAACTCCCAACACTTCAAACCCTGAGTCTCTCCAAAAAATCTCTCATTAAGTGTTCAAACTATCCCATTTAAACCCAACAATTTTGCCGAAAAAATGTCGAATAAAATTAATTTGATTTATGATTTATCTCAAATGTGGCATTACTACTTTATCCTCCTAAGGTGGAATTACCAAAATACCCCTATAAGTTGAAATTACCAAAATACCCCTATAATTCATTCAAAAATCTAGTCTATAACCCTAATGGGTTCCAAACAGAAGATCAATATGGGTCTTCACCAAGATCAATATTAATCCAGGTTTAGGAAAAATCATGGTGTTACATAAGAACTGGTGGTTTTGACTTCCAACATGAGTTGAAATGTTGATGTCAAAATTTTCCTGCGAACTGACTCGCCGAGATGGAAAATGAGTCGTTTGGTTCCTTCATGCAAAATGCCAACAAAATCAACATGCGTTGTGTTATTAACACCTTGGCTAGGATCACCCACCTCTACGTGAGCCTTAACACCAATGTTTTGAAAAACGGACCAACTGGCTAGTTCACTGGCTCCAAAAACAATCCAGGTGCACATCGACCCAGAATTTTACTATTTCCCTATCTTACCTTGAGTAGAAAAAAAAAGTCCCTTTTTTTAATTTTTTTTTGCAATTGAACCAGATTGACCCGGCATGGCCACTTCTCCGGCTTGATGACAGATTCAGTTTTCTAACGTCACTTAACACATCCTCAAGTCCTAGTCATCTACCACCTTGAGTAAGAGAACGTAGTCAAGCTTAGAGAATAAAAATTGCAACCCATTGGGCCAATATACTCCAAAGAAATCAGAGAAAAGAGAACCGAAAAAACTACAATAAACTGAACCTTAAACAGGACTGGTAGTCCAAGAACTAGGCATCCATTAGTGATTCAAAATGACCAAAAATCACACCAAATGCAGGAATCAACGCCACCCACAAATCAATCTTAAACAACCCGAAACACCCGATTCGAGCAAACATGTGTAAAGCAAAATTAAAACTAAAAATCACAAAAGGGTAGAACAAATGAGAACAAATTAAGCATCTCCGACTCCAATAGACAAAATAGGTAACGCGATTAAAAACGCAAACAAGTACCCACCCGCGTGTTTTCGATCCTTGGGAGTTCCAGACCTGGCCAGAACTTCAAGATCGACGAGACTCATCGACATTAGCCCCAAAGTGAGGCCAGACATCATCCCGGCGAACAAAACCAGCAGAATAATTATGACTATATGTACGAAGAACTGCGTTTCACAGCAACTATACTCCACCGCCATTCTAATCTTCCTCTTCTCGTCCTCTTCTTCAAACCCTAGATAAACAGAACTGAAGAAACTCCATTATCATCGGTCCTTCGAGGCTTCGACAACTACAGAAGAGAAAGTAATAAGAAATCAGATTCGAATCGCTTTTAGAGAAACATCTCGAAATTCTCTTTTTTGCATTTTTCTTTTATTTTAAATTAGGGAGACGAGACGAGAAGGAATCGAGATTGATGAGGTGTGAGGGTGACAGGTGTGAGGTGAGAGCTGAGAGGGTCCGTTGTCGACGAGGGAGGCGACGTGATGACGTGTAACGACTGATGTAAAAGACAAAAGGTTCGTGATGTAACAAGGTATACCTGAGATCTTTTCATTTGCGGAAGCGGCATTTCTGGTAGTCACCACTGCCATCTGGGTCCACTGACCGCATAGATGTTTAGCCCACCCCTTAATAGACATTCATACAAAAAATCAGCTTGTTTAATACTTTTTAGCCGTTGGTTTTAGTATTCAAAAAATGGTTGCATTCAACGGCTATAAGAACGCCTCAAAAAGTGTTAAAAAGTGTTAAAATCTAATGATTATAAATTACCAATCAAGTTGATTTCGGTATGTATATCCACCAAGGGGTGGGATAAACATCCATGCGGTCCGTGGGCCCAGATGGCAGCGGTGACTACCAAAAATGCCGCTTCGGCAAATGAAACAGTTTCAGGCATACCTTGTTACATCTTTTTCCAAGACAAAAATGCTTTTCTTACGCTCCAGCGAGGCTTTAAATGATCCGTGATAAAGATCACGGGCCAAAAGTTTATTATTTAATATATTTTTCGAGAAAAATCGTTCATTACAGGAAGAAACGGTTAGGGTCGTGATGTAATAAGGTATACCTTAGATCTTTTCAAATGCGGAAGCGGCATCTTTGTTGTCACCGCTGCCATCTGGGCCCACTGACTGCATGGATGTTTAGCCCACCCCTTATAGATATTTGTACCAAAAATCAGCTTGTTTCATGATTTTTAGCCGTTGGTTTTAGTACTAAATAAACGGTTGCATTCAACGGCTATAAGAACGCCTCAAAAAGTGTTAAAATTTAATGGTAATAGATTACGAATCAGGCTGATGTTTAGTACGTATATCCACCAAGGGGTGGGATAAACATCCATGCGGTTAGTGGGCCCAGATGACAGTGGTTAATAACAGAAATTGTGCTTCCGTATTTGAAAAAGTTTCAGGCATACCTTGTTACATCTTTTTCCAAACGGTTGTTTTCAAAATAATGGCCGTTGCAGCGGATATTCCATTTTTTAGTGTTGGGTGTGAAAACGGAGTAGAACATTGCTGACCGCCGCCAGTCACCAAAGTTGCTGACAGCCTACAGTATGAGCCACTTGGAAGATTCTGAGAGGATACCGTATGGATATTTGATCAACCTCTAGGTGGATCTACAAACCAAAATATCTGCCAGATTAGTGACTTCAGACCTTTGGATCTTTCTACCCCAAAATAATGGTCAATAATGCACAAATTCCACAGTTAAAAATCAACCCATGAAAACAACTCCAATGGAATGCTTAGAAATCATTAATCAAGCTAATTTTTGGTCTGTATGTCCCATTTAGGGTTGAGCCAAACATCCATAGTCAGAAATCTCTAAGAATATGCCACTTGGCTCATATTGTGGGCAACAGCTTGTTCAAATAGAAAAAACATGGCGTGGTAAATGACAGCCATTATTTTTGTTAAAATGGCTTTTTTTAAAACCGTATTCCAATAATAGATTTAACACCAACTATTTTACTATTATAGAGCGAAGGCCCTTGTTTGTTTTCTTTTAATGGTCTTTCAATTTTTTGGTGTACTCATTAAATGCAGTCCTCCAATAAGAAAATAAAAACTTCCTCTCATCTCCTGTCAGGCTCACAATTAAAAAACGCGGATTTATGATGGACCACAATATGAGCCACATGGCACACTCTTAGAGGACAGTGATCGTATGGATGTTTGTTTCACCATTAAGCAAACTTACAAACCAAAAATCGGCATGATTAGTGATTTCTTACCTTCAGATATGAGTAACCCAATTAATTATCAAAATCCACGGTTAAAATTAAATCATGAATGACTTTGATCCAATGGATAGAAATTACTAATCAATCTGAATTTTGGTACATAGATCCAATTAGGGATGGGCCAAAGATCCATACGGTAAGTGACCTCTATAAGTGTGCATGTGGTGCTTCATCATTGTTGATGAGGGATGTCATCATCAAAGTTTTACTCCTTTGCCTATGGCCTTAATGTACTAAAAGCTTATCAATGAGCCCTTTCCTTAAGCTTCAATATATCCATAGATGAACTCCTAATTACTTTTCATTTCATTAAGTGGTCTTAAAACCTTTATATGTTTATACCCAAAATAATTTTCAAAATCTACGGTTAAAAATCAACCATGAAAACGACTCCAATCGAATGCTTAAAAATATCTAATCAGGCTGATTTTTGCATGTGAGTCCACCTAGGGATGGGCCAAACATCCATACGGGCAGTGATCTCTAATAGTGTGCCATGTGTATCACACGTGGCAACCCTAGTGCTCTAAATTTCAAGCTTTCATACACTTTTATCGCCCGGGTGCTAATGAATGTTTTTGCAAAAGAAAAATTACCAATCATGAGTATTTCGGTGTGGTATCTTGGCTTATCTTTACATTGCTGATCCCAAGAGTGTCACATCTGGTTGATCTTCCCTCTTGGAGTAGTAATTAAATTGGTGGACCCTGTGTTTACCTCTAATAACAGGTCATGACGATGGGTTTATGTTTCATTCCTTCTTTTGCTGATATATGTGTGCCTATTTGATTGTCTTACTCCCCAATTATTGATGGGGACATGAAAATAACACATTTTGGACTCTTCATTTATTCTATGTCGGAGCCGGGCTCCATTGACAGATCTAAAATGACAGGTAAAATGACATGGACACAATATAAGCCAGGTGGCACATGTTTACAGGACTCTGACCGATGCGGATGTTTGTCCTATCCCATGGTGGACCTACAAACCAAACATAAGCCTGATTAGTGATTTATAAGTATTGCATCTTTGTACCTCAAATACTGATCAAATTCCCACAGTTGAGATCAGCCCATGAAAATAAGTCCAATCCAAAGCCTATAAATCACTAATCAGGCTGATTTTTGGTTTGTAGGTCCACCATGGGATAGGACAAACATCCATACTGTCTGAGTCCTGTAACAGTGTGACACGTGGCTTATATTGTGTCCCTGTCATTTTAGATCTGTCAACAGAGCCCGATATCTTTAGCTATAAAAAAAAATAAGTACAAATTAAGATTTTCTTTTTCAATTGAAGTTCGTCTATCAAATGGGAAAGAAAATAAAGTGGTAGCAGTACATATCCTATTGCTGCCCAAATCCATGTCATGTAAATTGATTCATTAAAATCCATGTCTATCTAATTATATATCCATGTCTATCTAATTATATATCCATGTCATGTAAATAGATTCATTAAAATCACATGGGTAGTATCGTTTCAAATTCTTATCTAGCAATCAATTTAGTCTTTTAATATTTGGGTCGGGCTTAGTAGTCCCCCTTCTTCTAACCCCCTCTCGAGAATCGGTTTGTCAACTATGGATTCCGAGAAACCAACGGTGGTTGATAGCGCCGAGCTGGCATTCACTTTTCAGAATCCACGGTCGATAGCCTAACTCCCAAGAAGGGTCAGAAAAAAAGGGGGTCCTCGTAGCTTGGGCCTTAATATTTAATATAGTAGCAATGATTTAAGTGAATGCCAGCTCAACACTATCAATCACCGTTGGATCTTGGAATACACGGCCGAGAGCCCGACTCTCAAGAGGGGTAAAAAAGGGGGTCCTCAGGGCCTAGCCTTAATATGTTATTATAATAGCAATGATTACATCTACCAAATGCTTGAATTTTAGAATTGTACTCAATTTTTGTAAAAAAAAGTTGATTCTTTATATTGTAAAATTTTTGAAATCACCCCTCCATAATGCCAAAACTACTCTTAGTTTGCCAAAATTTATATTTTTGCTATTTTCTAAAAATGCCCCCACAATATCACTTTTTTTCTCCCAAAATCTCTTTTAATATAAACCAAAAAGGCAAAAGTATCCCACAACATATAACAACCCCAACACCTTTTCTTCAGTCACATGCATCATGGGCCCAGGACGTCTCGATAAAAGTTGAGGCCTAAGGTGAAAACTCCATAGAAGGCCTTTTTATATTTAATATATTAATATATATGGTATCAATTAATTATTTTTACTCTATATAGTAGAAAATATTATTAACAATTATTCATGATAATCAAAAGCTACGGAAAAAATTTAGATGTAGAGAGCTCCTGTAGTCCTGTCGCAGTCTATGCAGAGGACTCTTGTGGCCCTGATAGATCATTTTTTGGGCCTAATGAGTGTGTAGATGTTCAACCAACCTATTGGTGGATAAACATACTAAAATTCATCTTGATTGATGATTTCTAACCATTGGATTTACTACAAAAAAAAGCATGCTTGAATCCAATGGCTAGAATCAATCCTAAAAATTACTAAAATCTATGGCTAGAGATAACCAATCAAGATAATTTTTGGTTTGTATATCCAAAAGGGATGGGCTAAACATCCATGTGGTTAGTGGACTAAACATCCATTTATTATACCAGGTAGATCGTATATCACTTTGCATTAAGTAGTTTCAAACTAGACATGGTTGTTCTTGATAGTCCTTCAGCACGTATGATGGGCTTTCCGACCACCAGAAAGATTGCGTTAAAGGACAAAGTTGTTTTGGGTACAGGAGATTATTAGGGTGCGCCTAACTTTGACTACAAATATGGGATTTGTGAGAGCCATTCCCCAGACTGGTATGTCTCTATTGACTCTTGAGCATAGACCCGGTGCATTGACTGATGATTAAGGCTAGAGCTAGTAGTTATACAAGCTTCACAGGGAACTATGAGTCACGGACACCTTCCTTGATCAAAATTTACATATGGCACTCGATCGCCCTCCTGGTTCACGAGCCAGCCTTACTGCTATTCACTCAAAAGTGCTTATTTTAAGTAATTATCATTTTAGTGTTATCGCACTCTCCTACGTAAAACTTTCATGTTTATCCACTTTTCTGCGTAAGAGTTTCTTCCATTGTGTAGAACATAATTTTCTGTACACATTAAACACATTTTCGAAAGTCTAAATATAAAGTCGTTCTGATTAACTCTCATTACGCGCTTTTCATTATTGTAGGAAACCCGATCAATCGGTTTTCAAGATTTGCTGTCCACGATCAACTACAGAAGCCCACTATCAAAGCTTAAGAAACCTTGGCTATGACAAGAAGATATGAGCCAAAAGCGAGTTAATCCAGAGGATCAAAAAGCCATATCAAGAACCAAGAAACCGACTGATCCGTTAACCAAGATAAAGATGACCGCAAGGGAAAGATAGCCAATCGGTGTTGTACGTAAGTTCTAGGAATTCCATTAGGAAATTTCTTAAGATCTAGAAAGCATTGGCCAAGTCAGTGGACCATGGGCCAAATGTTGACCAAGTCAATGGATGACTAGATCATAAAGAAGCAGACATGGTTAAGGTAGACATGATACGTACGTGGATGATCGTGCACGGATATACGTAGCAAGTGACCACAAAGTTGGGCTACGAAGGTGTGCCATGTTGATGTACCAGTGGACCACGATGCTAAACCACGACACATGCCAAGTCAGTAAGCCACGATGGTGTGACTTCAAATTGACAAATGACTTTGGCGATACATTGTGAGATGGATCGAAAGAATATTGTGCGACATACAAAGAATAGTGGACGATTGGTGTCTAAGAGACGGAACATGGTTCATCGTGTGACGGGTTTGTGAATAGCTACATGAGGAGGTCGGGAGTATCAAATAATAAAAGATATTAGTGGTTGTACCAAAGAGCCGGATGTTCGACAAGTGTGAATGTCTTTTGGTTCCAACTCAAATGCATGGACAACCACACAAGATGATACATGAGATAAAATCCCATGTAATGACGATGTTTGACATATTTAAAGATGGGTCGGATGGTGGAAAATAAATTGATGTAATATGGTGGATCACCAAGAGAATTATGGGACCCATGTGCAAGGCGAAGGTCTACATGGCATGGAAGAGAAAGTTGCTGAATTAGAAGAATGGTAGGGTGTTTAACATGGAAAAATGTGACAAAACAGTGTTGAGTGGTGGAACTACATGGTAGGGCCCATGTGCCAAGAGGCAAATACTTGCTAACGGTGGAAAAAGGTGGGGTCCACATACATGAGCTAATGGACCCCACCTTCTATAATGCCTCTGAAAGTAGGGTTTTTCCGCGTCGTTAGATTCAAAAATCCTAGAATCAACACATATGTAAATTATCCGATTATCCAGCAATATTTAAATAATTCTTTGCACGGTGGGAAGTGTCGGATGTCGATCCGCACTCGGGTGTAGTTAACGCATGTAGAGAACATAAAATGATGGATTTTTATCAAAAAAAACATGGAGAATACGGAGAGGTGAGAGTGGTGGATTTGTGAATTCTTAAAACATCATTTTTGGATTTTTAGAGAGAGAGAGATTATTAAGCTAATGTAAGCGAGACAAAATTAATAAAAAAAATGCAACACTATAATAAAATTTTGGAGATCGAAACTCAAATTACAGTGCATAAACAAAAAAAAAATAAAGCAAATAAATCAAAACTAAGAAAAAGAGAAGAGAGAGAAAATGGAACTCCTACTTTTTAGAGAGAGAAATGGAAGAACAACTAGAGAGAGAAACTAGAGATGGGAATGAAGAGGCTCATTTAGAGACTTACTGGGATTTGGCCATGGATGGTCTGGCCTAATGGTGCTGCCAATGAGCTGAGCATGCATGCACATAAGAGTGGAATAATAGGTGGGGTGACCGGAGATCGACCATTTGATGGTGCAAGTGAAGACGTCCGGTTGGCTGGGCCGTGGAGAAGGATGGAGCGATTGGTGGTGATGGTGATGATCGTGGGTATGCAAGCCACCGGTTGGAGAACGAGTTGCCGGCCGAAATTGCATGTGCAACACCCGACCAGAAATGCTAGGAGTGGAGTGGTGTGGATATGCCGCTGGAGTGGCCGATCTGGAGGTGTGGAGACGCTGGTTGTTGGTTGTGGTGATGGAGATCGGCTACAATGGTGGTGGTGTGGCGTGGAAGGAGCGGTGATAGGAGGAGGCGCACCAGCGTGGAGAACCAGGTAGGGCCGTTTTCCCCCTCCTCCTCCTCCTTCTTTTATTCTTCTTCTCCTTCTCTTTTTTTGTTTTTCATTTCTTTCCTTTTTGGGAGAGAATGAGAGGCGTGAAAGAGAGGAGAGGGCGGCTTTAATGGTGGACAGGAGGCGCGTGAAAGACAGACCTGCAACTCCTTGTTGCAGGTCGGTCTTGATAGAGGAAATGGAGGGGATCTCGTGGAGGTTACCGATGGAGTGCAGCAGATTCAGGCGGTGGCAATTGGATGTGGTTCGGCTAATTTAAAACGGCTGCAAGGAGTTGAAGGCGTGCTTGGGGTTCGGTTGGATGAAGATGGAGACGGCATGGCAGGCTGGCTGTGCAAACGTTAATAGAGGGAGAGGCTGGTGGTGTGGGGCGGTAAGGTTTTTAATGGGAAGAGAGAAGATGGGAGGAGACATGGAGAGCAAATGAGGAAAAATGAGAGAGACCTATTCTCATAAAAGAGAATATATATATATATATATATATATATATAGATATTTTTTTAGGGTTTAACCCCTTCCCTTTATGGCTAGACGTCCATACCCTTTATGGGATTAAGGCTCTCCTCCTTTGCTACATCACCCATGGGCCCCACCTTTAGCAACTCATCAAGTGGCTGCCACCTCTAGCAACTTAGCAAGTGGCTGACACTTTTGCTCACGGCTTGCTGCCATTGCATATGGACCCCGCCTTATTGTTGCTCTACTCTTTGGCCCACCATTGTGCTGGCCCATAGTTAATTTGGTTGTCCATCCCTTTTTGTAAAATGCCAAAAACGTCTATGGCCATTTCAACAGACGAGATTCTTTAGTCAACCATTGGTGGCCCAATGCCGCTTAGTCACACTTGGTCCAGACCTCTTTGTAGTCGCAATCCATGTCTTTCGTCCATCAATTTAATTTCATTACTCGCCATTGTGGCCCATTTCACTAGCTAGTAAAAATAACTAGAACTCCTTTAGTTGGCAGTATATTTAGCAACTTTTGAGCCGCACTGTCCATGCCTTCTTCTTGAATCACCAAATCAGTCGTTGATCATGGTTTTCATCTTGTGTACAACATTGGACTATCTTTGCTCGTACCCCAGTAGCTTAGTCTATATCTTCAGATTTCTCATATAATGGCATGCAGCTAGGTCTGCTTGTCTTCCAACTTGGCCGTTCTCCAGCTTCGCCAATTCCACTGCCTTGGTTCACCCTCTATCTTGCATGGCTCACCGAGCTTTAATCGTGACTTTCGTTGTTGATCGCAGCCCACAAGTCTCGAGATTCATTCGATCGGGTCTCCTGTAATAATGAAAAGCGCGTAATGAGATTTAATCAAAACGGCTTAATATCTAGACTTCCGAAAATATGTTTAAAGCATGCAAATATACCATTTCGTCTAGAAAAGTATGTTCTACGCAACAGAAAAGACTCTTACGTAGAAAAGTGAATAAATAGAGCAGTTTTACATATGAGAGTGTGATAACGCTTATAGGATAATAGTAGAAAATACGCACTTTTAAGCGAATATCAACCTTCATGGTTTCCAAAACCAAAAGGAGAAACTCCCCCCACCCCCATGATTTGAGCCATACTTGGGTGTCCCACTTTATTCTAGCAATTACTCTATACGGTTTTGAAACTATGAGAGCATCTCCTTGGGCCCACAAAAATCCAACGATGTCTGATCATGGAGCACCTCCCTTTTGGTTTAAAAGGGAGGACGAACCTCTCACTTCACCGCCCCCATATCTCTCTTTCACTTCTTTGAAACCCTACTCCCTCTCCCTTGCACAGCAACGTTCTCCTCCTCTCTTGTCTCTCACGTTGCCTACAACTAGAGTTCCCACCTCTCCATTGCTGGTTGCACCAGCTCCCAAAACTCTATTCCCCTCACCTCTCCATTACCTTGAACCACTGCTCCTCCAGCCACGACCCACAACTTCACCAACGCCTTGCAAATCCACCATGCACCAGTAGCTACAGCAACAAATTAAGATCTCGTCCTTCACCAGCCGGGCTCCCAAACATGTGATCTTCTCTACCAATCACCATGCTTCTCAACAACCACCGTCCTCTAGAGCAACCAACCAGATGCCATTAAGACCGGTGGTGTGAACCTGCTACTCCAGTCGTCGTCATCTGCAACACTCCAGCCAAAACCACTCCCTCCACTTTCCACAACTGTGGATTCTCCTCCACATGGACTGGTTCAACATCTCTTGTTCGGGCTCCCAAATACCACATGTTACTTTGACAGCATCCTCCATGGTGGCTGCCTCATTCATGGTGCCTCCCACCTGCGAAAACCACAACGCTCCTCCATTGTAGTGCCTCTACTGGCTTGCCGGATTAGTTGCAAAGGAACCAGGGCGATCTCCACCCAACTACCCAACCGAACCACTACCTGGGTGCTCCCTTGCACCACTGCAAGGCGTCTCCAACTATCTTGCGGGCTCCCAAACCTACAAGCCACTGAGCCTTTTCTCTTTTGCCGGCTGGACATGCAAAACCAATGGCCAGCAACTTCTTCTCTTGCCACATGCAATAGACCAGCAACCCATTCCTTGTCGCGACACCTCATCACCACCACTTTTACCATGGCAAGATTATTTCAACACGTAGGCTGCCTCCTCCATCATTCCATGCACCTCACGGCCAAATCCCTTGGCCGTGATCCTTCTCCATTGGGTAAGTGTTAAGGGTAACTTTCTCTCACTAGTTTTTCTCTAGGTTCTTCACTTTCTCTCTTTAGTTTTACTTCTCTCTCTAAAATCTCTTTTTATCTCTTCTCCTAAATGCTTTCTAGATTAACCTTTTAAATTGCTTTTTAGTTAGGTTTTTCTTTATTTGTTCTATTTTGTAAGCACTTTGGATCTATGGATAAATTTGAATAGATTTTTGTTGGATTATTATATGTTGGTTCTTTCTCATTTATGTTTCTATTAGTCCATAATTATATCTCTAAAATCGAAAAAGAATGTTTTAAAAATCGCACCATCTTTCTCATCATCCCAACAATTTTGCAGCATTCTCGAGATTAATTTGTTCAAAAAATGTAATGCCCTAACCTCTGAGTGCGGATTCGACATCTGATACAAACCACTGTGCAAGAATTCTTTATTTTGTAGGATTAAGGTCAAAAATCGAAAAAGATAAAATTTTGTTGATTCTAGGATTTCCGCCCAACGATCAGAAAAAGCCCCAAATCACTTGCCTAGTCGCCTCGGTCGCTGCCTAGAATACAGTCACACAACAAGTAAGATCCACAAGAATGGAACAAGAACAAAAATCAGTTCATTAAATGGAAACCTATCCTAGACACTAGGAGAGTAGAGGATGCAAGAATGTGACAAGGGGTCAAGCACAGCTCCACTCAATTACATTACTCACCTCCCCTATAAAGAGTATAACACAACCCTTTTATGTTGTGAAAAGGAAACATCAAGAATGGAGACCAAGCATACTCTTTATTTACAGAAATGTCATTGGTCTATAAAAATTGGAAACACGGGCCATGGCCATGCTAACAACGCTGAACAAGATGGTCGTGACAGACTCCCCCACTTACTGGGTCGACATCCTCGTCGACTCTCAGCCAAATACTCTTCATCTTGTCTATAAGAGGGATCAACGAGCTGGCGAGCTCCCAACTAGTCTCCACATCTGGTAGTCCCTTCCTTTTGATCGAGTATTCGATCTCTATGGCTTTGTTAGTCCCTTCTTTTTTCCTTTGGGTCAGACACTACATAATCTGTTAGTCATTCAGCAACTGCCTATGCCGACCGACGTCCTAGATTCGTTGTCTCTGTAGCTCATCCTGAGCCCACGACTTGAGCCCTTTCATGAAGGAGAACAACTTATCCATCTCATTCATGTCCTTGATGTCTAACATGATTGCTGAGAATTGCTTCACGTACTCACAGATCGTGCCCGTATGCTGTATAGTTTCCGTAGGTTCCTCCGAGCAACATACTCTACGTTCTTAGGCATGAACTGTGCCTTGAGCTCCCTCTTTAGGTCTTCCCTAGTGTTGATGGTGCACCGACCATTCTGAATGTCATCATACCGTGTCCTCCACCATAGCTTGGCATCCCTAGATAGGTACATGGTAGCTATCGAGACCTTTGTCTCCTCTGGGTCAAGTCTGACAGCCCGAAAGTACTGCTCCATATCAAAGAAGAGGTTTTCCAGCTCCTTTGCTTCTCTGGCTCCCCCATATGTTTTCGGCTCTGGTACAAGCACCTGAGGTACATGCTCAACTACCCCAATGCCCCATGTGCCAACAGTCCTCATCAAAAGATTGATCTTCATAGTAAGGTCCTCAAGCTGGGCCCGTAATGCTTCAAAAGTGCCCTTGTATCTTCATTGAGTGCTTCCACCGAACCACCCATGTTGTGTTGCCCTTCCTCTAGGGCATCTATGCGCTCCAACAACTAGGCTAGGTTGCCAGTTAACCTGTGCTGGCTGTGCTACCAAATCCTCCAGGTGTTGCTTGGTACTCCTATGGCCCTGCTCAACTGTGGAACTAGTCGCACCTCGAGTCATGATATCCCCCTGATTGATCATGGCTCTGATACCAACTGTCACGGACACCTTCCTTTATCAGGAATTTACTCGTGCGACACTCGATCACCCTCCAGGTTCATGAGTCAGCCTCGGTCGCTACCTAAATCACAATCACATAACAAGCAAGATACACAAGAATGGAATAAGAACAGAGATCAGTTCATTGAATGGACATTGAAAGACAGTACAACCTATCCTAGACACTAGGGGAATAGATGATGCAAGAATGTACCAAGGGGTCAAACCCAGCTCCACTCAATTACAACATTCACCTCTCCTGTAAAGAGTATGACACAACTCTTTTTATGCTGTGGAAAGGAAACATAAAAAAATGGAGGTCAAGCGTACTATTTATTTACAGAAATGCCATTGGCCTATAAAGACTAGAAACACGAGCCATGGCCATGCGAACAATGATGGACAAGATGGCCGTGACATATGGCAATGTAAGTAATAGGAAGCTGGAGTGGAGTAGCAGTAGAGACAACGAGCAAGAGCAAAGCCCAAATATATTTTTTTTAAATGTTTCAAAGTTCTGAACTATTGCAATGTATTGTCAGAACAACTTCAAAGATTTGGCCGTTTCTTTATGGGTTCTTGAAAATAGATTTGCAACTGTTTGCAATGGTTCTAAACTGTTGTGAACCTAGAAACGATTCATAACTATTGCAAAATACAAAATTTAGCAACGATTATTAATCGTTTTATAACTTATGGAAATTAGATTTGAAACGATTATGAATCATTGCACAATTAGAAATGATTCATAATCGTAACAAAAACATAATTTAACAACGATTCAAAATCATTGCCAATTCATGATTTGCAATGGTTTGAACCATTTCCATTTGCAACAGTTTATTACCGTTGCAATACATAAATTTGCAACGATTTCAAAAAATTGGAACGGTTCTGAACTGTTGTTAAGTGATGATTTGCAACGGTTGTGATCCTTTTCTAGTTTCACCGGTTTTGAATCTTTGCAAAACCCCAATATCACATATAAACCATTGCTAAGGTGTTTGCAACGGTTTTGAATCGTTGTAAACAAATTTGAAATGCCACTTTTTGCAATGATTCAAAACCATTGTAAAATGCATTTGCAACGGTCCAAAATCATTACAAATTGATTATTTTGGTGTAGTGGGCCAATGGTCACAACAATGAAAAATAAATAACACTAACACACACACGTGTGCATCTTGCTGGGTCATGTTTGTGGGCTATGAGATGGGCCGTCGTAAGCCCAACTTATCTTTTTGTTTGAACAACCTTTGGAATTCCAATACATTTTGAACATTTAACCACATTTTAAACAAGTTGTTGCTGTGTCTTTTGTAACGTTTTTAACATTAACTATTGAACAGTTGAGCCCATAATATGAATTTTTGACATACCCCACAATGTTATCTTTAAAATTAAACCCCCCCCCCCCCGCAACATTTGAAAAGCTAACATACCCCTATGACTTGGTCCACTATCATTTAACCAATTTTGACCCGAGTTGACTACCAAAGTTTGTATTAAAGGATGAAAGTGCCCTTGTCTTCAACCTTAGAACAAGGGTTTGGGTTTGGGGCAAAACCCAAACCCCAAATCAAACATGAAAAATGGAGATTAAAAATAAAAATAAAGACCCATGTTGGTAAACCTGAGATTTTTATGTCAAAAATTCCCTACAATTTAATTAAGAGCCGAATGGATCTCTCTTCAGAAACTTTATATAAACATGGATTGGAGGAGGCTTAGACACACATCCACTTAGGTTCATTCTTCACAATCTAGTGATGCAACTGTGTTAAGAAGGGTGTTATATCCTTGGAGGTGAGCATCTATAACATATTGTTGGCATCAAGAGAACCTCTTATAGTGGGCGTCAATCATCTTAAGTACATCGTCGTTGACATGACTCTACTGATAAGTTCTTATCTCCTATTTATAATTCAACATCTTTTTTGTCCTTTTATTTCTTGAATTTTAGAGTTGTATAACTATTATAATTGTTCCGAACATATATGGTACATAATATTTAACACGAATAAATATCAAACATTCGATTTGTTCCAACTATCCATTGATTGAGTCCAATTATGATATATAATAATGGTCAAGAATCCACATTAAGTCAAATAGGTCAAGTTGTGGTCAATAGGCCGTCCATGTCACCAATAACAACTGTTAAACTACTAATGAAAATGAAAGTTTTTTCAAAATAAAAACTAGACCAGATCAACTTGTAAAATTCACAACCTACTTGTTTTACATTGAAAGTGGGTGATTTTTAAGGTTGTAGAAACTAGATTATAGTACGCATTATAAAAAAATACTTAGGGTTTACCTTTCAAAAAAAAAAAAAAAAAACTTAGGGTTTCAAAACATAGTATTTTAGCATAAAGTATTGTGCGACAGCCAGGACAAATTTTAATCACACACACACAAGGAATTATATTTTCTAGAATTTAATTTTTTTACTTCTTTTAGAGCTCATAGAAGGTCTTACTTCATATTTGACAAAAAAATCTCCTTGCATGTCCTCTCGTGAAAATCTCCTTGCATGTCTTCTCAAAGTGAGCACATTATGGGGATTGATGTAATCCTCTTGTGACATTTACCTTACAGGGGGGTTGAAGCTGTGACCTCCCCAAAGAGGGGATGTGCCACAAACCAACTCTAGATGGCGTTGGCTCGTGATCATCATCATCTGTATTATAGTGGACACAGGGCCGTCTCTACCATAAGGCCACCAGTCGCCTTAGGCCTCAAGTGAGAAGGCCCTCAGCCCACTAACCGCATGGATGTTTAGTCCACCCCTTGTGGATATACAAACCAGAAGTTAACCTGATTGATTATCTCTAGCCATAGATTTTAATACTTTTTAGGATTTGATTGTAGCCATTGGATTCAAGCATGTTTTTGAGTAGTAAATCCAAAAGCTAGAAATCATCAAACAAGCTTATTTTTAGTGTGTTTGTCCACCAATAGGTGGGCTGAACATCCGCGCAGTCATTAGGCCCAAAAAATGATCTATGTAAGGCCACAAGAGTCATATGCATGAATGTAACGGGACAACGGGAGTAATTTGGATCTAAATTTTTTTCATCGGTTTTTATTATCATAAATAGTTGTTAAATAAGATTTTCTACTATATTGATGGTGGTTTAAAAAACGGCCGTTATAACGGATTCGGACCTCCCCTGTTACGTTATGTACCGTTAAAACGCTCATAAAATAACGGCCGCTATTTTCGTTATAACAAATGTTAATTTTTCGTTATAACGAACATAATGACTGTTTTTTTCTGGAAAAAATTGTGAAAAAACTCACGTTATTTCCGGTTTTTTAAATTTCAAATTTCAATTTATAATGTCAGTGCCATTTTCCATTTTTGCCCCTGAGCGTTACAATTTGTTATAACGGTTGTTATAACAGAAAAAAAATGGTAACGCCCCCAGTCTGTTATACCGTTATAACGACCCTTTTTAAACCTTGATATGAGATTTAAAATTTTTAATTAACGCCATATGTATTAATATATTAAATATAAAAAGTCTCATATGGAGTTTTCGCCTTACGCCTTAACTTGCATGAAGATGGCCCTGTGGAAAATAATGGGAGTTCTTTCCATGAAAATGAATTTATGATTTACTATCGTCGTACCTTCACAATGCACATGTAACTTACATGGATGTTATTTCCGTTATAAAAGGCCATTTTTTTTTAAATAACGGCTGTTATAATGAAAATAACGACTGTTATTTTATGAAATTGTTAAAAAAATGCACGCTATTTTTATTAATTCCCGTTATTTTTCATTACAAAATTTACTAAAAATTTGAAATTTGAATTTTAGATTCGTTATTTTTCATTATTTTTATTTTTTTTCCTTCCATTTCTCCCCGTTTTCCCTCATTTTTAGTCTTGTGCGTTACAATTCATTAAGACTAAAATGGTAATGGCCCCTTTTAAACCTTGGTTTAGCCCACCCCTTGGTCTATCCTTTCAATGGTTTTGATTATCTATTTATCATCTATTCTACTTATAAAAAGCGAAGGCCCTTTTGCCAAAATGCCCCTACTTTGTTTCTTGCTTTATTTAAGTAGAATAGATGAAGATTGGTGTTTTGATCTTTTAGTGTCAAAAGGCATTCGTCACCTGCAGCTCATTCAGTGTTCCGCTCTTATTCAAAAAATCAAAAAATCCATATTCCTAATATTACACTCAAATTCCTTAAATTTATAAATATTGCTTCTTTCATTTTTAAAATTTTTTACTTTACAAGGGTGCTTTGGTCATTTAACATTTTAACATTTTAACATTTCAACTTAACTGTAAAAGCATTTATTGAACCCCGACATGGCATCTGAACTTTGTCCCTAGAAAAAATTGAAAATGGTGCGCATCATCAAAGTTGCCGACGGACCAACAATATGAGCCACGTGGCACACTATCATATACTATTGACTATATGGATGTTTGGCTCATCCCTAGATTGACTCAAGTAACAAAAATCAGCCTAATTAGTGACTTATAACCTTTGAATCTGAGTGCCCCAAGTATTGCCAGAAATCCACGGTTAAAAATAAACCATGAAAAATACTCTAATCCAACAGATAGAAATTATTAATCAGGATGAATTTTGGTAGGTAGGAGTGACGTATGACCAACAAGGGATGGGCCAAACATCTATATGGTAAGTGGTCTCTAAGAGTATGCCACGTGTAAGGTGCATGTGCATTGCACGTGGCGTCCCCTAGTATATTTACTGGAATTTTTGACATAGCCCCCATGTTATCTTTAAAATTTGACATACCGCCCACGCTTTGAAAAAGCTAACATCATACACCCCCCCCCCCCCCCCCCCCATGACTTAGTCCATTTGATTAGTGTTGACCCGAGTTGACCACCAATTTTTTTATTGGACAAAACTGCCATTGTCTTCAACCTTGGAACAAGGGTTTGGACCAACCAAAATCCAAACCCCAAATCAAATGGTTGTGGTGGATGATAGGGCAATAGATTCCATAGTAATGGGAGAGTATAATATATAATTATATAATATGATTGGGCTTGGGTTGGGTCGGTTTGCCGAGGCCCCAGCCCAAGTCCAACTCTAGTTTTTATCATCTTCTAATACTAAAGCTCGATCCCAAGCCTGAGTATGGCAGAACCCAACCCAAGCCCGACCCGAGGTCAGGTTGAACCCATCGGGCTCAGGTTGGGCCTGCCCAAGTAGCAGCCCTAATCTTCAATATTACTAATGTAATGTCATGAGTACTCTACAATCATCTCCTTTAGCGGCCCTTAATTTGGTAATAGGTTCCCTTCCTATCAAGTAAACACAAACTGTCTATTGTCTCGGATCCATAAAACGATGGGTCTAAGGATGCAAATGGGCGGAGGTGGTCCAACAAGGTTCAAAGTCCGACTCGCTTGGACCAGATTTGGCTTTTGGGCTGATTTTTCAGGTCCGTGGGCCGGATTTAAGCCAGCCCGATCGTTTTGCTTCCACCCGGCCGGCCGCAATAGCTCGTGCCTCATGGGTCCCAGTCTCCCAGGCCCGGACGCGAGCCAATCCAGTGGCCACACTGCTGCAACCCTGGGTCCTAAGAAACCAGTCACCGAGGCAAAAGGTAAACTCCACCGTCGGATAAAAAATCTCCCATATCGTGTTCTTTCTTTTCGCTACAGATTCACAAGAAAATTTGAAGACGACCCGTTCAATTTCACAGAAAACAGCAAACTATAACAAATGTTCAGGACCATCTCCCTCTTACGAACTCCACTCAGGTCTCTCCCGCAAACCCTCATCTTCTTATCTCAGTCTCCATTGTGTTCAAGCACAAATCGTCTCTCCTTCGGATTTCCTATCGACTCATCACCCTCAATTTCTTCAAACCCCTTTTCTCCAGCAATCTTTATCCTCTCTTCTCCTTTCTCGCATTCCTCCCGACAGAGACATGACGACGAATACGACGACGAATTCGTGCACAACAGAGACCCCAGCAGCCCTCCAAATCTGTTTGTCGTTCAACCTCGCCTTCGGCCCGATACCCTTTTAGAGGCGAAGCTCTCTGAAGCTCTGAACCTTGCGAATTCCCTCGAAGAGCGGAGAGATGGCGATTTCGGAGTCGACTTTGGCGCAAGGGAGTTGCCTCCACATCTTGTCGTTCAAAACCCAGCTGCTAGATCGTCCAAGAAGCACGCAGGTTGGTTCATGGTCTTAATTCCTCGGAATTTTTTTAATGACCCTTCAATGAATTCTGATCAAAATCGGTGCTCTATTGCGTTTTATTATAGATTTAGGTGGAATTTGAAATTTGAAATGGGTAAGTGATGGATTTTGGTTTCAGCTAATCAAGTTTGCAAGTTCGGATTTGGGGAACGGTTCGCATTTTGATTCTTACATCACAACGTACTATTTAGAAAACTGAAATTTGATATTTGTAGTCTAACTTTGATTCTCGTTTTAAATTAAGTTGTTATAATGCGGGGGCATTTTCACACCGGGCTTGAGTGGGGTAGCCTGCGTAAATAGGGCACACTCGGGGTGGGATGGCCCGTGTGAAATGGGACCCACGAAGGAGGGTTCGACCGAGGGCCTGGATCATGGGCTATGAGATTAAGGAATTTAATCTCACCCTACTAACAGTCGTGGCTTTGGGGAGTATTGGTTAAGTGTCCTGCATCAAAGTGATATCAGAGCTTAGGTCTAGCTTAGGGTTCTATTTTCTTTATGCATATAGAAATAGAGTCTGCATATTAGGATTAGTTCATAACATCTCATTCGTATTGCATATAGTGTTAGGAGCCCATAAAGTCAGTGTTGCGTATGCCCACGCGTAGTGGTAAGAGTTATCAGCCTGACATGAATACTGAACAAATCGTTCGAGCTCTTGAGGCTCTCACTGAACGCCTAGCAAGTCTTGAGAAGACTAACCAGGCTACCCATGCCCGTCTAGATAACATAGAAGCCTCTCTTCATCATAACCCTGAGGAAGCGGATGAGGAAGCATCCCGCAATCAAGGGAGAGGCCGAGTTTGTGGCTATGACTTAGGTTGAGGTCGTGAGCGTGGTCAACAACCCCCAAATACTCCTAGATTCCTGTGGTAACCATAGAAACCCCTAACCTCTTTTTAAACCCTAATGTTCCGTGGGTTTCTTTTTTCTCCCAAAACCCGGCTAAAATATGATATTTGTCAAAAAGCCTCGAAACTTGCTAGAAACCTTCCCAAACTTCAAATAACTTATAACCTTTTGGAAAAGGAAATTAAAGTGAACCTACAAATATTGGTTGAACCCTAGCTAGTGGAGGTCCTTACTTTCATCGGGCCGCTCAATCAATAATTGAGGGTTTTTCACTGCTTGGTTGTGAGATCTAGCCTTTGAAACAACTCAGTTAATTATTTGCTAGCATATCTACATATTTGTGGTAATTGTTAGAGTAGTTTTATATTTTCTTATTACTTGTGATAATTTATTTCTGATCTTTGTACCTCATATAGGCTAGTTCTCATCATCCTGCATCAACTTGGTATTAGAGCGGGAGGTCTCGTGTTCGAGACTCCTCACCGGCATTTTCACACCGGACTCGAGTGGGGCAGCCTGCGTAAATGGGGTACACTCGGGGTGGGATGGCCCGTGTGAAATGGGACCCACGAAGGAGGGTTCGACCAAGGGCCTGGATCATGGGTTATGAGATAAAAGAATTTAATCTTACGCTACCAACAGTCGCGGGGGAGTATTGGTTAAATGTCCTGCATCGTGTTAGTTGGTAATTCAGAGCGGGGTGTAGTTTGACTGAGGGGAACTCGGCGTATTAGCTTCTGATTAGCTAATCACTGTTTTCATTGTCTTTGACTGTTGTTTGTAACATTAAATGGGTTGGTGTTGGATTCGGGTTTTAGCTAGAAAGGACCAGAAATACCTTGCTTATGTATCATTAGGAAGTGCATTAACATAATTACTGCGGTTAGAGGAGGTAATACAAAAAGTGTGTAAACTTTAAAAGCGAGTCAAAGTGGATTGTCCCACTCTAGCACTTCCGCGATATTATTATTATTATTTTCATTTTTCTGTAGTTTTAAGTTATTCTTGATTATCTTTTGATGGATATTGTTTGAGTGTTGGAATTTTGAATTTATGGGCTCTGTTTGGTGTTGTGTGCTAGACACGTATTTTGGACAAGGAACTGTGGAAACTGTGAAATGCCATCTAAATGCTTTGGAATCAGAGGCAAGGAAGGATTCATTTTTTCAACTTGGATTTAATATTTTGGTCTGGATTTATGAGTTAATGATTATTCATGATTTGCATCATTGTGCTGGGGTAATTTTAACCATGACCATGTAGTTTTAACAGGATGGCTTGGATGCAGTTTTTGTAAATACTATTCTTTCGGGGATTCAGCAGCGTAATTTGGAGGCAAGTTGTACCTGTTCAGGTTTCTCCAAGTTTGCTAGACATTCCTACTTGTATGTTAATGAAGAAAGCTGATCATGGCACTATTTTTTTTTAATTGTGTGACTTAAAATGGCAGCGTGCTTGGGGCAAGCCTGTTTTGGACCGTGTGGGACTTATAATTGAGATATTCAATGCTCATGCCCAAACAAAGGAAGCAAAGCTACAGGTATTGTTAGTAGTTTTCAATTATATTCTTGCGTTCATAATTGCTTCTTTGGATCAGTTAGTAATATCTGGGGTCCTTATCATTTTAATAGTCGGAGCTAGCAGCTCTAATGTACAAGAGGACGAGGCTTGTCCGTATACGTGGCCCTGATGGACGACTTACTTTCGGTTCAACTGGAGAAGCTGAAGTTGTTAGTGCCCGAGGGTGAGTTTAAAACCACCATGAATTTCTAACTATAGTAGGCTAAAAGTTGTGAGAGATTAGAGATATTTGCACAGAAAAAGGCACACAATCCGTATAACTTGGACTTGATTCAAGTTTTTTACTATATGCATTCATGTCCTTTTGAGAAACAAAGGAGGTAAACTTTGACTACATTTTCATTTATAAAGTTAAACATGCCAAAACACAATAAAATTATCTGATTTCATATCCTGCAATTGGAAATTCCAAACTTAAAACACAATCTATCATCCAAATCTCTCTCTATCCATCTCTTCCTTTTTAAAATAACTTTGATATTTTGTTTCTCCTACATGTGATTACTCCTCAAACCTTGGTTCTAAGTTAAAAAAAAAAAGAATAAGATACCTCAACAATCTTGCATATCTTGACTAGCTCTTCCATACCTCAAGCATAACATGCACAAATCTGAAGAGATTGCACTAACGAAGCAGTCATGTTGCTTCTAGTTGGGTTATGGAAAGCTCCTAAATGCATGCATGTTGAGAAAAATTGGCTGTTTAACTTGGTTTGGTGTGCTTTGGTTGCTTTATGTCTAAACTAGTTCCATGCAAGGGTCCATGAGGAACACAGAATTCTGTACTGTACAATATGCTTTTTACTGAGTGTTTTGGTTTGTTGAGATGTTTTCTTTTTCTTTTTCCTTTTTTTATAGAGTTTTTCTATATAGTGTGTGTTGTGATTGCTTGATGTCCTGTTGATTTACTCTCCCATCTTTTGAGTTACTTCCCATCCTTTGGCTAAAAAGTCTTTTAAGTGACCTGAATTTTTTTATAACAGGATGATTTGTTATAGTACAGCTTAGTTTTGTTCATTCTATATGCTGTGTTGTTTAAATGCTGCATGGATCGAGTTAGATTTAACAGTGTGTATTTAAATTCTTTTGAGATTTAAAGCATTTTCTGATGTGGATGGCTATCATTGCAGGAGAGGAAGTGGGGGTCGTGGTTTTATTAGTGGTGCCGGAGAAACTGAACTCCAGCTCCAACGGCGAAGGTGTGCTCCATGCTTGCGTCAGCAATTTATTTTAGAACTTCTATTTCTTTATTCATTCTGTGTATATAAGGATTGTTTCACTATGAATAATAATTACAAGAAAGCTAGAAATGACTTTGTCTGCTATATCAGATGATTGTCAGTTCTTTTCTGACAGACTATATATCATTGGTGATTAGTAGTGATCTTCAAAGATAGCTGCAAGTGCTATAGCTAATTTATTCAATACTAATTTTAGATCAATGTTTACTTTTACTTATCAAAAAAAATAAAATTTAGATCAATGTTTAAAAATTCAAAGCTCAAAATTTGACTTAGACTAGATGAGGGATTGGGTGAACTTGAGAAATCTTGACAAGGGTCGTATTGTGTTGTCAGGGACTTACTTGTAATATCTTATATTCTACAGGGGGCCCTTGTAATATTGTAAAACTTCACTTATAGGCTATTCTAAGCTCTGCACGATTTCTCCTCTTCCCCCAATTCCCTTCTCCTCTCCTCTCTTCCATCTCTCTAACCCTAATCTCTTATCCTGGTTACGATCCAAGATTACAACATGGTATCAGAGCATGGTTATGTAACCATGGCTCAATCCTAGAGGTCTGAAGAACCCTAGGGATTGTGGAATCTGATGCGAAGGGCTTTCCAAAGCATGGATAGCCGCATGCTTTAGAAGAGTTTGAAACTGATGCAGGACATTTAACCAATACTCCCCAAAAGCCGCAACTGTTGGTAGCGTGAGATTAAATTCCTTTATCTCATTGCCCATGATCCAGGCCCTCGGTCGAACCCTCGTTAGTGGGTCCCATTTCACACGGGCCATCCCACCCCGAGTGTGCCCCATTTACGCAGGCTGCCCCACTCGAGCCCGGTGTGAAAATGCCCCCCGCATTAGAAAACCTGGCCGCCCACTCCAAAAGGGTGGAGAAGTGCTCCCAGGCCTAGCCGCCCACTCCAGAAGCCTGGAAAAGAGCTACCAAGCATAGCCGCCCACTTCTGAAGACTGGAGAAGAGCTACCAAGCCTTGCCGCCCCTTCCAAAAGGTCAGAGAAGACTCTCTGGACCTAGCCGCAGGTCTCAGAGGAGCCCAGAACCTTTCCCAGGTGCTACCGCACCGATCTAGGAACCTATTTAGGTCTTCGGAACTATTCACAAGTTTCCCGTGGGTGGTTTTTTCTCCAATAGAAAATCTTTAAAGTAGTTCCAAAAAGGTCTAAATCCTGCGAGCAACAAAGAATTTGATTTGCACCTCCCCTGCAGCAGTTCAGGTGACTTCTTATTAGTCCAAGTTGCTCTATTCCTCATAAAAGTCTTCTCTACTATCATGAGTACATCTAAGGAGTCATCTTCTGCCAAGTCAGAGATCATTGTTGCCCCACCCAGTTTGGGAAGTCATGGTGATCGCAACTCGGGCCTACAGATCACTACGATGAAACTCGACGGGACCAACTGTTGTAATCTTGGATCGTAACCAGGATAAGAGATTAGGGTTAGAGATGGAAGAGAGGAGAGGTGAAGAGAATAGGGGAAAGAGGAGAAATCGTGTAGAGCTTAGAATAGCCTACACGATTTCACCCAATATATATATTAAGTGAAGTTTTACAATATTACAAGGGCCCCCTGTAGAATATAAGATATTACAAGTAGGTCCCTGACAACACTCCCCCTCAAGCTGGTGCGAAGATATCTATCATGCCCAGCTTGGATAACAGGTGCTCTAAGATCCCTTTAGTAACACCTTTAGTTAACACATCTACAACTTGATCAGCAGTATGGACATACGGTGTGCAAATAAGTCCCTGACCAAGCTTCTCTTTGATGAAGTGACGGTCTACCTCAATGTGCTTTGTCTTGTTGTGTTGAACTGGATTATGAGCAATGTTGATGGCTGCTTTATTGTCACAATACAGCTGCATAGACCCTTTGACAGGATATCCGAGCTCACTGAGCATAGTCTTCAACCATAGAAGCTCACATACACCATGAGCCATAGAACGGTACTCTGCTTCGGCACTGGAGCGAGCGACAACTGGTTGCTTTTTGCTGCGCCAAGACACCAGATTATCCCCCACATACGTACAGTACCCTGATGTGGAACGTCTGTCAGTGAATGAACCTGCCCAGTCAGCGTCTGTATAAGCTTCAACTCGCAGGTGCCCATTCTTACTAAACAGGATACCCTTCCCTGGAGCCCCCTTAAGATAGCGTAACACTCGGTGTGCTGCTTCAAGATGTGGAGAGCGAGGGGCATGCATGAACTGACTGATGACACTGACTGCATATGCAATATCTGATCGTGTCAGCGAAAGGTAGATGAGATGCCCAACAAGTCTCTGGAACTGGCTTGTATCAGCAATGGGATCCCCATCAACAAGATTCAGCCGATGTTGCTGCTCTATAGGCGTATCGGCTGGTTTAACTCCCAAGTTTCCTGACTCTCGAAGGAGATCAAGTACATACTTTCTTTGTGAGATGAACACACCCTGCTTTGACCTAGCAACCTCAATGCCCAGAAAGTATCTCAAGGTTCCCAGATCCTTGATTTCGAACTCTTTGCCGATGTATTTTTTCAATTTACAAACCTCATCTGGGTCATCTCCTGTGACCACGATATCATCCACATACACAATAAGAGCAGTAAGACGACCTTGACTTCTCTTAATGAAAAGAGTGTGGTCCGCCTGACTCTGCGAGTAGCCAATCTTCTTGACTGCGGAACTAAACCTCTTGAACCAAGCCCTTGGTGACTGTTTAAGCCCATACAAGGCTTTCTTCAGTCTGCACACAAGTTCCTTACTCCCAGTCGGACTGAACCCCGGAGGACCTGTCATGTAGACCTCTTCCTCTAGATCACCATGGAGGAAGACATTCTTGACATCCAACTGGTGGAGGGGCCAAGAAAAATTTGCGGCTAGAGATAACAGAACTCGAACTGAGCTCATCTTGGCCACAGGAGCAAACGTCTCTTGGTAGTCAATCCCATAAGTCTGTGTGTACCCTTTTGCAACGAGACGGGCCTTGTACCTGTCGATGCTTCCATCTGCTTTGTATTTCACTGTATATACCCACTTGCACCCCACGGGTTTCTTTCCTCTAGGCAATGGAACCAAATCCCGAGTACCATTCTTTTCTAGAGCTGCCATCTCCTCTAGCATGGCTGCTTTCCACTGAGGCTGGCTAAGGGCATCTGAGACACCGGATGGCAGAGCGACACTGGATAGGGAAGTAGCAAATGCCCTGTAGGATGGTGAGAGCTGCTGATAGGAAACAAAGTGAGAGATAGGGTGCTTGGTAACACAATTCCGAACACCCTTCCGATGAGCAATAGGTACATCAATGTCTATGGGAAGGATAGTAGAAGGAGCAACAGACATATCATCATGAGGATCACTGAGGACACGATTACCTGGATCGAGTTGGATTTCCTGGCAGTGAGCTTGGATGGTGGACTGTTTCTCTTTTTGACGTCGTCTGGCATATGTCTTCAGCTGCGGATCCTGTGGCACAGTGTCAGTAGGAGATAAGGACAAGGGTACAGGAGACTCATCAGGCAAATCAAGGGGTACTGGTTGAGGAATCTCCCCCTGTGGAGGTATCGGACTCTCGTCAATACTCCCAAGCTCCCCCTGAAGAGAAGTCCGATCAACTGAGAAGAAGGGAAGACTCTCAAAAAAGGTAACATCTAGAGAAACAAACCGACGACGGGTAGAGGGATGGAAACACCGATATCCATTCTGAGTGGACGAATAGCCAAGGAACACACATCGAACGGCTTTCGGATCTAACTTGTCCTTCCTGTGATGGGCGTGAACATAGCAATACTCCCCAAAAGCCGCGACTGTTGGTAACGTGAGATTAAATTCCTTTATCTCATAGGATCTATCTAGGTTCTCGATTGACACGACCCTTCGTGGGCCCATATCACACAGGCCACCCCCTTGTGGGCCCATATCACACAGGCCACCCCACCCTAAGTGTGCTCCATATTACACAGGTTGTCCCACTCGAGCCCGGTGTGAAAATGCCCCTGCATTAATCACCCCCGGTGAGGAGACTCGAACACGAGACCTCCCGCTCTGATACCATGTTGTAATCTTGGATCGTAACCAGGATAAGAGATTATGGTTAGAGATGGAAGAGAGGAGAGGTGAAGAGAATAGGGGAAAGAGGAGAAATCGTGTAGAGCTTAGAATAACCTACACGATTTCACCCAATATATATATTAAGTGAAGTTTTACAATATTACAAGGGCCCCCTGTAGAATATAAGATATTACAAGTAGGTCCCTAACAACACCAACTACCTCGCATAGTCTCAATCTGCCAAGATGTACATCATTGGACGAGTAAAAGCCGGCTGTATCACTAGACGCGTCACTGCACCTGATTCCTCCGATGCCACGTTTGAGAAGTGGGAAGCTGAAAACTCGATGGTCATGTCATGGCTGCTTCACTTCATGCATCCACCGATCAGCGCATGCTTCCTCTTTCTCCCGACTGCCAAGGATATATGGGACACTGCATCTCAATCCTACTCCCAATATGGGAATTTTGCTAGGATGTATGAACTTCAGCAGGAGATAGCACATTTGAAGCAAGGCGATCTTCCTTTAGGATCATACTACGCCGCAAGTGGGAAGAGGTAGATCACTACCAGACCTACACCCCTGCATGTACCAAGGATGCTACGGAGTTCTAGAAGATGATTGTGCGCGGTCGCATATTCAAGTTTCTAGGCGGCTTGAACTAGAGCTATGAACAGGTTCGAGCCAACATCTTGGGCAGAGATCCACCACCGTCGACCATTGCACAGGTCTATTCCTACATCCAGAGTGAGGACATCAGGAGGAGAGCCATGAGCTCTAAGACAAATGTTGATGTTCCTTTATCTGAGATGTCTGCATTGGTCACTCAGAAATGAAACAAACCCACATCCAAGAAAGACGGGGATCTTGATGATCGTGATCGACTCAGATGTGATCATTGTGGCAAGCGCCGCCACACTCGGGAGACCTGCTGGAGTCTTCATGGTCGTCCCGCACAGTTCTCTGAGGGGAAGCAAGGCTCCTCCAAGAAGCCCTCTGGTAGCAAACATGGAACCTCTACCGATCATGCCACCAGTTAGGATACCTCTGATGTGACCCCTTCCTCTGAGCAGTCCAACACCTTCTAGCATGGACATTGACAGGCTTCGATAGTTACTTACTCAGCTTGATGGCCCATCCCCACCTACATCATCCTTTGCTCAGACATGTACATCCCATTCAGCCCACCATGTGTCTACGGCACCTATTGGTCCTTCTTGGATCATTGATTCTGGTGCCTCTGATCATATAACTCGTATGCCATCCCTTTTCTCCACCTATAATATCTGCTCGGTTAAGGACAAGGTCCGCGTGGCCGATGACACCTCCTTTATCTCAGGGAATGGCACTATCTTTGCCACACCTACTTTGTCTTTATACTCTGTACGTCATGTTCCTAAATTCACCACTAACCTGCTTTCTGTTGGCCATCTTATTAAGAGTCTAAACTGCAGTGTTACCTTTTTTCCGACTTATTGTGTTTGTCAGGACTTGGAGACGAGGCGGATGATTGGCAGTAGTCGTGAGGATGGTGGATTGTACCTACTCGATAGCCAGCCGACTTCATATTCTGTTGCACATCAATCTAGTGCCAGTGTCAGTAGTTCTAGCGTTAATAAAGACATGTTAGTGCGATGGCATAACAGGCTAGGTCATTTACCGCTTTCAGTCATGAAGAGTCTGTTACCTCAGTTTGCGTCTATTCCATTTTTTGAGTTCAACTATGAAACTTGTGTGCTTGTAAAATAATGTCGGGTGTCTTTTTCGACCAGTAATAAAAAATACATTTCCTTTATAGCTTGTGCACTCTAATGTTTGGGGACCCAATCCCACCACTTCTATCTTTGGTTTTCGCTACTTTGTGATTTTTGCGGATGACTACAGTTGTTACACTTGGATCTACCTTATAAAATCAAAAAATGAGGTGCATACTATCTTTCAGACCTTCCATAAATTGGTGTGCAATCAATTGAGCACCACCCTAAAAGTTCTGCACACTGACAATAAGGGGGAATACATGTACAACGGCCTTGCCTCCTACTTTGAGGAGCATGGAATTCTTCATCAGACTTCATGTGCCGATACACCTCAATAGAATGGGACCGTTGAATGAAAGCATCGCCATGTCCTGGAGGTTGCTTTGGCACTTCTTCTTGGTACTAGGGTACCCAAAGGTTATTGGGCCGACGCTGTGTTGACGGCATCCTACTTGATCAATCGGATGCCCTCCGTGTCTTGGGGTAAAAGTTTCCCCTTTCACTCATGTTTCCTTCCTGTCTATTGTTCTCCATTCCACCTAAGGTCTTTGGTTGTGTTTGTTATGTTCACACCCATCACATGAAGGACAAGTTAGATTTGAAAGCCGTTCGATGTGTGTTCCTTGGCTATTCGTCCACTCAGAAGGGATATCGGTGTTTCCATCCCTCTACCCGTCGTCGGTTTGTTTCTCTAGATGTCACATTCTTCGAGAGTCTTACCTTCTTCTCAGTTGATCGGACTTCTCTTCAGGGGGAGCTTGGGAGTATTGACGAGAGTCCAATACCTCCACAGGAGGAGATTCCTCAACTAGTACTTCTTGCATAGATGTACAAGAGAAGAGAGGCTACGAAGCTTTGAGAGAAGCTTCTCCAAACAAATGTGCAACTCCAAGAGATGAATGACTTCCTTGACGCTTGTATGTCTAGGTAACAATGTAGAAGCCACTCCCAATGCACCACCCAAATTTTTCCAATATGTTTCCAAAAGGTTTGAGGCTATGGGGAGATTAGGGTTCAACAAAGGCTTATTGAAGGCTAAAGATTGCTCAATGTGGGCTAAGTATAAGCTTCAAAAAATTACTCACGAAAGGCCAAATAGAGTATAAATAGTGCCAGTGGAAAAGCTCTCTAACGGTAAAAAAATCCACCCAAAATAGGAGTGGGGGGCTTCGGTTTCCTGCGCTCAGTGCAATTCGCATGGGCAAAAAGTTGCAAACTTGGGGCGCCCGAGAGGTCGCCCCCGCTCCCAAAAAACATGTCACCCGTTCGGTAAAACGGCCATAACTTTTGCTTCCAAAGTCCAATTTAGGGATTGAGATTCAAAGCTCATTGGAAAGCTAATGAATTTATTTATCAAATGATATAAGATTTGAAGTATGTGGATAGATATTTCATTATCCAAACCAAAGAACTAGCCTAAGGTCAATAAGGAGTTAAACCAGTAAAGTCATATTTAGTGAAGATTAACCTATAGACACAAACCTGATATACCTTTTGAGTTTGGATCACCTTGGGCTGTTTTTGAACACTTCCAAAACTTTTTGAAGATGAATTGATATTTGATGTGCGAAGCTTGAGGCTAACATACCATCTTCGATGTCTCTTCCGACAATCGTTCAGCGGTCACAACTTAGAACAACCAACCCAACCCAACCAGTACAAGTACTCCGTTTGTCATGGAATTTGACAACTACAAAATATGGAGTTTTCACTTACTTCAAATGATGTTGTAGTCTTGGAATTTACGCAACAACTTTTAATGATTAATTTCAAATACCTTTGTAGTCAAGGCGCGCGCCTGAGGCGCAATGTGCACCTAAGGCGCCTTTAGTAAGGCTCGTGCCTCACTAAAATAACATTTTTTTTTAAATGTTAAAAATCAAAAAATCCTTATTCCTAATATGGCCCCCAAATCCCTTAAATTTACAAACATTGCTTCTTTTATTTTTTGAATTTTTTTTACTTTATAGGGGTGTTTTGGTCATTCAACATTTTAACATTTCAACTTGTGAAAGAAAAATTTGATGATGGTGTACATCATAAAAGTTGATGACGGACCAACAATGTGAGCCACATGGCATACTATTAGAGGCTATTGACCGTATGGATGTTTGGCCTATCCCTAGATGGGCTTACAAGACAAAAATGGGTCTAATTAGTGATTCCTAACCTTTGAATCTGAGTACCCCAATAATGCTAGAAATCCATAGTTGAAAATAATCCATGAAAAAGACTAATACAACAAACATAAATTACTAATCAGGACGAATTTTGGTATGTAGGTCCAACTAGGGATGGGCAAATTTTATGGCTTTTTAATTACTTGTTTTGTATTTAGATAATGACAATGTTAACTAGAACCTATGATACTCGAATACTTGTACCCCCCATCGTACCAGTGTCGACACGGATACATGTTTGGGACACGGTACCGACATGTATCCCGAACATATCCCAGACATATCCATCATATATGCTGATATTTCTTAAAAAACAAAATTAAGTAATAAATGACGCACTAGGTGCGTCATTTTCTGGTAAATATTTGAAAAAATAGAAAAAATGACAAGTTCTTTATATTATATTTATGTGGCCTAATGATTACTTGTTTTGTTATTATATGATGTTATTTTTCTTAATTTTTAAATATTTTTTAATATAATTTTTAATATTGCTCCTCGCTTCAGTCAGGCGCGCGCCTCAGGCTGCAGGGGTCCTAGCGCCTTGAGTGCGCCTTGTGCCCTTAACTACCTTGATTTCAACTGCATGGTGTCCATGACATATGCATTAATAACCATTTGGAGTCACTTGTCCTCCATCCTGCTTTGTGCTTCACAAGTTCCAGCGAAGCTTGTAATGCTATTTTCCTTTTTCCGTGCAAATTAAGAATTGGTGAACAAGCTGCTATACCTACTGGAAAGTGAGATTGTGGAGTACATTGCTAATATGCTCTTTGTGATTTACCAATTTGGGTGCTTTATGTGGGGCTGGGAGACTAAGGTGGCGTTTGGTAAAACTGTTTTTTCAGACCTTAAGTCTGAATCAGCTGAAATTAAGTGATTTTGGTGATTAAGTTGCGTTTGGTAAACGACTTAATTTCAGCACTTATCACCAAACTCAAGGAAAAAAAGACAAAAGTAAAAAGTGACCCAACCTTCACTTTTTGCGGTAAGTGAATGAATCTTTAAAAAAGATTCTTTGATTCTTTTCTAATACCAACAATGCCCTTTTTTCAAACCTTTCTCTTTTAAAAACTTACGAAAGTATTCTAATAAACATTTCAAAATACCCACAATGCCCTTGACTTAATTTTAAGACTTAAGACCTTAGCCAAACAACCTAATTCAGACATAAGTTATTAAGCTACCAGATCTTAAGCACTTTAAGCTTTTAGATCTGATAACTTAATTTACCAAACGCCACCTAAGTTGGACACCGATAGAGGAAGGTTTCTCATGAGCATTAGTGGTTTAAGGTCTTAATGGGTGTTTTTCTGCATGTGCACTAGCGATTGTGTTGATGGCCTTTCGTTTGACTTACATGTCAGTTTCTAACAACCTGTTGTAGTGTTGCCTTTTGGATTTAAGAGAAGGGTAGATTGTGAGCACGTGTTGCCACTGTGAAGAGTAAACTTATGGGCCCAATAGTGTTTGATCAGTAGAATAGAGTTGGTGTTTATCTCTCCTAAATTGTTAGATATCACCATTTGTTTATGGAATTTAAGTAATTGTATATGCTACTATATAAGATCTCTAGTCAATGGATGAAAGCGACTACCCATTTATTGGCTTCTTTCTGTTACCTTGAGCCTCTTAATTTTTATGCATCAGAAGTTTATCATGATGCTACTTTAGACTCTAATTTTCAGAATCCTAGAACGACGGAGTCATTTACTATCCCAAATTGAAGAGGTCCGTCGGACTCGGGCTGTGCAACGTGCTGCTCGCAAGAGACGTGGGGGCTTACAAGGTCAAGGCCTAGCTACAGTTGCTGTTGTTGGGTACACAAATGCTGTATGCGGCTCTAAATCCACTGTGACTTGTTCTTTATCGATTTCTTATTTTCTAAATTAGAATGCAAATGATCTGGTTCAACTCTATATATTATTGAAAGCAGACAGTTATTGACTAACCACGGTGTTTTGTGACAGGGGAAGTCTACTTTAGTTAATGCACTTTCAGACAGCGACCTATACAGTGATGATCGGTATTTATATCCACAAATACCATTTCTTATGTAGACTGATTGAGTTTTAATCTCTTTTGCCTTGTCACTTTTGATCCCATGGGACATCCTTGTATTTGCAATCTTTCTAATTATTGCATGTTGCCGTCTGTGTTCGATTTTTGCAGATTATTTGCAACAGTAGATCCTCGATTAAGAAGTGTAATTCTTCCATCGGGGTAATATATCAAATATGAGAAATTTCAGTATTCACTGTTTCTGTGATCTTCTAAAATTTGAAGAGATGGAGTTCTGTTCAAATACATTGTTTGTTCTGAGTTATGGTTGTAATACTTTAATGTGCAGGAAGAAAGTTCTTCTTAGTGATACAGTAGGGTTTATCTCAGATTTACCTGTGCAGGTAAATCAGAAGTACAATCAGTGTTGCTATATATGTTTATTCATTTGTTAATTATCATCTATGCTTTCCTTGACTGATGTTTTGGCTGATGTTCTGCATTGATGTATTTTTGTAGCTAGTGGAAGCATTTTACGCAACCCTGGAAGAAGTGGTGGAAGCTGACCTTCTTGTGGTATGAACATCTTGCATGCCTTCTCTTTTGCTGGAACTAAGCTTTGGTTTCTGATCTATATTTCAAAGATGGGTTGTTGGGAACAGAACTTGGACCAGATAATTTTGGGAAGTGTGCCCATTCCCAATAAAAATCTTCAATTGAATATTCTAGTTTCAATAAAATCTTCAACTAGCTCTTTTGTTTAAGCAATCTATAGATAGAGTAAAAAGGTTGCATCTTTTGTTTTTTTAAATTGATTTTTTATTTTTATTATTAGCCCAATTTATTAAAACAAAGAGAATTACACAGAATATTTGGGACTGTAATTCCCTATGCACACATATAAAGACTATATACACCACTCTTTCATCACTGCTTCTTGGTGGAAGAAAAGGACATTAAGAGTCCTCGAAGGGGATTTCTTGCAATTCACGTGGGTGTAAAAAAACATGTTACTTGAAAGAAATACAAATGTTATAGAATGACTCGCAGTATGCATAGCACCCGATGCTATTAGATACATGTTAGCTCATGAGCCACCATATAAAATTGTCATGTGGTCTTACTGTCGTGGATCCAGCCATCCACAATGATCAATAGAGTTTGGATACCATGGCTGGTGGGATCGATGTTGTTGGAACTTGTGAGGGTATTTGATTTCATGAAACCGCCGAGGCATAATAATGCAGGGGCATTTTCACACCGGGCTCGAGTGGGGCAGCCTGCGTATATGGGGCACACTCGGGGTGGGATGGCCCGTGTGAAATGGGACCCACGAAGGAGAGTTCGACTGAGAGCCTGAATCATGGGCTATGAGATAAAGGAATTTAATCTCACGCTACCAACAGTCGCGGCTTTTGGGGAGTATTGGTTAGATGTCCTGCATCAAAGTGGTATCAGAGCGGGAGGTCTCGTGTTCGAGACTCCTCACCGGGGGTGATTAATGCAGGGGCATTTTCACACCGGGCTCGAGTGGGGCAGCCTGCGTATATGGGGCACACTCGGGGTGGGATGGCCCGTGTGAAATGGGACCCACAAAGGAGGGTTCGACCGAGGGCCTGAATCATGGGCTATGAGATAAAGGAATTTACACGCTACCAACAGTCGCGGCTTTTGGGGAGTATTGGTTAGATGTCCTGCATCACATAAATACCCCCCTTTCCTTCAAAGAAAAAGGGGGATTCTGTGGGGACAATTAGGATTTGGATTGCTCTCTCTGTCTCTCTCCGATCTATATCTTTCTTTTTCCCTAGTCCTTGACGACTGGTGCAACAATTCCTATGTCTGATGACTCAGTTTAGATAGGTCACTGGAGCCACCTCACCCCCATTTCGAAACTTCAGCCTTATTCGCGTAAACAGATGCATCTATAGTTGGATGAAGTGATTCTATGCATGGTACATGTCCAATATTCTAAGGAAAAAGTCGGAATCCATCCAAGTAATGGAATGTAGGAAGTAAATTATCGTAAGTGCATGATGAGTGCATGCATCCATCCGTGCAGGCATGTGGGATATTAGCAACACGAGTTGATAAATGGCCACTATTCTTGTGTAAGGGTATAGTTTGGTCCAGTGATAAAAATTGGAGCAAACAATCAAATAGGATGCAATGATGCATTAAGGCACCCCTGGAATGATTTTTCTTCCATATTGTGCTCATGCTTCCTCATCTTTCTGCTGTAATGATCTATTAACTATGCTTGACCTGGATACCAAACTGATTTTGTTCCTGGCCTTGCTACTGCATTAGACAGTGGAAAATAGCTAAAGGCTTTATTTTGAAATTGGTGCAGCATGTAATAGATTCCAGCGCACTCAATCTTGACGAGCAACGGTCAAGTGTACTGCAAGTACTGCAGCAGATTGGGGTCTCCGAGGTTAAGCTTCAAAATATGGTTGAAGTTTGGAATAAAGTACTATACTTCACTTTCTTTTATCTCTATTTTATTTTTGAATATTTTTTTCTTTTGGAAGGCTTTATATTTGTTTATTTTTTGTCTTTTCTTAACCTATCTCATGGACACAAATGCTCGTGGTATATTCAGAATTAGTGGTTTTGGTATTAATACACATGTCATCTGAATTCTGAAACTTGCTCAGGTAGATCTTCGAGGAAAGGTAGCTGGTGCTGATGAATCTCTAGATGAGAGTGAAGATGAGGAGGCTGGCAGTTTCTCAGAAGCTGAAGAGAGTGATGTGGTATCTGATTTGTCATCTGGGGAGTCAATCGATGAGGATGACATGGTATCTGAGCTGTCACCAGGTGTGACCGAAGAGACTATTGGTGACCAACAAGATGATTCCTCAGATGGCTGGAAGACTGCAGATAACCAAGAAGGTGAGGAGTCCGACTGTAAGATGATTGATGAAGTGCCACAATCTCAACCTCAAGATGTTCAACGTGTGGAAACATCTGCCATTATGGGAGTTGGCTTGCAAGAGTTGTTGACTGTCATTGATGAGAAACTAAGTACACCTAAAGCACTGGAAAGGAGGAGCTTCGATCGTAAATGGAGACCTCCTTGTACTGTGGATGCTGGTGCAGCAGTTGAACAGTAGTAGGTATGTTATGGAATTTTGTGGTTTGACTTTGTGGTATTTGAAAGCAGAACTATGATCAGTTCTAAATTTTAGAATGCATTTCATATTCTTCCATTTTAATTGGTCTTTTCCTTTTTAGCGGGTGGCTTTCATGTGCCTACTTGCAGCTTGCACTTTAAAGAACTTTAAACTTGACAAGTGTGACAATGCCAAGATAGTTGTAGCTCCTATTGTCCGGGTAGATTCCACAACTCTGAAGTTGTCTGTTCTAGGCTTCTTTACCCTTTGCTGTAGCTCTCCCATCAAAACGAAAAGAAGAGAATTTCTGAAGGAAACATAAAATACTCTTGGAGTAAGCTCATGAGCATCTGTTACTACTGCAGGCTAAGGCTTTCTTCGATGGTCAAATGCTTTAAATAACTATTGTAATGTATTGTTCTTAATGTACCGAATGCTTCGAAATGGATTGGCATGAATTCGTCCTTAATTTAGTGATGTGCAATAT
Source organism: Euptelea pleiosperma (assembly GCA_035048495.1). Taxonomy (NCBI): domain Eukaryota; kingdom Viridiplantae; phylum Streptophyta; class Magnoliopsida; order Ranunculales; family Eupteleaceae; genus Euptelea; species Euptelea pleiosperma. The sequence goes on from CM068552.1 coordinate 15,557,589, forward strand.
GCTTGTAGATGGAAGGGGAAAGAAAACAAAATCTACAAATCTTTATATCTTTCTTGGTTGAATAAAATGATAAATTGCCAACCATGGTTTGATTCCATACACTTGATCTCCATCTAAATGTAGATGGACTGCAATTATTTTTGCTTATTCAGGGGTGACTTTTTTCATACTTATTAGGGCCCTTCAGAATGCGACAAGTTGAAGCTTCCGAAAGGTGAATTGCGGCTGAATAAGGAGCCATCGTCCCATGTTCTTTGTAGCATTTGGCAGTTACTGGCCTCTCTTTTCCTCTTTTTATTTATTATTTCAAGAGGAAAGTTTGTGATTTTTACTACAATTATGTTATCTTATGTATGGGAAATTATGTTAATTTCTACATGGACCCATTTTCATCCATCAGTGTCAAACTTTCTTAAACTGGATTTGATTATTTTAGTTACCTAGATAAAATATATTTGCTAAAATATATTGCAGAAAGCAGCAATTCTGTTAATTCGTAAAAAATTGATACTAAATTCCATTTGTTAACCATCAAAAAAACAAGATGATGAAATATACATTTTGGAGAGATCAAGTTTCTGGAAAAATAAGAGAGAATATTTATCACCAAATTTGGGAAGCATTTGCACCTTCTCCTTCATGCCTTCTTTTCAAAATTAGATGAGAATGGAATTCTCTTCCTAAGCATATTCCTAAAAACTGCCTAGTTCCCAATATTTATTGGGTAGGCAAATCTGCGGGCTGGGCCCCACATGATCTGATAGCAAGGCAGGCTACTGCTCGAAAGGAGCAACTGGTCAAGCACTAGACATTACCTGTCCGCATGGTCGAAACCAAGACCTGCCCCAAGGAAAGGGTAACCAACATTACTTGGCCAGACTGGGGCTGCTGTTCTTTGTTCCCATTATACATGCCTTTGTTTCAACTTCATATCCAATGCTCTTCACTTGTGAAAATATGAATCATCTCTAGAATGGAATTTATGTTTTTGAACTCGGGGTGGGACCTATCTCCTGCAAAAAAAGAATGGATCTTGCAGTTCACTTCTATAAAGCTGCACCCTGGTATTTTCTTCTCTTTCTTTCTTCTTATAGCAGATCTTACCTTAGATACTTCGTCCCACCTCCCACAACCTGCATATACATTCGCTAGAAGCACATGGTAATCTGTGTTATCAGGTTCCAGCTCAAACAACCTCCTACATGCAAACTCAGCAATTCTAACATCCCCTTTAATTCTGCAGGCAAAAAGTAGGCTTCCCCACACGTTTGTGTCCGGTTCGACTGGCATCCCTTTGATAAGAACCCATGCTTCGTCCACAAGTCCTGCTCGACCAAGAAGATCAACCATACAAGCATAGTGCTTCGTCCTTGGCATCAGCTTGTATTTTTGCATCATCGAGTTGAAGTACTCCTTCCCTTCATGAACAAGACCTGAGTGACTACAAGCAGATAATACATTCAGGAATGCAGTTTCGTCAGGCATAAACCCCTCTATCTTCATCTGCTCAAAAAGATCGAGCGCCTTTGAACCAAACCCATGATTTCCATACCCTGCAATCAGTACACTCCATGTGATCATGTTCCGATCTTGAATTCCATCAAAAATCTTTTGTGCTGCATTTATACTACCACATTTTGCGTACATGTCAACTAGACCCGTTTCAACCAGTAGTTCAGATGATATTGGTCCAGTTTGAATAACATGCCCATGGATCATCTCTCCACAATTCAGCGAACCCAGTTGCGCACAAGCTTGAAGAACACCCGCTGCTATAATGGCATCTGGTTTAAGCTCAGCAGTTTTTAGCATTTGATAAAATACTGAAAGAGCCTCGTTTGCGTATCCATTCTGTGAATATCCACCCACCATTGCAGTCCATGAAACTAAGCTCTTCCCCGACATCTGTTCGAACAAACGACTTGCCCTCGCAACATCCCCACCTTTTGCATACATATCAAGGATTGCAGTCTCCACTTCTTCTGAGGAATCGAAACCTGATTTTACTATCAAAGCGTGGATTGAATGATTACAGGCTGGAATCAAGGTCAGAACTGTGACTGAATTAGGTTTTTCATCTCCAAGTCTCATCTCTCTGAAAACCCTCAAAGCCTCGGAGTGATTTCCATGTTCAACATAACCTGATATCATGGAAGTCCAAGCGACAACATCCCGTTCTGGCATACTATCAAAGACGTTGAATGCAAGGTCAATTTCATTGAATTTTACGTACATCTCAATCAAAGCAGCTGCTGTGTAGACATTTTTTATCAATCCAATTCGAGTTGCAAGATCATGAATTCTCTTCCCTTCTTCAACATAAGAAAGAACCGAAAATGCCTTGATCACAAAGGGGAGAGTGTAATTATCAGGTTCAACTCTCTCTTCTTCCATTCTTCTGTACAATTCGGCAATCTCCGACCACGCTTCATTCCGACTGCAAGCCCGTATCATGGCGTTCCAGAGGAACACTCTCTTCCTTTGCACTGATTCAAAAACCAGACGGGCTGCATGAAGATTTCCCGCCTTGGCGTAGGATTTGACAAGATGGGTTGCAGTGAAACTGTTCCTAGAAGATCCTCCGATGAGGATTTGAGCATGAACCTGCTCGATCGAGCGTGTTTGTGGGTTGCATTGAAGGAGATTAGTGTAGAAGTTGCAGAGGTCTTGAGTTCTATTTGTGGTGTGCAAATGCAGAACGTAAAGAAGGGCTGTTTTTAATTGTAGTGGCGTGGGTCGAACGAGTGAGAGAAGGCGAGCTCTTTGGTTGATTAAGCGAAGCATGTAAGGCTGAAAGGGATCCAAGAGAAGACGGTCTTTGCCTTCCAAGAGTAGTTTGCTTTTGTTGCGATTATAATTGGGAATTTTTGACATATCCCCAATACTGTCTTTGAAATTGGACATACCCCCACAATTTGAAAATTACCCCCATCCCCCTTGGTCCAAATTGATTAACAATTTCTTTTTTAAAAGGACCAGAGAATGCCCCGTCCGATGCACGCGTACCTTACACGTGGCACACTCTTAGAGATCATTGACTATAGATGTTTGGCCCATCCCTAGGTGGATCAACATACCAAAATTCATCCTAATTAGTAATTTTTATCCATTGGATTAGTCTTTTTCATACTTTGTTTTTAACCGTGGATTTTGAGTATTATCTGGAAGAAGTGGCATACTATTAGAGGCCACTGATTGACATCCTTTACAGGTGGCCAGCCATTGAGGTACACTAACCTACTTGAGCATTGGACCGAGTGTCTTTGGCAGGTACACCACCCACTATAGGGGAGGTCTTCAGGGAGAAGAGTGTGTTAGTAGCAAAAGCGACTTCAACAATCTTCAACAGGCCTTCTATAGCCAGATCGATCTTAACTGGAGACTCAACTTTGGGGTCAAAGGAGTTCCTCAGTCGGAGCAAGTTTCTAGCGGCATGCATGACCTCGATTAGATCCAACATCCCAGCGATCGCCTGATTCATCTTAGCTCATGTATCTGATTCCTCGGGGATTGTGAGAGCGAGATATGATATTTTGTTCACATCTTTTGGTGCCATCTGTGGGAAAAACCATTGTTCTTGTGACAAAAAAAGAGTCAAGATCGCACCCACGGTGAACATTAGGCGCATTGGGCTCAATAGTAAGGCGACTGACCCTCAAGCTGACACGAGGGATACACTGACGGAAAATCGCCAAATCTGAGAAAAATAGGAGGCTCAACAACTCCTGATGTCACATCTCCAAGAAGAAAATGAACGGCTGAAAGTTAGCTCGAGAAGCAACCTATGGATGTGGACCACATGTCCGTCAATATTCCCTCAAGGAGGGAAGGTTCTGGAGACCGGACTCTACTGTCCGAGCAAGGGACATGATGACGCCATAGACTCGGAAGAGTTCTACTTGAGGGATCTCGTGATCTGTCGGTGGATTCCACGCCCTTGGGAGCCACAATCCCCCGAGACTACCAAAAAAGCTCAACAAGAGCTAGTCGTATTGCCAAGAGAATGCACTGGAAACTTTCATGCCGGTCATCAGGGGACAGATCGCTGATCTAGTGGCCAAGTTGATGGGGAAGAAATAAACTACAGCCGACCACATAGTGGCCATCACTACGAGGATGCCGAGAGATTCTCCGTTCGTTGAAGGGATTCAACAATACCAAGCTCCTGGCTTTTTCTCCTACCCGAAGTTCGCCACCTTCACTGGGATATTTGATCTAGTATGTCAGGTACCAATTACCTCATGGAAGAGGTTTTTTTTTTGGTAATCCCCTCGTGAGGTTAATGTTCAATATCTATTCAATGGCCCTACCCTTAATAATCTTTAAATATCATTGCAAACTAGGATGTAAACATAACAAATTAGGTTTCAGTATGACGAGTACTTATAGCCAAAGTTACAACTTTGTGTTAGAAAACCCCTTAGGAAATTTGTTTTTTAAATAGACTAGGGTGACGCCACGTGCAATGCATGCGCACCTTACAAGTGGCACACTTTTTGAGATCAGTGACTATATGGATGTTTGGCCCATCCCTAGGTGGACCTACATGCAAAAACTCAGCTTGTTTAGTGATTTCTAAGCATTTGATTGGAGTCGTTTTCATGGGTTGATTGTTAACTGTAGATTTTGAGCATTATTTTGGGTACAAAGACCGAAGTTTTAAAATTACAGAATGGCATGTGAAGTAATTAACATGTCATGTAAGGGTAGTATTAAAGTTTATGGAGAGAGCTCATTAATGAGCTTTTGTACATTGAGGCACAAGTAGCAAGGGAGTAGAACTTTGATGACGAGGGACCACAATATGAGCCACGTGGAATACACTTAGAGACCAATCTAGCTACCAATATTCACCCGGATTAGTAATTTCTATCCATTGGATTTGAGTCATATTCATGATTTATTTTAACCGTGGATTTTGAGCATTATTTGAGGTACTCAGATCCAAAGGTTAGAAATCCTTAATCAGGCTAATTTTGGTATGTAGAGACACCTACGGATGAACGAACATCCATACGGCCAGTGTCCTCCAAGAGTGTTCCACGTGGCTCACACTTGGTCTCGTCATGAACCTACTTTTTTTTAAATTAGACTTATTGACATGAGGGGAAGTTTTTTATATTTATTTTTGGTAGACCGGACAACTTGCATGGGTGATGTATGCACTAAAAGACAAAAGCATCCCTCTTACGTGGATAATTTAAAGAATAGGAAGGAAGAAAGTAAGGGCATTTTTGACACAATAAGGGTATTTTTGAGATTTTATCCATTTATAACGCAGCAACGGGTTTCTCTCTTTAATAAGTAGAATGGATGGAAACATGTTTTACTAATGTCCTCTCTCAAAAGTAGAATAAATTAATGAACACACATTCGGGTGAGACTTACCAAAAGATTTATGACTAAGATACTGACCTATTATATCTCTTTGTTAGTCCATCTACATAGTAAATCAGCTTCTTTACTTTAAGTAGTATTTCCTATCATTACAAACCAATAAATAAATAAATAAATAAATCAACCTTCTATCACATTATTGTGGGTGGTCATCAAAATATGATTTTTAATCTAAGAAAATGTACAAATATTGCATAGATTGGATGATTAAGATTACCTCATAAATTAATTTTTGACAGCGAAAATTTCTTAAGTTGGCCTGATACAATAGTGTAATGTTCGAATATAGAGTTAGGATACCCTAATTGATGGTACCTGGCATTTTCCATGGCATAACTATTCGAATGAACAACATCTCATTATAGGGTGTGCTACCTCCACCGACACCAAACCTTCTTTATCATGATCTGACCCACACCTAAGACCCAAGACTGAGCACATGAGTTGCTTTAGAACGCGGCTGCTAGATCACCATGGCTCAAGAGTGTCATTTCCATCACTGTCTCATTATCGTTCCCCTACACTTTTAGGGTCATTCCTGTATTATATGAAAATTTTAGAGGTCATTTCTCATTTCCGTTCTCAGTATCATTGCCCACACTCATTTCCCTTTTTGACAATTATGATTCCTGGGGGGACGCCATGTGAGATGCACATGCAACTTATGCATGGCAACACCTTATACATGGTACACTCTTAAAGAGCACTCTCTGTATAGACATTTGGCCCAGCCCTAGTTGGACCTACATACCAGAATTTATACTGATTAGTAATTTTTATCTATTGAATTAGCGTCTTTTTCATGGTTTATTTTTAACCGTGGATTTCTAACTGTATTTTACTCAGATTCAAAGGTTAGAAATCACTAATCATGATGATTTTTGTTATGTAGTCCATCTAGGGATGGGCCAAAATCCATATGGTTAGTAACCTCTAATAATGTGCCACGTGGCTCATAAAGTGGGTCCGTCATCAACTTTGATGATGGATACCATCATCAAATTTTTGTGAAGAGCTCATAGGCCATATGAGCAATCAATAAATGCTTTTACAGATTGAGTTGAAATGTGAAAATGTTGAATGACCAAAGCACCCTTATAAAGTAAAAAACATTTCAAAAATGAAAGAAATAATATTTGTAAATTAAATTAAGGAATTTGAAGGTCATATTAGAAAAATGATTTTTTTTTTAATTTTTAATAAAAGATGAGCATTGAATGAGTTGCAAGGTGACGTGTGATTTGACACCAAAAAAATGAAAAAGTCCCTTCTATGTGAATAGTTTAAGAATACAAAAGAAGCAAACACAAGGGTATTTTTGGGATATTGGGGTCTTCGTCCATTAATAAGTAGAATAGATATCCATGAAGGGTAATTTTAGTTGCACCCCACAAAATGTGAGGGCACCCGAGATCCTTGGTTTTTTATCATATGTTTTATTACGAAAATGCCCTTGTGAAAATTTGTACGCACCCTCTCATCGACCATTTTCTCTGCTCACAACGGGTTGAATCTTGTGACCGAATCCAGTCACAACCCACAATAGGAGTCATGTGGCACACTCTTGGTGGACACTAACCGTATGGATGTTTTGCCAGTCCCTCGGTGGGCTTACAAACCAAAAATCAGCCTGATTATCAAATTCAAAGTGTTGTATTGAAGTCATTTTCATGGGTTGATTTTAACCGTAGGAATCTGAGCATTATTGAGCGCTATTTGGGTGCAAAGATCCAAAGGTTGTAAATCACTAATCCGGCTGATGGTTTGCAGGTCCAGCGTGGGACTTGCCAAACATCGATACGGTCAGTGTCCACTAAGAGTGTGCCACGTGGCTCCTAATGGGGGTCGTGACTGGATTCGGTCCCGTTGTGACAAAAGTTGTACACGTTAAAATTGGGGAAGGGTGCCCTCACAGAGTTTGAAATCTAAGGGAGTGCTCTCAGCAGGTCGGGTGCCCTCACATTTTGAGGGGTGCGACTAAAATTACCCATCGATGAAATGTATGTCAATAAAGGCCTTTACCATTTGTTAATTGACTTAAGAATGGAAACTCTCATTTTCTTTAAAACAAATTTAACAATTTTATTAATAAATCAACCCAATGTTATGTACTCCAAACTCTATTGGATTGGTTTTGAATATTGATATTAGGGCTACAACTTGGACGGGCCCAACCCAAGCCTGATGGGCTCAACCTGACGTTGGGCTCAGGTTGGGTTGGTCTCCTCAGTATTTGGGCTTAACCTCGTTTTTCAAAACCCAACAAAACTCAGGTTGGGCTTGAGTTGAGGCCTCGAGCCCTAGCCCGCCTCCCTTTCCCAAACCCTAGCCTCTCTTTCCCAAACCCTAGTCTCCCCGCCTCTCTCTCAAACCCCTTCTTCCGCTTCTTTTTTTTTTTTTTTATGTAAATATCATTGAGTGAGCTGAAAAATGGAGTTGCCCATGATCAGCAGTGGTAATCCCATCAAGTGGTCTAGAGAGGTCACCACGCTCGATCGATCTTGACATGAAGAACCCATGCTTAATCGGGCACGGCGCATCGCCATAGTGGATAGGCTGCAATGGTTGAGCACTGAAGGAGGTACTCTCAAAGACATTGATGAAACTGCACTTGGTGCTAGTAATACTAACACACTGGCATCAATATAAATATGATCATGTTGGAGGACAGTTTTAGGAGTGGAGGTGATGGCACCTTGGAGCTAATGCAAGCGTCGGAGATGGACTTGAAAGCGGTTTCGATGGGCCTAGGTCTGGTTTTCACGGGAGGGAGAGAGTCAGAGGGATTGAGACAGGGAGACATTATCGGACGACGGTTGGAGTGGGAGGGAGAGAGAAAACAAGCTGAGGAGCAGACATTGTGGCCCAACCCGACCAACCCAAATGGTCTGGGCTCGGGTTGGGATTTTCAATCCTGACCTCGGGCTCGGAGCCTTGAAGGTGGGGTTGGGCTCGGGTTAACCCCAACCCGACCTAACCTGTCCGAGTTGCAGCCCTAACTGATATGACCCGAACTGGACATCTCAGTTAGGGACTTAAATTCATGGGAGGTGGGAATATCCATGAGAATTTTCTAGCTCAAATAAAACCTACTTAGAGGATCATAACCAGCTGATCTATAATCGATAGATCGACTGGTTATAATCATCATATCAGTTTGATTTTTTGGCCTGGAGAATTCTTAGGTGGGACCAAACGCGCAATGGGTGCTGACGTCCTCCTTGCGTGTGTCCCTATGTACACCATACCTGACTTCCTCTCATCAAAACGAGTAGAACTTTGCTGATGGACGTCCTTAATCAACGGACTACAGTATGTGCCACGTGGGATACTCTTAGAGATTGATGACCGTATGGATGTTTGGCCCAACCCTAGGTGGACCTACAGACCAAAAATTAGTCTGATTAGTGATTTCTAAGCGTTGGATTGGAGTCGTTTTCATCTGTTGATGTTTAACCGTGGAATTTCAACATTATTTGGGGTACAAAAGAACCAAAGGTTGGAAATAACTATTCAAATTGTTTTTTGGTATGTAGGTCTACCTAGGGATGGGCAAAACATCCATACGGTCTGGCCTCTAAAAGCGTACCACATGGCTCTTACTGAGATTATAGAACGTGACAATCATCTATAGATGCAATATCAGAGTTTCGAACCCAACCAATCAGATGGTCTCACAAGTGATCTCCGAACTCAAAATCAATATCATCAAGTGATCTCGAACAATTTCTTTATTATTAGGGTAAGGAAAACCCAGCTAAGAGTCCTGAAAAATGTCTACAAATCGGATTGTTGTGATTTTCTGGTCTAGGGACCAATCAATGGTGGGTCCTTCTCCGACCGTCTGAATTCTGATCTCGGTTCATCACGGCAACTTCTGAGTTTAGTGAGTTGCGTCGGTGACTCAGCAACTTGACGATTTCTATTAAATTATTAAAGTGCCAAAATGACTAAACTACCCTCAATAACTTAAAGCGATGTACCCTCGCCGACACGGTTCGCCGTTTATTATCGTGCACACTGGAGTAAAACTTCGCTGACCGCCCACACTCTTAGAGAACACTGACCGTATGGATCTTGGACCAGTCCCAATCCTTAGATGGACCTACAGACCAAAAATAAACTGATTACTGATTTCTAAGCGTTGGATTGGAGTCATTTTCATGGGTTGATTTTAACCGTGGGAATTTGAGCATTATTTACCATTATTTCGTTACAAGGATCCAAAGGTTTGTAGGTCCACCTACGGATTGGCCAAACATCCATACGGTCAGATTCCTATAAGAGTGTGCCACGTGGCTCATATTGTAGCAGTCACGGCTTCGCTGAACTTCCAGTCAGCGAAGTTTTACTCTGCGCAGTGCGCACTGGGCGCCTTATGCAACCCACATGCGCGCTTTTTGATCGAACAACTTGGAAAGCCTCTTTGTATAAAGAGACGTAGCAGAGAACTTAGAAGATAAATAGATCGAAGGGCACTAAAATCTGATATTAAAACTAAAAGAGTAATATCAGGAGACTCTCTCTCTCTCTCTCTTGAGCTGAGAGAAACAGATCTAGATCCGGCTACAAGAACTCCAGATCCCGAATGCAGTTTCTGATCTCAGGTAATTTTCAACTAATTCTTGCATTTCGATCCTCGATTGCGACTTCTCTTTGATACTTTGATCGATCTGTTTCTTCGCTTCGTTTCTGGTTGAGATGCCGTGAAAAATTCTACCGATTTCAGGTCTTTATCTTCAGATATATGCTTCAGTGCTTAGGTTTATGGATATCTTCAGCGATTTGGTCCGAGACGCTCACAGTGATTGTTTTATGAATTTCTTTCGTATTCCTATCGAAACGAAATCGATTTTTTTTCCTTCTTTTTCTTTAATTTTGAGGTGTCATTTGGTGAGAACGATTTGTTACGTTTTTTACGGATCTGTTTGCGGATACGATGCGATTGAGTTATGTACAGCTTCTCATTTCTGATATATTTGTTGCACAGTTTCTCGAATCGTGCCATCTTCATGTATGGCTCGGTTTTATAAATGTGAGCTCGCTTTGACTAAAATGTGAAATTTTCTTACTTGCTCGGATTATAGTGTAGGATTATGGATCTATGGGAATTGGATCTTTTAAGAGCTTATATTATATGGATTTGTTTTTCGTCACTTATTGACTCATATTTTGCTATCAAGTATTCTAATTGTATTCTAGGGTTTTTTCTTTTTTTTTTTGACGAATTTCTCATTTATTTTTCAAATATATTCAATTTTTTTTAATTTAATGGTGGCATATTGAGGTGGGAACCATAGTTGATTAATTTTCCTCATGTAGTTTCTGTTATTTCTTTTTTTCTTCCATTATGTACTGCTTTGTATTAGTGTACAATTTCGGATTTTTCCATGTGGTTTATTGGCCTGGACAAGCTGATCTTCTGATTATACTTTTTATCTTTTCCTGATTTCTCCCCTTTCATTCAGCATAAAATTTCCGTAGGTTCATCCCCTTTTGATCAGTAACCATGTCAAGGAGGCCAGTAAATCCCAATCGTCGCTTTGCAGACAGTGGAAGTGTGCCATTTGCAGGCTCATTGCATCAGAAATCACGTTCTTCACCTTTCCTATCGGTTGGCCTGATCCTTGTGGTATTTATCGTTTCCTCATGGTTCTTTTCTTCACTGGATTGTAGCTAAATAATAGGAATGGATTATAATTTTTTGATGTTTACCTTTGATGATGACCCTGGCTGTTACACAACTTGGCATGGGCTTCTAAGTTCAAACCCTGATTACATTGTTCTTTGAAATTTTCAGGGTGCACTGCTTCTTATTGGCTATTCTTATAGTTCAGGTTTGTATCAATATGCAAAAATGCATTTCACCGCTGCATACAACTGATACAAGAGGGCTCATAAAAAATTCCTTTTTCAACATTCATTGGCTAGCCTAGCAGTTGGAAAGTTTACTACCTGCTGCTAGGGTACTTGCTTTATAGTTTAATTAGAATTATTATATATTTCTGTCATGCATGGACTGAACTTCTACATTTTTGCATTACAGGTGGATTTGGCAGTGATAAAGAAGCCGTTAGTAAGGTTGAAGGTAAACGTGCTTGTTTTTTTTCTTCTTGTTATTGTTGTTTTCCTGCTTTCAATAATAACTCACCATGTGAAGGTGTAATTGTAGTAGATTGCAATTTTTGAGAGTATCTTCCTTGATAATTGATATTTATTGCTTTTACTAGTAATGGTTACCATTGTTTGAGGTTTCGATTTTGAGGGCCATATTGGTGAGTGCCGATCCCAATCTCGATCAGCCGATCCGGATGATATAATCCGAAATCGTGTGATACATAATCGAGATGTTCCCAGCCTATCTGAAAGTCTAAAACAAACCTTCTGTTTTTTTTGCTTAATTGAAACTAACCCTCCGAATAAGACCCCTAAATCTAGAATCCATAAGAACACCTTTCTCTAGCCCAAGTAAGTGTCTAACACTCAGCACATCAGTGGTTGAATGCGAACAGTCCTCTATAGGAGTTGAAGTTGAACAATGAGAGAATTAATTGTTAATATTTTATGTAATAGAAACACAACTTTAAACCTTTAAATACCGTGAGTCTATTAAATCCACCGGTCCATTACTAACATATTTTTGTTGTTGGTGATACTGTTAAAAATCTATATTTGTAGAAACACAACCTTTTAAGCTGAGTACCATGAATTTATTAAATACACTGGTCTCATATTACTTTCATTTTTTTGTTGTCCTCGGAGATATTGTTAGAAATCTATTTGTAACGACTAATATAATTGTTGAAATTTTATATAGTACATAATTTTTTTTACTATTCAATTGTTATATATACACACTTCCTAACATTTTTTTTACTTCTGCCTAATTATTTAGAGCTATCATTTTCTCTCTCACCCTGATTCTACGCCCACTCCTGCTCTTGATTTGCGCATCTAAAGGCCACAATTAAGTTCTGCAAAGCAAGGCCTATCCTCTAGATTGTCCAATGCGGTTCACTAATGGAGAGCTTATCCAAATTAGCTACTTTATAAAAGAATTAAATAGTTTAACCTGTAAGGAGAACAAGTTTCAGTGAATTTTTTTCTGTTTTATATAGCAAAAAGATTTTACCTTATTGTTCAGGACCAAGAGACTAGGGATTCCCTGGTTACTGAACCATATAACTTATTTTGTTTATATGAACTGCCGAGGTGAACCAACATAGAAGCATGCTTTTAATGCCATTCTTGCACGGATAAAGCAGCAACACATGCTATATTTATGGGAGATGTTTGGCACCATGCTTTTCTTTTTCTTTCTTTAATTTTTTTATATTTACTATAATACAAGTTAGTACTCTAGTTTGTTAAGTTGGAGCCATTTATTCACAGTTTGAAGGTCTTAGTGTATGCTCTTATATGCAGGTGATCTTTCATGCACATTAGAAGTTCAGAGAGCAATACCTATTCTAAAGAAAGCATATGGTGACAGCATGCATAAAGTTTTGCACGTAGGCCCTGATACATGTTCAGTGGTCTCTAAATTGTTAAAAGAAGAGGATACTGAAGCCTGGGGTGTGGAACCATATGAGATGGAGGATGCTGATGGTAACTGCAAGAGTCTCGTGCGCAAGGGCATTGTGCGTGTGGCTGATATCAAGTTTCCTCTACCCTACAGGGAAAAATCGTTTAATCTTGTGGTTGTGTCAGATGCGTTGGATTACTTGTCTCCAAAGTACCTTAACAAGACTCTTCCGGATCTGGCAAGGGTATCCATAGATGGTCTTGTTATTTTTGCTGGTAATTTTCTAAACAAGTTTACATTACTTTATATACTATCAAATTTCAAATTATACATTCGTGTATTGTTTTAGAAAATCTATCACGACTGATGAGTAATTTTTACAAAATTCTCGATAATAATTCAACGTTCAAACTGGCATACAAAGGATTTCACACTACACCCTGTTTGGCCAATGAATTGACAACTTAAGTACCCTCCCAGTCATTGTCTCTGTGTGAGATAAGCAGCTGATCAGTCTCCGTTCTCTTTCTCTCATCGTAATCAATGAACAAGAGAAAAATATCACTATTTTGGTTGGAAGGATTTGGATTTTTTATCAGACATGTCTTGTGGTTATCCATTTAAATATGAGAGGAATAGATCCAACAAAATGACAGACCTCTGTATAAATTTTTTTCTTCTTGTCATTTATCCAAAAAACAAAAAAATTTCTTGTTGGTTATAATTTTGTTTGTACACCAGCTTGCTTGTGGTAGTTCTTCAAGAAAATCCAATTGATATCTGAAGAGTTCATGAACTGGAATCAAGCTTCATTGTAGTCCAGGACTACAATATCAATGTTCTTGAAGCATAATCTACACTCCTACCTATCAAAGAAGAAAAAAATGATAATCAATGTTCCTGAGTTCTCACTGTTTTTCCATATTCATATGTAGGTTATCCAGGTCAGCAGAGAGCTAAAGTTGCAGAGTTATCCAGATTTGGAAGGCCGGTAAGTGGCTATGCTACTTTTGGGATTTCAATGTCATTTTGTCATTGTTGGGTTATTTTATTTGTTAAAAATGTGATCTTGGATGTAAAATAGGCCACTGAATCATTAAAATGATGACACTTAAACCTTTAAATTTATCTATGCTAAAGTAATTATACTCTATTTTATCTATTTTTGGCCATAGAACATGCATCGAACTCCTCAGTGGTCTGGATTATCTGTGTTGCTGTTTAGTTAGCATTATTGTGGAATGAAATTTCATGAAGTCAGATTATGGACCTGACCGAAAAAAGAAAGGAAGGAAGTTCATCGTCTCAACATCCTCTCAGTTACAGACTGATTTCATGTGCCCAATACCATAGTAATTAACTAATGATGAAATCCAGTGCGTTGCTGGGAGTATGATATCAATATGTCATCCAGCTTTCAATAACGCCATGGTCTCCAAACAACGGCTCTGATTTCCATTTTAAGTAATTATGTTGGTACCGCACATTAAATGGTTGGGCCTTTAAATACTTCATCATATCTGCTTTTATTTCCATGTCTTCAAATTGGAGTATTGTTTTGTATCCTGGTGTTGTGTGGATGTTCATGCTATTCCGGGTCTTATGAGTTCCCATAACTATGAGAATAATGACAATGTTTCCTTGTGAAGGCCAAATTGCGGAGCTCGTCTTGGTGGATACGATATTTTGTTCAGACTGGCTTATTAGAGAACGAAGCTGGCATCAAGAAGTTTGAGACAGCCGCAAACAAGAGGTCATACAAGCCGAGCTGCCAAATTTTCCACCTCAGCTCATACCATTGAAACCTCAGCACAAAATCTTCATCAGTCTTGGAGCATCTCAGTACAACCAAGCGAAATCAGTCTTTATCTGAAACATGTCCTCCAGATGGGTAAATCAAACTTTACGTTACGTTTGTGTTCCAACCGTAAGATAGTAGATATTTGTTTATTGAAATTTTTATCGGGAAGTTGGCACGAATTAGTTCCGACTAAGATGTGTATTCGCTAAATTAGCTTTTTCCAGTTCACTCTTCGTTGTAACTGCAAAGACAGTCTGGTTTGCCCGGTCAAATCTTTTATCTTGCTTAGATTGTTATGTTATTTAGCCAAATAGGCAAAAAATGTCAATCGAAACTATGTTTTTTCCTTCTTCTTGAGCTAGCTGTCCAGGACTCCAGCCAGTTCCGGATCATACAATAATCGCAACAGATGCAGAAAGATTAACATAGATCACCTGAGATGAGGTCTATATGGCTTTAAAGAGGTAATCCATTCAAGAGTGGATCTATATGGCCGAGAAGTGGTAGTTTTTATCGTGACACATGGACTATCACAATTTAATAGGGTATTTTATGCACCCACAAAACCCGATTAAGACATGCTTGTATGCTGATAGTGATAGTAGTAGGAAATAAGAATCAAAGATCAGATATAAAAGGGAGCCTAGGCACGTAATTGAATACATCACAGCCATCATTTTCATAATCAAAAGGACCACGTGTGGTGGAGAACGTCAAAGCTGGGACATTTCTCAGTTAAATAAGCTACACATCTATCAATCAAATTAGAGACCCGTCGCCGTACCAGGAAATCGCTTTCAAGAGATTGATTGGGAATGCCTTCCCAAATTTAATAACTTCCATGACTTAATGCAAGTATGGGTGTCAATTTTACCTGTTTAACTGAAACCAAATCGGAACCGAAAACACCGGTTTGGTTTTACATTTTTGGTTTTACATTTTTGGGAACGGACTAAAAAAGAATCGGAACCAGAAGTGAAGCGAAAATAATGGTTCCAGTTCTGTATAGTTTGAAAAGGACCAGAAACCAATAGGAACTGGAACCAATGTATACATAGTGTTAAATTTGTAATATCATTAAGATTGGAACCAATATACCCAGAACCAGAATCAAATAGTCGGTTCCGATTCCAGTTCCAGTTCCATCATTTTGAGAACCGAACTGTAACCAACCCATTGACACCCCTACCTTGAAGAGACTACCCACTGGTGAGCTACTGGTAAGCAGGGGTATGGAGTCTATGGACATTGACCTTTAATGCAAATCTTGTGGTTCTACCATAGAAACTTTGGAACATATATCTTTTGTCAATTGTCCACTTGCCAAAGAAGCTTGGCATCTTGAGGAGGATATTAGTATTGGCATGTGGCCCAAATTGACGATGGGATATCTAAATGGTTAGAGAATCTGAAAGGGCACCCTTTTCAAAGGTCACCATGAGAGAGCTTGTATCATTTTTTTTATGCAAGAACTTTGCAGAAATTTGTCTTCTTGTACACACAGTGTGCGCTTATAAACAAACAGTAAGTACGGCAATCGATCCTCAGAAACTAGACAACAGCTCAAAATTGCAGAGTACTTACAAGAACAAGACCAAAGCAAAAAAAAAAATGAAATACAGAACATACTGAGAATATAGTCCTACTCTTAACTGTATATACAATGGCAATCGAAAAAATAAGTCTCCCTCATAGGTTTATCATTTTCCAAAGGCTGTTGCATATCTCCGAGGGGGATGCGTTTGCTGGCTCAAACTCAAACTTCTCAACCATCTTTTTATCCCTTTCCACAATATCTGGATTTGGGTCAAGGAGTATCCAATTGCCACAATGTAGCAAACTTACCTGAATCCCACTTGGCAAAAACAATAAAAAATATAAATTTTTTTGTGCATGTCATGAAAAAGGATACGGCCAGAAATTTTGGCTTGATCGTCCAAGTTTGGGATGATATTTGTGACTGAAGCATACATAGAAAGTTTCCTCCTGCACAATCTCACGAGTCACAACAAATAAGGCAAAAGAATGGTTTGAGAATGTCAAGATAGAAAACCCTATTTCTTGATAAAGTTGCAACATTTACAAATTTTTCCTCTTAAACATGGAGGGAAAGGAATGAGATGTTTAATTCTGTTAAGATTTTTAGAATATTTTGGAATTCAGATAATATGTTCTAAACAGTTCTGGTGACTTCACGGGGGTGTTCTATTAATATTTGTTACATGTAGTTTAGATAAAAAATAAAAGCTTTTGTTAGGGTCAATACTCTTGGGACTTTCTAGGACTAGTTTTGCCAAGGCAGTTCATGTAGGGAGCTCTGTGAACTCACTGGACGTTGATTTCCTCCATATTTGGTATATTCTTCCCTTGCAAGTTAGTTATTGATCCAAATTAAACCATTGCTAATTTTTGTTTATGTGCTTCATATCTTTCTTCAGACTGGGGATCTGAATGTATTTCAACCACAAAGTGAGGAGAAATCGCTAAATCTTCAAGGTTGACTTGAGTGTAATCATTGTCAAAACTAATGAGTTCAAAACAGTACCCAGTTTTCACAGCAATCAATCTGGTCAGCATCATGCAAAGAGAAACATATAGAACTTGGGATCACACATGCAACAAAGGCCTAACAGGTCTGCTTAATGGTGCTTTTGTGCCATGAAACATTGCAAACCTTAACGTATGAGCCTTCAAACATTATTTCATAAAATATGCACAAAATGAGGAGGAAAAATAATCATTAAAAGCCCAGAGTGCCACTGCCATACCCAAGTGCACATCGCAGAGAACAAAGAACAAGAACCACAATAAGAACCCAAATAGGATGCACCGAATTAAAGAAGGGTAGTTCTATTTGAACCCCACAAATTCCATAAGAACCCCATTTGGGTGCTTTTGGGCCGAAAATACCCTTAGACAAAAAAAAAAAACCCAAGCACCCACCCCACCCCACCTGGTTGTTGAAGAAGAAGAAGAAGAAGAAGAAGAAGAAGAAGAAGAAAGGAAGCAGAAGAAGAAGAAGAAGAAGAAGAAGAAAGGAAGCAGAAGAAGAAGAAGAAGAAGAAGAAGAAGAAGAAGAAAGGAAGCAGAAGAAGAAAGGAAGCAGAAGAAGAAGAAGAAGAAAGGAAGCAGAAGTAGAAAGGAAGCAGAAGAAGAAGAAGAAGAAGAAGAAGAAGAAGAAGAAGAAGAAGGAGGAGGAGGAGGAGGAGGTCGTCGCCGTCGCCACCACCACAGGTACGTCTCTCTCTCTCTCCACGGCAATTGGTGCCATGGAGAGAGAGAGAGAGAGAGAGAGAGAGAGAGAGAAAAAGAGAGAAAAAAAGAGAGAGGGGGAAAGAGAGAGAGAGAGAGGTGGAGAAGGAGAGAGAGACGTACTTGTGGTGCTGGTGGTGGCAACGGCGACGGCGTCGTCCTCCTCCTCCTTCTTCTTCCTCTTTCTTTTTTTTTTCTTTCTTTGTTTTGGGTTTGTTTCAAGGTAAGAGAGAGACAGAGGTGGAGAGGGAGAGAGGATGGTGAGAGGTGGAGGGAGAGGTGGAGAGGGAGGGAGAGAGGTGGAGAGGGAGAGACGAAGAGTGGGGTGGGGTGCTTAGGTTTTTTTTTTTTGGTCAAGGGCATTTTCGGCCAAAAGCACCCAAATTGGGTGCTTATGGAATTTTTGGGGTGCAAATAGAATTTCCCATTAAAGAATCCTACATGGAGATCCTAAATCAAAATGGCTTCTTTAGGTGCCAACACGGGAAAATACTTGACTTGGTAGAAAGAAGTACAACGCATGATGGGTATAAAGCTCAATACAGAAGCTATTATAGACAATAACAGAAAAGAATAACCCAGTTGGAAAATTCTGTGAGTGTTGATACCACAGACATGGGTTCAGAACCCGTCTCACCCAAACATACTATTCACCCTGCTTTCCTTCCAAGAAAAAGATTCTAAATACAAATCACTAGTTTAGGCGCTAAAATGGCAAAAGATACGGGATAAAAAGGAGGAATTCATTATAAAGAAATATAAATACAATTCATGCTGGGATTAAATCCTAAAATAGAAAGTAATGGACAAAAAACAGAAAAGAATAAGTAAACAAGAACATGCTGATAAATTAATTTGTACACGAGTGATTTGGTCAAAGGCCAGTGTAATAATCAAAGTATGCCAATATTTAAGTTGTGCGATAGAATGAATGCCGGCACAGATACTTCGGGGCACCAATAGAATAGAGCAATAAGGGGAAAGCTTTTGCAGTTCAATAAAACAGGCTATGTTACCAAGGTATGGGTACAGGTGTCGGATATGGGTACGTACCCAAGTGTCGGACTTGCTCAAACCCCAATTCTGGGGCAGGGACACAACTAGATAGGTAATATTTAATATTTTTTATCTTATTTTATTTTTTTACTGTGATGTATTTTATTATTTTTAATTATGATTCAGCCATACAGTTAAATAGTGATTCATATGAGTCACATGAACTAGTTTTGCTTTTTTGGTTAGGGTTGTAATAATGATTCATATGAGTCGCACGAATTAGTTTTGTTTTTTGGTTAGGGTTGTAATTTATTATTGTAAAGATGGATATATGTTACCATTCTTCTTTGTTTATACATGACCTTAAAAACTTTACTCTCTTTTCTCACTCAAAGCCCTAACTTCTTCTCATGCCACAAATGGGTGCGCGTCCAACCCATTGGGTACATATCCAAAATAGAAAAAATGAGCTTGAAAAATCAGATACATATTTCGTGGATCTGACACGGATCCTTTACCCATATCCATGTCGTGTTGACTTGACACAGGAATGGCAGTATGGTAGAAGGGTCCAGGTATCATAGGCAACAGGTATAACAAGGCAATACAAAGTTTAGGCATGTTGTTTTTCCATAAAATACCTACAAAATTATCATGTCCCTAAAGTCTACTGTTTTCCCACCAAAATACATGAGGAAGACAATGGTGAGGACCAAGATACATGAGGAAGACAATTGTGTTGACGAGGGTATGGCAGTTGTCCTGTAATAGTGAGGACCAAGAAATATTAAGTCAGTATAACTAGTCATCAGAACATGCCAAAACCTTGATAAATGAAACAAAACAAAGAATTATGGACATGCTAAAAATATTAAAGCAATAATCCTTCAAAGTGTCATAGCTAATAGTGAGCAACAACATCTAACACCTTTCAAACCAATTGAGAAAGTAATCACAAAATGCGAAGTTAAAAATGTCAAAAAATTTACATTGTGGGGGGAAGACTAAGAAACTCAATCATTAAGTACAATTAATTAAATATTGAAATAGATTATTATCATTATAAAAAACAGCCATCGATAGCATACAATCAAGTCTTGTTGTCATGGTACTTACTGTGCCCTTAATTCATCTTTATCAATTTTCTTTAGAATCTGCTTTCGTTCTTCAATAGAAACCCTCTGATTTTCAAGATCGGTAATCTTGTCACTGACAATTGTGTAATTGTAAAATTAGATCTATATATCAGTACTCAATGCCACTAATATTTTCAACCATGATTTATTAAAGCCTACAATGAAATCAACTAAATACTTATCTAAGTTCCTCCCGAAGTAAACATTCCCTCTGAAGTTCCTCCTCCAACTCTTTTTGAAGAGAGTCTACGTCTGTGTCAGCGACAACTTCACCTTTCGCCTCATCTATCCTTTGCTTGCATGCATTTATCTTCTTTTCATAGTCTGCAACACAAAAAGAGCTTGTTGATTATCTTGTTGAGGACAAGTCCATTTGGGACCTTGTGGCAAGGTTCTAAACTTCGACTTCGTCTGAAACTTCGGAATTAATTCAGGGAAGTTCAATTCGATATAGAGAATTTTTGTAAAAATTCGCTCACTTAGAGAAGTTTAGAGAATTTTTGCCCAAACATTGGTAAAACACACTGATTTTTAAGGATATGATAAAACAAGCATGAAAAAACACTTGTGACTCATTATATCATACAAAACCATTTAGAACAACCTAAGCAAAATTAATATCGTTTTTCATATTGACGCAAGTATCTAAATCATTTAGATTTTTTTTAAGATGAGTTATAAGTGTTTTATCGTGCTTGTTTTATCATATCCTTAAAAATTAGTGTGTTTTATTATGCTTGTTTTATCATGTTTGGCTAATTTCTCCGAATTTAGCCTTTTAAGTACAAAAATTGCAAAAAATCGTTTTGTACTGCTTATGAGTTTAGGACTCAATACCTTAGTACTTGCTTAAAAAAAGAAAATACTTTTGATACTTGCGTCAATATGAGTGAAACGAAATTAATCTAGCTTATGTTGATCTAAATGGTTGTTTTTATGATATAATGAGTTATAAGTGTTTTATCATATCCTTAAAAATCAGTGTGTTTTACCAACATTTTGGCAAAAATTCTCCAAACTTCTCTAAATCAACGAATTTTTGCAATTTTTGTACTAAAAAAGGCTAAACTTCGAGAAATTAGCCGAATTTTGCGAATTAATTCGGCGAAGTTTTGGCGAATTTTTGTAATACATGTACACTTTAATTCAGTGATTCAAAATTCGACGAATTTCGATCAAATTTCGCCGAATTTTAAAACTATGCCTTGTGGCAGAGAGATTTGAGCAAAGACTAGCTAGAGGGAAGAAGAGGTATCTATCAAAGGGTGACAAGATTACTCTGATCAACAACAGCCTTTCTAGTCTTCTTATTCACTTCCTATCTCCGTTTTCTATTTCGGCTAGTGTTGCACTTTTATTGGAAAGCTTATGCGAGATTTCTTGAGGAAAGGGAAAATGGACATAAGTTTCATATTATGGAATGAGAGAAAATTTGTACGCTTAAAGAGGCAGGAGGTTTGGGCTTTCGCCACGTTCAAAATATGAATGTGGCACTTTTGGGTAAGTGGTTGTAGAGATTTAGGGAGGAGGAACAGAGTGTGGCCACTTTGATAGGTTGTAAATATGGGGATAAGCAATACGGTAGGGACAACCATCCAGTTCTCTCTTCTTACAGTTTAAGCATGTGGATAGGCATTATTAGCACTTGTGCGAAATTTGGTAGGAGTCCTTCACGAGGTAGGAAGAGGGTGTGGGGAAGAACATCTCCATATTGATTTACCTTCTTTGTTTACTTTATTTGATCATTATGGGGCTTCAGTTCTGGATTGTGTTGATAGGAGTGAGGGCTTTGTCTCTTGGAACTTCGGCTTTTGTAAAAACTTCAACGATTGGGACATGGATAGTCTAGCCTGGGTTTTGGTTCGTGTTGGGAAGACTCCTCGTATGGTCATGGAACAAGATAGGAGAATTTAGAGGTGGGATCCTAAAGGAATATTTTCAGTTAGTTCCTCCTTTCTCGCATGTTTCTTTGGTGGGCCAACACAATTTTTCGGCGTCTTTAATGTGGTCCCTATTCCATCGAAAGTAAGTTTTTCGCGTGGCTGTCCATTCAAGATAAGATTTTGACAATAAACCATTTCATTAGTAGGGGGATGATGATGCCGAATAGGTCTGTTTTGAGCAAGGCTAGCACCGAATCAGTAGATCATTTACTTGTTCATTGTTGTTTTACCTTGGAGGTGTGGCAATCATTCTTTAGTCTGTTTAGCATATATTTGGTGGTCCCAAAACATGTGATGGGCATGTTTCAAGGCAGCTCGATGGAGGTCCTCAAAAGGAGGGGAAAGTACCTTTGGCGTATTCTCCTATTTTCTATCACGTGGATTATTTGGAAGGAGAAGAATTCTTGAATTTTTTAGGGGATAGAGGTAGATGTACTAGAGATGGTCTTGAAAGTTAAAACTTTGTTGCATCTTTTGTCCTCCACTTCCTGAGTTTAGAGGATGTTTTTTTTTGAGTCCTTTGTATTTGGATGGGATGTTTTGTTAGAGGACTCTACTCCTGTCTGAGAAAAGAGGTCTGCCTATGTGATTCTCTATAGTGGGGTTTTTCCTTTCTTGATGTTACTTATACACTAATCAAAAAAAAAAAAAATCTTCACAAAAAGGACATGTCAATAAAGGTTACTGAGCTCTTGTGCCAATGTTTGGTTCAATGGAAAATGGCATGGGCCCAGATATTGGTTTTCCCACAAGAGTTAAAATAGAGGAAACTTACCTTCTTTTTTCACAAAACAAGGAAATTATTTTCCAAGCTTTACCCACTCAATGTCTTCAACCTCAACCCTCACCCCATCACACCCCACACACACACCCGCCCCCTCTAACAATGTTGTTTCCCCTCTCAACTAGACACGAAGGAAAAGGATTCAAGGAAATGGGTTTCTTGAAAGTGACTCTTCTAGGAAAACTCACTTCCTGTGAACTGAAAGCAACCTATGTGTAAGCTACTTGCATCATAACTTTGTTACAACAGAAATATCTAAAGAAACATTATAACAAATAAGAATTGAGAGAACCATGAGGCCTTGAAAGAACATATGCATTCTTATGAATGAAATAACAATAAATACAGAGAAAAAGGAAGAGACCTTCTAAAGAGTTATGAACCTTGGAGAAATCCACATCACAAGATGATTGAAGCATCTTGGCCCCTTCAAGAGATTGCATTAGGTTGTTGATGTCCTTTTTGTTCTTGAGGACATCAACGAGATCATCACTATACGAAATGAGATTCTCAACATCAACTTTTATAGCAAGATCGCCCATTGGTAGCATTCGAATTCACCCCTTCCTCTTTTCGATTGAACTGACAAACCAATAAGAATACAATATGATATTAAAGCAAAGGTTGAGATCTAAATGCATGATCCCTTTTTCTAGTCTCCACTTTTAAAGGATATTTCACGTAAAGAACATTTAATATTCACATCATCCTTGACAAAAAAAAAGACAACCACAAGAAATTGATGTCCAAATCTTTTCCTCACTTAAAATGGAAGTATCCGACACGGATACGGCACCCATTTTAAAGTATCCGGGTATCGTAGCCTACACGTGTAATTTTTTATGCCAATCAAGTGAATCAACATTTACAAAAACCAAATAGGAAGTCTATGAGTAAGATGTCAAAAATCAAATACTCAATAGGCAATTACAATAGCAAAACCTCATGCACGTGAGCTAGATAAAGAAAGTGAGAATATTGTATGTTAAATAATTGAATCTATACTTTTCTATATAGAATTATGGGAAAAGGTCCCCTTACTCATACTCAGCCCTAACTGGTCCGCATTGTCACCATCATAACCATTGCCTTGTCCCGACTATTTCGAATCAGGTACTCGAATCCCATTTGCATTCTATCCAAGACAATATCCTCAATTAAGAAGTCTTCTATCTGCTCACAATTTTATTGGTTAGGAGAAAGTGAATGGGGAGTCTTGAGATTTCCTACTATTGATAGGAGGTTTGGTTAATTAACCAGGGGTTGAACCAATTATGGCCAACCTCTCTTGCTTATGTAAGGGCATGGCTGCTTTTGTTTTGCACCGTCTTGAGAGAGAGAGAGAGGGATGGTGTCTTTAGAGTTGGGTGTCTTGATATGAGCCTTTGAGATCGTAATAGTGGTAGATAATATTGGCAGGCAGCAGCACAACCAATTGCAACATTTCGGTCATACTTGTCATGATTTTAGGTCTTAATATCAGGACCTGGATCTCCCAAGACTAAGACTGAGCTGACTCAAGCAAGTCAAGGGACTGTCTCGGCTGAGAAAAGAAGAAAAAGAACATGATCCTTATGTGATATGATTCACATAAATCATGACTTGGTCCTGGCCGAGACTTATAACCATAATACTTGTTGCCGCCACATCAAGGCCTAAGTCTAAGGTTGGACCACACCAATAGCTGAGAAAACCCACAAATGCCCAAAACATCAACCCATGTTCAACACCATCGACTACAACTCCTACCACAAAGTTGGTTGTTGCTTGTAGTGTCAAGCATGGCAAAGTTTTAGTTTTTTATGTCACAATCTGTTCTAATAAAGCTTTGCTTGCTGCAGTGATGTACTTTTTCTCCCTTCTTTTAAATCTTATATAGCTGTGTTATTAAGCAAAACCTTACTTTAAGTGAGAGATGGCATTTTCCCCTCATTATATTCTACTTATCAAAAAAAAAAGTGAGAGATGGCATTTTAACAAAAGACCACCAATTAAAAATTAAAATGCACAGTGCTGTATGTATTTTTTGTAAATGTAATTTGATAAACAACAAACTTTTAATATGATATCTATACATTTTTGTTATTTATGGTGGCATTTAATGTTGGGTGGACCGGAGTGCTTGTGGAATTCATTTTAGTGCCAATGTCATGCAAATTGATTATGACGATTTCTCTTGGTTCTTACAACAGCCGACATGATTCTACTTTAGGTATTTCTTTTTAATGTTTACTTTGAGGTTTTGGTTCATACAACAACCGATATGGTTCTCAAATGTGATTAAACAGATGTGTCAATCTCATGTTGGGAAAGTAGAAGTTTATGTGAAATCACCAATCATGTGGATGAAAATCAAGGGTTATAAGGGTTTGGGAATTGTTTTTGAAGTTGCGGGTGAGCTGGATTCGATTTTGGGGGTGTATGTATATTTGGGGTAGTAAAGTGGCGTGCCTGTGAAATGGATTTGAGTTCCCAGACGCTTTGTTGGAGAATGTCGTTGGTATGGGCAAGAACTAGCACACACACACACACACACACACACACACATGAATTAGGATAAAGTTATGTTTTTGTGACTTAAAATGACACACGGGCGGAATGGTGGAGCCAGGATTTTGTTCAGGGGGGCAAGGTGGCACATGACAAAGTTGAGGGGGGCAGCGCAAAAAGAAAAAATTGAGGGGGGCAATTTCCCTCTAACCAGGGTTTTTTTGGATTTTTTTTTTTTTGAATTTTCAAAGTTGGCTACCCCCCCTGGCTCCTTCTGGGCTTCGCTACTGCACAGGTGTGGGGTCCACATGTAGATGAGTTAAGAGCTTTTGGTGATCATATTCTTTTCAGCATGGATACCAACCTCCTTTAAAATCAATCCATTTTGACATTTCTTGCCTTATGAAAAGTGGATTACAAGTTAAAATATTATGAGTCGTCCAGTTTTATCGTTAACTCCACATTTGATAACATTAGAAGTACCAGAAACTGCTCTTTTCGGTGAAGATGATCTCCATGGTTAGGTGATCATCTTCACCAAAAATCAGCCCTTAACTCTTGCATGTGAGCCAACAACTGTGTGTCATTTTATAAGTTAAAAAACATAACTTTACCCCAACATATGAAATCTCAATTCTTTTTATTCCAAGGCAAGGATTCAACAATCCCTTACCCAACATCCAGGAACTATTCATACGTGCGAAGTCATGCAAACAAAGATGCTGTTGTGCGCTCAGGAAAGTATTGATTCCCCTAGATATATAGATAATGGGGATTGCGGATCACGCGCAATGAGAACGCAAAATGGAGAAAGATTTAAAGCAACCAATCAATAATAACTTTCAAAGCAAATGACCATATAGCAAAATACATTTAACACAAGTAAATAGTCCACATCCATCCCATGAAACGATCCAAAATGGAAAGACGGGATGGGTTTGAGACAGAAGCAATATCACATTAGAAGACAAGGTCATTGGCAAGAAATACCGAGAAAAACCTCCAACTGAACATCACCAGCCAAAACATAAAAAACATAATGCAAGAAATTTACCTTTAACGGCACAATAGAATCAAGAAATGCCCAAATAAGAAATATCTGTAAAAAGTGCAGAGAAAAAATAAACAGAGCATCAAATAGCAAAATTACCTCTAACTACACAGATGCTTGTGGCCTGTTCACAAATCCCACCAAAAATTGCACAAACGCTTGTCACTGATAGGTAGATAACAATGAATGAGATTAACCAATTTAATAGTGAATAACAATTGAAACAACAAAAATCTTTTAGTTGATCTCTGATTCTTTTTAACGAAACTAGTAGAAGGCATGTGCTTTTGAAAACATAAACCCATGGATGATTTGAAAGATGTAAACATAATTAAAGATGCAAATCTATGAGCAACTTCTCCATTCAATTCATAAATATATGACAAAGGAGCTACAGAGAATTTGACAAACTCTAGACCATATTGGCTCTCTTCGATATTTTCTTGGCATTGAGGTGGGGAGATCCAAGGAGCGTGTTAATCTTTCACAAAAATTAGTATGTCACAGACCTGTTAGAGGAGACAAGATTGTTGGGATATAAGCCAGTTGAGACTCCTATGGATTCTATCTCAAGCTTGATGGTGGAGTCATATAGTGATCCAAGTCAGGACAAGAGGCTTGTTGGGAAGCTGATTTATCTCACAGTGAGTCGTCAAGATATTACATTTGAAGTTGAGGTTGTGAGTCAATTTATGCATGCTCCGTGCCAACCACATTGGGATGTTGTGTATTGTATTTTGAGCTACTTGAAGGGTGCACCAGGTAAAGGCATGTTATATTGACCATCCACGCACTTGAGTATTGTAAGTTTTTCTGATGCAGATTGGGCGGGAAATCATTCTGATAAAAGGTCCACTTATGGGTATAGTACATTTGTAGGTGGTAGCATAGTCACATGGAAGAGTAAAAAAGCAGAATGTGATTGCTAGATCCAGTGCAAAGGTAGAATACAAGGATATGGCTCATATTGCATGTGAGATGATGCGGGTGAATCTCTTCTTCAAGAAATGTGTTTTGAATTTCCTACTCCCATGCAAATGCATTACAATAATCAAGCAGCTATCTTTATTGCTAGTAACCCATTGTTTCATGAGAGAACTAAACATATAGAAGTTGTCTGCCACTTTGTCGAAGACATGATTCTGAGTAAGATGATTGCTACTTTATATATTAAATTAATTGATCAACTTGGTGATGTGTTTACTAAGGCATTAAGCAGGAATCCATTTTCTATATTACGTAACAAGCTAGGCATGCATAATCTTTATGCTCTAGCTTGAGGGGGAGTGTTAAAATGTGTTTTGTTCTTATGGTATTATGGTCCTTTTACACTATGTTATGTAAAGTTATATGTATACACAGATGAGGAGGCCGAACAAGCTAAGTTTCACTCTATTTTCTTTCCTCTCCTCTTCTTTATCTCTTTACTTCTCCATCTTTAGGGATATCAATAGCTAAAGGATCTCCAACTCCCGTCGCGATCTCGGTGATAATCTATGATTCCTAGACGCAATTTGAGAAGATAATTGAAGTGAACCCCAAATATAGCCGTTGTAAAAATGTGTCCATCTAGAGCCTGTGCATCTTCCCGAGTTTTGAGTCGAACAAATATGTGAGACATCAATCCATGGCTGTCCCTGTAAATCATGCTGGACATCTTCCTCAGAGAAAATCCAGAATTGGTATACATCCTCATTGAGCATTCGAATGTTCAACAACCTGGCTAGCTTCCAAACTTTTAAAGTACTCGGAGGACTGTTAGGAAGTTTAAATGAACATCTAGCAGACAACTCACTGATGAGAATTGATTTTGTTGGTTGAGCAGGGCCTGTATGTGCACATTAAGGTTCAATAAAGGTCCTTGTCACGAAATGTCTTTTAGTGGGAAAAGTTGACTCCATGTTGATCCATAAATGGAAGGGTTGATGGTGTATTAACTTGGTAGCAATGGTTTGAGGGGATGAGGAGATGTGAGATGAGGAGGCAATCTGATGAAATAGGGAAGGTTGGTGAGTTTAAACAGGAAAAATAGAAAGGGATAGTAATGTTGAGGATTTTGGTGGGTTAGGTGCAGGGTGAGCATTTTGTGAGGGTTCTATGGAGAATATGTAACAAGCCTGAGACCTTCATTAAGAAGTTGAGTTTCTCCCTAACAGCTGTACTCAGTTCACTGTCTGAAAATTTGGACGGCCCTTATAAAGGTGGACGAAAAAAGCAAGAACAAACTTAACCGAAACACAGATTACTACACTACGATTCCTTCCACTTTCACCAAAATCACCTCAGATTGAGCTGCGACTATGATTTGAACCTTAAAAGTTGCATGCAGGCAAACTTCAGCCACACAGAAGTTAATTTGATCAAAACCAAACCCCAATTTAAGAAATTCATTGAAATTCCATTTAAGCAAAAATATGTAACACATTCAAAAAATTATGTAAAGAGCAAATTATCCATGAAGAAGACAAATAATCAAAACCTCACAAACAGATAAATACAGGAAAAAAAAAGAGAAAAAAGAAACAAATGCGAAAGAAGATAGACTCAGATATCGAACCTGAAACATCGTAGAGGCGAGTACGCCAGGATGGTACAGCTGCTGCTGCTGTAGCAACACCTGCTGCATTAGGACTTTTCAGGAGCCCTAGAGCATTATCTGTTTGATTCTGAGAGGATCCCAACCAGAAGCCCTATTAATTGTCGACAAAACTATATTCCCGCTCTTTTCGGGAATTTAATTGGAAAAGAAAAAAGAAGAATCGAATAGATCTTTCGCTAGAACGATCACAAGGAGTTATGGGGTTTCTGTTTGTTTTCAGTCTTCTGTCCTTCCCTCTTTTTTCTTTGCTCCTTTTATTCAATGGCTCAGGCTCTAGTTACCGCCCTAAGATGACAGGCTCCGGTTACAGGACACATTATGAGCCACGTGGCATACTCTTAGCGGACACTGACCGTATGGATGTTTGGCCAATCCCTAAGTGGACCTACAAACCTAAAATCAGCCTGATTAGTGATTTATAGGCATTGGATTGGACTTATTTTCATGGGTTAATCTCAACTGTGTAATTTGAGCAGTATTTTAGGTACAAAGATCCAATGCCTAGAAATCACTAATAAGGCTGATTTTTGGTTTGTAGGTCCAACTAGGGATTGGCCAAACATCCACATGGTCAGCGTCCTCTAATAGTGTTCCACGTGGCTCATATTGTGTCTGTAACCGGAGCCTATTTTAGGGCGGTAACTGGAGCCCGACCCTCAAAAACTAACGGGGTTTGTGTCCTTTTCAAAAACTAGCGGAGAGAAAATTGGAACGATTTTGTAGTAAAAATTTTCCTTTTTATAGGCCCTGAACTGTTGTGTGCGAAATATTTCCAAAGCACTAAATTTGTCGGCAGCATTACTTTTCTATCTGATATCTTCCTGCTGGGAAAAAATTTAGATGCAGAGTGCTCTCGTGGCCCTACATAGCTCATTGTTTTGGGCCCACTATACCCCTTGGTGTATATACATCCCAAAAATCAGTTCAATCGATAATTTCTAGCCGTCGGATTAAGTACCCAAAAAATATGCTTGAATCCAATGGCTAGAATCAATCCTAAAAAAAGTGCAAATTTATGGCTAGAGAAAACCAATCATACTGATTTTTAGTATGTATGTCCACCAAGGGATGGACTAAACATCCATGCGGTTAATGGGCCCAAAAAGTGACCTATGTAGGGCCACGTGAACCCTCTGCATTGACTGTATCTAAAATGTTTCTTTCCTACTGCTATATATGGCAGGAAACAAATTGTTCAGAAAGCTTTTTAAATGGTCGGGCTCAGGGGACCCCCATTTTTGACACCCACTTTGGCGGACCCACATAGAAGATGAATCAATAGCTGTTTTTATTTTTACTGTGTAACTTGAAAACCACATTTGATGGGGATCATCCCCACCAAAAATTAGCCATTGATTCATCTCCTACGTGTGTCCGCTAGAATGGGTGTCAAAAAATGGGGGTCCCCCGAGCCCGACCCTTTTTGACATCATTAAATAGTTGGAACAAGTTAACTCGGTCTAAATCAGATAAAACAGAGGTGATCTAACAAGTGGTCAATTCATTTTTCTTTGACCTATCTTCTTCAAGTTAGGGTTTTGTTTTGAGGGTAAAACGTTTTTTTTTTGTGCAACCTTCCATGGCCCATAAACTACCAAAGTTTGTAGTTAATTTGGGAAGAATTTTATTACAACAACTAGAGAACTACACAAAGGTGTATGACTTGAAGACTTGAATGCTCCTATTGTGTACACACTATGCTCTTTTACAGAGGGACAAAATACATAACTGACCTTGTGAAAATTCTCTAATGTTCTATACTAATTTTTTTTAATAATTCTACTTATGTTTATAGAGTTCTAGCCAATATTATATGCTAACATATTTTATTGCTATCTTCAATATTCTTTAGAGTCGGTATTGAATCTAACATCCCCTCTCAATATCAATTCTTTGTTGTATACTCCAATTGGGATCGAAACTTATTAAACTTAAGAACCGGTAGTCCTTTGATGACAGTGTTTGCAACTTACTATTCGTTGGTCACTGGTATTAAATCAATTTCTCTACTCAAGACCTTTTCGCGTATATAGTGATGATGAAATTCAATATGTTTTGTTTTGGCATGGAATACTGAATTAGTTGTTAGCCCTATTGCACTTTGGTTGTCGTAGTAGATCTTTACTAAATAACTTGTGTCTTCACCAACTTCTTGAACTAATTGTAGTAGCCAGAAGAATTCTTGAGAAACCATTGTTGTTGCTCGATATTTTGCTTCTGTCAATGATAGTGCTACTGTTGGCTATTAATTTCCTACTACACCATGAAACAACACTAGATCCCAATGTATATTAGGTACTGGATCTTTTAGTAGTGGGTCTCATTTCCAGTCAACATTAGAGAATCCAACTAGTTCTTGTTGGACTCTTGCTTTATATAAGATTCTTAAGTCAATCATATGTCGTACATTCCTGAGAATCCTTCGAAAATGGGGCTTTCTTGGACTTTGCATGAATTTACTGACAACTCTGACTATAAAGACTATATGATCAAGTAATGGTGTATAACAAACTCCCTACTAATTCTTGATATAGATGAGCTTCATCGAGCTCTTCTCCAACCTCTACTCTTAACTTTTGGTTTATCTTTATTGATGATGCAATCAATTTGTAGCTTGAGAATCCTTCAAAAATGGGGCTTTCTTAAGACTTTGCATGAATTTACTAACTACTCCGACTATAAAGACAATAAATGATCAAGTAATGGTGTATAACAAACTCCCTACTAATTCTTGATATAAATGAGCTTCATCGAGCTCTTCTCTAACCTCTACTCTTAACTTTTGATTTATCTTTATTGGTGATGCAATCAATTTGTAGTTTGACATTCCAAATCTATTCAATAAATCCGCATGCATGCGTATCTTTTCTGGAATAGGAATAAGCTTTTGGCACTTCTTTCAACTTTCAATCCAAGGAAATATATTAACTCTTCAAGTTCTTTCATCTCAAATCTAATTGAAAGATGCACTCGAACCCTTTGGATCTCCTTCAAGGCATCTCTTGTGATGATGAGGTCATTTACAAATAGTAAGATGATTGCAACCTTTCCCTTATTAGTCTAGGCTCATTTTGTTATTTTACTTGAAGCCCATTAGGATGCGGGGGTGTCAATTTTATTCGTTTAACTGAAATCGAATAGAAACCAGAACCGAAAATACTAGTTCTGATTCCACATTTTTGGGAACCGACTAAAAAAAAGAAACCAGAATCGAATGGAAAATTATAGTTCTAGTTCTAGGTAATTTGATATGGAATCGAAGCCAAGAGGAACTGGAACTGAATTGATAAGAACCAGATCCAATATATAAATATCGTATTAATATTGTAATATTATCAAGATTGGAACAAATATACCTAGAATCGGAATCGAAATCGACTAGAACCAAATAATCGACTCCAGTTCAAGATCCATCATTTTGAGAATTGGAATCGAACCATAACTACCCGTTGACACTCTTAAGGTTATGAGTTGAACTTTTTTTGGTAGATTAAAACTTTTATGGGCCAACTATTGATAGTAGAGAGGCCATATTGTTACAATATTAATTATAAGCTTGCTTACATGTTTAATAATATGTATGGGTAATATAATAAATTCATCACTTCATTGACATTAAATGATAATTGGTAGGAATAATTTAGTAACTTTATAAAATTATAAGGCATTAACATCAAACAATAATTGAAAGGTATTTTGATAATTTCACTATATGTGAGAATTTATAATTTCACTATGTAGGGGTATTTTAATAATTTTATTACATATGAATATGTTAATAATTTTAATGCAAAAGTGTATTTTAGTAATTTTATTATGGAAGGATATTTAATAATTTACTTTAGAGGAATAGTTTAGTAATTTTACTATAAAGGGGTGTTTTAGTAATTTTATTATAGAAAGATATTTAGTCATTTCATTATAGAGGGATATTTTAGTAATTTCACAATAAAGGGACATTTTACTAATTAACTACATGAGATTATATTAGTAATTTCGTTATATAATGGTATTTTAGTAATTATATTATAAATGGGGTATGTTAGTAATTTACTTTATAAGGATATTTTAGTAATTACACTACGGGTATTCAGTAATTTCACTATATAAAGATCTTTTGGTAATTTTGTTGCAAAAGTGTATTTTGGTAATTTCACCTTAGAGAGGCAAATTAGTAATGTGACACAAAGAATAAATTAAGTAATTTCTTATTTGCTATGTTTGACAAAATTGTCGAGAACAAATTAAGGGGAATTTGATCACTTAAGGTTAAATTTTGAAAAGATTGATTAGGGTTTGGTGGACCCCACCCTAAGAAAAATGTTGGGTGCTTAATTTAATAGAAAATTTTAAATTAACAACTTAAAATGATGAACATTGAAATTAATTAGAGATTTGTACACTTATGATAATTTGAATTGAAAAAGAAAACCTAGTAACTTTTAGAAACCTATATAGATTTGAAAAGGGGACTTTAGAAACTTAATTGAATTTGGAAAGAAGATATAATCTCTGTCTCCCCTTTTAAAGACAAAGTCGTTGGAGGGGTAGGAGTGGAGCCCCACCTTAACTTAGCAATAACTTGAGAGAACTCTCTCTCCATAGGCTAAAATTATTGTCTAAGGACCCTCTCCCTTGTTATTTTATAGCCTTTTCACTCTTAAAACTTGACTTTTGCAAACATTTAGAGAGAAAAATTTAGCAACTTTTAAAAAACGATCTATAATAGTAAAAGGTAGAGAAAGGAAAAAAAAAAAATAAAGAAGAGAAGAAGACAATAAGGATTAGGGAAAAACTAAAGAGAGAAGGTGGGTTTTTCATTTTTCATAATTTTGGTTATTTTTATGTACTTTAATCTATATTCTTTTCATATTCTTTATGATGTTTAATTTCTCATAATTTTTTCTTCGTGATTAAAGTTTATTTTATACATGTTACTTCATGAAAATCATTTTTGATATAGTTACGCATACTAGGATTTAAAAGATTGATTTTTGATACAAGTGTTAATGTAAATCTCTTTAGAAAATAGTTTTCAGCTGGCCATGTTTTATTTCAAGTATGTTGAATATTTCTTCTTGTAAGAATTGTTATGCATGTCCTATCATACTGACCTCTTGTTAGTGGGTAAGCACTCCTTCGGGACCCTTGGGTGAAAGACTCTAAAGAAGTATAAGACAGGATGTGATGCCCTTGGGTGAAAAGTCTTAAACTCCCTTAGATTCATGTGGCAGAATTAACTAAGGGTTGCAATTTTTGGATGTGAGTACCTAAAGAACTTTTAACAAAGGGTTATAGTTATTTGGTATGAGACACTAAAGAATATTAGTAAAAAAAATTATGATTTGGTTGGTATTTAGCATTATTTTTATGAGTACATCTAATTTTTAGATTTTTATGGTATTTTATGCGTTCTTCTCGGGATTTTATTGGTTATATGTCAAAATCATTACTTAGTACTACTTCTATTTTAAAAATTATATTATTTTCTCATTGATTGCATTCTCCATCACTATAATGGAGGATGACGTCGTTCTTACTAGGCTTTGTAACGCAATAAACTTACTATGTTTCAAATTTAGCTTGAAGGCGAGCACATACCATATTTGTGAGGACTTGATAAAGACCCTACTATTTATCACTTATTTTGATTAATTTTAGGAGGATCGTAGAACTTTTATAATTCGTTGGAACATACTTTTGCATGTTGGTTTGGTTATATTCATGGTGAATGATGATTAGTTTCAGTTCAATCTTAGTTGATAATTTTCATGTTTATTGTATTGTTTCTAGATTTCTAGAATTTTGAAAACAATCAAGAATATTATTTGATTAGAACTTTCTCTGTATAACTCAGATTGGAATGAAATCACCAGTGTTAGATAGATAACACGGAGTATGATATTTGGAGATTTTTAAAATTTTAGAAATCAACTGTTATTTTTTCTACTCATGTTATTAGAGTGCACCGCAGCTGACTATATACCTTGAAAATATTATGGGTGACATTCCTCTATAAATAAGTGGGTGTTACCGACTATAATTTTTTTTCCAAAAA